>BSBK01005883.1:0-1200000 GCA_027943335.1 Chamaecyparis obtusa
TTTATGATGACTATTTGAACTTGTTTTATGATGACTATTTGGACTTGTTCATATTATTTTTTATGACTATTTGGACTTGTTTTATGATGACTATTTAGGCTTGTTTAGACTTGTTCATATTATTTTTTACTTGTTGTTAGAGTAGGACTTGCATTATATACAAGTCCACTTGTTATCATATATTGTACTTGGACTTGTTTTTAAGTAGGACTTTGTTTTGTGATTGTATGTATATATCATGAGTTGATATGATGAACATTATGATACATGTAAATTATTTCAGGACTTGTTATGTTATTTATCTTAGTCATGAGTTGTTATGTAATTTATCAATTTATCTTAATCAGGACTTGTTATGTAATTTATCAATTTATCATTAAAAAAATATCTATCTAACAATGAGATCTATTAATTCATGTGTAATTGATCTAATTATAATATCTAGATACATGTTACTTGAGTAATATGAACACTTTGATTAACTATAAAAAAAATCATCTAGATCTAACAATGACATCTATTAATACATGTAAAAATTGACAAGAAACAATATGGATACATTACAAACTTAATAACTATTAAATAATGAGATCTATTAAGTGAACATAATCTGACCAATGAGCATAGTTTAATATTTGTAACAACAAAATTAGGTGAATACAAAGTTATGAAATTAACTTAAATATTTTAAACAAAATTCGATGTATAAAAGTGAGTTCATGTGATCTTAAATTATTAACCCAAAATTGTACGAATACAAGAGTGCATTGTACTACATAAATAACTTTCATGTCTATGTTCTTCCAGACATCCCGCATCATAAAAATAAACATGTTGAAATGTTAGAATTTATAAACATTCATTTAAAGTTAATTTTAATTTTAATTTCAAATCTATATCTCTAAATTATAAATTATGACACTTCAAAGAAGACGTGTAGAAAACATATACAAATATGACAATTGAACAAAAACTTACATGTATAAATTTGATTCAACCTAATGTACCATCAACATACTCTCTTTTCTACAATGTAGATCTATATTCTTCTTATCATCCTGCATCATAAAAATAAACATGTTGAAATGTTAGAATTTGTGTACTCAAGTTCATTTAAAGTTAATATGACAATTGAACAAAAACTTACATGTATAAATTTGATTCAAAATAATGTACTATCAACATCCTCTCTTTTCTGCAATGCATCTAGATGTTCTTCCCAACATGGACTGCGTCATAAAAATAAACATGTTGAAATGTTAGAATTTATGTACTCAAGTTTATTTAAAGTTTATTTTAATTTTAAAGTTAATAAGACAATTTAATAAAAAACTTACTTGTATAAATTTGATTCAACCTAATGTAACATCAACATCCTCTCTTTTCTGCAATGCATCTATGATTGCCTCATGCTCTTCCATTGAAAGTGTCCATAAAATTTTATTAGCAGGTCTCCCTTTGTATCTTTCCAATTTGATATTTGTTGCCACTACCAAATGGGAATAGTGTATAATATTCTTTTCTAATTGGTAGTCTTCAAAAGCTGGTAAACCATTCCTTCTTGTTAGGTATTTGCGTAGCCATGTACCAACTACCACAATAGACCCAATTGGATACTAAAAATTATCATCATCTACTTGATGACATATCAACTTTTTTCTTGGGTTCTACACATCGAGCTAACCAATACTCTATCTGCTCTTCATTATCCTCAGGTGCAACAATAGCATACACATGTCCTACAAAACCAAATTAAGTATATGTGCACTGTAAATAAAACTTGTTAAATTAAAGGTTTATAATTCAAATATATATATAATCATAAATTATATGACATACACATGTAACTAATATATAATTTAAAGTTTTATAATAAATTGTATTAAATTACTAGGTTGTATGAGATCTGAAACATGATCATAATCTTTTGATGCAAAGGCATGATCCAGGTCTTCATTTATTATAACATCTTCATCTTGTCTCTCACTAGGTGTTAATGATTTTTGTTGCCATTCTTCAACCCATTCTCTATTCTCACATTCTTCCCACTCACCTGCAACACAAAAATTGACAAAAACATGCAAGCTCCCTAGTCCATATAGTCCAAGTGTTAGAATTAGAACTCCTAAATGAATGCCATTTAGTCAATCCGCTGATTGTATTACAATCATATCTTGAAAAGATATTCTTCTCTTCAACTAGCTAGAAAAAATGTTTGATTGTAGAGTTCTGACTTGATCCTGTAGACAAACTTATTTTACACCATTCAACAATTGTACATGCATCTTTAAATTTTGATTTTTCCTCAAATTTGAGTTACTCTCTACAAAGGGCTCTCATAACACATGCACCAGCACCATCATGTTCTCTCTTCCTGTGTCCAGCCTCAAAAAAACTCCAGATATGTTGGATATTTATTTTCTTGTGCATCCTACTCAACCAATAAAACATTCTAGCATTCTTGAATTGTCCTATGCAATTATTTGACCATATTAGATGTTGTGTTATATGAATTTCTCTCTCCCTTAAATTTTCATAAAAGGTATTAAAGCAATATTGGACAAACTCTGATGAGTGTAACTTATTATCACTCATATAGAAATGGTACTGTCTGAATATTTTTCTATCCTTTTCTGTACTATCAGGTGCATGTCTATAGACAATATGAACAAAAATTGTTACTTGCATTGAATTATAATATTGTGGTTGGATCTCATCTTGTGGTGCAAGCATGTAGTTCTCTGCAAGTCAACAACTGATAGTATACTACCAATGGAAATGTATTCTTGCATATTGTGAAATTGTCCATCAAGCCATCTAGAATTGTGAGAGTGTTTCACATATTTAGGTATGATCTTACTCTTGAATTCATTCATAAAAGCATTAACACTAAGTATTTTAGTTATTAGGTCACACCATTTTTCCACCTTTTCCCATCCTTCAATGGATACCCAACACTATTTTAAATCTTTGTACATCAACTAATTGTTGTCCAAAATCAAATGAAATATTTTCATGCAAACATTCATCTAATAATTTAAGATTACCACATACATCACATACACCAGAAACACATGCATTCAAAAGATATAATTGCTCATTAGGTGGGTTACAAAACAAATTTGATATAAACTCCTTTACAATTTCAGGTGGTATATTTATACCACATTCCTACAACATTTCATTAGTATGCATAGTAGAATGTATAGATCAAAATAATATCATAATGATAATGAAATTGAACCTGAGTTTTGCAACAACAAGTGATTCTTTCTTTGTTAATCCTTACATACCATGGTTTACATTTTTCAAAAGATCTTTGACTAATACTAATAGTTAACACCTTATCATCCACAAATTTTTTATACAATTTTGTTTGAGTCATATCTAAAAGGTGTTTTGGATGTGGATCATGAACTTTTGAACCAACTCTTAATTTAAGAACATCTCTGGCATTAGGGGATACTCTTCTATTATTGTGCCAAAAATTTTTAATAAAAGTTTTGACTTCAATAGTAAAGTTTCATGTCAGACCTCGGGAGTCTGCCACTGAAGGTCCATAAATGGTTTGGCCGGATCACTTTCAAAGTTAACTCTTCTCTTTACAACTCTTGCTAAAGTTTTACAATTAATATTAAGATATCCACTTATGTTTGAAATAATTCTTTTATCAATAGTAGTTTTGTTTGCTAAAGTTGTTATTGCTCGCTGTGCCGCATTACTTCTTTAGAATGACTTTTGTTTCCAATTGTGTCAAAGGCACTAGCAATAGTTGATACAACTTGTTTTAGAGACTCATCCTTCTTAGTTTTCACATAAATGCCTAACCTCTTCATCACTTTTCACATTTTAGACATTTTAATTAATTGTAACATTAATTGACATTGAAACCCAAATTTTTTATTATAAAAAAATTATCTAAACAATTTGCTCACATGTGTCCCTAATCTATCTCGATGAAACCAAACCATGTAGATTGTTTAACACATCAAATTTTAATTGAAATTGTTCATTTATTTCATTATCATTCAAATGAGTTTCTTTCTCAATCGGTGTTCTATGTCTACATTTACATTGTTGATTTCAATTTGAATTGGTGTTTGATTTTCAGTTTCAATTGGATTTGACTTTCAGTTCCTTTATCATTATGATTAACATTACTAATTTCTAAAATTTCACGTGCAATTAAACTTGTTAATCTATTTTCAAGAATAAAATTTAAATCATTTCTATTGTAACCTGCTTCTAGCAAATCATGAACATCTTTATCAGAATAAGTTGTAACAATTGGATGCAAAGACATACCTGTATCCAATACTAGATTAGAAGATGCACCTAATTTTGCTTCTTCAACCTCTACATCCATTATGGTGTCTTTATTGTCCTCCTCTTTTGAGACAATTGTTGAACTTGATGCTCCAACATTATTCAGGTTTCAAACTCTTTCTCTTCTTTCTCATGTCATTTTGCCTCCTCTCTATTTTTTGCAATCTCCTTAGGTGTCAGATTCTTCTTTAACCTCTTTCCATGTTGATTTGATCCTATTTTTGCACCAAAATTTGAATTGAAACAATCTTTTATGAATATCAGATTCAAAATAAGACAAATAAAAAGAATGTTGACAGAAATATTCTCTTTGTCTGGTGCGAATCGATAGAAAATAAAATAAAAAGTCGCAATCATTAGATCAAGCCCACAGTCTAGTTTTTTTTATTGCAACGACTCTTTAGGAAATGGGCACCCATTTTTAGTTTCATAAAATGGGTGCCCATTTTTTGATACTAAAAATGGGGTGCCTGTTTTTAGATTTACAAAACGGGCGCCCATTATTTGAATTTAAATAATAGGCACCTGATTTGTAAATCTATGGGTGGGAACTTTACCTCTTGGCTTGGGTTTTGGTTCGGGACAGGCTTGGTCTGACCAAGCCTATGCTTGACCCTACAAAAAAATGGCTAAGGCATTACAAAGTAAAATTTCTGCCTTGCCATAATTTTTAGGACAACTTCCCGAATGAATTTTTTGATAAAATGAAAACCCATTTTAGCTTTTATTGTGCAGATTATAAAAATATAAATTTTATAGTGATATGATAAATTTTAATATTTATACAATATTTATTAAGCCAATGTGGTACCTAAACTTGAAATACCAAGGTTAACTAAAACTTAATAACTTTTTTAATTTTTAATTTTTTGAAAAATGAGTTATATGTCATCAAACTACATATAATTCTTTTCAATTTAAAAAAAAAATTTCAAAAAAAGTGAAGTTATCATCAAATTATGGTGTCCGTACACCAAAGGTTTAAAAAATATACTTTATAGTCAATTAAAAATTAATTAAAAAATATTCAGTAAAAAAATAAGATAAAATATTCTCATCAATCTTCAGTGTTTTATGTACCTTTTCCCAAAAGGATTCCCAAAAATACATTCATTTACTTCAAAAAAGGGTGTCCATACATGCGTGGGGTGTGGTCCTGAAACAGGCATTTTGAAAAAGTGGTTTTTAGACATGCATACTAAAATTCAATTTATACCATGTGGGTATTGAAATAAATTACATATTTTAAAACTAGATTCCAAGCACTAAATTTTATAGTACTGAAGTTTTTCAAGATTCAATCTTTAAGTGCTTCAAATTTGGACATCAATTGACAAATTTTTTGAAAAATAGAGAAAACACTTCCACTTTTTGGCCAAAAGTGGGACCCAACTTCTTGTAGCCACCTAAAGCTCTGTTGTTAGATTTGGTGAAACCACACCTCTGGACTAAGACAAGAACACGGCATATCATGGGTAAAAATTATGAGTTAGTAAATAAAGAGATAGAGAAAGCCTTTGAGAAGGTATTATTGAATAGACACATGTATCCATCTACTACACACACAACTCAAGTGCCTCCTAAGGAAGCCAAGGAGTCAGAGACCACAAAGGTATCCATGACAGGTCCTTAGGATTTAGCACTTGCAGTAGAAACACATATAGAGGTAGAAAAGTCTGCACCATTGACAAAGTCACTAAAAGATAACACTATCATCATTGAAAATGTAGAAATAGCCATGACGGCCATAGATACAGACATGGATAAGTTTGAGGAAGCTTTTGTGAGCACCCAAGAAGCTGAAATCCTTTGCGGTAACAATTCATCCAAGCCAGAAGAAGAAGTACACATTGAAGATATAAAAAATGAAAAAGAAGAAGAGAAGGAAATAGAAAAAGAAGAGAAAGACAAAGAGGAAGAAAAGATGGAAGAGGAGAGAGGAAAAGAAGAGGAAAAGGGAAATGAAACAATAGATAAGCCATCTATTGAAATGCTAAGAAAAGTAAAGAAAGAAGTGATGGATAGCACTCCTATCACTCCCTCAGCATCATTGTTGTCAAGCTTGACACCTGACACTACTAGTTTGGACTCATGGGGAGAAGAAGACCTGATCAAGTTCAGTGTCTTAGCTATGGAGAAGGCTAAGGAGAAATAGGTAATGATGAATCCCCTCCTTGTAGAATTAGTAAATATCCTAAACAACTTGTTACCAGTAGATAAGAAAGTGTCCAAGGCACACTCCATTGATGATGTAAGTGCAATTCTTTCACAGTTCAAGAGTAATTTCTCTAACTTGGAAGAATCAACATCATTAGTTGCAGAGGAGAAGTATATGAAGAAAATAATAAATGAGTTGGTCAGTAACTTTTCACTAGACCTTAGTTCACTCAAAGTTGGACAAGAAACTTTGAAAGAGTTTGTAGCAAAAGGAAGGAAAATTATTGTTGAATGTATGAATCAAGATAAGTTGACAGTCGATCACTACAAGAAGATTCAAGAAGCAGAGGCCATGATTGAAAAGGGGAGGGAGTTAGTATAAGATCCCTCTACTGATGTAAACATGTGCAACAATGTATATCAGGGGAAAATTGACAAAATTGAGAAGGCAGAAAAGGAGATGTCAAAGATAAGAGCTAGGCAAACTCAGCTTAGAAATGCTCTTGCACCCTCCCTAGATGTGTTGAATCAAAATATCAAGGAGATTGATGCCACCTTGGTGACATATGATCAAGGTCCTAGTTCAGATTTGGAGAAGATGGAGAAACTACAATATGCCTTATGTGCCCATCTCCAAACCATCAATGCATTGATTGCATTTTGAAAGCAAGAGATCCAAAATTTATAGATTGCATACCCAGATGTACTTTCAGTGTAAGTACTTGTACAGATTCAATTTTGGAATGCCTTTGTCATTAATTTCAAAGGGGGAGTATGTATAGAATATGGAGTTATAGCTATATAAAGAAAATGTATAGTAAGAAGATATAAGGGAGATATAAGATAGGGGTAAAAGCACAAAGTTGTGTCACATTTTAGGACAACTTATCAGCATAGCCGAATTTGAGTATTTCTAACTAAAATTATTTTTTGTCAAACATTTGGTCTAGCTAGATTTATTCTAGCTAATTTAGATAAGTTCTTCACCTTTTCCAATTGGAAAAATCTATTAAATGCATGTTTTATAACAATTACTAAAGAAATAAAATTATTTCAAAAAAGCGATGTTTCAATAACTCTTACTCTATTTAATGATATTTTTTAACAAATATAAAAATACCCTTTTTTAGAGCATAGAGTCAAGATTATCATCGTATAATTTTTATAATATTTTAATTAGACTTAATATATTATAATTTCAAAATACTGCATGTAGGTATTTTAACATTCGAGAACAAGATGCTTCAAAAATAGAAAAAAATAGTAAAGCTTATCAAAAAAAATGAAAATTTATATTTAACACTAGAGGAGAGAGTTATCTTCAAGAGTGTGTAATTTATTTTCTGAATGGTGTATATTTGATAGGGGAAATTTGACGTGAGATGAAAACTATCGATTTCAGGTATGTTCGACTCTGAGTAGTTATATTAGAGAAAATATACATTGAAAACTAATTTTTCTTCTTTTCTACACTAGCTATACATTTCATCTATGACATATTTTGAAATCAAAAGAAAAGAAGATTATTTGTATATACTTTTTTGTTGCGAACAAGACCCTCATTTTTCAGCAAGTAAAAAATAGACTTAAAAAATTTAAAAACTATGTGAATTCTTGATAAAAAAAATTAAAAAAATTATAGGCATAAACTTCATCCACTTTTACACATTTCATTAGTTTACATCATCTCCAAATTTTAAACATAAATGCCATTTTTATGTCGTTAAAGTTAAAAAATTTGTGTGTTGTTGACCTTTTCATTTATAAAAGTGTGACACAGCTTCGTACTTTTACCCATAGAGTATGATTAAGTGTTTTTTGTATTAACGACAGTTAGTAACTTTTCCATATTCTTTTGTTGCCATCAATGACAAAGAGGGAGATTTTTGGCAAGTTGACTATACTGGTGTATATGACTTAACATAGTGTTGTCATTATGGAAACAAAGTCATATAGTGTTTGGAGTCAGCGCACTTGATAAGAAGATCAGAAATTGGCTAAGTGTTGAAGACTGAATAGTGTACAAAGTACCTAAAGGTCAGAGCATCAATACATGAGCATACGGTAGAATTATGGTATGCACCCTAGAATTTAAGTTGGTAAGACCATATTCATGCTAATTCTAAGAGTGCATGATCAGAAGATTTAGTATCAGGAAGATACAGAGAGTTTAAGTTGCACAGACAGTGAATGCCAGAGAAGAATAGTGCAAGCAGCCAACTATTGGTATTTTGGTTAGCAGTTATATTATTGTTGTGTAAATACACTTGAGCCAATTCAATTGGAAGTATTGCATGTAATTAGTTAAAGGGCCGACCTAGTTAATTATTTTGTATGCACATATAAATATTAGATGCATCATTGTAATTAGGGATGAGAGCTGATATAGAGTCAAGAGAAGCATATAAGAAGTGTGTGAAGAGTTAATAAGATGTATTAGAGCTTTGCAAGAGGTCAAAGCATTAGCACATCAAAGGAACTGATTCAACAAGTAGTATCACAGTGCCAGTTCATCCAATAGATATAGTGTGTATCTAAGATCAGAAGGTTGTAGCCTTCACCACTTGAGTAGTGAGCTCTAGGACAATGAGTCCACACCCCTAATAAGGTTATTGTAAAAGAATCCTAATAGGGTTCAACCCTTGACTAGGTCACTATACTAAATATATTGTAAAAAAACTCCTAACATGGTTAAGGATCTTCTAACAAGGATCATAAAACACTAGTCCAGATTATTAGTGGGTGTCAATTCCCACTGGGGTTTTTACTTATTTGGGTTTCCCTGTAACCACATTGGTGTTATGTGTTGTGTTCATGTTTCTTATTTATGTTGATGTTCATTTCAGCACTTAAGCATTAAAGTTAAGTTTTAGAAGAAAAGTAAAAGATCAAATTAAGTGAACACTAATTCACCCCCCCCCCCCCTCTCAGTGTTCCCATTCCCAATAGTTAATTATTTTAATAGTACATATAAATATGAGATGCACCCTTTGTAAGAAGTATGGTTGTGGATAAATAGTTGAGATAAGTAGAGAAGAAGTGTGCAAAGAGTTGATAATATGTATTACAGATTTTCTAGAGGTCAAAGCATTTGAGCATCAAAGGAACTGATCAGACAAGTAATGTCACAGTGCCAGTTCATCCAGTAGATATAGTGAGTATCTGAGATCAGAAAGTTGTAGCCTTCACCATTTGAGTAGTGAGCTTTAGGAAAATGTGCCCCCACCCCTAAAAAGGTTATTGTAAAATACTCCTAACAAGGTCTGACCCTTGACAAGGTCACTGTACTAAAAGCATTGTAAAGACAACTTCTAATAGGGTTAAGGATCTTCTAACAAGGATCATAAGACACTAGTACATAATATTAGTGGGTGTCAATTCTGATCGGGGTTTTTACCTATTTGGATTTCCTTGTAACTATATTGATGTTATGTATTTTGTTCATCTATCTTTTTTATGTTAATGTTCATTTCAGTACTTAAGCATTCAAGTTAAGTTTAAAGAGTAAATAGTGAACATTGAATCACCCCCCCCCCCCTCTTAGTGTTCCCATTCCTAACAATTGGTATCAGAGCTTTGGTTCTTAGAAAATAAGTTTAACCACTTGAGGAGATCATGGACAAGACCAAAATGAAACATCTGAAAAAGAATCTTGAAGTTGCTCTGGAAGACCTTGATAAATCTGAAAAAGAAATTGAAGAACTTAAAGAAAAAGTTAGTGATTCTCAAGAAGTCATCAAAAGACTAAGAAAAGATTTGAAAGAATGTTCAAACAGTGATTTGGGGAAGATGATCAAAAATCTAAATGAAGAGAATGTTGGACTACAACTGATTTGGAATCTGATTGAAGGATCTATGATTACAAGATCACTAAGAAGTTGTTGATTAGATATGTAATATGATTAAATCAGTATTATGTTGTCATTGATGTCAACTAGTTTGACAACACTTATCTTGTAAGTTACTACACCAAGACATCTGAAGAAAAGTGGAAAAAAGATGAAGAACAAAGAAATCTACATGAGGAAAGATGTACATGATAGATGAGGTGTCATGCCTCACAAGGGTGTTAGATTAGGTGAAATACTAATCTCCCAAGAACACCTGCATGCATAACCCTGTCACATGGAAGAAGCAAAGCACAGAAGCAAGAAAAATCATGGAGGCCAAAAAGCCAGAGACATCTTATGGACATGCAAAGAGAAAATTTCTATTATGATCCAATAAGTGAATTATCTCAAAAGAATGTACAAAGGGTTCAACCATATAGGTGAACAATAAAACCCTAAAGCTATAAAGCAAAAAATAAAGCTAGAATGCACATTATAATTAATAAATATATTAATTATAATGCACCTAAAAGATAGCTTAAGTAAATAGAGTAATAAATGACTTAATTAATTAAACCAAAGTGATTTAATTAATAAGCATAAAGTATGATTACTCTAACACCCCCCCTTAAGCGTAGCTCAAGAGGGAAGCTAACCTAGCACAGCTATGAAAGCAGAAAATGGGTCCCGGCAACAAGGCCTGATCAGGTACCCAGTACAAGAAAATAAACTAGATGAAGAAAACAAAGCCTCCAATCTAGGGAATGTCCCAAAGAAAGGAACAAGAAAGAGCATGAAGCATCTCCGAAGCATGAAGCTGCAAACACTGTCAGAAGAAACTGCTGGAACCCCCACTGAAGTGCATGACCAGGTAGAGAAGATAAAGTCTGAAGAGCTGATCAATCAAAGAGGTGACCTCCAAAATAGGAATGAATGAGTGTCTATATAGTAGATGAACCATCTCACCGAAATGCATAGGTGCCTAGCCACTGCATCCGCCTAGTACATAGGAACAAAAACTGAATACGTAGATCACTCAACCGAACCAAGGAAGCAATAGAGCCAACAGGTGAACCCCCATAATGCTGAACGGGGTGACAGGAACACTGAAATGCAATGCCAGAAACATCTGCAAGAAGAAGAAACAGGAACACCTATGGGCAAAAGAAGGTACAAGCACAGGATAAAGGGCGGTGTCATAGACACAGTCTACATGGGCTAATGTCATGGAAGGTACGCTCACTTGACAAGAGTGGATGCGCCTATAGTGGCAAATGCATCAGAATCCCCCCATGGCACTTTATAACTGAGTGCGAGTACAAACAAACACAAGGAGTACAAGATCCCAGATATGCAAAAGTAGGCACTTTATCTCAGTGCATTTATAGAAAAAAGAATGCAATAGAAGAGAAGCATACAATGCTCAAAAGACAGAAAGAAGAGTGAGCTATGAACTCAGAAGAAGAGATCCCCGGACCTGTAGAACCAAGCACTCCACCAGAGGGCATAAACTGCATAACTCAGAGGAGTGAAAACCTGGAGTAGAATCTGGAAAAATAACCTCTGCCACTGAATAGCACACTGAACCAGCTTTCCGAAAATACCAAGTTTGCTGAAAACTGAGCCCGGATGTGAGAGATATAGTGTCCGGAATGCAAAAAGTACCTGTGATTTTGACTGGCAGAAAACCCCTGCAAAAGGCAAAATCAAACAACCAAACTGAAAAAAACAGAAAGGTCTCGGAACCAGCTTTCCGTCGATATCTCGTTTGGCAAAAAATGCCATCGTATGCTCAAGTTACGGCAAAAACAGTGACAGGTGCTCTGGCAGGCACCTGAAAAAGAAAACCTCTGAATTCAACAGCCTGGTGCGAAAAATGGAAGAAGAATCTGGAAAAAAGCTGTTCGTATAAAACAACCGTCTCAGAATCATCTTTTCGATGATGTCTCGTTCGCCCACTAACTCCTCCGTATGAGCAAGTTATGCCAAAAAAAGCATCAGGTGCTCCAGGAAGGCAAAAAAGTAGTCCTGCCTTCGAAAGCATGGTACAAAAAACGAAGCAAAAAACTCGAAAAGAAACCTCCATAATTACGTTCGTCTCGGAAAGAGCTTTCCGATGATATAAAAAACTCCCAAATACGCCTCCAGATGAAGAAGTTATGGCCCTGGAGGCCGAGCTTGCACAGGCGGGC
Organism: Chamaecyparis obtusa; assembly: GCA_027943335.1. Lineage (NCBI taxonomy): Eukaryota > Viridiplantae > Streptophyta > Pinopsida > Cupressales > Cupressaceae > Chamaecyparis > Chamaecyparis obtusa. The sequence goes on from BSBK01005883.1 coordinate 12,506, forward strand.
TTAGAAAACAAGCCATGCAAAAAAATTGCAAAAAAAAATGCAACCCCATAAAAAGGCCGGCGGGTAAGGCGGGACCCGCGGCGGTGACCGCAGCGGTCACCGCAGTGACGGGCGGTGACACCGCGGGTAACCGCTGGTGGTCACCGCAGTCACCGGCGGTGACACTGCGGCGCCGGTGGTGCCCACGGGAAGCGGCTGGGGCCGGTGGCGGGTTGGGAAGCGGTGGCGGGTGGGCGGTGCGGGGGCCGCAGCGCCCCTGTGCTTTTTTAATTTTTTTTGATATGCGTGCAGACTGTACGGCCTGCCTCGGGATGCGTGCAGTCCTGAGGCTAAATTTTTTTGCCTCTGATGCCACTGTGTCCAAAATGGACAAGTTTTATATGGATTTAGGGGTTCTTGGGCCTTTCGGACACAATGGTGGTGTCTGTTTTTGCCCAAGGTGAGCCAAATTTTGGCTCCCCCCCAGATCCACAAAAAAAACTTCTGAAACCTTTGAAAAACCACCTGCTTCTGAAACACTTCAACAAAACATGAACAACGAGCAGCAAGATGGCTCTGATACCATGTTAGATTAGGTGAAATACTAATCTCCCAAGAACACCTGCATGCATAACCCTGTCACATGGAAGAAGCAAAGCACAGAAGCAAGAAAAATCATGGAGGCCAAAAAGCCAAAGACATCTTATGGACATGCAAAGAGAAAATTTCTATTATGATCCAATAAGTGAATTATCTCAAAAGAATGTACAAAGGGTTCAACCATATAGGTGAACAATAAAACCCTAAAGCTATAAAGCAAAAAATAAAGCTAGGTTGCACATTATAATTAATAAATATATTAATTATAATGCACCTAAAAGATAGCTTAAGTAAATAGAGTAATAAATGACTTAATTAATTAAACCAAAGTGATTTAATTAATAAGCATAAAGTATGATTACTCTAACAAAGGGAACCGGGGAAGAGAACAAAGATTCTCTTTATAAAAAAAAAACCCAAGTAATGATTTATGAAAATTTTGAATTTTTAAAAGCAATTATATGAACAAAACTTAAACTTAGTTTCCTCCCAAGGTTCCCTTCTATCTAATGCATGATTCATATAAGTCTACTAAGTAAACTAACAACAAGATATACTTCTCAAAGCAAATTACATCATATCACTATAAGATTCTTTATTAAGAATTACATAGTACTTTCATTTCAATTTTCTATTTAAAATCATCTATATTCCTAAGTATTCTTTATGAACAATATAACCTTTAAATTAAATAGAACCATCTAAATCATTTGATACATTGCAAATAATACATTTGTTCTTCAATGGCCTTTCCTTGAATCATCACTAATTAAAATCATACTACTTAACTAAAAATCATTTTCTTTTCCAACATACATCTTATACATAAAGTTCACATCCCCTTTTTCCTAAGTCTACCCATTTCAAATACATCATTTTGAATCACATCAATGATTACATTACATTCATCTCCACTCGGGAGGTAACAATAACTTTACATCATGAAAGATAATTACAAAGCCTTTATTCTTCAAAAATTGGTACATAAGCAAGCATGAATCTTCAACACTGCATCCACAAAAGATACCTCAATAAAATGTTTACCACCCAACCACGTGGACACCCAAAGGCCCACTCCCCCATGCTAGGAGATAAACACCAGGGTCCACAAAGAAGGAATAGCTAGGCCAAACCTAGGGTCGGGTTACCTTTCCCAAATAACAAATGAAAAGAAAGCCCAAGTATAAATCTTTCCCCAAACAGGTTTTAAGGCTTGGTAGAAACTCTAAGCAACAACCTAAGTGAGTGTCATCACATAGCCCTCACCCCTTGGGTTGTCCTGGTACTAGCCACTCTGGGCCCCTACCCCCAAGTAGGCACATGTAGAATCGAATGCCTTTCATATAGATAAGCACCATTCAATCGTACCTATGCATAGGCACCTTCTCCCACTCCCATCCATAGCCTTTACTAGCACTAATGGCATGGGTGAGGCACATTTAATCTTTTTAAAAGTTTGAACCCATTCCCATAAGTTTTAATTAAATTATCACTTGTTAAAATAACTCTTCAGTTGGTTATCCTGGTACTAGCCACTTAGGGCCCCGACCCCACACTGAGAGCCACTCACTAGGTGTCGTTAGGTTTTCTACCCTTAACCCACATATCGCAACCACATCATACACATAGGAAAGAACATATCATAAACACTTTTGTAAGACTGCATCAAAGAGTAGAAAATAATAAGATAATTTATGGATGTTTTAAGGAAAATTAAGAACGTTTAAGGATGTTTAGAATGGTCCTGATCTTCTTAGACAACCCTAAACCCTAAACTGCTTCCTACACACATCCTAACCCTATTAAGGCATCCAAATGCACTAAACATAACCTCTACCAAACAAGGAATGAACACATTTATGATTTACTCAAAGTTCTATATACCAAAAGATAATGTTCCATGAACTTCATTCTAAGCTTGATATTTGACTAAGCCTGAAATTTGACTAAGGCTGATTTTATTAAAAATCTAAAAATTAAAAGTTACAACTTAACTCCTAGGAAGTTGAAACCTATCCCAATCAATTGAAAAGGTACCTAAACCCTTTATACAAGTATAACTTAAAGTATAGGAAACTTATACTTAAATGTTTAAATTATATAAAGCCTAAATCCTATTTTCATTGGTTAACACTAATCTGCTCAGTTCACACTGGTTTCTCGGTCACCACTAACTTACTCGGTCACCACTAACTTACTCAATCATGACTAACTTACTTGGTCATCACTAACTTACTCGGTCACCACTGACTTACTCGGTCATCACTGACTTACTCAGTCATCACTAGCTTACTCAATCATCATTGACTTACTCGGTCATCACTGACTTACTCGGTCATCACTAGCTTACTCGGTCATCACTGACTTATTGCCAGAAACTATAAAATATGACTGTCAACTTTGGCTTACGGGTAAAACTAGGCATTATGGGAACTAGGGTTGCCTAATTTGAGCATGACCCATTTGAGATCTCCTAGTTTCCCTTCAAAAATGGCCCATCAATCCATCCTATCTATCCAACATATCTATTCTAGATCTGGGCAAAGAAAGTGGTGCAAAGAAAAAATATGAAATTGTAGGTTCGAAATAGAAGTTCTAAAGCCTCGAAGAACTCATGGACATTCTAGATAAGAGAGGAAATACAAGGAGAATGCTAAGAACCCTACAACCTCCTATAATTGCATAAATATTTGTTTATACTCAATACAGGAAATAAATCCATTCAACATGTTCCTACTCTTCAAATCACTAATACAGGGACTGATATATATGAAACACAGCATTCTATAATTTATATCAACAATGAACATACAGAGAAACATTTAACTAGATTTTAATCTTTTCATATCACAAAGGAGATATAACTCTCAGGATGAATTCCAACTTGGAGTCTTGCGGAGATTCGGTTGATGAAGACCAGTCCAATCCTCTCAACCCTTTTAGCACTCCTTCAAATCCTCTTGGGTGCAATCTCCAGCATCTTCCAGGAATAACCAAATGCCACTCTCAGAGAATGATGAATTTCTCTCCTCACAAATACAATATTCCTACCAGCATAATACTAATCTTGTTATCTTCTTCTCTAAACAACTGTCCTCCAACTCCCTCTCACATAGGAAGTCTTTCTTGTATATAGATTGGGGAGTAGTTGCACAAGTACTCCAATCGATGCAACTATCCACCAGTTATCCGTTAACAATACAGTTTGTAAAACCATTCCTGTAAAGGGATAAATAATTTTTTTTAATAAAACTATAATCTATTACCATAATCAAATTTATGTTTCCTTTACTTTAGGGAAGTTAATAATAATAATTATTATTTACAACCATATCATTAACTAATATAATTATTCATTAATAGAATGTAATAATTACTTACTCACCAATAATTATATAAATATATGTATGCATATGCATATGTGTGCACCCATATGCCTATGTGTACATATATTATTATTATTATTATAAATATTATTGCAAACATAATATTATTATTATGAAGCATATTATTATTTACACACTTAATCCATATTCTTTACAAAATGCAATAGTGATATATATACAAAGTGAAACATACCACTATTATTAAAAATATTTATTATTATTTTTATTGCCATAGACATTTTGTTATTATGGATATTATAAAGATAATACCATAAAATTCTTTATTATTATTGATATTAAAATCACATATTTCAATCACATACTAACTCATTCCTAACAAGAGCTTCTAGTACATAAGTAGCTAATAATAAAGATAAATTACTAAATCATACCCTCAAATTCACATCAATAATCTACTAATAGAATTGAACATACCATAAAGACAACTAGAACCACTATACCCAAAACTTCATTCACAATGAATACAGAAGACAAGAAACTAACTACAAGACCCACAAAACCAGTAAACCAAGAGATCACATAATATATCCACACAAGTGACTGACTCGGCACTTCCCACCTAAGGATAAAAAGATCAAAGGTGAAGTTTCTTCCTATGGAACCTGGTGATATCTCTATAACAACAATAATGATCAAGGATTTTGAGGGATCGCTCAGACCTGTGAACCCAGGTGGAGATGATACCCGGTACCTACAATCCTGCATCACCAAGAAGAGATACATACACACACACACACACACACACACACACACATATATATATATATATATATATATATGGATATACAAATTAGATATATGCAAGCAGATGACTAGGATCGATCCATCGTGTGGACCTCAACTAAGTGAGTAACTACAACTTTGTCCTGAGTCATGAAAACACATCTGACACATATCCATGAAACATAAAACATCATGATAATGGTTAGATTCAAATCATTGGGTTAGATCCATAAAACATATAAAAATAGATGGTTTTCTAATCTCATAAACGTATAAATGATAACCATAAATGAGCATATCCATCATATCATCATTCACAAAACATAAATGTAAATGTATAGTCCTAACCATCATAATAAAAATGTCCAAATCAGCAAAGTCTAAGTATCACCATAGGAGAGGTATTACATGAGGTTAAGGAACACATTGAGTAACTTGTTGATGAGTCTATGACTTGATGATATTGACTTCATTATGTTGCATTCATCTATAATGAAGTATAGAGCTGAAAGACATAAAGTGATGTTGTCAGTAAATGAAGCATTTCTTGTATACACCGACAAAGTGTAGTGTATATTGACCGTAGTATTAACCGAGTAGTGTTCACCAATTCATTTTTTTTTTAACCAAGTGGAATAGAATGAATTAAATGATTAGTTTAGCTGATAAGAATGATGAGCTGGCAAGAGTATAACATCAAGGTAATAGATAATGTTTGTTACATAGATCAATGACTAACAAAATTCAAAGAAGATCTAACAAAGAAGATTGAAATGTGTTATTGACACAAGTACCGAGAAAGTTTAAGCCAAAAAATCTATGAATGTGATTAAGTGGCAAAATTTGATGGTGGAGAAGAAAACAATTTACTCATCTATATAAGAGAACAAAATTTCTTTATGAAAATGCCAGAAGAAGAAGAAGCTGCAGGATTATCACATGAATAAGGTTTCATGCATTCTAATCATACTGGTTAGTGAGAACCAAGTTGCAGAGCAATTACTGAGCTACAAAGAGTAATAGTAAGTTGATACAGTATTGAATTTGAAGTGAATTATTGATCAGAAGGATTTGAATGGACTAAATATTGATCTGTAATTTGCAATTGAAGTTGTATTAAGGTAGGTCATTTTACTATTACATATTTAACCATTGTATACATTCCAAATCTCTTAACCAAGTAGACTCTAAAAGTCTTATGATGTATCATTCATAGAATGAACATTGTTATCCTATCAACCCCATAGTGAATGTTGGTTGGACAATAACTTCTATTCTAAAATCCTCTAACAAGGTCACACCTGACAGTGTGTTTGTAACCTTTAATAGGGTTGGGTCTTAACGGACCTCACTTCAGAAGAGTGAACAATTTTGGGTTGCCGATCCCAGGTGGTTTTTCCCTTTATAGGGTTTCCACGTTAAATCTCTTGTGTTATGTGTTGATTGTGATATTTGTTTGTTATCATACTTTGCATATTACATGTTATATTTGATCAATAAATAGTTATAAGTATTAGACTGGTAATCGGTAAAAGCACAGACAGTAAGAGTTATTATTGCTTACTGACGAGTAGAAATTGTAGAAATTGTTTTGAATTATACATTTTGTTTTGGGACACTGGATAACTGATTCACCCCCCTCTCAGTTATTCTAATAATTGGTATCAGAGCTATGTTGCTTGAAATAGAGTTTTAAGGACTTAAGCATAAAGGTCTCAAGATGTATAAGAGGGAAGTACCAAAACTAAATAAAGAGAACTTCGCAGCATGGCAAAGAAGAAGGAAGCTGCACATATCTAGAATTGGGAACTTAGCACTAGATCTAATGCAAAATGGCTACATACAACCACCCACTAGTCCCCTAACTATTGATCAACTGAAGGATAAGCATGAACACAATGTTACTATGATGGAACTTGATGTTGCCTGTACCAATGCTGAATTTGAAGATATCAAGACATGCACAATTGCCAAAGGAATGTGGGATAAATTAGCACAAATCTATAGTGGAGATCTAAATGTCAAAAGAGCCAAAGCTTAAATTCTGAGAGGCAGATTTGATGAAATGAGAATGAAAGAAGGTGAGAACATTGTTGAATATTCAAATAGACTCAAAGAAGTGTTACATGCTATTAGAGCATCTGATGGAGTGATTGATGATGAAATGGTGATAAGCAAGATTCTCAAAACTTTGCTACCAGTTTATGAAATTAGGATTTCTACAATTCATGAAACAAGAGCTACATCCAACCTCGCTCGTGACACTTTGATTGGTAAACTTACAACCTTTGAATTTAACAATTTTGATAATAGTGTTGTTCCTTCTGTTGAATCCACTTTCATGTCTTCTCTAAATATTGGAAAGTATAGCAGGAATAGTAAGAATTGTGATAGTGATGACAATATCGATGATGAACTTGATGAGCTTGAAGCACTTATGGCCAGAAGATTTCCCAAAGGAAAAGGAAGGTATAGAGGTAAGCTACCTTTAGTATGCTTTAATTGTAAAGAAGGTAGTCACATCGCTGCTAGATGTCCATAGAAGAAAGATGATGATAGATCAAAAGACCAATCTAAAGGAAGCTATGGGAGAAGAGTCAATAGAGGTTACTGACACAAAAACAAAGACAACCGAGATGAAAAAGGAAAAAAGATATGTTACATAGCTGAAGATATTGAAACCGAATCTGATTATGATGATGATATAGAAGTTGTATTTGTTGCTATGAAAGATGACTCAGAAGAGGAAGAGAAACATGAAGAGATAGCACTAATCTCTAAAGTAAGAAGAAATGATACATAGATCATAGACAGTGGCTGCACACATCATATGACCGGTGATGTAGAGAAGTTTGATCATCTTGTTGAATATAATGGTGTTAGAAAGTAAAGACCACCAAGATAACTGAGAGGGAGGGGTGAATTAGTTATCTGATAATTAAACCATTTATCAACATTAACATCAATATCAACTTCAATAGCTTTAAACCATATAATTAATGCAGTAACCAAACATAGAAAGATAACCATACACAATGACATAATAACACAAGATATGTTAACTAGGGAACCTCTTGATCAAAGAGTAAACCCCGGTGGGAATGATGCCCACAAAATGATGCACTAATATGAAAGTTCCTTGTTAGAGGATGGACCCTGTTAGGAGTCTTATGAAATACATTTAGTACATATGAATCTTTTTTAGGAGATTTTGAATCCCTATTAAAAGATTCTAACCCTGTTAGGAGTTATGGAAGACAGAAGGACCCGCTACCCAAACAGCTTCAAGGCAAGATCTCTAAACTCACTGTCCAATAGATCTTAGGATTATTCAATAGAATAATATGAAATATGTTACCTCCTTCACACTATGCCAAAACCACACTCTCTGCTACACAAGATCACAAATCCAGATCTCTGTACTTTGCGAGTCTTCCTTCATCACTGAATTAGCTCTTTTTTTCACTTCATGCATACATTCGCATCACAACTTTCACAACTTCATATTAAAACTATTCCAAAAATACACATAATAAGGAAAAAATTCCTTCCTTTATACCACACTCAAATAATTACAAATTATTTGGCATGTAAATACAAAATAATAATTTCAACACGCTACGTCAAATTTACATCAAACTGTCAGCTTCCAGATACAATAACTTTCCAATCGTGTGACCTCAAATTTTTCACTATGAACCATGTCACCACCAATGAGTCTCAAACTTCCCTTTAATTTTGTAGAATTAGATTCCATCCCGATTAGGAGATATCCTCCGATTACCAAAAACCACTACAGAGGAATACTAGCAGAATACTGCTTCCACCAAAATGCTTATAACTTTCATGAATAAATGAATTTATTTTTGCACTCTTAACCATAGGCTAATAACACACCAAAGAACATACCATCAATTGTGTGTAACTCAATCTACAATATAATATGTGCGCAAAATAAAATTGTGCTTGCTACTCTACTAAACTTTTGAATATCACTGTGTTGACATCAATGACAATCATAGTCATGAATGCAACAACCACTACTACAAAATGACTACCAAAGGCTTCAGCATTCATTCCTAAAAATCTCCCCCATTGTCATTGATGGCAACATAGATGAAAAACATCCAATGTTTCAAAAATCCAATCACTGCTACTCAACTGCACTACTACTTATCATCAATAAAATCTTGCTTCATTATCCTATTCAATCTCTCCAACAAATGTAGTTCCTCAATGTTTTCTCAATGTTTTTCATGATTCTCTCCCCCATTTACATCAATGACAAAAATTCTATCACTATGTCAAACAATAGCTCAATGTCAAAAGACACTATTCAAAAAATACATTCACAAGAGTCCTCAATGACTCAGCTCAAATACACATACTCCCCCATAGAGGAAGTACCAACATCCAATCCAGAAAATATTTAGGGCCATAAATCACTGGATGGATGCAACCAACTACATCATTACTCAAAAGTAGGTTGGGGCATAACCCCAAGCATACCTCTCAGATACTCAAATGTATCCTTAGGTAAAGGCTTAGTAAATATATCTTCTATTTGCTCCTTTGTGATTGTGTACTCCAGTCTGACTTCTTTATCTGCAACTTTCTCTCTTACAACATGATACTTGATCTCTATATGCTTTGTTTTAGAATGTAAAACTAGATTCTTAGACATACTAACTGTACTTGTATTGTCACAATATATGACAATAGGTTCATCAAACTTGATTCCAATGTCCATCAACATCTACTTCATCCAAATTATATGATTAAAATTGTTTGCTTCTGATACATATTCTGCTTCTTCTGTACTCTGTGAGATACAATTTTTCTTTTTGCTCAACCAAGAAACTAATCTTCCTCCAAGAAAAAAGGCTCCACCACTGGTGCTTTTTTTTTCATCAATGATGCCTCCCCAATCAGCATTAGTATATGCACATAGGGTAAAATCATCAGAATTTTCATACCATAGTCCATAGTCCATTGTGCCTCTAAGATATCTCAATATCCTCTTTACTGCTACATAATGTGACTCTCTAGGTTCATCTTGAAATCTTGCTACCATTCCAACTGAATGTTGTATTTCTGGTCTAGTGTGTGTCAAGTACTGCAATCCACCAATCATAGATCTATATTTCTTTTGCTCAAATTCTAGTGTCTCATCTTTACTAGATAGTTTATGTCCTGTAACCATAGGTGTTCCAACTGGTTTACAATTCTCCATACCGAATCTTTTCAACAAATCATTCAAGTACTTTTTCTGACTTATAAAGATACCATCTTTGTTTTGTGTTATTTGTAATCCCAAAAAGTATTTCATTTCTCTAATCATACTCATTTCAAATTTTGTCTTCATTTCATTAGGAAATTTGTCACTAGCTCCATCTTCTCCTCCAAAAATAATGTCATCAACAAAAATAACCAAAACTAACAATCCATTCTCAATTTCTTTTGTGTATAAGTTACTATCAACTGTTCCCTTTGTAAATCCCAATTTTAACAAATACTTATCTAATCTAGCATCCCAAGTTCTAGGTGCTTGCTTTAGTCCATAAAATTCTTTCTTTAGTTTACATACCATGTCTCCTTCTTGAGTCAAAGGAAAACCTTTAGGCTACTCAATGTAGACTTCTTCTTCCAATTCGCCATTCAAAAATGTTGACTTCACATCCATCTGATACACTTTGAATTTCTTAAATGCTACATAAGCCAAAAATATTCTTACCACTTCAAGTCTTGCCATAGGGGAAAAAGTCTCTTCATAGTCAATTCCTTCTTGCTGTAAGTATCCCTTACATACCAATCTTGCTTTGTTTCTAATTACTTCTCCTTGTTCATCCATATTGTTCCTAAATACCCATTTAGTTCCAATCACATTTTTGTCTTTAGGTCAAGGGACCAATTCCCATGTCTTATTCTTTTCAATCTGATCCAATTCTTCTTTCATAGCTTTAATCTAATGTTCATCTCCACAAGCTTCATTATTAGACTTAGGTTCAATTTAAGAAATCAAACATAAATGTACCTTCTTTCTAGTCATAACTGTGTCTTTATACCATTCACTTCATAAAAAGTGTTAAACTCTTTAGATGTAAATTCTCCACCTCTATTAGATCTCAAACATTTAATCCTCATTCCTGATTCATTCTCAACTTTATTCTTCATGACCTTAAACTTATCAAATGCTTTAGATTTTTCTTTCAAAAATGCAATCCACATCATTCTTTTAAAATCATCAACAAGAATCATAAAATCCTAGTAGGACCGCTCAAGTCTGTATGAACAATCTCCAACTTCTCTATAGATGTGAACTTCTTGCTAGGAAATGAACTCCTTTTCTACTTAGCCATCACACATTCCTTGAAAATCATTTTAGTAGGCTTCATAATCTTAGGTAAGTCTCTTACTGCAAGTGTAGAACTTACTTTCACAATATTATCAAAGTTTATATGACAAAACCTTCTATGCCATAACCAACTATCATCAATCTTAGTCATCAAGCATGTCATCTTAGTAGGGTTCAATTGAAATACATTACCTTTGGTTCTAGATCCAGTTCCAATTAGATTTCCATCTTTATCCTTAATCACACAAGTTTTCTCAGTAAACCAAACTTGATAGCCTTTATCCACTAACTATCCAACACTCAAAAGATTATGTTTCAATCCATCAACAAAGTAAACATCATCAGTATTAGTCTTTCCATCAAGAGTAATAGATCCTATACCTTTAATCAAACAAGGTGCATTGTTACCAACTCTAACAACTCCTCCATCATAATTGTTAAACTTTATTAATTTTCCTTTATCACCAGTCATATGATGTGAGCAACCACTATCTATAATCCAATCAGTTTTCTTTTCAACTTGGGAAACTAAGGCTTTTTCTTCTTTAATATCAGATTCAAAATTTTCTTCCTTAATTGCTACAAATCCTATGTCATCAAAGTTATCATTATCAGTGTCACTCAAATGTCTTTCAATTCCTACTTCAATTTCTTCATCATTTGCATAATAACATTCTTTAGATCTTCTAGGCTTAAAATTTTTTCTATACTTCTTAACTCTCTTAGGACACTTAGATGCAAAATGACCATATTCTTGACATCTCCAACATTTAAAGATTTTCTTACCATCTGGTTCTCTTCTCACAAGCAAGGCAATAAATTCTTCAATCTTCTTATCTTCATCAGATTTGGATCTGCTTCTACTAGCATAATCTCCATTCACACTTGTACTTCTAGACAAAGTAGGTCTGATGCTAAGAGCACTGAATGTTGTCTCCACTCTAGGTAGTTCTCCTGATAATCTTAAATTCATTTCTGTTGCTTCCAATCTTCCAAGAAGAGTCTCTCTTGAAAATTTTGGTGTACAAGGTATCACTTGTTTAATCATTTGTGTAGTCTGCCTGAATACCAGTGTCAATGTTCTCAAAATCTTCCATATTACTTCATTCTCTGTCTTTTCACCTCCACAAGACTTTATTCCTGCAACAATTTCTGACATCCTACCAATATAGCTTCTAACATATTCATCTTCCATCATTCTTATGTCTTCAAATGCACAAATGCAATTATGCAACCTATTTTTCTTTGCATGTTCATCACCTTCAAAAGTAGAATGTAAAGCTTTCCAAATATCATGAGATTTAGTTAAACCTTTTACCTGACTATATTCATTCTCTGAAAGTGCTAATAAAAGTGCTTCTCTTACAAGTATGTTACACATAAATAGATCTACCTCACCTTTAGAACTTGTTTCAAGATTATCTTCTTCAATTATAGTCCTTTTATTCTTTGTAATCAACCAATAACCTGGTCCTCAACACAAGAGATGTGTCTTCATCTTTTCTTTCCAGCTATCAAAATTTACTCCATCAAACTTAGGGTTTTCTTTCTTGAAATTTTCCATTGATCTCCTTAAGTTAAACTTCTCTTTCAAGGACCTGCCACTCTGATACCAATTGTTAGAAAGTAAAGACCACCAAGATAACTGAGAGGGGGGGTGAATCAGTTATCTGATAATTAAACCATTTATCAACATTAACTTCAATATCAACTTCAATAGCTTTAAACCATATAATTAATGTAGTAACCAACCATAGAAAGGTAACCATACACAATGACACAATAACACAAGATATGTTAACTAGGGAACCTCTTGATCAAAGAGTAAACCCCGGTGGGAATGATGCTCACAAAATGATGCACTAATATGAAAGTTTCTTGTTAGAGGATGGACCCTGTTAGGAGTCTTATGAAATACATTCAGTACATATGAATCTCTGCTAGGAGATTTTGAATCCCTGTTAAAAGATTCTAACCCTATTAGGAGTTATGCAAGACATAAGGATCCACTGCCCAAATAGCTTCAAGGCAAGATCTCTAAACTCACTGTCTAACAGATCTTAAGATTATTCAATAGAATAATATGAAATATGTTACCTCCTTCACACTATGCCAAAACCACACTCTCTGCTACACAAGATCACAAATCCAGATCTCTGTACTTCGCAAGTCTTCCTTCATCATTGAATTAGCTCTTTTTTTCACTTCATGCATATATTCGCATCACAACTTTCACAACTTCATATTACAACTATTCCAACAATACACATAACAAGGAAAACACTCCTTCCTTTATACCACACTCAAATAATTACAAACAAGTTGGCATGTAAATACAAAATAATAATTTCAACACGCTACATCAAATTTACATAAAACTGTCGGCTTCCAGATACAATAACTTTCCAATCATGTGACCTTGAAGTTTGCATTGTGAACCACATCACCACCAATGAGTCTCAAACTTCCCTTTAACTATGCAGAATCAGATTCCATCCCGGTTAGGATATATCCTCCGATTACTAAAAACCGCTACTCAGGAATATTGCCAGAATACTGCTTCCACCAAAATGCTTATAACTTTCATGAATAAATGAATTTCTTTTTGTGCTCTTAACCATAGGCTAATAATAGACCAAAGAACATACCATCAACTACAGGTAACTAAATCTATAATATAATATGTGCACAAAACAAAACTGTGCCTGCTACTCTGCTAAACTCCAGAATATCATTGTGTTGACATCAATGACAATCATAGTCATGAATGCAACAACCACTACTATAGAATGACTGCTAAAGGCTTTAGCATTCATTCCTAAAAAATGGAGGGTCTGTGAGAATGGGAAATGATGCACCTTGTATGGTAAGAGGTAAAGGCTCACTGATGATCAATGACAGATTACAATGTGAAAATTCATATTGGGTAGATGGACTGAACTATAATCTGATTTTATCTTGATTTTGAGAGCAAAAAGGTGAAGATTTATGATGATGGAGGAAGACTTGTCAGAACCAGTACACAATCCATAGGTAATCTATTCTATCTTGATATAGATCATTCTTCTTGTTTGTTAATAAAGGATGAAGATGCTTGGTTGTGGCACTGAAGGTTATGCCATGTGAACTTTGACAACATGATCAAGATTAGTAGAAAGAAAAGAGTTAGAGGATTTCCTAACTTGAAAAAACTTGATCATGCCATGTGCCATGAATGTCAAAGAGGTAAGATGACCAAGTCTAGTTTTAAAAGCAAAGACTATTCAACAAAGAAGATACTTGAATTGGTTCATACCGACCTGTGTGGTCCTATGAGAACTCAGAGTTATTTTGGTGATAGATATTTTATTCTTTTTGTTGATGATTATACTAGACTGATGACTATTATGTTCTTGAAAGAGAAATATAAATCTTTCAAAATGTTTAAGTGGTATAAAGCTAAGGTAGAAAAAGAAACTAGTAAGGAAATAAAGTGCTTAAGATTTGATAGAGGAGGTGAATTTATCTCTGATGAATTTACTAAATTTTGCAATGAGCATGGAATCAAGAGGTAGGTATCTGCACCAAGGACACCTTAGCAAAATGGCATTGCTAAAAGAAGGAATATGTCTATAATTGACTGTGCTAAAACTTTGATGATACAGAAGAATGTTGCACAGACCTATTGGAGGGAAGCTGTCAGCACAACTGTATATGTTCTTAACCAAGTACAACTGAAGAAGGACTCCAACCAAACACCTTATGAACTATGGTTTGGACACAAACCTACTGTGAGTTATTTCAAAATTTTTGGAAGTAAATGCTTTATCTTGAAAGATGAGAGAAATAGAAAATATGATTCTAAAGGAGATGAAGAAATATTTCTTGGATATTCCACTACAAGTAAAGCATACAAATGTTTGAATAAGGCTACAAATAAGATTGTTGAAAGTATTAATGTTTGTGTTGATGAGTTTGATGACAAGTACATAGAGGAAAGTAAAAAGGAACTAGAAGACTATGGTAGATTCACTTACATTGAACATCCAGTGTATCTACCAACATCACAAGCTGTAACAACCAGCCAGCAGGGAAATAATGCAGTACAATAGGCACCACAAATTGATGAACTTGAAGAAGCTGTCAAGAAAGGAAATGACCCTGAGCAGGATGAACAAGAAAGGAGAAATCAAGTCTTGGCTAGTTTTGTCAGGAGACATCATCCTGAAACACAAATCATTGGAGATAGATATGCTGGAATGCAAACCAAAAGCAAAACAAGACAAGGTACATGTCTAATTTGTGAATTTGAACCTAAAACTGTGAAAGTTGCATTAGAGAATGAAGAATGGGTTAATGCAATGAAGGAGGAAATAGAGAAAATAGAAAAGAACAAAACCTGGTCCTTAGTACCCCAACTAAAAGATAAGAATGTTATCGGTACTAAGTGGATATACAGGAATAAATTGAATGAAAATGGTGAAGTCACAAGAAATAAAGCTAGATTAGTATGCAAGGGATATGCACAGGAAGAAGGCATTGACTATGGTGAGACATTTGCACTAGTTTCTAGATGAGAAGGAGTTATAATGCTACTTGCATATGCTGCACATAAGAAATTCAAAGTCTATCAAATGGATCTGAAGAAAACATTTTTGAATGGTATACTTGAAGAAGAAGTCTACATTGAACAACCTGAAGGATTTGTTGATCCCGACAATAAAGACATGGTATGTAGATTACATAAAGCTTTATATGGACTAAAGCAAGCACTGAGAGCATGGTATGAAAGACTGCATACTTACTTGTTAAGTATTGGATTTGTTAGAAGTAGTGAAAACAACAATTTGTATGTGAAAGGTGATACTGATGATAGTATTATCATTGCTGAAATTTTTGTTGATGATATTATCTTTGGTGGCTCAAATCTTGTCTGCAAGGCATTTGCTAATGAAATGCAAAAGGAATTTGAAATGTCTATGTTTGGAGAGATTAAGTTCTTTCTTGGACTACAAGTGATTCAGAAAAGTGATGGCATATTCATCACACAATCTAAATACATAAAGGAAGTACTAAAGACATTCGACATGGAAGATGCTAAACCTATGGGAACATTGATGGCTACTAGATGAAAATTGACAAAGGAGGATGAATCTACTGAGGTAAATTAGACACTTTACCGATCTATGATTGGTAAGTTAATGTACATAGTTCACAGTAGGCCAGATATAGCACATGCTATGGGAATTGTTTCAAGATTTTCTACTAACCCTAGAGAATCACACATGATAGCTACAAAAAGGATCATAAGATATTTGAAGAAAATAGAAAATTATGGATTATGGTATTCTAAGGAAGGGAAGTTTGAACTAAAATTTTACACCGATGATGATTGGGTTGGAAATGTGGATGATAGATAAAGCACCACCGGAGGAGCATTTTTCTTTGGTGAAAGACTTGTAACCTGGACAAGTAAAAAATAGGCTTGTATTTCTCAGTCTACAGCTGAAGCAGAGTATGTTGCTACTACTACTAACTATTCAAACATTGCATATATCAAACAAGTGTTGGAAAGAATGAATGAGGTAATCACTGACCTGGTGATTATATACTGTGACAACACTAGTGCTATTAATATTTCAAAGAATCTTGTGATGCACTCTAAGACAAAGCATATATCTATTAAGTACCATTACTTAAGAGAACAAGTGCAAGAGAAGAAAGTGAAGTTAGAATTTTTTACATCTAAAGAACAACTTGCAAATATTTTTACAAAGCCCCTACTAAAGGACACATTTGAATACTTGAGGACTAGACTTGGGGTCCGTCCCCTGTCTATCAGTCACTAAGTTGATCTGGATGTTGCATCAGCCAATTTTTAGTAGAAGATCATTCATGTTGATGCAACATAGTTCACACTTTGAATCATGTTCAAGGTTGTGATTAAGTTTGCGAACTTGAACTGATGAAATATCAGAATACAGAGATACATAGGAAGTACTGAACACCACAGAGAGTTACTTGGCTACTACAGAGCTGATTGTTTATTTGCTTCTTTGGCATTGCTTTCAAAGGGAGAGATAAACCATATGAAATGAAAAGGGGACAGATAAACCAAAATATGATAAGGAACAAGCACCGACAACAATTATCTAAGGGAGAGACAATTTGAATGAGATAGAGTATTGAAGATTGGTTACAAAGAACAAAAGCAAGAACAGGAGAACTAAAAAGATCACAACTACAGAAAGGTAAAGTTGTATAAATTAATGCTAGTTTAGTAACGTAGTGATTAAACATATTAAGTCTATTCGACTTACAACATTTGTTCACAAAGTTGTAGAATGTATGTTTGGTATGTGTATGGTACATTTCATATTACTTGAGTTGCCATCAATGCCAAAGGGAGAGATTGTTGGACTACAACTAATTTGGAATCTGATTGAAGGATCTGTGATTACAAGATCACTGAGAAGTTGTTGATTAGATATGTAATATGATTAAATCAGTATTATGTTGTCATTGATGTCAACTAGTTTGACAACACTTATCTTGTAATTTACTACATCGAGACATCTGAAGAAAAGTGGAAAAGAGATGAAGAACAGAGAAATCTACATGAGGAAAGATGTACATGATAGATGAGGATAAGGAACACATTGAGTAACTTGTTGATGAGTCTATGACTTGATGATATTGACTTCATTATGTTGCATTCATCTATAATGAAGTATAGAGTTGAAAGACACAAAGCAGTGTTGTTGGTAAATGAAGCATTTCTAGTATACACTGACAGAGTGTAGTGTATACTAACCGTAGTATTAACCAAGAAGTGTTCACCGACACATTTCTTTGTTAACTAAGTGGAATAGAATGAATTAAATGATTAGTTTAGCCGATAAGAATGATGAGCTAGCAAGAGTATAACATCGAGGTAACAGATAATGTTTGTTACATAGATCAACAACTAACAAAATTCAAAGAAGATCTAATGAAGAAGATTGAAATATGTTATTAACACTGTTAGTCCATTTTCCTGTCAATGCAAAATCTTTCAAAAATGGCCTTTTCCCTGCAAGTTTTGTAATGTTGTCTCTTCCCACCCTGGTGCAACATAGTTTTATCTTGTGAAGAATGTCCATAGTGTTTCACGGTTTGAGCTCCTACCCTGTGTTCTTCATTGTGTCACCTTGCTCCAGTTCAAATTGCATGTGCTGAATCACAAAATCCAGAAAGTTATTTGAGTTTCAAGGTCTACAAGAAATGTTTTCAGAATCTGCCACAGTGTTGAAAACCCACAGTATTTTTAAAAATCCATGATGTTTTTGGTCTATGTGAAAACCTTCATTGTTTTTAACCTTATGCCTTCTTGCTTTTGTGTGCTTATCTTTTGATGTCAAAAGCCTTGTGTGTTTTTGATCTTTTCTACCGAAAACCCTGTGTGTTTTCGACCCCGCACTTCTACCCTGTTTGTTGGCATTCTCTAACTACGCAAGTCTGACTGGATGGTGGGCCTAGGTCTTCAAAGGCTTCAAAATGATTGGTTAATGCATGGCCATATGTCATACTTTTCTGACATGCGATCATGCGACCGCTTGCCACCTATCCATGTGGGTCCCAGTTCTTGGCGGTGTTTAGATGCCTAGCAGTTAAGTCTTCATTCCATGACCTAGTGACTTACGGTTATCTCTTGGTCACTAATTCTTGGTGGTTAAGCCCTTAACATCTAGCGACTTGGCTGGCGGTTTTCTTTGCCTTAGTCACGCAGTCGCGTAATGGTGGGCCCAAGTTTTCAAAGCTCAGATTTAACTAGTTGTCGCATGATCGCATGTTAGAATTTTTTGACATGTGACCATGTGACAAGGCTCTTTCCTTGGCTGGTGGTCCCATTGGTAGTCATGTGCGGCCTTTGGTTGGCTATCGCATGATTGCATAGCCTAGTTTCTAGCTATGCGATCATGTGACTGGTTGACACGTGTCTATGGTAGTGAGGTGGCATTTTGTCAGTGGGCCCAGGAGATCCAAATAGAAGGGTGATATGGTAGATCCTATGGTTGGCACATGATCTCATGAGAGGTTTCAAGCCCGTGCATTCATGCACCTATCGTTTGATTTTGAGGGCCTATTTTTGGATGGGTTAATGGTCCCTGTGCTTGTTTTTGATTGGTTGATGTGGTGGTGACTTGGCAGATGGTCAGTGGGGCTGAGACATAATGCTAACAGTTTGTCACATGTTCTCATAGCCTTTTTCAAGGCTATGAGATCATGCGACTAACCACCAAACTTAGCAGTGGTGGTTATGTGGTGGTCAAGAGTTGAAGTGTGTCACATGTTCACATAGCCCATCTCATTTTGTTGGAGCTTTTTTTGGTAGGACCAAACTTGAAGCAAATAGTTGGGCTTAGATCTTTGTTAGACACTCAAGTTTGACAAGGAAATAGTCCAATTGATGAGGATAGAGAACATCCTCCTTCTTCTTTGAGCTCCACAATCACTCAGGTGGGTATTACCTTATCTGCACATTCAAGACACCTCACGACAAACAAAAGGCCTGCAAAAAGATTAATGTGGAATAGCAATCAATCTCTTATAGGTATCCTATACTCTTATGATAGAAAATCTCATGTAATAGCCCTACTTGCATGGAATGAGACTGAAAGCTAGAGACCTATCCTAACAACAAGAAAGGGAAAGGGTGGAGCTGAAGGGAAAAGATTTTAAAATGAGTTTGAAGGGACCCCTGAGATACCCTAAGTCTTTCATAGACTAGTGCCTTATCCAATGGGCCACAGAGTCAAACACCTTATTTCAAGAGAAAGCTATGAAACAAGAACACAATATGCTCAATTTGTTGATGCCTGACATCAATCACACACCATGACCAAACCTCAACTTAGTTCCCACCTGTGTATTCAAATATGTTATTACCCATCAAAGGATTTTGACCCTCCTCTTAGAAGAGACCTATGAATAGACAATACATTAACCAGCATCCACTGGAAGACAAGCATGACCTATCCTTGATATTTCAGCTCATACATATATGAATACTAACCTTGAACTAGTTCTCTCTACGAAGACAATTCCACCCACAAGCTCTCAGGCAATACAAAGTAGAAAAACTAGACATCCTTGATGCATGACTAATGAGTTCAAAATTCAAATGGAGATAGCTTGACAACAGTAAGAGTATATTAACTTCTCATACATAAGACAAGTCACTTACAATATGTATTATGTTCTCAGAACCAACAAGAGAAAGAGGAACACTCTATATGAAAAGAAAAAGAGAAAGATCTACAGGAAAAGGATCCTTTAGCATGGAGCCAAAACCATCAAGGAAATTGGAACCACTGGAACTGACAAAATTCAGAACCCTTACAAAGTAAAAAAAGCTACAACTTATACCACTAGCTACCTTGGAAACCCAAAATAGGTTGCAACAAGCTATAGAAGGCTAGGGCTAGGGTTACAATGGCTAACCACAACAAAATTTCAAAAAACCACTGGAGGGAAAACCAGCACCAGCTTGCAAAAATCCTTGAGCAACAAAATCCATCCTTCACCAGGTACAAAACCATCATGCAGTCGACCACAGGAACCCTGGATCACATCGCAACAGCCATCTCCACCAAACTAGTCAAATCTATCCATGAAAGCATTCAATACCAGTTCCTACGGTTGGAAAGTCCTTTTGATATTCAAATTTGCAAAGAAATGGCTTTCCTAGGCTCAGCAACTTGACCATTCATCCCTAGTCACAAAATTGCCTAGTCATAAACTTCACCGCTATAGGAATCCTGGCTCCATTTTATGCTTGGTCACATGATCGCAAGGGAAGAAACCCTACTATGTGATCATGTGACAACATCTAGCAAGACCAATGAAACACAGACATGTCACAATATTTGGTAAGTAGACCTTCATATTTTATCATTCTCCTATGTTAACTAACCTGCTGCCAACCCTTTTGGCTAATGAGAAAAAACCACTTCAGCAAGACCTGACACACAGACCCACCTGCTAACTCTACAATGATGACACAAGGGGTTTGTCACATGATTGCATAGCTAGGAGATGGGCTATGTGAACATGTGACACACTTCAACTCTTGACCACCACATAACCATCGCTGCTAAGTCTAGTAGTTAGTCACATGATCTCATAGCCTTGAAAAAGGCTATGAGAACATGTGACAAACTGTTAGCATTATGTCTCAGCCCCACTAACCATTTGCCAAGTCACCACCACATCAACCAATTAGAAACAAGCATAGGGACCATTGATCCATCCACAAATAGGCCCTCAAAATTTAATGATGGGCACATGATCGTATGGGCTTGAAACCTCCCATGAGATCATGCACCAACCATAGGATCTGCCACATCACCCTTTTGTCTGGATCTCATGGGCCCAGCAACAAAATGCCACCTCACTGCCACAAACACATGTCAACTAGTCACATGATTGCATAGCCAGAAACTAGGCTATGCGATCATGCAATAGCCAACCAAAGGCCACACATGACTACCAATGGGACCACCAGCCAAGGAAAGAGCCTTGTCATATGGTCACATGTCAGAAAATTCTAACATGAGATCATGCGACAACCAGTTAAATCTAAGCTTTGAAAACCTGGGCCCACCATTATGTGACTGCACAACTAAGGCAAAGAAAACTGCTAGCCAAGTCACTAGATGTTAAGGGCTTAACTACCAGGAATTAGTGACCAAGAGATAACTGCAAGTTGCTAGGTTGTAGAATGAAGACTTAACCGCCAGGCATCTAAACACCGCTAAGGACTGGGACCCACATAGACAGGTGGCAAGCGGTCGCATGATCGCATGTCAAAAAAGTCTCACATGTAGCCATGTGACAACCAATCATTTTGAAGTCTTTGAAGACCTGAGCCCACCATCCAATCGGACTTGTGCAGTTAGAAAATGCCAAAAAATAGGGCAGAAGTGCGGGGTCAAAAACACACAAGGTTTTCGGTAGAAAAGATCAAAAACACACAAGGCTTTCGACATCAAAAGATAAGCGCACAAAAGTAGGAAGGCATAAGGTCGAAAACAATGAAGGTTTTCACATAGACTGAAAACATCATGAATTTTCAAAAATACTATGGGTTTTCGACACTGTGGCAGATTCTAAAAACATTTCCTGCAGACCTTAAAACTTGAATAACTTTTTAGATTTTGCGATTTAGCACGTGCAATTTGAACTAGAGCAAGGTGAAATAATGAAGAACACAAGGTAGGAGCTCAAATTGTGAAACACTATGGACATTCTTCACAAGATAAAATTGTGTTGCAGCAGGGTGGGAAGAGACAACATTACAAAACTTGCAGGGAAAAGGCCATTTTTGAAAGATTTTGCATTGATAGAAAAATGGACTAACAGACACAAGTACCGAGAAAGTTTAAGTGGAAAAATCTATGAATGTGATTAAGCAACAAAATCTAATGGTGTAGAAGAAAATGATTTACTCGTCTATATAAGAGAACAAAATTTCTTTATGAAAATGCCAGAAGAAGAA
Source organism: Chamaecyparis obtusa (assembly GCA_027943335.1). Taxonomy (NCBI): domain Eukaryota; kingdom Viridiplantae; phylum Streptophyta; class Pinopsida; order Cupressales; family Cupressaceae; genus Chamaecyparis; species Chamaecyparis obtusa. The sequence continues at coordinate 35,088 of BSBK01005883.1, forward strand.
GAAGCTGTAGGATTATCGCGTGAATAAGGTTTCATGCATTCTAATCATACTGGTTAGTGAGAATTGAGCTGTAGAGAAATTATCGAGCTACAGAGAGTAGTTACCAATGGATAGTAAGTTGATACAGTATTGAATCTGAAGTGAATTATTGATCAAAAAGATTTGAATGGACTAAATATTGATCTGTAATTTGCAATTGAAGTTGTATTAAGGTAGGTCATTTTACTGTTACATATTTAACCATTGTATAGAGTCTAAATCTCTTAGTCAAGTAGACTTTGAAAGTCTTATGATGTATCATTCATAGAATGAACATTGTTATCCTATCAACCCCATAGTGAATGTTGGTTGGACGATAACTTCTAGTCTAAAATCCTCTAACAAGGTCACACCTGATAGTGTGTTTGTAACCTTTAATAGGGTTGGGTCTTAACTGACCTCACTTTAGAAGAGTGAACAATTTTGGGTTGCTGATCCCAGGTGGTTTTTCCCTTTACAAGGTTTCCACATTAAATCTCTTGTGTTATGTGTTGATTGTGATATTTGTTTGTTATCATACTTTGCATATTACATGTTAGATTTGATCAGTAAATAGTTATAAGTATTAGACTGGTAATCCATAAAAGCATAGACAGTAAGAGTTATTATTGCTTACCGATGAGTAGAAATTATAGAAATTGTTTTGAATTATACATTTTGTTTTGGGACACTGGATAATTGATTCACCCCCATCTTAGTTATTCTAACAGAGAACACATCTCTGAAAGATCAGATTGAAGAATTGGATGATAATTTAACTAACAATCAAGATGTCTATGAAGAACAAATCAAGGAGAACCTTCAACTTAATGAAGAATTCAGGCAAGCAAACATGGAAATCTTGGAGCTAAGAAACAACAAAGAGAACTTGGAATCTGAATTGAAAGAAGCTAAGAATCACATTAATAAATTACACACAAGCAAGCATCTGATAGAATCTTAGTTATATGCTCTGAATCTTAAAGGAGATACCAACGACATTGGATTCAATGAAGCACAAAATTAGATTGATGACATGTGAGAAAGGATGAAAGCACCAAAAGACACCACAGATGCTAAGGAGACAGGAAATTGGACTAAAGACAATACTGAACCATCTAAAGATGAGCACAAGCTAGTAGACCGAACTTGTTTTGCATGTAACAAGCATAGACTCATAGAAAAGAACTGTAAAGAGGTAAGACCTTTCAATGGTTACTATTATTCATGCAATAAATTTGGTCATAAAGCTATGAATTGTAAAACAAGTGAGAAGAATAAGACTCAGCAAAATCAGAGAAATTAGAATCAACCAAATGTAAGAAGTTCTTAGAACATTACATTTCAGATTTGCAACTATAATGGTCACTCAGCTAGACAGTGTAAAATGGAAACCCATGTCAATTTGTCAAGGAATATGAGGCCTCCAGTTATTTTTCACTCTTGTAACAAGGCTGGACACATCTCTAGGTTTTGTAGATCAAGAACACAGAGTCAGGAAAGCCATAAAAATCTAGAAGAATCAATGTTATATACTGAAGGAGAAGTCAAGTTTGTGAAATCTTCATAAGATGCAAGCATGATCTAGTCAGAGGTGAAGAAGGATAAAGTTGATGAGTATGTATTGGATGCATCCATAGTGGACACACCCTATACATCTGGATAAATGGACCTAGGGGTCATAGGGGGAGCATATTTATCTCTAGACACCTGCATGGCTGGTATACTCACCCTCAGAGTATGTGCCTTTGGATTTAACCTTTTGGAAAATAATAGAGGCTGTGTGTAAGAGCACACTTCCTGATTGATAGCAGAATGAAAGTTGGAGATTTTTAATGAAAGTCTAGTTTACACTGCAAGCATTAATGGAAAATTTTTTACTTTAAATTACATAGAAGCTTGCAGATCACTCATTGCATTTGAGTTCAGAGAGAGTGAAGAGCATAGAAGACCTAGAAGTTGATTGTGAAGGATTATTGATTGATTCACCAGTGAAGTAGTGTGTTTGATCAGTTGCAAAAGCCCTAATCCATCGCGTCAATTTAGAAGTTCTTAGAAACTATTAGGAAAGTGATATACAAGTGATGGCTACTCCTATTGTATTTGATGTTATGGAGAAGAAAAGATATGTATTTAAGAGGTACCTGTTCAAATCTGCATTGGATGACCTAGAAGGGGCATTCTCCTAAACCCCTATGGGTTTTATGCATGTTGAAGACATCCGTGCATACATATACTATAAGAAGGAGCCAATAGGTCTTGATAGAATTAGAGTGCATATAGAGACCATGATGAAACAAGAAAAAACCTTCCTTGATGAGTTTGTGCAGTTAGAGAACCATCCCATAGTTGAATATGCTACGACATATGAGTTTTATGAGTTTGAGTGGATAAAGATCTTTCTTAGCAGAATTCATGATGACCTATTTTGGATAGGATAAGTTCCAGTAAGGATTACAGGAGACCTAATTCATGAGATGATAGGTCTCTCTAAGAAAGGCATCATTCTTCTAGCATGCAAGGATGTGAGAAAACTTGTTGAGCAAACATGCAAGTTAAGAAGTGATAGGCATGGAATGACCATTGAGCCTATAGCGGAAAAAGACATCAAATTGATGTCCATGATACTAGGGTATAGGTTTCAGCACACAAATAGAGTGAATAGTATGTCAGTGGCCATAATTCTTGCAGCAATAAGACTTGTGAGAGAAAATGGAGATTTTAATTTGTGCGAGATCCTGCGCGCACAACTGATAGACAACATTAAAGCCATTAAGCATGACAAGACTAAAATATTTAGATTTGGGTCTTTGATCATATACATGTACTTCCACATTCCTTGAAAGGTGTCAGATTTATATTTAGACAAGACTATTACTACTATGCCACATATATCCTTCAAGGCATCTACTAAGAGTACACTTAAGGATTATATGGAGTTAGAATTGAAGACATTCAAGGTAAGAAATTAGAATGTAGATCAGGTACAGGATACCTGAAAAAATAGTTGAAAAATACAAGGAAGGCATTTTCTTTATGGTGGAGACTGATATAACATGTATGGAAGTAGTTGAACCAAGGAAAAATTGGATTCATCCACTCGGATATGAGGTTGAGGAGCAAATCCTAGAGGCATATGCTAAAGTACTATTTTCAACACCTAAGCACCCTAATGAACCAAGATGGGGGACTTATGAAGAGAAAACAAGAGAAGTTGATGCAGTTTTAAACAACACTAAATAGGTGTAAAATGGCTTCAAACCTATTCAAATGTGTAAAATGTGTATGAAATGTGTAGGGGAAATATGAGATCCACTCTTAAATCTAAATTACCAAAGGAGAGATCCAATTTGATCAACCAAAAGGTTAATGCACAATCAAATCAATCTATGGAGAATATGAAAGAGAGAGAAAAACCTAATATTTCCCTATGGTAGAATTGAAGTGTTTAGAATTTGAAATGATTGAAATGCAAGTACTAACCTCAAATTAGGGAAAATCTAGAAAATGCCAAATTTTGATGTCTATGTGTACTTTCGGGCAAATTTGCAACCTGTTTTGGATTAGAAATGCCGAGATGGGGAAAACCCCAAATTTTTTTCCAAGATGAGCTTAGGTTGACTTTGACCCTCATAAAAGGTCAAAGGCTAGATTCTTTGTTTAAAGGTTGATTTTGATTTTTCTCACAGATCTTGAAAGTTCATCGAAAAGGGTATCCAAATCTACTCTCAGATCCCAAATCTCGTACCTGTACCTGTAAGAAAAAGAGGATTTTTGTTGTTTATTTGAGGGGTTTTCCTTGGTCAAACCCTAGTTTGGAATTAAGCTTAATATTGAAAGTGAGACAAGAATGCTAGCAAGTAGTAGAAAGGGATCTGACAATGAAGCTATGCAATTCAATAGATATGTAATTGTATTTTGAATGTAAACAAGTATATTGATATGAAAGCTTGAACACAACAATGGTAAAATAAAACCTCCATGATTGTATGCTTGGAATACACCTTGATAGAAGAATGAAATGGATCTTGAAGATGAAAAAAAGGATCTTGAAGGAAGATCACACCATCATGATGGCTAGATCTAGGGTTTGAATGAGTATCTTGAATGCTTGAACCAAATCCCTTCAATGGCTTGAGTGCTTGAATCCTTGATATTCAATGGAGAACTTGGATGAAGAAGAGAACTTGAATGCTTTAATGGATGCTTGCTTGATCACCTTGAGAGCTTGAGAGCAAAGAAGATGTGATTGATGGATGTCAAAATGAGAGAGGGAGGTCTCCTTTTATAGTGAACTAGGGCACAATGCTCTAGAGGGGCCACCTTGGAGAATTAAATCCCAATTAGGTCCTAACCTTTGAAAAATATACCTAGATTAAATGTAATTAGAGGATTTACCATTCCAAAACTTGAAATAGCCAACCCGGAGGCGGGAAAATAAATATCCCTGAAACCTGATACCCGAAAATCAAGGAATTTTGAATTTTGAAAGAGGGGGAAAAATCAAGGTTGGGACTAACCTAATTAGGTACAACCTCAATCCTAACCTAGTTAGGTTTGAGCTCAATCCTAACCTAGTTAGGATCAACCTCAAATTTGACCTTGGGCTCAGATCCAATCAGAATTATGACAAGAGGTCACGGGGATGCCCGGAGACCTAGAAATGATATTAGAGTAGGATAGAATACCAGGGATAGGTACAAAATCCTATGATGACTATGATGAAGGCTAGAAGGACCTATTTCTAAGTCCTACCTAGAAAATAGAGCCATGGAGAAGGAAATTAAGGAGAATCCTTGGGGTCCTAACCCTAATTTCACCTAGAATGAAGAAGAAAAGAAGTGGAAAGCAGGGAGAAAGCCAAATCAAATCAAGTCATCCAATATGACCCCAAACCACTTACTTAGAGGGCTAAATTCTCTTAACATGGAAATGCTTCCATTTTAAGATGATACATTAAGCCCCCACTTTAGCAAGAGTATGGACTCGATGCAAACTCTTGGTAAAGGAGAAGAAAGAGAAGATCCAAGTGGATTCAAAAAAAGATAGAATGACACTTAGTTAGGGACACAAGCCCCTAGGCTAAGGATTCTAACTCAACATACACACACGAGGATGCAAAAAATAAAAGGACACAAAAAGGGGTTAGTACTAAAACAAAACCCAAATCAACTAGCACAAGAAACCTTGCTAAGAAACATTTCTTATACTAACATCATATTTGGAAATCTATCATAAAAGCATAAATGTTTACATAAGAAAGACAAGAACAACACTATAAACAACATAGCTTCATGATCCAGTCCTACTAGCATGAAAGCGAAAAGAGAGAAAGGGGAAAAGAGTGATTACCTTGCCTAGTAAGATGCCCACCTTACCATGAATCACCCTGGAGGGAGAGCCCAACGGGTTCACCCATAAATTGTGCTTGCAATTGTAATGCATCTTCTAACGACTTCTAGAATACTCATAGATCCACCTCCTTGTATCATAATGAATATAAAATGCATGTCTCCTTAGGTTTTAGCAACTTATGTGTGTTACCTTCGAAAGATTTAGCATATTGAAAATTTGAAAAATGTGTGTCTCCTCAGGATTTAGCAACTTATGTGCATTACCTTCAGAAGATTTAGCATATAGGTGCATGTCTTTTTAGGATTTAGCAACTTATGTGTGTTACCTTCCAAGATTTAGCATATTTGAAATTGGAAATGCATGTCTCTTTAGGATTTAGCAACTTATGTGCGTTACCTTCAGAGGATTTAGCATATTGAAAATTTGAAAATTGTGTCTCCTCAGGATTTAGCAACTTATGTGCATTACCTTTGAAAGATTTAGCATATTGAAAATTTGAAAAATGTGTCTCCTCAGGATTAAGTAACTTATGTGTGTTACCTTCAGAATATTTAGCATATAAAAATAAAAAACTATAGTATAAGGGAGGCCCTATATATGCCCCCCTCCTTAAATGGAAAAAACATACTATTTTGACATGTTAAGGAAAGAAAAGAACAAGGATAAAGCCTTCTTCAACATCAAGACAATATCCACAAACAACACCCAGTCCAAGCCAAGAAGGTCATAGCTCCTATGAGGCCATGGAAGGGATGAATGTAAAGAGATATCATGCAATAAGTGAAAAGAAAGTAACCCTTATGAGGGATAGAACACTATTCAATTTCCAAGGTGAGAGATATATCCACCATGGAAACCCAATGTCAAACAATAAAATAGGTTATGATCAAGGACGGAGATCCTCAATGCAAACAAAAATTTTCATGTATGATTGAATATCACATAATAGATAGATACTTCTTACCCAAGGAAAGAGTGGCATCCCAAAAAGACAAAAAAGAAGGAGAGGGCATCCTTGCCCCCCAAGTGTAGGAACAAAGATGAAAGAGGACACCTACTTTACAAGGCAAGGAGATATCCTATTTGCAACAATGTACACCATATCCTTAGCGAGGGATATTGACCCCTACATCCAAGAATATAGATAATTGTGAAAAGGATTCTCAAATGAAAGATATCTTATCAATAAGACCCCTAGCACAAAGGAGTGCTTTAGATAAAATATCATCTTTCAACAAAGGGAAAAAAGATTCAATCATCAAGCCCCCTGCAAACAAGAGGAAGATGAATCTTTGAAATAAGGGAAACAACTCTAACACCAAAGCAAGAGTGAGAGTTTATAAAGAACATAATTTGCAAAATAGAGAAGAAGTGATGACTTAGGACAACAACTTCTCATATAAAAAGGTTATCTGTAGTCAAAAAATCTATCAATATGTTGAAATAATATTGTAATATAAACAAATACCACTAAGCTAAAGGAAAGCAGCTCCCTAGACAAAGAGAAAGAAAGAGGTACCTTGCCCCCCAGAGATAGAGACAAGGGATATCTTCCCAAAAAAAATGTCTTAGAAAAGATATCTTGAAAGACTCTATGGATGATTATAAGCATAATGCCAAGCCATAGAAAAATAGGAGAGAAAGAATACCAATTAAGCCCCAATAAAAGACCTAATGGATTCTAGGAGACTAGATAAAGATACACATCTTACCCCCCAGTCATGAGAAAAAGAGGGAAAGAACATCTACATTATATCTAAAGGAGGGGAATCCCCTATATCAAAATTATGAAGGAATTGTAAAACTGCATGAGAATGAGATATAATTCGTAAAGCAGCTCTTTCTCTAACATATAACTTGAAATGTTTAAAATTATAAAGTAAATGTTTGTTACTATAATGAAAAGGACATTTGTATTTTTGTTAAGCATCGATCGACATAGATCTAAATATTTCTTTCTTGGAACTCTTTAGCTCAATATATACCTTTTTAGCCACTTCTTGATGAGTATTAGGGTTATCTAATATAGGTGTGGGGAGAGGAGGATGATGTTTAGCATCACCTACCTTAACTTGAGATTTTGAACACCGAACACCATATATATTTGGTTTAGGTGGTATATGAACTGGGAACCTAGTAGCTCATTAACCCCCAACCCTAAACCTTGATAGCCTTGTTTAGTCACCATATTATATTTAGTAGTATACATATTATTTAAAGCTTCTACAGGAGGTGATTGCTTATCATGTTCATGATTAAATGTTGTATAAGGTGGGATAATAGGTTTGAAAGAAGTTTCTTTACCCTTTCCTCTGATATCATCATGAATCAGAGGAGAAGGTAAATCAAAGAAATCTTGCACATCTGCATCCTGAATGATAGCTTGAATCCCATCATAAGTATGGGAAGAGTGAGGATGAATAGATGGAGAATTAGGTATCAGATTAGGATTGATAGGATTAGGATTAAGATGATTAAGAGATGATGTATCATCTACCAAATTCTTCACATAATCCAAAACATTAATAAGGCTACCACATAAATCTTTAATGAAGGTTTTAAATGTAGGTAGACTAGTGTCGGTCAACTTCACAAAAGCATAAGCAAGAGCAAAGTGAAGGGTCATCAACATAATGAAGTGAATGATACTCTCATAAACATCATAGGTATTATAAAGAGATGCTAAAAGAAGAGTAATAAAGAACATAACTACACACCAAAGCATCTTAACAATCACCATAGAAAATGAAATGCAAGAAATAGATTTGGATTTTATTGAATATATAGATTTTTCTGTATTTTTGAAATTTAAAATGCAAGAGCATAAACTAGACCTAATCTAAAAGGCAATCTAACACCAAAAAGAAAGAGAGTAAGCTTGTCAGGTTCACCAAAATGAATAGGTGTAAAATGGCTTCACACCTATTCAAATGTGTAAAATGTGTGTGAAATGTGTAGGGGAAATATGAGATCCACTCTTAAATCCAAATTCCCAAAGGAGAGATCCAATTTGATCAACCAAAAGGTTAATGCACAATCGAATCAATCTATGGAGAATATGAAAGAGAGAGAAAAACCTAATATTTCCCTATGGTAGAATTGAAGTGTTTAGAATTTGAAATGATTGAAATGCAAGTACTAACCTCAAATTAGGGAAAATCTGGAAAATGCCAAATTCTGATTTCTGTATGTACTTTCAAGAAAATTTGCAACTTGTTTTGGACTGGAAATGCCGAGATGAAGAAAACCCAGAAATCTTTTTCAAAGATGAGCTCAGGTTGACTTTGACCCTCATAAAAGGTAAAAGGCTAGATTCTTTGTTTGAAGGTCGATTATGATTTTTCTCGTAGATCTTGGAAGTTCTCCGAAAAGGGTATCCAAATCTACTCTCAGATCCAAAATCCTGCACCTATACTTGCAAAAAAAGAGGTTTTTTTTTTTTTTTTAGGGGTTTGCCTTGGTCAAACCCCAGTTAGGAATTAACCTTAATATTGAAATTGAGACAAGAATGCTAGTGAGTAGTAGAAATGGATCTAACAATGAAGCTATGCAATTCAATAGATATGTAATTGTATTTTGAATGCAAACAAGTATATTGATATGAAAGCTTGAACACAACAATGGTAAAATAAAACCTCCATGATTGTATGCTTGGAATCCACCTTGATAGAAGAATGAAATGGATGTTGAAGATGAAAAAAAGGATCTTGAAGAAAGATCACACCATCATGATGGCTAGATCTAGGGTTTCATTGATGAATCTTGAATGCTTGAACCAAATCCCTTCAATGGCTTGAGTGCTTGAATCCTTGATCTTCAATGGAGAACTTGGATGAAGAAGAGAACTTGAATGCTTGAATGGATGCTTTCTTGATCACCTTGAGAACTTGAGAGCAAAGAAGATGTGATTGATGGATGTCAAAATGAGAGAGGGAGGCCTCCTTTTATAGTGAACTAGGGCACAATCCTCTAGAGGGGCCACCTTGGAGAATTAAATCCCAATTAGGTCCTAACCTTTAGAAAATATACCTAGATTAAATGTAATTAGAGGATTTACCATTCCAAAACCCAAAATAGCCAACTTGGAGGTGGGAAAATAAATATCCCTGAAACCCGATACCTGAAAATCAGGGAATTTGGAATTTTGAAAGTGGGGGGAAAAATCAAGGTTAGGACTAACCTAGTCAGGTAAGACCTTGACCCTAACCTAGTCAGCTTTGAGCTCGGTCTTGACCTAGTCAGGATCAACCTCAAATTTGACCCTGGGCCCAGATCCACTCAGAATCAAGACAAGAGGTCCCAGGATGCCCGAAGATCTAGAAATGATATCACAGAAGAAAAAAATGCTAGGGATAGGCACAAAATCCAATGATGACTATGATGAAGGCTAGGAGGACCTATTTATAAGTCCTACCTAGAAAATAGAGCCATGGAGAGGGAAATTAAGGAGAATCCTTAGGATCCTAACCCTAGTTTCACCTAGAATGAAGAAGAAAAGAAGTGGAAAGTGGGGAGAAAGCTAGATCAAAGAAAAGATCAATTCAAGGCATCCAATATGACCCCAAACCACTTAGTTAGAGGGATAAATGCTCTTAACATGGAATTTCTTCCATTTTCAGATGATACAAGCACAACAACTAAAAGAAAAGTAGCCAAGGTTACTTCTAAGATATTGAAAATTCATGGAGTAACTCAAGCAGACCTGGACAAGGCAAGAAAAGAAAAGATTGCTTTGGGAATTGAGAGTGCTTCTGCAATAGAGGAAGAGTCTAATGATCCAAAATTGAAGAAGGTAAAACTAGAGAAGTCTGATGATCTGAAGGGTAAAACAAATGATACCCCTCCAACGCCCAATGAAATAATTGATCTTACTACTCCTCCAGTGTATAAGACAATGGAAAAGAGGAAAAAAGAGATAGGAACTAGTCATCCATCCTTGCGCACTATAAGGAGCCAAAGAAAGAGTACTCAAGCATCTCCACAAGTAACTTTTAGACCTAGTCTAAAGTGCTAAGTTCAAGGATAATTGAGGAAGGAAGGATTGATCAAATAGGAAAATTTTATGATAAGTACAGTGAAATAGATAAGTCAAATATTCATGGCATGATTATCAAGTATATGCTTAAGTTTAAAAAGATAGTGCTAGAATTGAAAAATATGATTCCAAACAATGTTTGGAACATTTTAGACTTCTTGAAGAGACAAGCAATGGAGGAAGATCTAAGAATAAGAGAGAAGATCTTAGATGAGAGTCTACCAATATGTTCTCTAGAGGAGAATACCTTATTGTTAGATCTAGTGAAGCCACATCTTAGAACCAAGTCAAGAACTTTTCATATAATGGACAAGAATTATGAACTAGTTGCAAAGGAAATAGAAAATGCCTTTGAGATAGTTTTCATGAACAAACACATGTACCCACCTACTGTACCCATAGCTCAAGTACCCAAAAAGGTAGCCAAGGAGTCAGAGACCATAAATGTACCATTTACAGGTCCTCAAGATTCAGCGCCTATAGTTGAAACTCTTGTAGAGGTAGAAAAGTTTGTGCCCATGACAAAGAAACCAAAAGATAACACTATCATAATTGATAATGTAGAGATAGCCATGGTGGCCATAGATAAAGACTTGGACATGCTTGAAGAATCTTTTGTGAGCACACAAGAATCTAAAATTATTGTTAGAATAACTGAGAGGGGGGTGAATCAATTATCCATAGTCCCAAATCAAAATGTATAATCCAAAATAATTTACTTAAACTTCTACATCTCGGTAACATAAAATACTATACTATCTGTGCTTTTACCAATTACCAGTCAATAACATATAATGATTACCGATCAAATCCAACATGTAATATGTAAAGTATGATAAAAAACAATCACCACAAAGAACACATAACACAAAATATTTAACGTGGAAACCCTATGAAGGGAAAAACCACTTGGGACCGGCAACTCAAAAATTCTTCACTCTTCTGAAGTGAGGTCAGTGAAGACCCAACCCTATTAAAGGTTAAAAACACACTATAAGGTGTGAGCTTGTTAGAGGATTTTAGACCAAGTGTTATCATCCAACCAGCATTCACTATGTGGTTGACAGGATAACAATGTTCATTCTATGAATGATACATATAAGACTTTCCTAGTCCATTCTGTTAAGAGATTTGTCTGTATACAATGGTTAAACTATAATAGTAGGTGATCTGATTATAATACAACTTCAATTGTAGATGTTGAGATCTATATTATGCTTATTTAAATCCTCTGATCAATATATCAATTATGTATCAATAACAATCAATGACTTACTGTCGCTTGGTAATAGCTGTTTGACACTTGATAAACTCTGTAGTTTAGTTCTCCTTAACCATTTTGATAAGGCATACATGAAGCTTGTTCATGCAATAATTCTATAGTCTCCTTCTTCCGGCATGAGTTTCATAATGAAACCCTAGTCTCTTAAATAGACAAGTAAACCATTTTCTTCTCCTCCATTAGATTTTGCTTCTTGATCTCCTTTGTCCATTTTTCTACTTAAACCTTTCTTGGCTAATGTGTCAGTAACACATTTTGATTCCATCCTTTAGATCTTCCTTGAATTTTGTTAGCTATCGATCTTCGTAACAAGCTTTATCAACATCTCCTATCATGAGGTACTTTACAGCTCATCAATCTTATTGGCTAAACTAATCATTTAGTTCCTTTCTCTTGCTTAGTTAACAAAGAAATGTGTCAGTGAACACAAGCTTGGTTTATATTGTGCTCATTATATACTATGATGCTTCATCAACCAACCACACTGCCTTGTGTCTTTCAGCTCTTTTCCTCATTATAGATGAATGAAATATTATAAGTCAATAACATAAGGTCATAGACTCATCAACAAGTTACCCAATGTATTCCTTATCCTCATCTATCATATACATCTTCCTCATGTAGATATTTTTTTCCTTCATCTCTCTTACTCCTTTTATACAGATGTTTGGGTATTGTAACTTACAAGATAAGTGATGTCAAACTAGTTAACATCAATGACAACATATTATAGATTTAATCATATTACATATCTAATTAGCAACTCAGTGATCTCTAATCAATTAGGTTCTAAATAAGGTGTAGTTCATCAATCTCTCCCTTTGGCATTGATGGCAACTCAAGAAATATGAAATATACCATACACATACCAAACATGTATTCTACAACTTTGTGAACAAATGTTGTACAAGCTCTCCCTAGATTAATATGTTTAAACACTATGTTAATCAACAACATTACCAATGCAGCTTTGACATTCTGCAAATATAATATTTTGAGCTCTCAGATTCCTTCTTATGTTCTCAATATCAGATCTTCAATGCTCTGCCTTTCTTTCAATTTGTCTCTCCCTTAGATAGATGTTTTAGTGTTTTCATCAATGCATATTGTTTCATATTGTTTATCTCTCCCTTTGACAACAATACCAAAGAAACAAATAAACATACAGCTCTTTAGTAGCCATGTAACTCTTTGTTGCCTAGTGCATACTCTATATCTCTGTATACTGATATGCCAATCTATTCCAGCTATTCAAACTTTTCACAACCTTAGACATGATCCAAAGTGTGAACTATGCTGCATCAACATGAATGATCTTATGATAAGATTAGGCTGATGCAACATCCAAATCACATTAGTGACTGGTAGACAGGGGACAGACCCCAAGTCTAGTCCTCAAGTATTCAAATGTATCCTTTGGTAGAGGCTTTGTAAATATGTCTGCAAGTTGTTCTTTAGATGTAACAAATTCTAGCTTCACTTGCTTCTCCTGCACTTGTTCTCTTAAGTAGTGATAATAGATATATTCTTTTTTTTAGAATGCATCTCTGGATTCTTTGAAATGCTTATTGCACTAGTGTTGTCACAATATATAATCACTGGCACAGTGATTACCTCATTCATACCTTCCAACACTTGCTTAATATATGTAATATTTGAACAGTTTGTAGCAGCAACAACATACTTTGCTTCAACTATAGATAGAGAAATGCAAGCCTTCTTCTTACTTGTCCATGTAACAAGTCTTTCACTAAAGAAAAATGCTCCTCCGGTGGTACTTTTTCTATCATCCACATTTCCAGCCCAATCAGCATCGGTATAGACTTTGAGTTCAAATTTTCATTCCTTAGGATACCATAATCTTCTATTTTCTTTAGGCATCTTAAGATTCTCTTTGTAGAAACCATGTGTGATTCTCTAGGATTTGAAAAAAATCTAGCAACAATTCCCACAGCATGTGTTATGTCTAGTCTACTATGCACTACATACGTTAACTTACCAATCATAGATCAGTACAATATCTGGTTCGCTTTTGTAGTTTCATCTTCCTTAGTCAATTTACATCTAGTAGCTATCAGCGTTCCCACAGGTTTAGCATCTTCCATGCCAAATTTCTTCAATACTTCCTTGTTATATTTGGATTGTGTGATGAATATACCATCACTCTGCTAAATCACTTGTAGTCCTAGAAAGAACTTAATCTCTCCAAACATAAACATTTCAAATTCATTTCTTATTTCATCAGCAAATGCCTTACAGATTTGATCTTGTCCTCCTTATAATGTCATCCACAAATATTTCAAAAATAAGAATAGTATCATCAGTATCTCCTTTCATATACAAATTGTTGTTCTCACTTGTTCTAACAAATCCAATACTTAACAAATAAGTATGCAGCCTCTCATACTAAGTTCTCGATGCTTGCTTCAGACCATATAAAGCTTTATGTAATCTACATACCATATCTTTCTTTTCTGGATGAACGAACCCTTCTGGTTGTTCTATGTAGACTTCTTCTTCAAGTATCCCATTCAAAAATGTTGACTTAACATCCATTTGATAAACTTTGAACTTTTTGTGTGTAGCATATGCAAGTAACATTCTAACTCCTAATCTAGCAATAGGTGCAAATGTTTCACCATAATCAATTCCTTCCTCCTGTGCATATCCCTTACATACCAATCTAGCTTTATTTATTGTTACCTCTCCATTTTCATTTTTCTTGTTTCTAAATATCCACTTAGTACCGATAACATTCTTATCCTTAGGTATGGGTACTAAGGTCCAAGTTTTGTTCTTCTCTATTTGTTCTATTTCCTCTTTCATTGCATTAACCCATTCATCATTTTCTAATGCAAATTTTACATTCTTTGGTTCATATTCAAAAACTAGACATGTACCTTGTCTTGTCTTACTCCTTGTTTGCATGTCATCTTGTCTATCTCCAATGATTTGTGTCTCAGGATGATGTCTTCTGACAAAACTTTCTGATATCTGATTTCTTCTTTCTTGTTCATCCTGTGCAGGTTCATTTGCTTGCTCAGTAGGTCCTTCCTGCTCGTCGATTTATTTTTCCTGTTCCTCGACATTGTTTTCCTATTGACCGGTTGTCACTATCTGTTGTGTCTATAGGTACTCAGGTATTTCAATGTAAATGAATCTACCATAGTCTTCTGGTTCCTTTCTTCTTTCTTTTGTATCCTTATCATCAAACTCATCAACTTGAACATTAGTACTTTCAATCATTTTATTAGTAGCTCTATTTAGACACTTGTATGCTTTACTTTTACTGGAATATCTTAGAAATATCACTTCATCACCTTTTTCATCAAAATTTCCATTTCTTTCATCTTTTAGAATAAAACATTTGCTTCCAAAAATCTTGAAATAACTTACAGTGGGTTTGTGTCCAAACCATAACTCATAGGGTGTCTTATTAGTGTCCTTCTTCAATTGAACTCAGTTTAGAACATAAATAGTTGTACTGACAGCTTCTCTCCAGTATGTTTGTGCAACATTCTTTTCTATCATTAATGTCCTTGCCTAGTCAACAATTGACTTATTCCTCCTTTTAGCAATGCCATTCTTTTTGGTGTCCTTGATGCAAAGATGTGTCTTTTAATACCATGCTCATTACAAAAATTAGTAAATTCATCAAAGATAAATTCACCTCCTCTATCATATCTTAAGCATTTCAATTCTTTACCAGTCTCTTTTTCTAATTTTTCTTTATACCACTTGAACATCTTGAATGCCTCTGATTTTTCTTTTAAAAACATGATAGTCATCAACCTAGTATAATCATCAACAAAAACAATAAAATATTTGTCTCCATAATAACTCTGAGTTCTCATAGGACCACATAGGTCAGTATGAACCAACTCAAGTATCTTCTTTGTTGAATAATCTTTGCTTTTGAAACTAGATTTATTCATTTTACCTTTATGACATTCATGACACATAACATGATTAGGCTTTGACAAGTTAGGTAGACCTCTAACTCTTTTCTTTTTACTGATCTTAATCATGTTATCAAAATTCACATAGCATAACCTCTTATGCCACAACCATGCATCTTCATCTTTCATCATTAAACAAGAAGACTGATTGTTATCAAGATAAAATAGATTACCTTTGAATTGTGTACCAGTTCCAACAAGTCTTCCTCCATCATTAAATATCTTCACCTTTTTTCTCTCAAAAGAAACTCAATGGCCTGAATTGTTTAGTTGTGCCACACTTAGCAAATTATAGTTTAATCCTTTTACCCAATAATCATTTTAACATTTTAATCTATCATTTATCATCAGGGATCCTTTCCCTCTTACCATACAGGGTGCATCATTACCCATTCTTACAGATCCTCCATTGTATTTTTCAAGATAATCAAATTTTTCTTCATCACCAGTCATGTGATGTGTACAACCACTTTCTATGATCCATGTATCATTTTTATTAACCTTAGAGATAAGTGTTGTCTCTACATACCTTTCATCTTCTTCTGAATCATCCTTCATTGCCACAAATACTACCTGCACATCATCATCAATGCCGGTATCAGTGATATCTTCTTCCTCAGTAATGTAGCATACCTTCTTGCCTTTATCATTATTGTCTTAGTTGTCTCTATTGTAGTGTTAGTAGCCTTTGTTGTATCTTCTCCCATAGCTTCCTTCAGATCGATCTTTGGTTCTTTCATCATCTCTCTTGTGTGGACATCTAGTAGCAATGTGACCAACTTCTTTATAGTTAAAGCATGCTAAAGATAACTTTCCTCTATATCTTCCATTTCATTTAGGCAACCTCTTGGCCATAAGAACTTCAAGTTCATCAAGCTCATCATCAATATTGCTATCACTATCATCCTTATTATTTATGCTACTAGACTTACCAATCTTTAGAGAAGTCATGAAAATGGATTCAACATTCGGTAAAACATTATTATCATAATTATTCAGTAAAAATTTTGTAATCTTTCCAATTAGATTATCAATAGTGAGTGTGTTGTCAATTGCTGACCTATTTTCATGAATTGCAGATATTCTGATGGCATAGATAGGCAATAAGGTCCTTAGAATTTTTCTTACCACAATGTCTTCATCAATAACTCCATCTGATGCTCTAATAGTGTGAACTACCTCCTTTATTATGTTTGTGTACTGCACAATGTTTCACATTCTTTCATCTTCATGTCATTGAATCTTCCTTTTAAGCTTCATGCTCTTTCTCTCTTGACATTCACATCACCACTATAAATTTGAGCAAGTTTGTCCCACATCTACTTAGCAATAGTACAGTCCTTGATGTCTTCAAATTTGGCATCTGAATAGGAAACAACAATCTCCATCATAGTAACATTATGTTCATTCCCATCTCTAGTTGATCAAGGGTCAAGGGACCAGTGGGCAATGTAAGGTATCCAATCTCCATCAGATCTAGAGCAGAATTCCCAATTCTAGATATATGCAGCTTCATTCGACTTTGCCATATTGTGAAGTTATCTTTGTTTAGCTTTGGCACTTCCCTCTTAAACATTTTGAGAGCTTTGTGCTGAAGTCCTTAAAACTCTCTTCCAAGCCACCATAGCTCCGATACCAATTGTTAGAATAACTGAGAGGGGTGTGAATTAGTTATCCATAGTCCCAAATCAAAATGTATAATCCAAAATAATTTACTTAAAATTTTGCAGCTTGGTAACATAAAATACTATACTATCTATGATTTTACATATTACCAGTCAATAACATATAATGATTACCAATCAAACCCAACATGTAATATGTAAATTATGATAACAAACAATCACCATAAAGAACACATAACACAAAATATTTAATGTGGAAACCCTGTGAAGGGAAAAACCACCTGGGACTGGAAACACAAAAATTATTCACTCTTCTGAAGTGAGGTTAGTGAAGACCCAACCCTATTAAAGGTTACAAACACACTGTAAGGTGTGACCTATTATGAATGGGAACACTAAGAGGGGGGGGTGAATTAGTGTTCATTATATTTTAACTTTTCCTTTTAATATTTATGCTGAACTTTAAATGCTTAAGAATTGAAATAAACATTCACATAAACATGAAACATGAAATCAACACATGACACCAATATGATTATGGAGAAACCCAAATAGGTAAAACCCTGGTGGGAATTGATACCCACTAATATTTTGCACTAGTGTTTTGTGATCCTTGCTAGAAGATCCTTTACCCTGTTAGGAGTAGCTTTACAATGCTTTAAGTACAATAGACCTTGTTAAGGGTCAGACCCTGTTAGGAGTCTTTTACAATCATCCTTGTTAGGGGAGAGGATGCACTATCCAAGAGCACACTGCTCAAGTGGTGAAGGCTACAACCTTTTGATCTTAGATACACACTATATCTGCAAGATGAGCTGTTACTATGACACTACTTGTTAGATCAGTTCCTTTGATGTGCTGATGCTTTGACATCTTACAAAGATCTAATACATCTTCTAGTGTCTTCACATACTTCTGCTCTTCTTATCACAACTCTATTTCTACTTCCATACCGAATACAATGGGTGCACCTTATATTTATGCGCTCATATAAAATATACAATTAGGTTGGCACTATAACTAATTACAAACAATGCTTCCAAATGAATTGGCTTAAGTGTGCTTACAATTATAAATATAAACATGCCAAAAACCTAAATACAATAGGTGCATATCCTTTACAAAATTACATTACAATCACAAACCAAAATGATAACTGTCAACTCCATGCTCTGTTCTCTACTAGTACACACTGGCTATGCAACTTCAATTGACTATAACTTTCACATCTTTGCATATCTACTTGTGCGATCATAGAATAAGCATAAGTATAGTCTAACAAAATTAACTTCTAGGGTGCATACCATAATTATTCTGTACACATGTGCACTGATGCTTTGAGCTGTTGAAACTCTGTATATTGTCCAGTCTTTAACACTTAACTGAATTCTGATCTTTACATCTAGTGCACTAACTCCAAACTGCTATATGACTTTATTTCCATAATGACACTATATCTAGTCATATACTTTAGTATAATAAAATTTCCAACATGACCTTGTTAGAGGATTTTAGATCGCCATTATCATCCAACCAACATTCACTATGGGGTTGATAGGATAACAATGTTCATTCTATGAATGATACATATAAGACTTTCCTAGTCCACTTTGTTAAGAGATTTGTCTATATGCAATGGTTAAACTGTAATAGTACATGATATGATTAAAATAAAACTTCAATTGCATATGTTTAGATCTATATTATGCTCATTTAAATATTTTCATCAATATATCAATTCTGTATCAACAACAATCAATGACTTACTGTCACTCGGTAATAGCTTTCAAATGCTCGGTAAGCTCTACAATTTAGTTCTCCTTAACTAGTTTGATCAGGCATACATGAATCTTGTTCATGTGATAATTCTGCAGTCCCCTTCTTCCAGCATGAGTTTAATAATGAAACCCTAGTCTCTTAAATGGACAAGTAAACCATTTTCTAATCCTCCATTAGATTTTACTGCTTGATCTCCTTCGTCCATTTTTCCACTTAAACCTTTCTCATTTGATGTGTTAGTAACATGTTTTGATTCCATCCTTTAGATCTTCCTTGAATTTTGTTAGCAGTCGATCTTCGTAACAAACTTTATCAAACATCTCCTATCATGAGGTACTTTACAACTCATCAATATTATTGGCTAAACTAATCATTTAGTTCCTTTCTCTTGCTCAATTAACAAAGAAATGTGTCAATGAACACAAGCTTAGTTTATACTATGCTCGGTATACACTACACTGCTCGGTGTATAATGTGATGCTTCATCAACCGACCACACTACCTTGTGTCTTTCAGCTCTTTTCCTCATTATAGATGAATGAAACATAATAAATTCAATAACATAAGGTCATAGACTCATCAGCAAGTTACCCAATGTATTCCTTATCCTCATCTGTCATATACATCTTCCTCATGTAGATATTTCTATTCTTCATCTCTCTTACTCCTTTTCTATAGATGTTTGAGTATTGTAACTTACAAGATAAGTGATGTCAAACTAGTTGACATCAATGAAAACATATTACTAATTTAATCATATTACATATCTAATCAGCAACTCGATGATCTCTAATCACAGATCTTCAATTAGGTTCTAAATCATTTTTAGTTCATCAATTCTATGTGGTGACAATTCACCCAAGTTACAACAAGAATAAGAGAAGGAGACAAGAAAACAAACAAAAAAAGAGGAAGAAAAAGAAACACAAAAAGACATAGAAAAAGAAGAAGAAAAGAAAGAAGAAGAAAAAGAAAAGGAAGCAGAAAAAGAGAAAGGAGAAGTAGAGATGAAAGATAATGAGAAAATAGATGAGTCATCTGTTGAGATGCCAGTAAAAGTTAAGCATGAAGTGATGGATAGCATTCCTATCACTCCATTACACTCAGCATCATTGTTTTCAAGTTTGACACTGGACACCACCAGTTTGGACTCTTGGGGAGAAGAAGAACTAATCAAGATCAATGTCTTATCTATTGAGAAGGCCAAAGAGAAACAAGTTATGAGGAATCCCTTATTTGTTGAGTAAGTGAACATCTTGAACAACTTGCTACCTTCAGACAAGAAAGTGTCTAAGGTTCATTCAGTGGATGATGTGAGCACAATTCTTTCAAATTTTAAGACAAACTTTTCTAGCTTGGAAGAATTTGCATCCCTAGTTGCAGAAGACAAGTATATGAAGAAGAGGCTCAATGAATTGGTCAGTAAATTTGCACTTGACCTAAGTTAACTCAAGGTTGGTCAAGCATCCTTAAAAGAGTTTGCAACAAAGGGCAGGAAGATTATTGCTGATTGCATGAACCAGGACAAGTTAACAACTGATCTAAACTAGAAGATCCAAGAGGTAGAGGCTATGATAGAGAATGTGAGGAAATCTATGGAAGATCCCTCCACTAATGTAAATATGTGTAATAATATATATCAAGGGCAGATTGACAAGATTGAAAGAGTAGAAAAGGAGATGTCTAAGATAAGGGAAAGGAAAACACGGCTAAGGAATGCTCTTGCACCCTCTTTAGATGTACTAAATCAAAACATCAAGGAGATAGATGCCACCATGGTGACATATGATCAAGGTCCTATCTTAGATTTGGAGAATATGGAGAAGTTGACTTATGCATTATCTGCCCATCTCCAAACAGTCAATGCACTGATTGCATTTTGGAAGCAAGAGATCCACAATTTGCAGATAGCATACCCAGATGTAATTTCCCTATAATTACTTGTAGAGATTCAGTTTTTAGCACCTTTTTCATTAATGTCAAAGGGGGAGTATGTATAGAATATGGATTTATAGATATGTAAAGAAGATGTATAGTAATAAGACTAAGGGAGATATAAGTTAAAGTTTTTGTATAAGATGACAAATGGTAACTTTTCCATATTCTTTTGTTGCCATCAATAACAAAGGGGAGATTGTTGGAAAGTTGACTATATTGTTCTATATGACTTAATATAGTGTTGTCATTATGGAAAAAAAGTCATATAGTGTTTTGGAGTTATCGCACATGATAAGAAGAACATAACTTGGCTAAGTACAGAAGATTGGACAGTTAACAGAGTACCAATAGATTAAAGCATCAACACATGTGCATATGACTAAGTTATGGTATGTGCCCTAGAAGATAAGATGGTAAGAGTATATTCATGCTTAGTCTAAGAGTGCATGATCAAAATATTTTGTATGACAAAGATACAGATAGTGGAAGTTGTACACCTTGTGAATGCTATAACAGAACAGAGTATGCAGTCGATTGTTGGTAATTTGATTAGCAACTATAATATTGTTTTTTAAAGGATATGTGCCTATTTTAATTAGGTTGTAGACATATAATTATGTTTATTTGTAAACACGCTTGAGCCAATTCAATTGGAAGTGTTGTATGTAATCGGTTATAGGCCGACCTAGTTAATTGTTTTAATAGCACATATAAATATGAGATGCGCCCTTTGTAAGAAGTATGGATGTGGATAAATAGTTGAGATAAGTAGAGAAGAAGTGTGAAAAGATTTGATAAGATGTATTAGAGATTTTCTAGAGGTCAAAGAATCAACACATCAAAGAAACTAATCAGACAAAAAGTGTCACAATGCCAGTTCATCCAGTAGATATAGTGAGCATCTAAGATCAGAAGGTTGGAGCCTTCTATTGGAAATTTGGTTGAGTTGGTTACATAGATGTTGTCATTATGGAAACATATGATCTACATGAAGATTGCATATCTTAGAGAGCTAGTATGTCAGAGCACAATATGAAATTGTCTAAGTATGAGACAGTGTGTTTTTGCCAGTGAACCTGATGATACTTTTTGTTTCTGATGTTGATTGGAGTAAGTTCAGTGATTCCACACTTGAACATAGAATCTATGGTGACTATTGAAGATTCACCATAGAGTGCAAGTTAGTACGGCATGTACGGAAGAAGTTATGACAGTTTTTCTAAAGACAGTGTCTAGCCGACAGGACAGAATATGAAGACAGAATTGATAAAGAGTTAAGGGATTATTTTGTTTATCAAAATATTGAATTAATAATATAAAGGGATGAAATCCTAGATTTTAACCCTTGGATAAAGTTATTATTTAATATGATAGCTGACTAGAAAGTTATTAATCTTAATAACTTGTATAAATGTAATTGTAAATTGTAAGAATAGTATGAAGGAACAAATGTATGTAAAAGCAATAGTGAAAGAGTAGTGAAGAGATATTGATGCAAGTAGTATAAGGTTATGTACCTTAACATAATTTTTTAATCAATAAATATTGTATATTACTTGTTTGGGCAGTGGGCTCATCTGGCAATCACATTTTGTACTGCCAACTCCTAACAGGGTTGAGGGTTCTAACAAGGCCTATAGTCCCTTAATCGGGACTGAGACACTATATGCTTGTAATAGACTCCTAATAGGGTCAACATCCTTAACATGATACTTTTTTATTAGTGTATCTTTGTGGGTACCATCCCCACCGGGGTTTTCCCTTGGCCAGGGTTTCCTCGAGAACAAATAATGTGTTATGAGTTCTTTAGTTTTATTGCTATGCATGTTGTTTAGCTTTTTATGTTATGCATGTGTTAAGATAATTTTTTATATCCGTAATCGGGCAAAAGTAAAATTTTATAGAATACTAATTCACCCCCCCTCTCAGTATTCCCTATTTCTAACAATTGGTATCAAAGCTTAGTTACTCATAAAAGAATCATTCAAGGAAAGCCTAGCAGCTTGAGTAAGATCTCTATGGATATGGATCAACTTTAGAAGAATCTTGAAGAAGCTCTTGAACAAATTGATATGCTTACTCATGAAAGAGACACTCTAAAAAGAAAATATGATGATGCAAAGAACCTCATTGAGAAACTAAAAAACAAGTTGGAAGATCTGAAATCTAAAAAGGAATCTGAAGTTTTTATTGAAGATTGTGATGACAATTTAGAAAAAGAAAATGAGATCCTTAAGCATGAATTGAAGATAGAAAATCTGAAGCTTAGTTTGAAAGATGGAAATGGCAAGAATGAAGAAAATCTGAAATCTAAGAATCAGAGTCTAAAGACTGAAAATGAAGGACTAAAATCTAAACTTGGTAAAGTAGCATCTGAACTTGAGAAAGTCAATTTGCAATATACTGAACTTGAGAAATACAATAAAATTGTGAAAGGTGAACTGATACAATCTAAACAACAACTTGAAAGGCTATATTCAACTAGTGAGAAGATTGATGAACAAATATCTTATCAAAAACCATTCTCTAATAAGACTAGTCTTGGATTCAACACTTTTAAAGAAAATGAAGAAAGCAAGGAACCAGATCTAAAAATATCTAAAAGCATAGATGAGAAGAAGTTTGATGAGATTAACAAATCTGAAGATACACCTAAGGAAGAAGAATCAACTAAGAAAGAGGAATCACCCAAAGGTATGCAAAGAGAACTCAAAGGTAGATGTTTTTCTTGTAATACTATTGGTCATATGAAGAGAGATTACACAGGTAAGCAATCCAAACCTCTTAATGGTTATTGTTTTAATTGTTATGGTTTTGGACATAGAGCTATTGAATGTAGGAAACCTAAATTTATTGAGAATAATAATAGTAGTAGAATGTTTAGGAATACTAACAATGCAGATAAGAAACTTACTAAAGATATGAACAGAAGAAATGGAGTAATATGTTATAGATGCAACAAGGTTGGACACATTGCTAGAAATTCCAAATCATAGATCAATCCACCTGGACCAAGATATGGGAACAATGGAATAGTTTGTTAGATATGCAACAACATTGGACACACAAAAAGATTTTGGAGAATGAACAATGGAGTTTTTCATACCAATCCTAACCCTAGAAATGATGCAAGAAGAAATGAAGATGCAAGTAATAGTCAGAAAGGATGCTATAGTAATTCAGATGAAGTGAAGTTTTTTAAAGGCATAGATCAAGGAGACATATTCAACATTGAAGGTAATTAGGAAGGTGAAGTATTAAAAGGTAAGAATGAATCTTTACTTGACCCATCTCAAAGTACTTAATTTATGAAAATTATAGTAGAATAGGAACTTAGATTAGTGTAGAAGTAGATATATGATGAATTGAGTCTTGTGTAGTTAATGAAATGTATTATATGATGTTCTAATGCTATGGTTAAGAGCATAAAGAAAAATTTAATGTTTTGCAAGATTGCAATAAGTTTTAAGTTTTGCAGGTTAGCAAAATCAGCTTTTTGGAAAGAAGCGGAAAAAGAATTGAATGCGATATCAAATCTCTTAGGAATGAATGCTTGGAAATCATTCTATAGTATTTTTTGTTGCATTCATGACTATGATTGTCACGGATGTCAACACAGTGATCTTCTAGAGACTTGCAGAGAAGCAGACAAAGTTTGAATTAGCACATGTGGGTTATTGTAGTTAGAGCTATGTGATGTTGAGGATATACTCTTTGATATGTTATATGTCTATGGTTAAGAGCGAGGATAGTAAATCTTTTATTCATGGAAGTTATGAGCATTTTGGTGCAAGTAATATTCAGGCAGTGTTCTTGAGTAGCGGTTTGTGGAAATTGGATGATATCTCCTAATCAAGATGGAATTTGGTTTTGCACAGTTAAAGGGAAGTTGAAAACACATTTTTAGTGATGTGGATGACAATACAAACTTTGAGGTCACATGAATGAATATTTATTGTATTTAGAAGTTGATAGTTTTGTGTAATTTTGATGTAGTGTGTGGAAACTTTTATTTTGTAATTGTATGCCGACTCATTTGTAATTATTTGAGTGTGGTATAAAAGAAGGAATGTGTTTCCTTATTTTAATTTAGAAGAGGATAGTAGTGTATGAATATGAAGTGAAGAAAATAGCTAAATGTGAAAGAGAATTGTGAAGGAAGACGTGTGAAGTATAGAAATCTGGTGTAATAGTGAGTGTGGTTTGGCATAGTCAGAGAAGAGGTAAGATATTATTATGTTGATTAATACAAAGATTATTTGGATAGTGTGTTCAGTGATCCTACCCCTAAGCTATTTGGGTAGTGGTTCCTTCTATCTTCCATAACTCTTAATAGGGTTAGAATCTTTTAACAAGGATTTAAAATCTCCTAACAGGGACTCATATGTACTGAATGTATTTCATAAGAATCCTAATATAGTCCACACTTTCACAAGGAATATTCATATTAGTGCATCTTTTTTGGGCATCATTCCCACCAGTGTTTACTCTTTGATCAAGAGCTTCCCTAGTCAACTTATCTTGTGTCATTATGTTATTGTGTATGAATATCTTTCTATGGTTGGTAATTATATTGCTTACATGGTTTAATGTTGTTGAAGTTGATAAAAGTTATAATTATTTGATAACTGATTCATCCCCCCCCCCTCCCTCTCAATTATCCTGGTGGACTTTACTTTCTAACAATTGGTATCAAAGTGGTAGGTCCTTGGAAAAGAAGTTTAACAGCTTAAGGAGATCCATGGCAAATTTTAGGAAAGAAAGCCCTAAGTTTGATGGAGTAAATTTTGATAGATGGAAAGAAAAGATGAAGACACACCTACTATGTTTAGGACTAGGTTATTGGTTGATGGAAAAGAAAGATAAGACTATCATTGAAGAGGAAAATCTTGAAACATGTACTGCTAATGAGAGAGATCTATTCATGTATAAGATACTTGCAAGAGAAGCACTTTTGACACCCCTTCCAGAGAATGAGTACAGTTAGGTAAAATATTTGAAAAAATCTCATGAAATTATGAAAGCTTTAAACTCTACTTTTGAAGGTGATGAACATCCAAAAAGAGTTAAATTACATAATTGGATATGTGCATTTGAAGATATAAGAATGTTGGAAGATGAATCTATTAGAAGCTATATTGGTAGAATGTCAGAAATTGTTACAGGTATAAAATCTTGTGGAGGAACAAAGATAGAGAGTGAAGTGATATGGAAAATTTTGAGGACATTGACTCCTATATTTAAGTAGAAAACACAGATGATTGAACAAGTTATACCTTGTACTAAAAACTTTACAAGAGAGACTCTTCTTAGAAGATTGGAAGCAGCAAAGATGAACCTGAGGTTATCAAGGGACTTAATTAGAATGGAGACAACATTCAGTTTTCTTAGTGTTTACCCTACTTTCTCAAGAAGCATCAGTGTGAGTGGAGATTATGCTGGCAACAATAGATCTAGAAATGGAGAAGACAAGAAGATTGAAGAAGGTATTGCCTTTCTTGTTAAGAGAGAACCAGATGGTAATAAAATTTTTAAATGTTGTACTTGTCAAGAATATGGTCATTTTGCATCTAAATGTCCTAAGAGAGTTCAAAAGTACAAAAACAATTTCAAACCTAGAAGATCTAAGGAATGTTATTATGCTAATGATGAAGATCTTGAAGCTAGTATAGAGAGAACCTTAAGTGAAAGCGATAATGAGAATAATGATGACATAGGATTTGTAGCAATTAAAGAAGAAAATTATGAAACTGATGTCAAGGAAGAAAAAACCTTAGTTTCTCAAGTTGAAAAGAAAGTTGATTGGATTATAGATAGTGGTTGTTCACATCATATGACTGGAGACATGAAAAATTTCATAAAGTTAAATGAATGTGATGGAGGAGTTGTTAGAGTTGGAAACAATGCACCTTGTTTGATTAAAGGTATATGATCTACTACTCTTGATGGAAAGACTAATACTAATGATGTTTATTTTGTGGATGGATTGAAACATAATCTTTTGAGTGTTGGACAGTTAGTTGATAAGGAATATCAAGTTTGGTTTACTGAGAAAACTTGTGTGATAAAGGATAAAGATGGAAATCTAATTGGAACTAGATCTAGAACTAGAGGTAATGTATTTCAATTGAATCCTACTGAGATGACATGTTTGATTACTAAAATTGATCATAGTTGGCTATGGTATAGAAGGTTTTGTCATATAAACTTTGACAACATTGTGCAAGTAAGTACTACACTTGCAGTAAGAGATTTGCCTAAAATTATGAAACCTACTAACATGATTTTCAAAGAATGTGTGATGGCTAAACAGAAAAGAAGTTCTTTTCCCAGTAAGAAGTTTACATCTACAAAAAAGATGGATATTGTTCATACAGATTTGAGCGGTCCTACTAGGACTATAGGATTCTATGGAGAAAGGTATTTTATAATTCTTGTTGATGATTTTACAAGAATGATGTGGATTGCATTTCTTAAAGAAAAATCTGAAGCCTTTGATAAGTTTAAGATTGTTAAGAATAAAGTTGAGAATGAATCTGGAATGAATATTAAATGTTTGAGATCTGATAGAGGTGGAGAATTTACTTCTAGAGAGTTTAACACCTTTTGTGAAGAAAATGGCATTAAAAGATAGTTCTCAGCCCCTAGAACACCTGAACAAAATGGTATTGCAGAAAGAAGGAACAGATCAGTGACTGAAGTAGCAAGAGATATGTTATTTGAGAATGATTTGGCAAAGATATTCTAGAGAGAAGCAGTGAACACAATAGTATATACAATGAATAGAATACAAATTAGAGCAGAAACAAACAAGACACCTTATGAATTATGGTTTGGACATGCACCCTCAGTTAAGTATTTTAGAATTTTTGGAAGCAAATGTTATATAAAGAGAGATGAGGATATTGGAAAGTTTGATCCTAGAAGTGATGAAGGTATATTTCTTGGATATTCTTTGAAAAGAAAAGCCTATAGATGTTACAATAAAAGAACTAAGACTATTGTTGAAAGCGAAAATGTTAAGGTTGATGAAATGTTCAAAATTTAGGAAAGAATGCTTGATTATGAATCAGATGAAGAAGCTCATCCTAAACCTAACACTAGATCTACTAAATTATTTTATTAAACTGACAGTGATTTGTTGAATGAAAACCACAGTGAAGTTATTGAAGAGCCTGCACCTGAAGTGAGATCTGAGACAGTGACACCTAGCAAGAGTTTGTTAAAGAATCATCCTATTGGACAAATTATTGGAAGAATCAAAAGAGGAGTTCTAACTCAGAATAAGGTACAAGAATAGTTATTTTTTATTTCTCAAATTGAACCTAAAACTACTAGTAGAGCCTATGAAGATGAAAGTTGGACTAATGCTATGAAAGAAGAACTAGATCAGATTGAAAAGAACAAGACATGGGAATTGGTCCCTAGACCTAAAGGCAAGAATGTTATTGGAACTAAATGGGTATTCAGAAACAAGATGAATAAATAATGAGAAGTAGTAAGAAACAAAGAAAGATTGGTATGTAAGGGATACTCACAGCAAGAAGGAATTGACTATGAACAAACCTTTGCACCTGTTGCAAGAATTGAAGTAGTAAGAATGTTTTTGGCCTATGAAGCTTACAAGAAATTTAAAGTATATCAGATGGATGTGAAGTTAGCATTTATGAATGGAGAATTGGAAGAAGAAGTCTACATTGAGCAGGCTGAAGGTTTTCCTTTGACTCAAGAAGGAGACATGTTACGTAAATTGAAGAAAGCTTTATATGGACTAAAACAAGCACCTAGAACTTGGTATGCAACATTGGACAAGTATTTGTTAAAGTTGGGATTTACAAAAGGAACAGTTGATATAGTACTCTATACACAAAAGAAATTGAAAATGTTTTGTTGCTTATAGTTATTTTTATTGATGACATTATTTTTGGAGGAGAAGATGAAGCTAGTGACAAATTTGCTGATGAAATGAACACTGAATTTGAAATGAGTATGATTGGTGAAATGAAATACTTTTTGGGATTACAGATAACATAGAACAATGATGGTATCTTTGTAAGTCAGACAAAGTACCTAAATGACTTGGTGAAAATATTTGGAATGGAGAATTTTAAACTAGTTGGAACACCTATGGTAACTGAACATAAGTTATCTAGGACAAATGAGACTCCTACAGTAGAACAGAAGAATTATAGATCCATGATTGGAGGACTACAGTATTTGACACATACAAGACTTGATATAGCACATTCAGTTGGAATTGTAGCAAGATTTCAAGTTGAACCCAAAGAATCAGATTATGCAGCAGTAAAGAGGATACTGAGATATTTAAGAGGCATAATGGACTATGGATTATGGTATGAAAAATCTAATGATTTTACCCTATGTGCATATACAAATGCTGATTGGGGAGGTAGTGTTAATGATAAGAAAAGCACCAGTAGTGGAGCATTTTTCCTTGGAGGAAGATTTGTTTCTTGGTTAAGCAAGAAGTAGAATTGTATCTCACAGAGCACAATAGAAGAAGAATATGTAGTAGTAGCAAACAATTGTAACCAAATAATTTGGATGAAGCAAATGCTGAAGAATATTGGAATAAAGTTTCTTGAACCTATTGTAAGAGAGAAAGTTGCTGAGAAGGAAGTCAGACTTGAGTACATAAGTACAAAGGAGCAGATAGCAGATAAATTTACAAAGCCTTTGCCTAAGCATACATTTGAGTATCTGAGAGGTATGTTTGGGGTTATGCCACAACCTAATTTTGAGAA
Organism: Chamaecyparis obtusa; assembly: GCA_027943335.1. NCBI lineage: Eukaryota > Viridiplantae > Streptophyta > Pinopsida > Cupressales > Cupressaceae > Chamaecyparis > Chamaecyparis obtusa. Next base: position 64,844 of record BSBK01005883.1, read on the forward strand.
GTGATGTAGTTGGTTGCATCCATCCAGTGGTATATGAGCCTTATCTTTCTTCTGGACTGGATGTTGGTACTTCCTCTATGGGGGAGTATGTGTATCTGAGCTAAGTCATGAGGACTCTAGTAAATGTATTTTCTGAATAGTGTCTTTTGACATTGGATTTGTTGTTGACATAGTGATGAAATTTTTTTCATTGATGTCAATGAGGGATAAGTGTACATAAAAAAATCTATTTGTACTATCATAATAGGAAAAAGAAGCAAGATTTGATTGATGAAGAGGATTTCAAGAAGTAGTGTTGCAGTATTGGATTTTTGGAACATTGGATGTTTTTTTCATCTATGTTGCCATCAATGCCAATGGGGGAGATTTTTAGGAATGAATGCTTGGTAGTCATTCTATAGTAGTTGTTGTTGCATTCATGACTATGATTGTCATTGATGTCAACACAGTGATCTTCTAGAGACTTGCAGAGAAGTAGATAGAGTTTGAATTAGCACATGTGGGTTATTGTAGTTGTAGCTATGCAATGCTCAAGATATACTCTTTGATATGTTATATGTCTATGGTTAAGAGCACAGATAGTAATTCTTTTATTCATGGAAGTTATGAGCATTTTGGTGGAAGTAGTATTCAGGTAGTGTTCCTAAGTAGCAGTTTGTGGAAATTGGATGATATCTCCTAATCAAGATGGAATCTGGTTTTGCACAGTTAAAGGGAAGTTGAAAACACATTTTTAGTGATGTGGATTATAGCACAAACTTTGAGGTCACATGAATGAAGATTTATTATATTTGGAAACCAACAATTTTGTGTAATTTTGATGTAGCGTGTGGAAAATTTTATTTTGTAATTGTATGCTGACTCATTTGTAATTATGAGTGTGGTATAAAGGAAATAATGTGTTTCCTTGTTTTAATGTAGAAGAGGATAGTAGTGTATGAATATGAAGTGAAGAAAAGAGCTAAATGTGAAAGTGAATTGTGAAGGAAGACATGCGAAGTACAAAGATCTAAAATTGATATCTAGTGTAATAGTGAGTGTGGTTTGGCATAGTCAGAGAAGAGGTAACATGTTATTCTATTGAGTAATACAAAGATTATTTGGATAGTGTGTTCAGTGATCTTACCTTGAAGTTGTTTGGGCAGTGGGTCCTTTTGTCTTCCATAACTCTTAACAGGGCTAGAATATTTTAATAGGGATTCAAAATCTCCTAAGAGGGATTCATATGTACTGAATGTATTTCATAAGACTCCTAATAGAGTCCAGCCTTTCACAAGGAATATTCATATTAGTGCATCTTTTGTGGGCATCATTCCCACCAGGGTTTACTATTTGATCAAGAGCTTCCCTAGTCAACATATCTTGTGTCATTGTGTTATTGTGTATGAATATCTTTCTATGGGTGGTAATTATATTGTTTACATGGTGTAATGTTGTTGAAGTTGATAAAAGTTATAATTATCTGATAACTAATTCACCCCCCCTCTCATTTATCTTGGTGGACTTTCCTTTCTAACAAAATCTAAGTCAGATTGAATTAATAAAAGGTCATGATCTGTATTATTTGATCATCAAAGTGAATTCAAGTGTTAAGGAGATCAAAGAGAATTGATTGGTATCATTTTACAAGGATTTGGAGAAGAATTTTGTGTCAAATCTACACAAGCCCTAAAATCATGAAATCGAGCTATTTTACTTGGCAGATCTTTAAATCAATAAAGGAATTAGAGGAAATCATGGATGTTTCTTTGATTCACAATGTCAGAGATAAAAATAGACCTAAGATGAAAAGGGAACCAGTAGAACCCTTCGAAGATGATCCTAGGTTAGCTTTATCATCCATACCAAATGGAGTTTTACATCTAGAGAATGTTAGAAGTTATCTTGGATGCAAACTAGAGACTATCAGTGATAGTGATTTCACCAAGGAATACCAAAAGATCTATAATCAGGACATGACATTGAAAGATAATGAGATCATTAAGTATGCATTACAGTATGAATTTGATAATGAAGAATGTACTAAGATAATTCTAAGCAGAATTCATAATGGGAAGTTTTGGTTAGAAGATAGAGTGATAGATATCATAGCTGATTTGATTCATGAAGTTACGGGACTATCTAAAACTAGATCCATTCCTCTAAATGAGAAAAACATGAGGAAAATAGTCATAGAAAACACAAATTCATCCTATAATGGTAGAGGAATTATGATTTGTAAGATTCAACAAGATGATGTCAAATACTTATGTAAGATCCTAACCACTAAATTTTGTGCAAACTCAAGAGAGGATGACATGGTAGCTAGAATGATACATGTAGCTTATTTGATGTGTGTTGATGAAGTACAAGTTTATATGTGTGAGATTCTGAGAATTCAACTATTTGAGAATTTGGAAAAGATTAAGAAGACTAAGTATACACAATTTAGATTCTCATCCTTAATCACTTATATGTTTTTTCATCTATTGAGAAGATTTCCTTACACCATTGGAAATGACTGGAATGATGGCCAGATAGTGTCTAGTCGACAGGACAGAATATGAAAAAAGAATTGATAAAGAGTTAAGGGATTATTTTTTTTATCAAAATAATGACTAAAAAATATAAAGGGATGAGATCCTATATGTTAACCCTTGGATAAAGTTATTTTTTAATATGATAGCCGATTGGAAAGTTATTAATCTTAATAACTTGTATAAATGTAATTGTAAATTGTAAGAATAGTATGAAGGAACAAATGTATGTAATAGCGCTAGTGAAAGAGAAGAAAAGAGATATTGATACAAGTAGTATAGGGTTATGTACCTTGACCTACTTTTTTAATTAGTAAATTGTACATTACTTGTTTGGGTAGTGGGCTCATCTGGTAATCACATTTTGTACTACCAACTCCTAACATGGTTGAGGCTTCTAACAAGGCCTATAGTCCCTTAATTAGGACTGAGACACTATATGCTTGTAATAGACTCCCAACAGGGTCAACATCCTTAACAAGATACTTTTGATTAGTGGATCTTTGTAGGTACCATCCTCACTGGGGTTTTCCCTTGGCCAGGGTTTCCTCGAGAACAAATAATGTGTTATGATTTCTTTAGTTTTATTGCTATGCATGTTGTTTAGATTCTTATGTTATGCATGTGTTAAGATAATTTGTTATATCCATAATTGGGAAAAAGTAAAAATTTGTAGAATATTGATTCACCCCCCACCCTCTTAGTATTCCCTATTTGTAACACCTTCACCACTTGAGTAGCGAGCTCTAGGATAGTGTGTCCCCACCCCTAACAGGGTTATTGTAAAAGACTCCTAATAGGGTATGACCCTTGACAAGATCACTGTACTAAAAGCATTGTAAAGACAACTTATAACAGGGTTAAGGATCTTCTAACAATCATAAGACACTAGTACAAATTATTAGTGGGTGTCAATTCCCATCAGGTTTTTTACCTATTTGGGTTTCCCAATAACCATATTGGTGTTATGTGTTGTGTTCATCTATCTTGTTTGTTCATTTCAATACTTAAGCATTCAAGTTAAGTTTAAAGAGTAAAGTAAAAAGTTTAAATATTGTGAACATTGATTACCCCTCCCCCCCTCTTAGTGTTCCCATTCCTAACATAAGTATTGTAAGCTGACTAGAAGTTTTTTTTTGTAATAACTTGTATATATATAAGTTTTATGTAATGTGAAATGTACACAAGTTATATATATCAATTGTAATAAGTTTTCACATGATGCAAATTTGTATATTGTAAGAAGAAATGATGTAAGTACTGTATGTGAAAGTGAAGAGCCTACAAAGCTAGATTAGAATAGGAAAGCTATTCGACAGTAGTGAAAGGTTTTTTATTTTACCTTTGTATCAGAAGCTATTATTGTATATTGCATCTTTGGGTACTGAGCTCATCTTGCAAACATTTTGTTTTGTAATTGAAACTCCTAACAGTGTTGAGGCTTCTAACAAGCCTTAGAATCCCTTAACCAAGATATATACACTATATGTATGTAATAGACTCCTAACAGGGTCAACATCCTTAACCAGATACTTTTGATTAGTGGATCAGTTGTGGGTACCTGATGCAGGGGCATTCTAGGGTACTTAGTGAATCTGTATGGTAGTGTGTTGTTTTGGTTTCATGGTACTCAATTGTAGCTTTAATCAGTGGTCTCAATTATTGAAGGGAGCTCAGTCACTGAAGGAACTCAGGAATCTTCAGTGCTCGGTAAAACTGGTACTTGGTAATGCTTGTGATGCTTAATTGACACAGTGCTCGATGATGCCTGGCATGCTCAGTTGTTTCTCTAACACTCAGCAGTTCTAGTTTATTGACTAGAGTTCTTGGAGATTTTCTTGGCTGACTTGGTGCATTTATTGTTGGTATCTTTTGTTGTATTCTCCTAGATAGATCTAGAGGCTGACATGGAGAATTGAATAACTGCAAGGCTATTGAGAGCCGACTATTTTTGCATTTAATATTGGTTTGTAGGAGTTAATTATGTCATCTAGTCAACTTGTGGCTAAAGATTAGTATTTAAGGAGTATTTGGGTAGTTGTTTGGAGAGAGAAAGCTAGAGGGTAGATGAAAATGGAAGTTGTGGAAAAGATCCAGTGAGATCTAGCAGATCAGATTGAATTTTGATAGTTATCATAGCAGAGCTAGTGGTTTGCATGCTTGGAGACAAGGAGATTTCTTGGTTTCTTGTGAGCACAAGTTCAAATCTACCTTAGGGTTTCCATTAGTTTCTGATTTGTCTCAGAACTAGACTAGCTAGTGTTAGATTGGATCTTGTTGATGTTGTAGAATTACTATTGTTTGTAATTAGCCCCAACCCAAAAGGTCTTACAGCTATGCATGTTAATGGAAGAACTGGTTTGAGCATATCTTGGTGTGTTATTTCCATTGTGTTGGTTATTGGCTGCAAGGTTGGGTTGTCTTTAATTGGATCCACCATCCTTGACTTCATCAGATGGTATTAGATCAAAGTTGATCATGTGGAGCAAAGGTTGACCTAGCAAGGCTGATCTGGAAAAGTTGATCTTGTTGGCGAAGAGATCGTATGATCTAGGTTACAAATATATGGCACTAAACTTGTGGAACCTTGGCCTAGTTGTTTGTGTGAGGTACCAAGATGCTATCTGACATGCATACAACTTGGAGGTTGTCACAAGGTGGTCAGTGTAGGGTTTTGTTGCTGGGGTTTTCTAATCTTTAAGGATGCCTCTAAGAAGATTGGACCCTAGAGCAATTACAGATCTCTATGATGCCATGGAATCAAATAGTACAGAGAAGGTGAAGGTGAAATGAAGATCAATCAGTGGAGATTGATGGTGACTAAGTTTAGAGCTAAGTTCATACCTACTAACTATGAGCTTGACTTGTTTAAGAAGTTGTAGAATCTGAAACAGAAGGATCTAACTTTTGAAGATTATACCGAGGAGTTCTAGAAACTTAATATTCAGTCTAAACATAGAGAACTTGTTAAGGAAAAGGTAGCTCGATATGTGAATGGTTTGAGGTTCAATATTCAAGATGAGCTTGGTATGCTAAAGATTGATTCTATTGAAGATTTTTATTAGTATGATTTGAAGGCAGAAGATAAGTTGAAGAAGAAACAACATGGTAATCCTGAGGGAAGGAAAAGATTGATCACTCGGTGAAGGATAAATTAATTGTAGAAGATGAATAAAAACCTATAAAACCAAAGAAGAAGATAGGTAGAGTTATCTTTAAGGTAACTTGTTATAACTATGGTGCAAAAGGACACCATTCTTTTGAGTGTACATAGAAGAAGCTTGGTAACCGATGAACTATTGTGGTAAATAAAAATATTGAGAATGAACCTGAATCTAAGAACTTGCTGGTTCAGTGAACATTGCTCGGTACAAAGGAGGAACCTTTTCAAAGGAGTAACTAATTTAGAACTTGGTGCAAGTCTAGAGGTAAAATTTGTGATGTGATTGTTGATAGTGGTAGTATTGATAACCTTTTTGCTGAGGACATGGTTCAGAAACTTGGGTTGAACAGAATGAGACACCCACATCCTTATAGGATTGGATGGTTGCAAGATGATCATGCTCTGGAAGTAAGAGAATGATGCTTTTTTGATGTTCAGATTTCCCAGTATAAGGATCTTGTGTTATGTGATATTGTGGGGATGAATAGTTGTCATATATTGCTTGATAGACCTTGGCAATATGATTGTAGAGCTATGTATGATTGTGTGAAGAATGTCTTTACTATTGAGAAGGATGAGAGGAAGTTTTCCCTGATGCCTTTGCTGGATACAACACTCGGTAGGAGAAGTCTGAGTATTGGTAGCTAAGTTGAGTTGGTAGATCCTAAAGGTATGGATGATCACTTTGGAGAACAAATCTATGTGCTATCAAGGAAAGACTTGAAGAGACATAGGAAGTAGAAGTGGAAGAGTATGTAAGATGAAAAGTTGGAGGACATGTATGTGAAGAACCAGTTCAGGGTTTATGTGTTGAATCCCAGAAGATGTTCTTCCCACATATGAACATCTTTTCAAACCTGGGGTGTCTAATGCAGGGGAATTCTAGGGTACTCGGTGAATCTACATGGTAGTGTGTTGTTTTGGTTCTATGGTAACCAGTGGTCTCAGTTATTGAAGGGAGCTTGGTCGCTGAAGGAACTCATGAATCTTTGGCACTCAGTGAAATTGGTATTCAGTAATGCTTGTGATGCTTGGTTGACATAGTGCATGGCGATGCCTGGTATGCTTGGTTGTCTCACTGGTGCTCGGTTGTTTCTTTGGCACTCAGTAGTTTTGGTTTACTGACTGGAGTTCTTGGAGATTTGGTTGGCTGACTTGGTGCATTTATTGTTGGTATCTTTTGTTGTATTCTTCTAGGTAGATCTAGAAGCTGACATGGAGAATTAAATAATTTTAAGGCTATTGAGAACCAACTATTGTTGCATTTAATATATATTTGTAGGAGTTAATTATGTCATCCAGCTGACTTGTGGCTGAAGATTAGTATTTAACAAGAGTTTGGGTAGTTGTTTGGAGAGATAAATTTGTTAGCAAGTTGTTTATACTGAGGTATATGACTAGATATAGTGTTGTCATTATGGAAACAAAGTCATATAGTATTTTGGAGTCAGCACACTAAGTATAAAGATCAAAATTTAGTTAAGTGTTGAAGACTGGACAACATACAGAGCACTAGAGACTTAGAGCATCAGCGCATGTGTGTAAAGATGAATTAAGGTATGCACCCTAGAATTTAAGGTTGTTAGACTATACTTATGCTTAGTCTAAGAGAGCATAAGTAGATATGCAAAGATGTGAAAGTTATAGTCAGTTGAAGTTGCACAACCAGCATGTGCCACCAGCGAACAAAGCATGGAGCCGACAGTGACTATTTTGGTATGTGATTATAAATTAATGTTGTAGAGGCTATGCACCCATTGTATTTAGGTTTATGACATATGTATATGTATAATTTTAAGCATGCTTAAGCCAATTCATTTGGAAGCATTATTTTTAATTAGTTATAGGGCCGACCTAATTGTATATTTGGTATGAGCACATAAATATAAGATTCCCCCATTGTAATCAGTATGGAAGTGAGAAGAGAGTTCTGATAAGTAGAGCATAGGTATGTGAAGTGAGCATAATATGTATTAGAGCTTTGTTAGAGGTCAAAGCATCAGTGCACCAAAGGAAATAATCTGACAAGCAGTGTCACAGTACTAATTCACCTATAGATATAGTGTGTATCTTATTTAGAAGGTTGTAGCCTTCATCATTTGAGGAGTGAGCTCTAAGATAGTGAGTCCACTCCCCTAATAGGGATAATTGTAAAAGACTCCTAATAGGGTCCAACCCTTAACAAGGTCTACTGTACTAAATGCATTGTAAAGCTACTCCTAATAGGGTAAAGGATCTTCTAACAAGGATCACAAAACACTAGTGTAGATTATTAGTGGGTATCAAGTCCCATTGGGGTTTTTACCTATTTGGGTTTCCCCGTAGCCATATTGGTGTCATATTTTGTTTTCATGTTTCATGTTTCATGTTTATGTGAATGTTTAATTCACTACTTAAGCATTTATAATTCAGTATTCAGATTAAAGTGAAAAGTTAAAATATAGTGAACACTGATTCACCCTCCCCCCCCTCTCAGTGTTCCCATTCCTAAAAATTGGTATCAAAGCTCTGGTCCTTAGAAAATAAGTTTAACCACTTGAGGAGATCATGGAAAAATCTGATATGAAACATTTGAAGAAAAATCTTGAAGCAGCTCTTGAAGACCTAGACAATTCAGAAAGAGAAATTGAAGAACTGAAGGAAAAAGTCAGTGATGCTCAATTAGTTATCAAAAGACTAAGAAAAGATTTGAAAGGATGCTCTAACAGTGAACTTGAAGAAAAATTCAAGAAGTTGAGTGAAGAAAATGCATCCTTGTTAAGTCAACTTGAAGAATTAGATGATAAACTAATGAATAATCAAGATGTCTACAATGAACAAGTCAAAGAGAACCTTCAATTGAATGAAGAACTAAGGGAAGCTAACTTAGAAATCTTGGAGCTAAATAATATCAAAGAGAGCTTGGAATCTAAATTAAAGAAGTCAAAGGATCATATTGACAAATTACACAACAGTGCTGAATTGATAGAATCACAGTTGTATGCAAGAAGAATCAAAGGAGACACTAGTTGTATTGGATACAATGAAGCATAGAATCAAATTGATAGTATGCGAGCAAGAAAGGATTCACAAAAGGACTCTAATGATACTGAGAAAATTGAAGATCAAACCAAAGACAATAGTGATCCTCCTAAGAATGAGTGCAAGCCTGTAGAATGCACATATTTTACGTGTAACAAGCATGGACATATTGCAAGGAACTATACTGAGGTAAAACCTTTCAATGGTTATTGTTATACATGTAATAGATTTGGTCATAGAGCAATAAATTGCAAGAGTAGTAAGAAGAGTAGGATTCAACATGATCAAAGAAATTAGAATCAGACCAATGCAAGAAGTTCTCAGGATGTTACATGTCAAATATGTAACAATAAAGGTCACTCAGCTAGAACATGTAGAATGGTGACTCATGTCAATGCACCAAGGAATAATAGACCTCCAATGATTTGTCACACCTATAACAAGGCTAGAAATATCTCAAAGTTTTGTAGATCAAGGATGCAAGGTCAGGAAAGCCCTAAAAGGATCGAAGAACCAATTTTGGATCCTGAAGCAGAAGTCAAGTTTTTAAAAGCCTCAGAGGATGCAAGCTTGATTTGGTCAGAAGGAAATAAGGACAATGTTTTTGAGAATGTATTGGATGCATCCCAAGTGGACACACCCTCTACATCTACATAAATAGTCCTAAGGGTCATAGGGGGAGCTAATTTAGCTCTAGACCCCTAGGTGGCTGGTATACTCATCCTTAGAGTATGCACCTTTGGACTTAAGCTATTGAAGTGTATAGGAACCTTTGTGCAAGAGTGCACATGCTGATAGTTAGCGGAACTCAAGTTTGAAAATTTGAAGTGACAGCCTGGTTTATGCGAGTTGCATTAATGGTGAATTTCTTACTTTAAGTACACAAAAAGTTGTTTGTTCACTCATTGCATTCATACTCAGAGCGATTGAAGAACAAATTGATCCTTGGAAGTTCTTGTGAAGATTTGGAGATCAAGTTATCAATATTTGTAGTGCATTTGATTGGTTGCAGGAAATCCTAGCTCATTGTGTCATTTTGGAAGCCATCAGAACATCTCAGAGATCATTTGGAAAGTGAACATCAAGTAAGTCATGGCCACTCCTATTGTTTTTGATGTTGCTGAGAAGAAGAGGTATGTTTTCAAGAGGCACACATTTAAATCAACACTAGATGATTTAGAGGGAGCATTTTCCCACACACTGATGGGTGTCATGCATGTAGAGGACATAAGGGCTTACATTTATTGTAAGAAGGAACCTATTGGATGGGATAGGCAAAGGGTGCACATGGACACAATGTTAAAACTAGATAAAATGTTCATGGATGAATACACTAAATGGAATAATCACCCCATTGTTGAATATGCCATGGCATATGAATTCTATGAGGAAGAATGGATAAAGATATTGTTGAGCAAAATCCATGATGATTTGTTTTGGATTGGAGATGTACCGGTAAGAATCACAAGAGACTTGATTCATGAGTTAACAGGCCTCTCTAAGATAGGCGTCATCCTTCCAGTGGGTAAGGATGTTAGGAAAATGGTGGAGAAAGTGTGTAAATCAAGGATTGATAAGTGTGGCATGACCATTGAGCCTATAGAACAATTAGACATTAAGTTGATGTCAATGATACTTAGTTATAGGTTTCATCACACCAGCAGGGTGAATAGTGTGTCTACGGGCACTATTCTAGTAGCCATCTATCTTTTGCAAGAAGACGGAAAGTTCAACTTGTGTGAAATCTTGCACACATAGTTGATAGACAATATCAAAGCTATCAAACATGATAAGACCAAGGTATTCAAGTTTGGGTCCCTAATCATCTATATGTACCTTCATATAGTTGGTAAAGTGTCAAACTTGTATCTAGACAAATCCATTCCTACCATGCCATAGATATCAAACAAGGCATCACAAGAAAGCACACTTAGAGATTACATTACCCAGGAATTGAAGACCTTAAGAGAAAGAATGTAGTTGAGGTATAGGATTCCTAAAAGTATTATAGAGAAGTATAAGGATACAATATGCTTCATGGTGGAGATTGATACTACATGTATGGAAGCTGTGGAACCTAGAACTAAGTGGATTCATCCACTTGGGTATGATGTTTAAGAAAAAGTTCTTGAAGCTTATGCATAGGTACTACTATCAGCCCCTAAGGATGACAATGATCCTACGTGGGGAACTTATGAAGAGAAGACTAAGGAAGTTGATGCTAAGCTGAACAGTGCTGCAACAAAAAGGAAAATTGCAAAGATCACATCAAAGATCCTAATAATTAATGGTGTATCACAAATGGACCTTGATAAAGCAAGGGATGAGAAGATTTCCCTAGAATTGAAGAGAATTGTAGAAGAACAAGAAGATCCCAAGGTGAAAAAGATAAAAATTGAGAAAGATGACAATCAGAAGGATAAAGAAGACAATACTCCTTCTATGCCGAAAGATACTCCTCCAGAGTATAAGCCTTTATTCAAAAGAAATAAATAAAATAGCACTAGTCATCCATCATCATGAGTGTTAAGGAGGAAGAAAAACACTCAAGCACCTCCTCAAGCAGGATTCAGACCTAGCCTCAAAGTTCTAAATACTAGAATTGTTGATGAGGGAAAGATTGATTAGGTAGAAAAGTTCTATGAATCATACAGTGAGATTGACAAATCAAAAATTCATAGTATGATTGTCAAGCACATGATCAAGTTCAAGAAAATAGTCCTTGAGCTGAAAATAGAAATTCTAGATAAAGTATGGGATATTTTGGAAAATTTGAAGAGACAAGCTAATGAGGAAGATCAAAGAATAAGAGAAAAAGTATTAGAAGATACTCTGCCTATATGTTCTAAAGAAGAAGTGGAACTGATATTGAATTTGGTGAAGCTGCACCTTAGAACAAAAATGAGAACTCTTCATATCATGAACAAAGATTATGAGTTTATCACGAAGGAAACAAAAAAAGAATTTGAGAAGGTGTTATTAGAACAACAGATCAAACCACTAACTGCGCCCATCACTCATGCAGCCATCATGGAAGATAAAGTGGTAGAGCCCATAATGTACAAATGGTAGGTCCTCGGGACTCAGCACCCATAGTAGAAACTCAAATAGAAGTAGAATAGTCTACGCCCGTGACTGAATCACCCAAAGATAGCACAACTATCATAGACAATGTGGAAATAACCATGGCGGCCAATGATAAGGAGTTAGACAAGTTTGAAGAAGCATTTTTCAGCACTGAGGAAGCATAAATCCTATGTAGTAATATCCCTCAAACTCAGCAAGAAGAAGTAATCATAGAAGATATATCTAATGAAGAAAAGAAAGGAGTAGAGCTAGAAAAGAAAGATGAATCTTCTACTGATTTGGTCAAGGTGAAGCAAGAGATGATGGATAGCACTCCCATCACTCCCTCCTCAGCATTGTTGTCAAGTTTCACACCTAACATTAGTAGTTTGGACTCCTAGAAGGAAGAAGACCTAATTAAGTTTAGCATCCTAGCTATGGAGAAGGCTAAGGAGAAACAAGTAATGAGGAATCCTCTCCTAGTAGAATAAGTAAATATTTTGAATAGTTTTCTACCAGAGGACAAGAAGTAGTAAATGTATATTCAGTTGATGATGTGAGCACAATCATCTCTTAGTTCAAAGTAAATTTTTCAAGCCTCGAAGAATCTGTGGCCATAGTGGCAGAAGAAAGGTACTTAAAGAAGAGACTCAATGAAATAATGAATAATTTGGTACTAGACTTGACCTTTGTTAAGTTTGGTCAGGCATCATTGAAGAAATTTGCAAAGCAAGGAAGGAAAGTCATTGCAGAATCCATGGATTAGGATAAGTTCACTAATGCCCATCTTAAGAAGATCAAAGATGTAGAGGCAATGATTGAGAAGGTGAAAATTTCAGTGCTAGAAACTTCCACTAATGTAAACATGTGCAACAATGTCTATCAAGGACAATTGGATATAATTCGGAAGGCAAAAAAAGAAATAGAGAAGATAAGATCTAGATAGACTCAGTTGAGGAACGCTCTTGTGCCCTCTCTAGATATTCTCAGTCAAAACATAAAGCAGATTGATGCAACCATGATAACCTATGATCAAGTTCTGAGCATAGAATTGGAGAATATGGAGAAGCTACAATATGCATTATGCAGCCATCTACAAATAGTCAATTCTCTGATAATGTTTTGGAAGAAGGAGATCCAAAAACTCAAGATTGCATATCCAGATATTTTCCAGTAGTAAGTGTATGTAGATAAAGTTTTTGATGCAAATTTTTCATTCATGTCAAAGGGGGAATCATATAGAATATGGAAGTATATAAGATGTATAGGGACATATAAGTTTATGTATAAAGATGTATAAAAGACAAAATGTTTTGTGTAAAGGGACAATTAGAAACTTGGCCATATTCATTTGTTGCCATCAATGAAAAAGGGGGAGATTGTTGGAAAGTTGTCTATACTAAGGTATATGACTAGATATAGTCTTTTCATTATGGAAAAAAAGTCATATAGCAATTTGGAGTCAGTGCACTAAGTATAAAGATCAGAATTTAGTTAAGTGTTGAAGACTGGACAACATACAGAGCACCAGAGACTTAGAGCATCAGTGCATGTGTGTACAGATGAATTAAGGTATGCACCCTAGAAGTTAAGGTTTTTAGACTATACTTATGCTTAGTCTGAGAGCGCATAAGTAGATATGCAAAGATGTGAAAGTTACAGTCAGTTGAAGGTGCACAGCTAGTATGTGCCAGCAGCAAACAGAGCATGGAGCCGACAGTGACTATTTTGGTATGCAATTATAAATTAATGTTGTAGAGGCTATGCACCCATTTTATTTAGGTTTCTAACATATGTATATATATAATTGTAAGCATGCTTAATCCAATTCATTTGGAAGTGTTATTTGTAATTACTTATAGGGTCGACCTAATTGTATATTTGGTATCAGTGCATAAATATGAGGTGTGCCCATTGTAATCGGTATGGAAGTGAGAAGAGAGTTTTGATGAGAAGAGAGTTTTGATAAGAAGAGTAGAGGTATGCGAAGTGACCATAAGATGTATTAGATCTTTTTTAGAGGTCAAAGCATCAGTACACCAAAGGAACTGATCTGACAAGAAGTGTCACAGTACCAGTTCACCTGCAGATATAGTGTGTATCTGATTCAGAAGGTTGTAGCCTTCATCATTTGAGTAGTGAGCTCTAGGATAGTGAGTCCACTCCCCTAATAGGGACAATTGTAAAAGACTCCTAATAGGGTCTGACCCTTAACAAGGTCTACTATACTAAAATAATTGTAAAGCTACTCCTAATAGGGTAAAGGATCTTCTAACAAGGATCACAAAACACTAGTGCAGATTATTAGTGGGTATCAATTCCCACCAGGGTTTTTACCTATTTGGGTTTCCCTGTAACCATATTGGTGTCATGTGTTGATTCCATGTTTCATTTTTATGTGAATGTTTAATTTAGTACTTAATCATTTATAATTCAATTCTTAGATTAAAGTGAAAATTTAAAATATAGTGAACATTGATTCGGCCCCCCCTCTCAGTGTTCCCATTCCTAACAAAACTAGAGGGCAGATGAAAAGGGAAGTTGTGGAAAATATCCTATGAGATCTAATAGATCAGATTGATTTTTGATAGTTATCATAGAAGAACTAGTGGTTTTCATGCTTGGAGACAAGGAGATTGCTTGGTGGCTTGCGAGCACAAGTTCAGATCTACCTTAGGGTTTCCATCAGTTGTTGATTTGTCTCAAACCTAGACAAGCTGGTGTTGGATTGGATCTTGTTGATCTTGCAAAATTACTATTGTTTGTAACTGGCCCTAACCTAGAAGGCCTTACAACTGAGCATGTTAATGGAAAAACTATTTTGAGCATATTTTGTTGTGTTATTTCCATTGTGTTGGTTGTTGGTTGCAAGGTTGGACTATCCTTGATTGGATCCACCATCCTTGACTATGTCAATACCATCCCCATTAGGGTTTTCCCTTGGCCATGAGGGTTTCCTCGAGAAAAAAACATGGTGTTATGAGTTCATTTGTTTTATTTCTATGCTTGTTACTTAGTTTACTTAGTTTATTTTCTTAGGCAAGCTTCAAGTTAATTTCTTATATCCATAATTAGGAAAAACTAAAACTTTGTGAAATACTGATTCACCCCCCCTATTCAGTATTTCCTATTTCTAACAAATGGTATCAGAGCTTAGTTAATCAAAATAAAGTTATTTGGAGAAAGCCTAATAGCTTGAGTAAGATCTCTATGAATATGGATCAATTGCAAAAGAATCTTGATGAAGCTCTTGAACAGATTGATATTCTTATTGAAAAAAGAGATACTTTGAAAGAGAAACATGATGATGCAAAAAACTACATTGAGAAACTAAAAGAAAGGATAGAAAATATGAAATCAAAGAAAGAACCTACAAATCAAGTCAAGGACTATGATGAAGTTTCAAAACTAGAGAAATAAAATGAGATCCTTAAACATGAGTTAACAATTGTAGATCTGAAGTTAAGCTTGAAAGATTACCATAGCAAGGATGAATCAAATCTGAAATCTGAGAATAAAAAGCTGAGATCTAAACTTACCAAATTGACATCTAAATTTTAGAAAACAAAATTGCAGTATGTTGAACTTGAGAAGTACAATACATTTGTGAAAGGAGAACCAACTCAATCTAAACAACATCTTGAGAAATTGTATTCCAGTAGTGAAAATATTGATGAACAAATGTCTTATCAAAAACCATCTTATGATAAAATCGGTCTTGGATATCTTGAAGATAAGTTCCCTATGAAGATTGAGGAATGCAAAGAACCAGATCTGGAACACTCTGAAAATAAAGATGAAAAAACTCATAATGAAGCTAAGAAATTTGAAGATATACCTAATCCACCTAAAGAAGATGAACCACCTAAATATATGCGAAAAGAATTCAAAGGTAGATGTTTTTCATGCAATTCTTTTGGACACATGAAAAGAGATTGTACAGGTAAGAAATTCAAACCTATCTTTGGTTATTGTTATAATTGTCATGGTTTTGGACATAGAGCTATTGATTGTAAGAAACCTAGATCTAATGATAATAGTATTAGTAGAATGTTTAGAGATACTAACCCTATAGATAAGAGACCTATTGGAGACATGAACAAAAGGAATGGATTTGTGTGTTATAGATGCAACAAGATTGGACATATTGCTAGAAATTGTAGATCAAAAATTAGTCAGTCAAGACCGAGATATAGAAAGAATGGAGTAGTTTGTCAGATATGCAACAATTTTGATCACACAATGAGATTTTGCAAAATGAACAACATGAGAAACCCTAATCCAAGAAACTACACAAGGAGAAATATGAACACCAACAACAGTCAGAGAGAATTTTGTAGTAACTTGGAAGACGTTGAGTTTTTGAAAGCCATAGATCAAGTGATACACTCAATATACAAGGAAATCAAACAAGTGAAGTACCTGAGAGTAAGTGTGAGTCATTTCCTAATTCATCTCAAAGAAATTAAGAATTTATTTCATGAATTACGTATTAGAGTAAGACATCAAAATAGTGTAGAACATAGAGTAATTTGAATTAAGTCTTGCGAAGTTAATATGAACTAGTATATGACATAATGAATCTATGGTTAAGAGTGAATGAATTTATGAACATGTATGTGAGTACACAAAAAGAATGAAGTTTTGCAAGTAACCATGAAGAGATTTTTGCAATGAAGAACTTAAGAAATTTAATGCGATGTCAGTATCTTGAAAGATTTGAAGGATAAAAGTTGATGATTGGTATTAGTTGATCATTCAAGTGATTACAAGTGATATAGAGAGATAGCTAATGGAGATTAAGAGCAGTTTGAAAGATTTGGAGATAGAATTCTTGCAAGATCTACACAAAGCCCTAAATCATGATTCTAAGGTATTTTACTAAGTATTCACTATCAAAGTAATCCTATTTTTATAGAATCATGGATGCATCACTAGTTCACAACATCAGATATTTAGCTAGACTTAAAATGAAGAAGGAACCTATAGAACCTTTGGAAGAAGAGAGCCACAGAAGAAGATAAAGGAATAAGGGAAAGATTTGTAAGAAAGCATTGTGTGATAAAAGATGAAAATCATTTTGAGGACATAATGAAGAACCTAAGTACCCATCTAAGAAGAAAGAGAAGAACAATATTGATAATAGGAGGAAATTATCAGGATATAAATAGAGAAATAGAGGAAGCAGCTGTGAAGGTAATGGCCTCTGGACCAGGTGAACTAATCAGTGAATCTAATCAAGCAGTTGAAGTAGAACATTAGACTGAATCATCTCTAGTTTGGCCACCCTCCATCAACATTAGAGATGAATCGATGAACATTGAAGGCATGAATATCACCTTAGACAATTAAGAAAACCCATTCAATGACCAAGGAGCTGATGTTGGCAATTTGACAGAGATTGATGAATAAAAGGATATAGCAGATAATAAGGAAGAAATGGTAGAAACAATAAAGGAAGAAGAAAAAGAGGAAATTCAAACTAAAATAGAAGAAGAAGAGCATGCAGTGCAACATGAACAGTCAGTAATTATTCCTAAACCTAAGGACATAGTAGAAGCATCACAGAAACCACCTTTCGAATCAGTGTTTGCAAGCTTAGGAAAAGAAGTGGATGATGATGATCAAATAGAGTTGATCTCATCTCTAAACAAAATAATTAGAAAGAACAAAAAGGTAAAAATCTTGGAAGGAGAACTACTTGAGGTAACCTTTAAATTTCAAATCGTTATATCAAGTCAAGTTAGTGAGGTTGATCCCCAAGAAAAAGCCAAAGAGGTTATCAAAGATTTTGACATGGAATTTACAAATTTATCAGATATAGCAACAGTCAAAGCCCAAGAAACCCATGATGCACAAGTATTTCAAGTTGTATGCCAAAATATCAAAAATGATTTAGACAACTTGGATGTATGCATACAAGAATTGAGAAGATGCTTAGAGAGAGGAAAAGCATTGTACATTCAATGTGCACATCCCACAGCCACACATTTGAAATATAAGAGAAGTTTGAGAATAAATAAGTAGAACTACAAGTGGAAATAAATGTTTTGAAAAGGCCTAATGTGAAGATATCATAAATTAAGGGGAAAATAAGAAAAATTTATGATGATATGAGACTTTTGAAGGATGAAAAGGAGAAGAAATTGAAGAGATTTTCTCTACTCAGAGAGAATTTATCTAATGTAGGAGCATCTAGGGTCCTTGGCAATCCTGTGTCACTAAAAAGATGTTTGAAGTTTTTTGTGTTGCTCGGTTCCTTCTTTGACCGAGTTGGGTCAGTGTTGCTCGATTTCATTTTCTTATCAGTGCTAGTCAATTATCTCTCTAGCACTCGGTGAATTTCATTGGCACTCGGAGATGCTTCTCTGGAACTTGGTTATCCTTTTTTACCAAGTTGTTTATTTTGATTTCCTATTGAGGTTGATTTGTGCATTTAATATGGGTTGCGGATTTAATATTGTGATGCAGCAGCATCTCGGGTCCTTGGCAATACTATGTCACCAAAAACAATTTGGAGTTTGTCTATGTTTCTTGGTTACTACTTTGATTGAGTTGGTCGGTAGTTGGTCAGTTTCCTTTGGTTACCAAGTGTGGTCAGTTATCTCCTGGGCAGTCGGTTGTTTCACTGGCACTTGGCATTGCCTGTTTGATGCTTGGTTATCTTGCTCACCAACGGGTTTAGTTTTAGTTTATGTTGTGGCCAACTTGTTTATTTATATCAGATCATGGATTTCATGTTGGAATCCATCATTGGGAAGTGTGTGGTCCTATATCTGATCATTCCTTCCTTTGATTGTGGATTCGAAGGCCGACTTAGTTTGGTAGCTTCTTGTACAAATGTAGTTATTTGGTTATAGTTTAGGAGGAATTTTTGGATAGGATTTGGTAGAAGATAGAAGTAGAGATTTTGACAAATCCTCGCATGTTTGAGGACTTCTATGATTCATTATCATATCTGGCCCTAACTAGGAAGGCCTTATAGCCCAGCATGTATGGTTCTATTTGATGATAATATAAAAAAGTTTTTGCACTCTCTCTCTCACTATTGTGTTTGTTGGCTTCTGAATGTGTTGCACAGGCTTAGATCATTAGGGTGCACCATTTTTGGCCCCTCTTTCTCCCTATCCTTGTGTCAGGTGGTATCAAAGCTAGGTGAGATCTTGATCTAGGTCTGCAGATCTAGGTTTTTAGGTTCCTCTTGAAGCCCTAGTTGATTGTTTTGGGGTAGTAGATTGCGATCTAACCTGCAATTGTAGAGGGTTGTCAAGATATTTCATGGGAGGTGAGATGCAGATCTATGATTGGTAGATATGCTAAGGCAGATTGTTACTAGGTTAGAAGCTATTGAAATAGCCCAAAGAAGAGGCAAACATCTTGAAGATGTTAGTGATGATGAAGTTGAGGAAGAACAAGTGAATGCAGAACCTACACCTATTATGGATCAAGGTGAAGAAATATTTTTGAAGGCTTTGACAAGTCTGAAGTCAACACCACATTTCAATCCTCCTGAGTATGGTGGAAATCTATATTCTGATGAATTGGTGGACTGGATCACCAAGATGGAAAAGTACTTTGAATATGAAAACATTCCTGAGGATAAGAAGGTGAAGATTGCAAGCACAAAGTTGAAAATTCATGCATCCTTATGGTGGGAACATCTGCAATTGGATAGGAAAAGGAAAGGCAAGGATGAAATCAAGGTATGGAATAAAATGGTGAACAAATTGAAAGGAAAGTTCATACCTTGTGATTATCAGATTAACCTAGTTCGGCGAATGCAAAGTTTGAGACAAAAAGATAGCCCGGTAAAAGAGTATACTGAGGAATTCTATAGGTTAGATATCAAATCTAAACATGATGAAGATGATGTGGAAAGAATCAGTAGATACCTGAATGGTTTGAGAGTTTCCATCCAAGAGGAAATTAGTATGGTCAAGTTGGATAACATTGAAGAGGCTTATCAATTTTCTTTTAAGGCCAAGGAGAAATTGAACAAAAGACATGAGAAAAGACAAAGAGATCGAGGTGGTAGATTCCCTAGAGGAAGAGGTAGATCTAAAGGTGAAAATGGTAGATCTGAACTAGAAAAGACAAATCTAGACAAAGGAAAGACTGAGTGGAAAGGTGAAAGTTCATCTAAAGGTAGAGCCAGTAACTACCGAGGTGGTTATGGCAAAGGAAGTATCTAAGGAACTTGTTACAATTGTGGAGAAGAAGGACATAGATCTTTTGAATGTACACAGGCTAGTAAGAAGGCTGGTACTAGTAGAAATGCTTTGGTACAAGAAGAGTCACTGAATGAGCCTGAGAAAGAAAATAAATTGATGGTAAGGAGAGCACTGTGGAATGAAAGCAAGAAGGAAGATCCGGTAAGGAAAAGTTTTTTCAAGACCAGATCTAGAGTTTCTGACAAAGTTTGGAAGGTAATCATTGATAGTGGTAGCTCAAAGAATTTGGCATCTGAAGAGATAGTCACAAAAGTATATTTGGAAAGGCTGGTACATCTAAAGCCCTATCCAATTTCATGGATCAAAGATGAACATACACTCCTAGTAAGTGAACAATGTTATGTGAATTTGAAGATTGGAAAATACTATGATAAGGTGTTATGTGATATCATTCCTATGGATTGTTGTCATATTTTGTTGGGTAGACCTTGGTAATATGATAGACATGATATATATGATGGGAGACTGCATAAGTATACTATTGTGGCTAATGGAAGGAAACAAATCTTGTTACCATTGATGGAAGAACCTGATAGTAATGTTTTCACATCTATGAAAGTTTGTTTGATGGAAGGAAGAAAGTTTGTTAACTCTTTGAAGAGGAATGATGTATGTTTTGTTGTAATCCCTAACAAACTGACTAAGAAAATAGAGGATAATGTCCTTGAGGAGATTGATAAGTTACTCACCGAGAATAGTGATATCATTTCTAATAATGTACCTGATGGTTTTCCACTGAAAAGAGCATTGATCATTGTATGGATCTAATCCCTCAAGCTAGTTTATCAAAAAAGGCACCTCATCGGTTGACACCTATCGAGAATTAGGAATTGAGCTAATAGATTCAAGAGTTTCTAGAGAAAGGTTTAATTAGAGAAATTTTGAGCCCTTTCAAAGTACCTTTTTTAGTGTAACTGAAGAAGAATGGATAATGGAGAATGTGTACTGATTCTAGAGAAATGAATAAGATAACAGTAAAGTATAGGTTTCCTATACCAAGAATGGATGACATAATGGATAGTTTGACTGGAGCAATGTATTTCAAAAAGATTGATTTGAAAAGTGGGTATCATCAAATCAGAATTAGAGAAGGTGATGAATGAAAGACTACTTTCAAGACAAAAGAAGGTTTGTATGAGTGGTTGGTTATGCCTTTTGGTTTAACTAATGCATTGAGTACTTTTATGAGGTTGATGAATGAAGTTTTGAAGAAATTCTTGGGTAAGTTTGTGATTGTATATCTTGATGACATTCTAATATTCAGTAAGACCAGAGAAGAACATTATTTACATGTTAGAAAAGTTTTGTAGAGATTGAAAGAGGAGAAATTACTGATAAATCTGAAAAAGTCTTCATTCATGAAAGAAGAGATTGTGATTTTGGGATTTGTTATTTTAGCTAATGGTTTGAAGATGGGTCCTAAAAAGGTTGAAGCTATTTTGAATTGGCCTACACCTATGAATGCTAGTGAGGTAAGATCATTTCATGGTTTGGCAAGTTTTTACTGAAATTTCATAAGGAATTTCAGTTCAATTTGTAATGCTATGACTGAAACTATGAGAGGAGACAAAAGAGAATTCAAGTGGAAACATGGAGCTGATAAAAGTTTTGAGACTCTGAAGTAGAAGGTTGTTGAATTACCTCTTTTGGCATTACCTGATTTTAGTAAAGTATTTCAAGTAGAATGTGATGCAAGTGGAAGTGCAATTGGAGCTATGTTGAGTCAAGAAGGAAAACCTGTTGCTTTCTTTAGTGAAAAGTTGAATGATGCTAGAAGGAAATATTCTGTGTATGATCAAGAATTCTATGCTATTGTTCAAGCACTAAAAAAATGGAGATATTATTTGATACCGAGTGAATTTGTGTTGTATATTGATCATAAGGCTTTGCAATATTTGGGTAGTCAGAATAAGTTGAATAAGAGACATATGAAATGGGTTGATTATTTGTAGAGTTATACATTTGTGATAAAGCATAAGAGTGGAGTCACTAACCAACTTGCTGATGCATTAAGTAGAAGAAGATCTTTGATGACCGAGATGAAAATTAAAGTTGTTGGTTTTGATGAGATGAGAGATTCTTATGAGTTTGAGCCTGATTTTTATGAGCCATGGAGAAAGTGCAGAGCACCTATTCAAGATCAACAAGACACTAAATCAAATGAATATTTCATTTAGGAAGGTATGTTGTTTAAAGGTATTTAGTTGTGTATACCAAGAGGAGTAATGAGAACTAATCTGATAAAGGAAAAACATAGTAGTGGTTTGGCTGGATATTTTGGTATTGATAAAACATGGAATTTTCTTAAGGAGAAATACTATTGGCCACATTTGTATAAAGATGTTTAGAAATTTGTGAAAAGTTGTGGAATTTGTCAAGTTGCAAAAGGAGTAAGTCAGAATACTAGATTGTATACACTGATTGTTGTTCCTGAGAAACCTTGAATTGACATCAGTATGGACTTTTTTCTTGGCTTACCGAAGATAGTAAGAGGTAATGATTCTATATTTATTGTTGTGGATAGATTTTTAAAAATGGCACATTTTATACCATGTAAAAAGACATCAAATGTAGTACATGTAGTAGATCTTTTCTTTAAGGAAATTGTAAGATTGCATGGATTATCAAGGAGTATTATCTCTGACCAAGACAATAAATTTGTTGGATACTTTTGGAAAACCCTCTAGAAGAAATTTGGCACTGAGTTGAAATATAGTTCTACATTTCACCCACAAACTGATGGATAGACTAAAGTTGTGAACAAAAGTTTGGGAAATCTTTTGAGATGTTTAGTTGGAGACACATTAAGTAATTGGGATTCTATGTTGGCATAAGAAAAGTTTTCATACAATAATTCAATTAATAGGAGTACTGGAAAGACACCATTTGAGATTATGAATGGCACACAACCGAGAGGAATATCTGATTTGAGAGACATTGCTAATGAGAATAAGAAAAGTGTTGAAGGAGTAAAGTTTTTTAAATACATGAAGGTATTGCATGAAGATGTGAAGCTGAAGCTGGAAGATAGTAATCAAAAATACAAAGATAGAGTTGATAGATCAAGGAGACATAAAATGTTTGATATTGGTGATGAAGTGATGGTTCATTTGAAGAATGGTCGATTTCTTGTTGGAACATATGGGAAGTTGAAGATGAAGAAGTTTGGACCTTGTAAGATTCTGAAGAAATTTGACAGTGGAAATGCATATGAGATTGAGTTGCCTGATGACATGGACATATCACCTATTTTTAACATTTTTGATTTATATGAGTATCATGAACCTGATGAAGAAGTGACAGTACCGATAGAATATCCTAAGAAGTAGAATGATGAAGTTGAACAAATTTTGAAGGAAAGAGTTGGCAAGAGTACAAGAGGAAAGTAGTATATGGAATATCTGGTAAAATGGAAGAATAGACTGATGGAAGATAGTTCATGGATTTCATAGTCTGACTTGGATGTAGCTCAGAAAAAACCTACCAAATGATTTGGAGAATCATTTAAAAATAACCCCAGGTGTCTAATGTAGGAGCATCTTGGGTCCTTGGCAATCCTGTGTCACCAAAAATAATTTGGAGTTTGTCTGTGTTTCTCAGTTTCTTGTCTAATTGAGTTGGTTGGTATTTGGTCAATTTCCTTTGGTTACCAAGTGTGGTCAGTTATCTCTTAGGTGGTCAGTTGTTTCACTAGCGCTCGGCATTGCCTATTTGATGCTCAATTATCTTGCTCACCGATGCATTTAGTTTTAGTTTTTGTTGTGGCTGACTTGTGCATTTATATTGGATCAATAATTTAATGTTGGAATCCATCATTGGGAAGCTTTTGGTCTTGGATCTAACTGTTCCTTCTATTGATTGTGGATCTGAAGGTCGACCCAGTTCCGTAGCTTCTTGTATAAATGTAGTTATTGTTAGAAAGTAAAGATCCCCAAGATAACTGAGAGGGGGGGTGAATCAATTATCAGATAATTTAACCATTCAATTGATTTAAACAATATAATCAATGTACTGATCAACCATAGAAAGATAACCATACACAATTGCACAATAACACAAGATATGTTGACTAGGGAACCTCTTGAAAAGAGTAAACCCCGGCGGGAATGATGCCCACAAAATGATGCACTAATATGAAAGCTCCTTGTTAGAGGATGGACCCTATTAGGAGTCTTATGAAATACATTTAGTACATATAAATCTTTGTTAGGAGATTCTAAATACCTGTTAAAAGATTCTAACTCGGTTAAGAGTTTATGGAAGACAGAAGGACCCACTACCCAAACAGCTTCAAGGCAAGATCTCTAAACCCACTGTCCAAAAGATCTTAGAATTATTCAATAGAATAATATGAAATATATTACCTCCTTCACACTATGCCAAAAATACACTCTCTGCTACACAAGATCACAATTCTAGATCTCTGTACTCACAAGTCTTCCTTCATCACTGAATTAGCTCTTTTCTTCACTTCATGCATATACTCACATCTCAATCTTCATAGTACATATTACACTAAGTAAAACATTCCTTCTTATATACCAAACTCAAATAATTACAAATGAGTCAGTCCACAATTACAAAATAATAAATTCTACACGCTACACACATAATTCACATAAAACTGTCAGCTTCCAGATACTGTAACTTTCTCCAAACATATCTTCAAAGTTTTCACTATGAACCACATCATCATTAATGAGTCTCCAACATCCCTTTAACTACACAAAATTAGATTCCATCCCAGCTAAGAGATATCCTCTGATTTCTGAAAATCACTTCACAGAAACACTGTCTAAACACTGCTTTCACCAAAATGCCCATAACTCTCACAAATGAATGAATTTATTTTTGCATTTTTAACCATAGGTTAATAACACACCAAAGAACATACCATCAACTATGAAAAAGCCAATCTGCAATACAACATGTGCACAAAACAAAACTATACCTTATTTCTTGCTAATATCCAGAATATCACTGTGTTGACATCAATGACAAACCAAGTCATGAATGCAACAACAACTACTATAGAATGACTGCCAAAATACTTTTCATTCATTCCTAACAATCTCCCCCATTGGAATTGATGGAAACATAGATGAAAAACATCCAATGTTCCAAAAATCCAATACTGTAACATCACTGCAAAATATCAAATTAAATCTTGCTTCATTTTCCTACTCAGCTCTCTCATACAATCCAGAATGTTTTTCATGTATATCTCTCCCCCATTGACATCAATGATAGAAATTCCATCACTAAGTCAACAACAACTTAATGTCAAAAGACACTTTTTAGAAAAATACAGTAACAAGAGTCCTCATGACTGAGCTCATAAACTCCCCCATAGAGGAAGTTCCAACATCCAATCTAGAAGAAAGATAGGGCTCATATACCACTGGACCGATACAATCATCTGCATCAATTCTCAAAAATAGGTTGGGGCATAACCCCAAGCATACCTCTTAGATACACAAATGTATCCTTAGGTAAAGGCTTTGTAAATATATCTTCTATCTGCTCCTTTGTACTTATGTACTCCAATCTTACTTCTTTTTCTACAACTTTCTCTCTTACAACATGATACTTGATCTCAATATGTTTAGTCTTAGAATGTAAAATAGGATTTTTTGACATACTCACTGTACTGGTGTTATCACAATGTATAACAATAGGCTCATCAAACTTTATTCCAATATCCTTCAACATCTGCTTCATCCAAATAATCTAATTACAATTATTTGCTACTGCAACATATTCTACTTCTGATGTACTTTGTGAAGTACAATTATGCTTCTTACTTAGCCAAGAGACCAATTTTCCTCCAAAAAAAAGGCTCCACCACTGGTGCTTTTCTTGTCATCAACGATGCCTCCCCAATCTGCATCAGTATAGGCACATAAAGTAAAATCATCAGAATTCTCATACCATAATCCATAACCCATTGTTCCTTTCAGATATCTCAGTATTCTCTTTATTGCTACATAATGTGATTCTCTAGGTTCTGCTTGAAATCTTGCTACAATCCCAACTGAATGTGCTATATCAGGTCTTGTATGTGTCAAGTACTACAATCCTCCAATCATAGATCTATACTTTTTCTGCTCAACTGTTGGTGTCTCATCTTTGCTAGATAACTTATGTTCAGTTACCATAGGTGTTCCAACAGGTTTAGAATCTTCCATTCCAAATCTTTTCAATAAGTCATTCAAATACTTAGTTTGACTTACAAATATACCTTCCTTGCTTTGTGTTATTTGTAATCCCAAAAAATATTTCATTTCTCCAATCATGCTCATCTCAAATTTAGTCTTCATTTCATTTGCAAATTTGTCACTAGCTTCATCTTCTCCTCCAAAGATAATATCATCAACAAATATAACTATAACCAACAAACCATTCTCAATTTCTTTTGTGTATAAGTTACTATCTGTTGTTCCTTTTATAAATCCCAATTTCAATAAATACTTATCCAATCTTCCATACCAGGTTCTAGGTGCTTGTTTTAATTCATATAAAGCTTTCTTTAACTTACATACCATATCTCCTTCTTGTGTCAAAGGAAAACCTTCAAGTTGCTCAATGTAGACTACTTCTTCTTCCAATTCACCATTCAAAAATGATGACTTCACATCCATCTGATACACTCTGAATTTCTTGTAAGCTGCATATGCTAAAAACATTCTCACTGCTTCAATTTTGGCCACAGGTGCAAAAGTTTCTTCATAGTCAATTCCTTCTTGTTGTGAATATCCTTTACATACCAATCTTGCTTTGTTTCTTATCACTTCTCCTTGTTCATTCATCTTGTTTCTGAATACCCACTTTGTTCCAATCACATTCTTGTCTTCGGGTCTAGGGACCAATTCCCATGTCTTGTTTTTTTCAATCTACTCTAGTTCTTCTTTCATAGCATTAATCCAATGTTCATCTTCACAAGCTTCATTAGTAGTCTTAGGTTCAATTTGAGAAATCAAACATAAATGTACCTTATTTCAAGTCAAAAGTCCTCTATCTAAACTTCCAATAACTTGCTCAACAGGGTGATGTCTTGAAGTATACCTGTTAGGTGTTATAGTTACTGATCTTGTTCCAATTGTAGATTCTTCTCTGCTTTCTTCTCTATTTTCTTCTTTGTTTTCTTCTCTTTTTTTCTTCAGTATAACTTTCATTCAGTAAATCACTATCAGTTTCAAAAAATAATTCTGCATTTTCAATGTTGGGCTGAGGTTGTTCTTCTCAATCAGATTCATAATGAAGCATTCTTTCCTGAGTTTTAAACTTCTCATCAACTTTTACATTTTCACTTTCAACAATAGTCTTAGTTCTTTTTTTTATAACATCTATATGCGTTGCTTTTTAAAGAATATCCAAGAAATATTCCTTCATCACTTCTAGGATCAAACTTTCCTATATCATCATCTCTCTTTATATAACATTTACTTCCAAAAATTCTAAAATACTTAACTGAGGGTGTATGTCCAAACCATAATTCATAAGGTGTCTTGTTTGTATCTACTCTGATTTGTACTCTATTCATAGTGTATACTGATGTGTTCAATGCTTCTCTCCAAAAAGTCTTAGCCAAATCATTTTCAAACAACATAGCTCTTGCTACTTCAGTTATTGACCTGTTCCTTCTTTCTGCAATACCATTTGTTCTGGTGTTCTAGGGGCTTAAATTTGTCTCTTAATACCATTCATTTCACAAAAGGTGTTAAACTCTCTAGATGTAAATTCACCACCTCTATCAGATCTTAGACACTTAATCTTTATTCTAGATTCATTCTCAATTTTGCTTTTCATGATCTTAAATTTATCAAATGCTTCAGATTTTTCTTTAAAAAATGCAATCCACATCATTCTTGTAAAATCATTAACAAGAATCATAAAATACCTTTCTCCATAGAATCCTCTAGTCCTAGAAGGACCACTCAAGTTTGTATGAACAACCTCCACCTTCTCTGTCAATGTCAACTTCTTGTTGGGAAATGAACTCCTTTTCTTCTTTTCCATCATACATTCTTTGCAAATCATGTTAGTAGGTTTCATAATTCTAGGTAAATCTCTTACCGCAAGTGTAGTGCTCACCTTGACAATATTATCAAAGTTTATATGACAAAACCTTTTATGCCATAACCAACTATCATCAATCCTAGTTATCAAACATGTCATCTTAGTAGGATTCAACTAAAATACATTACCTCTGGTTCTGGATCCTTTTCCAATCAGATTTCCATCTTTATCTTTTATCACACAAGTTTTCTCAAAAAACCAAACCTGATAACCCTTATCAGCCAATTGTCCAACGCTTAGTAGATTATGTCTCAGTCCATCAACAAAGTAAACATCATCAGTGTTAGTCTTTCCATCAATAGTAATAGATCCTATACCCTTAATCAAACAAGGTGCATTGTTACCAACCCTAACAATTCCTCCGTCATAATTATCTAACTTAACAAACTTTCTTTTATCTCCAGTCATATGATGTGAACAACCACTATCTATAATCCAATCAGATTTCTTTTTAACTTGTGAAACTAATGCTTTTTCTTCCCTTTTATTAGATTCAGAACTTTCTTCTTTAATTGCTACAAATCCTATTTCCTCAAAGTTATCATTATCACTATCACTTAAATTTTTTTCAATTCCTCCTTCAAGATCTTCATCATTTGCATAATAACATTCTTTAGATCTCCTAGGTTTAAAGTTGCTCTTATACTTCTTAACTCTTTTAGGACATTTAGATGCAAAATGACCATATTCTTGACAAGTCCAACATTTAAAGATTTTCTTACCATCTAGTTCTCTTTTTACAAGTAATGCAATACCTTCTTCAATCTTCTTATCTTCCTCAGATTTGCTACTGCTGGTATAATCTCCATTCACACTAGTACTTCTTGTAGGTCTAATGTTAAGAGCACTGAATGTTGTTTCCATTCTAGGTAGCTCTCCTGATAATCTCAAGTTCATCTTTGTTGTTCCTAATCTTCCAAGAAGAGTCTCTCTTGAAAAGTTTGATGTACAAGGTATCACTTGTTCAATCATCTATGTTGTCTGCTTGAATACTAGTGTCAAAGTTCTCAGAATTTTCCATATCACTTCATTCTCTATCTTATCACCTCCACAAGACTTTATTCCTATTACAATCACAAACATCCTACCAATATAGCTTCTAATAGATTCATCTTCCATCATTCTGATATCTTCAAATGCACAAATCCAATTATGTAATCTAGCCTTCTTTGCATGTTCATCACCTTCAAAAGTAGAATGTAAAGCTTTCCAAATTGCATGAGATGTTTTCAAACATCTTACCTGACTATATTCATTCTCTGGTAGTGCTGACAAAAGTGCTTCTCTTGCAAGTATGTTACACATGAATAGATCTAGTTCATCTTTAGTTCCTGCCTCTAGATTGTCTTCCTCAATGATAGTCTTCTCATTCTTTGTAATAAACCAATAACTTGGTCCTAAACACAATAGATGTGTCTTCATCTTTTCTTTCCAGCTGTCAAAATTTACTCCATCAAACTTAGGGCTTTCTTTTCTAAAATTCGCCATGGATCTCCTTAAGTTGTTAAACTTTTCTTTCAAGGACCTACTGCACTAATACCAATTGTTAGAAAGTAAAGATCTCCAAGATAACTGAGAGGGGGGGGGGTGAATCATTTATCAGATAATTTAACCATTCAACTGCTTTAAACAATATAATCAATGTACTGATCAACCATAGAAAGATAACCATACACAATTTCACAATAACACAAGATATGTTGACTAGGGAACCTCTTGAAAAGAGTAAATCCCGGTGGGAATGATGCCCACAAAATGATGCACTAATATGAAAGTTCCTTGTTAGAGGATGGTGTAATACCCCAAAAATGGGCTATAAGTTCATTAATCTCCAACATCATCAAATCAAATGAAATCGACATCAAAGTCCTAACCTAAGGCACATCTAAACATCATCGAATCATAATTGATTATCTTAAATTTTGCATCAAGGAATATTCTTAGTAATATTCCTAATTATCTTAATTATCTTTAACTTAATGATTATTTGGCGATAAATCCAATTTATCCTAAAGTTTGATTAATTGAATATTTTCATATTTAATTAATTAGATTTAATATTTGCCACTTAATTGTTTAATTAAATTTAATTCTATCTATTATTAATTGTATTATTTAATTTTGACAATAAATCAAAATTCCTATCTTTAATTGATTAAATTCTTATTTAATTAATTAAAGCATGTTGTCATTATTTAATAATATAATTTTTAATAAAAGTTTGATAAAATAGTTAATTAACCAATAAATTAATTATTTTATTTCAAAAATCAGTTAAGTTGAGCATAAATCACTTTATTATTAAATTAATTCATAATTAAAACATGCACAATCATAAAAGCAGACAACTGTCAATTATCAATTAAAGCTAAACTCTATTTTGAGTTAAAGCTTAGCTTTTGCATATTTTTGTGACTTGATTATCTATTATTATCAGATAACTCAAAAATCAAGCTGAGTTATTTGAGTGATTTATGGATTTCTTCCATGCACCTCCAAAGCCCTGGATTTCTATAAATTAAAGGCTCAGCTCTTCACAAATCATCCACATATTTTGTACAATCACGCTGGAGAATTGGAGGCTGAGGAATCAACTTGCGAATTCAAAGCTTTGTGAGATCAATTTCAATTGCATAGCTTTTATATCTTAGCATAGAATTTCATAGTTTTCATATCATTGTTAGAATCTTCATTGTTAGATCATTTAGCATCCATAGCATATCAGTTTATCATTCTTATTGCATAGAAAATATCAAAAATATAGATTAATTGCATTCAATTTCATATCCATCTTTTGCATTCAAATCCTTCATTTAGGTGTCGTCTAGGTCACTGATCTCGATTACAATCTGAGAACATCAATCTCGCACCTACTAGAAGGCAGTAAATCACTTGGTTAGATAGCTTTCAATTTTGCACGATTTCGATTATCACTAACCTCTAATGTTTTACTGCGTGTTGTGTCTATAGATCAGGTACAATTTTCACACACATAGATGGACCCTATTAGGAGACTTATGAAATACATTTAGTACATATAAATCTCTTTTAGGAGATTCTAAATCCCTGTTAAAAGATTCTAACCCGGTTAAGAGTTTATGGAAGACAGAAGGACCCACTGCCCAAATATCTTCAAGGCAAGATCTCTGAACCCACTGTCCAAAAGATCTTAGAATTATTCAATAGAATAATATGAAATATATTACCTCCTTCACACTATGCCAAAACCACACTCTCTGCTACACAAGATCACAATTCTAGATCTTTGTACTCACAAGTCTTCCTTCATCACTGAATTAGCTCTTTTCTTCACTTCATGCATATATTCGCATCTCAATCTTCATAGTACATATTACAACAAGGAAAAAATTCCTTCTTATATACCAAACTCAAATAATTACAAATGAGTCGGTCCACAATTACAAAATAATAAATTCTACACGCTACACACAGAATTCACATAAAATTGTCAGCTTCCAGATGCTGTAACTTTCTCTAAACATATCTTCAAAGTTTGTGCTATGAACCACATCATCATTAATGAGTCTCCAACATCCCTTTAACTGTGCAAAATTAGATTCCATCCCAGCTAAGAGATATCCTTTGATTTCTAAAAATCACTTCACAGAAACACTGTCTAAACACTGCTTTCACCAAAATGCCCATAACTCTCACAAATGAATGAATTTCTTTTTGCATTGTTAACCATAGGTTAATAACACACCAAATAACATATCATCAATTGCACAAAAGCCAATCTACAATACAACATGTGCGCAAAACAAAATTGTACCTGCTTTCCTACTAATATCCAAAATATCATTGTGTTGACATCAATGACAATCCAAGTCATGAATGCAACAACAACTGCTATAGAATGATTGCCAAAATGCTTTGCATTCATTCCTAACAGTTATTTGGTTATAGTTTAGGAGGCATTTTTGGATAGGAGTTGGTAGAAGATAGAAGTAGAGATTTTGACAGATCCTCACATGTTTGATGACTTCTATGATTCATTATAATATTTGGCCCTAACCAGGAAGGCCTTACAGCCTAGCATGTATGGTTCTATTTGATGATAATATGACAAATTTTTTGCACTCTCTCTCTCACTGTTGTGTTTGTTGGCTTTCACATGTGTTGAGCAGGCTTGGATCATTAGGGTGTTCCATTGTTTGGCCCCTCTTTATCCCTACCTTGCGTTATATTGGTATCTATCATTGGGAAGCATGTGGACCTAGATCTGGTTGTTCTTTCCATTGATGATGGATCTAATGGCTAACTTGGTTTGGTAGGCTCTTGTATAAATGTAGTTGTTTGGTTAGAGTTTAAGGATTCAGTTCAGTTTAGAATATAGAAGTTAGAAGATTAGAGATTGTTGGCAGATCCTCACATGTTGGAGGACTTATGTACTTGATTGTAATATATGGCCTAAATCAGGAAGGCCTTATAGTCTAGCACGTATGAATCAATTGAAGCTAATATATGAAAGTTTATGCATTCTCTATCTCACTATTGTGTTTGTTGCTTTCACATGTTGTTCTACAAGGTGGATCTAGTTCGGGTGTGCCTTTCACCCCTCTCCCCATCCTCCCTTGTGTCAGGTGGTATCAAAACCAGGTTAGATCTAGATCTAGGTTTGTGAATCTAGGTTTGAGGGTTCCTTCTTATCAAACTCTAGTTGACTTGTTGTGGGGTAGAATATTTTGATCTAGCCTATAATTGCAAAGGGTTTCAAGATGGTTCGTGGGAGGCAAGATGCAGATCCAGGATTGGAAGACATGTTGAGATAACTTACTAATAGATTAGAAGCTGATGAAATAGCCTAGAGAAGAGGAAGACATCTTGAAGATATTAGTGATGATGAAAATGAGGAAGAACAAGGTGATGTAGAACTTGCACCGGCGATGGATCAAGGTGAGGAAAGACTATTGAAAGCTTTGACAAATCTGAACTCTACACCACACTTTAATCCTCCTGAGTATAGTGGAAAATTGGATTATAATGAATTGGTGGACTAGATCACCGAGATGGAAAAGTACTTTGAATATGAAAATGTACCTGAGGAAAAGAAGGTGAAAATTGCAAGCACAAAGTTGAAGAGTCATGCATCCTTGTGGTGGGAACATCTGCAGTTAGACAGAAAGAGGAAAGGCAAAGACAAAATCAAGGTATGGAATAAAATGGTGAATAAATTGAAAGGAAAGTTCTTACCTTGTGATTATCAAATTAACCTAGCTAGGCAAATCCAAAGTTTGAGGTAGAAAGATAGCTCAGTACAAGAATATACTGAAAAGTTATATAGATTAGATATCAGATCTAGACATGATGAAGATGATGTGGAAAGAATTGCTAGATACCTAAATGGCTTGAGAGTTTCCATCCAAGAAGAAATTAGTTTGGTCAAATTGGAGAACATTGAAGAGGCTTATCAGTTTGCATTGAAAGCTGAGGAGAAATTGAACAAGAGACATGAGAAAAGACAAAGAGGTAGAGGTGGTAGATTCCCTAGAGGAAGAGGTAGATCTTATGGTGAAAACAATAGATCTAAACCTGAAAAGACAACTCTGGATAAAGGCAAGACCGAGTGGAAAGGTGAAAGTTCATCTAGAGGTAGAGGAAATAACTACCAAGGTTCTTATAATAGAGGTGGTTTTCGAGGACCTTGCTACAATTATGGAGAAGAAGGACATAGATAATTTGAGTGTACACATGCAAGTAAGAAGGTTGGTAATAGTCAGAATGATTTGGTGCAAGAAGAGTCACCGAATGAACCTGAGAAAGAAAATAACTTGAGGGTAAGGAGAGAACTTTGGAGTGAAAGTAATAAGGAATATCCAATAAGGAAACATTTGTTCAAAACCAAATGTAGAGTTTTTGATAAAATTTAAAGGTAATCATTGACAGTGGTAGCTTAGAGAATATGGCATCTAAGGAAATGGTCACAAAGTTGCAATTGAAAAGGTTGGAACATCTGAATCCCTATCATATTTCATGGATCAAAGATGAGCATTAACTCTTGGTAAGTGAACAATGTTATGTGAATTTGAAAATTAGAAAATACTATGATAAGGTGCTATGCAACATCATGCCTATGGATTGTTGTCATATTTCATTGGGTAGACCTTGGCAATATGATAGACATGCTATATATGGTGGGAGATTGAATAAATATACTATTTTGGATAATGGAAGAAGAAAAATATTGTTACCTATGATTGAAGCACCTATTAGTAATTTTTGCACATCTGTGAAAGTTTTCTTGACAGAAGGAAGAAATTTTGTTAAGGATTTGAAGAAGAAAGATGTATATTTTTCTATGATTCCTAACAAACCGAGTAAGAAAATAGAGGATAGTGTCCCTGAGGAGATTGATAAGTTGCTCACAGAGTACAAAGATATCATTTCTCATAATGTACCTGATGGTTTTCCATAGAAGAGAAGCATATATCATTTCATGGATCTAATCCCTGGAGCTAGTTTACCGAATAAGGCACCTTATCAGTTGACACCTACCAAGAATCAGGAATTGAACTGACAGATTCAAGAATTGTTGGAGAAAGGTTTGATCAGAGAGAGGTTGATTCCTTGTCCTATACCTATTGTATTGTCACCTAAGAAGAATGGAGAATGGAGAATGTGTACTGATTCCAGAGAAATTAATAAGATAACAGTGAAATATATGTTTCCTATACCGAGAATGGATGACATAATGGATAGTTTGATTGGAGAAAAGTATTTTACCAAAACTAATTTGAAAAGTGGGTATCATCAAATCAAAATTAGAGAAGGTGATGAATGGAAGACTTATTTCAAGACAAAATAAGGTTTGTATGAGTGGTTGGTTATGCCCTTTGGTCTAACTAATGCACTGAGTACTTTTATGAGGTTGATGAATGAAGTTTTGAAGAAATTCTTGGGTAAGTTTGTGATTGTATATCTTGATCATATTCTGATATTCAGTAAGTCTAGAGAAGAACATTTTTTTCATGTTAAACAATTATTGCAAAGGGTAAAAGAAGAAAATTTTCTGATAAATCTGAAAAAGTGTTCATTCATGAAAGAGGAGATTGTGTATTTAGGATTTGTGATTTCAACTGATGGTTTAAAAATGGATCCTAAAAAGGTTGAAGCAATTTTGAATTGGCCTACACCTGAGAATGCTAGTGAGGTAAGATCATTTCATGGTTTGGAAAGTTTTTACCAAAAGGTCATTAGGAATTTCAATGCAATTTGTAATGCTATGACTGAGACTATGAGAGGAGATAAAAGAGAATTCAAGTGGACACATGGAGCTGATAAAAGTTTTAAGACTTTGAAGCAGAAGGTTACTGAATTGCCTAATTTCAATAAGGTATTTCAAGTGGAATTTGATGCAAGTGGAAGTGTAATAGGAGTTGTGTTGAGTCAGGAAGGTAAACCCATTGCTTTCTTTAGTGAAAAGTTGAATGATTCAAAAAGGAAATATTTTGTGTATGATCAAGAATTATATGCTATTGTTCAAGCATTGAAGAAATGGAGACATTATTTGATACCAAGTGAATTTGTGTTCTATACCGATCATAAGGCTTTACAGTATTTGGGTACTCAGAATAAGTTGAATCAGAAACATATGAAATGGGTTGAGTATTTGCAGGGTTATACATTTGTGATAAAAAATAAGAGTAGAGTCACTAACCGAGTTACTGATGCAATAAGTAGAAGGAGATCTTTGATGATGGAGATGAAAATTGAAGTTCTTGGATTTGATGACATGAAATATTCTTATGAATTTGCTCCTGATTTTTCTAAGCCATGGAGAAAGTGTAGAACACCTATTCAAGATCAACTGAGTACTAAATGTGAAGAATATTTTATTCAAGAAGGTATGTTGTTTAAAGGTATTTAGTTGTGTATATCAAGAGGAGCAATGAGAACTAATTTGATAAAGGAGATACATAAGAGTGGTTTGGCTGGACATTTTGGTGTTGATAAAATATTAAATTTGCTTAAGGAGAAATACTTTTGGCCAAAGTTGTATAAAGATGTTCAGAAATTTGTGAAAAGTTGTGGAATTTGTCAAGGTGCAAAAGGAGTAAGTCAAAATAATGGATTGTATACACCGATTTTTGTTCTTGAGAAACCTTGGATTGACATCAGTATGGATTTGGTTCTTGGCTTACCAAAGATAGTAAGAGGTAATGATTATATATTTGTTGTTGTGGATAGATTTTCTAAAATGGCACATTTTATACCTTGTAGAAAGACATAAAATGTAGTACATATAGAAGATCTTTTATTTAAGAAAATTGTTAGATTGCATGGATTACCGAGGATTATTTTCTCTGACCAAGACAGTAAATTTTTTGGATACTTTTGAAAGACCCTTCGGAGAAAGTTTGGCACCAAGTTGAAATATAGTTCTACATTTCACCCACAGACTGATGAACAAATGAAAGTTGTGAACAAAAGTTTGTGAAATATTTTGAGATGCTTAGTTGGAGACACACCAAGTAATTGGGATTCTTTGTTAGCACAAGTAGAGTTTGCATACAATAATTCAGTGAATAGGAGTATTGGAAAAAAACATTTTTGATTGTAAATGGCATACAACTAAGAGGTATATTAGATTTGAGATACATTGTTGATGAAAGAAAGAGAAATGCTAAAGGAGTAAAATTTGTTGAATACATGAAGACATTGCATGAAGATGTGAAATATAAGTAGGAATTAAGTAATCAGAAATACAAAGACAAAGTTGATAGATCAAGAAGACATAAGACTTTTGTAGTCAGTGATGAAGTAATGGTTCATTTGAAGAAAGGTAGATTTATTGTTGGAACATATGGGAAGTTGAAGCTAAAGATGTTTGGACCTTGCAAGATACTGAGGAAATTTAATAGTGGAAATGCATATGAGATTGAGTTACCTAATGACATGGACATATCACCTATTTTTAACATTACTGATTTGTATGAGTATTATGAGTTGGATGAAGAAATGGCAGTACCGATGGATTATCATAAGAAACAAACATAAGAAGTTGAGCATATTTTGGAGAAAAGAATTGGTAGAAGTACAAGAGAAAAACAATATATGGAATATCTAGTAAAGTGGAAGAATAGACTGATTGAAGATAGTTCATGGATTTCATAGTCTGAGTTGGATGCAACTTGGATCGCACATGTTTTATGAGTTGGAGAATCATTTTCAAATAATCCTAGGTGTCTGATGTAGGAGCATCTCAGGTCCTTGGCAATCCCATATCACCAAAAAGATGTTTGAAGTTTTATGTGTTGCTTGGTTCCTTCTTTGACCAAGTTGGTTTGGTGTTTCTCAATTTTCTATGCTTACCAATCTTGGTCAGTTGTCTCTCTAGCGCTAGGTGAATTTCCCTAGCACTCGATGATGCTTATCTGGTGCTTGGTTATCCTTGCTTATCGAGTTGTTTATTTTGGTTTCCTGTTGAGGATGACTTGTGCAATTAATTTGGGTCATAGGTGTAATGTTGGTATCTATCATTGGGAAGCATGTGGACCTAGATCTGGTCATTCCTTCCATTGATGATGGATCTGGAGGCTGACTTGGTTTGGTAGCCTCTTGTATAAATATAGTTGTTTGGTTAGAGTTTAAGGAGTCAGTTTAGTTTAGAAGATAGAAGTTAGAAGATTAGAGATTGTTGGAAGATCCTCACATGTTGCAGGACTTCTATATTTGATTGTAATATGTGGCCTAAACTAGGAAGGCCTTACAGCCCAACATGTATGAATCAATTGAAGTTAATATATGAAAGTTTCTACATTCTCTCTCTCACTATTGTAATTTTTGCTTCCATGTGTTGTTCTGCAAGGTAGATCTAGTTTGGCAGTGCCTTTGGCCCCTCTCCCCATCCTCCCTTGAATCATTATCACTAAAGATCATTATTTTGGAGAGTCAGTTGGATGAATTATTAGGAATGGGAACATGGAGAGGGGGATTGAATCAGTGTTCACATAATTTGATCATTTTACTTTACTTATTAAACTTAACTTGAATGCTTAAGTACTGAAATGAACATCAACATAAATAAGAAACATGAACACAAATCATAACACCAATGTGGTTACAGGGAAACCCAAATAGGTAAAAACCCTAGTGGGAATTGACACCCACTAATAATATGTACTAGTGTTTTATGATCCTTGTTAGAAGATCCTTAACCCTGTTAGGAGTTTCTTTAAAATATATTTAGTATAGTGACCTGGTCAAGGGTTAGACCCTGTTAGGAGTCTTTTACAATAACCCTATTAGGGGTGTGGATTCACTATCCTAGAGCTCATTTCTCAAGTGGTGAAGGCTACAACCTTTAGATCTCAAATACACACTATATC
Organism: Chamaecyparis obtusa; assembly: GCA_027943335.1. NCBI lineage: Eukaryota > Viridiplantae > Streptophyta > Pinopsida > Cupressales > Cupressaceae > Chamaecyparis > Chamaecyparis obtusa. The sequence continues at coordinate 103,269 of BSBK01005883.1, forward strand.
TGCCAGATGAACTAGTGTTGTGACACTGCTTGTCAGATCAGTTCCTTTGATGCATTGATGCTTTGACCTCTTGAAAAGCTCTAATAAATCTTAACAACTCTTTGTGCACTTGTTATTTTCTTATCTCAATTTTATTTCCACTCTCATACTTAATTACAATGGCACATCTAATATTTATATGCGCATACAAAATAATTAACTAGGTCGGCCCTTTAACTGATTACATACAATGCTTCCAATTGAATTGGCTCAAGCGTGTTTAAAAAAAAAATTAATCACATGTCTACAACCTAATTGAAATAGGTGTATAGCCCTTACACAACAATAATATAAATGCTAACCAAAATACCAACAGTCAGCTGCTTGCACTATTCTTCTCTGGCATTCACTATCTGTGTAACTTAAACTCTCTATATCTTCCTCATACTGAATCTTCTGATCATGTGCTCTTAGACTTAGCATGAATATGGTCTTACCAACTTAAATTCTAGGGTGCATACCATAATTCTATCATATTCATGTGTGATGATGCTCTGAACTATTGGTTCTCTGCTTACTATCCAGTCTTCTACACTTAGCCAATTTATGATCTTCTCATCAAGTGCACTGACTCCAAAACACTATATGACTTTGTTTCCATAATGAAAACACTATTTTAAGTCATATACACTAGTATAGTCAACTTTCCAACAATATCCCCCTTTTTCATTGATGGAAACAAAGGAATATGGCAAAGTTACTAATTGTCCCTTAATACAAAAATAGTTAATCATACTCTATCTTATATCTCCCTTATATCTTCTTACTATACATTTTCTTTACATAGCTATAGCTCCATATTCTATACATACTCCCCCTTTGAAATTAATGAAAAAGGTGTTGAAAAACTAAATTTGTACAAGTACTTACACTGAAAGTACATCTGGGTATGCAATCTGGAAATTTTGGATCTTCCAAAATGTAATCAATGCATTGATAATTTGGAGATGGGCGCATAAAGCATATTGTAGTTTCTCCATCTTCTCCAAATCTAAACTAGGACCTTGATCATATGTCACCATGGTGGCATTGATCTCCTTGATCTTTTGATTCAACACATCTAGGGAGGGTGCAAGAGCATTTCTAATTTGAATCTACCTAGCCCTTATCTTTGACATCTCCTTTTCTGCCTTCTCAATTTTGTCAATTTGTCCCTGATATACATTGTTACACATGTTTACATCAGTAGAGGGATCTTCTACTGACTTCCTCACTTTTTCAATCATGTCCTCTACTTCTCGAATCTTCTTGTAGTGATCAGTTGTCAACTTATCTTGATTCATTCAGTCAGCAATAATTTTCCTTCCTTTTGCTGCAAACTCTTTCAAAGTTGCTTGTCCAACTTTGAGTGAACTAAGGTCTAGTGAGAAGTTACTGATCAACTCATTTAATCTATTCTTCATATACTTCTCCTCTATAACTACTGATGTTGATTCTTCCAAGTTAGAGAAATTACTCTTGAATTGTGAAAGAATTGCACTTACATCATCAACAGTGTGTACCTTGGACACTTTCTTATCTGCTGGTAACAAGTTGTTCAAGATATTTACTGATTCTACAAGGAGGGGATTCCTCATTACCTATTTTTTCTTGGCCTTCTCCATATCTAAGACACTAAAATTGATTAGGTCTTCTTCTCCCCATGAGTCCAAACTAGTGGTGCCAGGTGTCAAGCTTGACGACAATGATGTTGAGGGAGTGATAGGAGTGATATCCATCACTTCTTGCTTTACTTTTCTTAGCATTTCAATAGATGGCTTATCTTTTGTTTCATTTCCTTTTTCCTCTTCTTTTCCTTTCTCCTCTTCCATCTTTTCTTCCTCTTTTTCTTTCTCTTCTTTTTCTATTTCCTTCTCTTCTTCTTTTTCATCTGTTATATCTTCAATGTGTACTTCTTCTTGTGGCTTGGGTGAATTGTTACCACAAAGGATTTCAGCTTCTTGTGTGCTCACAAAAGCTTCCTCAAACTTATCCAGGTCTCTATCTGTGGCCGCCATGGTTATTTGTACATTGTCAATGATGATAGTGTTATCTTTTAGTGACTCTATCATGGGCGCAGACTTTTCTTCCTTTGTATGTGTTTCTACTACAGGCATTGAATCTTAAGGACCTATCATGGATACCTTTTTGGTTTCTGAATCATTGGCTTCCTTAGGAGGCACTTGATTTATGTGTGCAGTAGATGGATACATGTGTGTGTTCAAGAATACCTTCTTGAAGGCTTTCTCTATCTCTTTAGCTACTAACTCATAATTTTTATCCATGATATGCAGTGTCCTTGTCTTAGTCCAGAGATGTGGTTTCACCAAATCGAACAACAAAGCTTTCTCTTCAAGAGAACATACCGAGAGACTTTCATCTAGAATTTTCTCTCTTATTCTTAGATCTTCCTCATTTGCTTGTCTCTTCAAGAATTCCAAAATGTTCCATACATTGTCTAGAATCACTATTTTTAGTTCTAGAACCATCTTTCTAAACATCAACATATGTTTGACAATCATTCCATGAATCTCTGATTTATCAATTTCACTATACTTCTCATAGAACTCATATGCCATAACATATGCCACTATAGGATGATTTTCCAGTTGCGCATACTCATCCATGAAGGTTTTATCAGGTTTCATCATTGTTTCTATGTGCACTCTTATTCTATCCAAACCTACTAGTTCCTTCTTTCAATATATGTATTCCCTGATATCTTCCACATGCATAACACCCATGGGAGTGCGAGAGAATGCACCTTCTAGGTCATCTAGTGTGGATTTGAATAGATGCCTTTTAAACACATATCTCTTCTTCTCTGCCACATCAAATACAATGGGAGTAGCCATTACTTACTTGTATATTGCTTTCCAAATTATCTCAAAGACTTCTGAATTAGTGTGAGGGAATAAGGCTTCCGCAACCGATCAAATGCACTTTCTAAACATTGGTGAATCAATTTCCAATTCTTCACACTCAAATGCTAGGGATCCTCTACTCTCCAATCACTCTGAATTCAAATGCAATGATAGATCTAAAAGCTTCTATGTACTTTAAAGTTAAAATTCCACCATTAATGCTTGTCACGTAAAATAGACTTTTATTGAAAATCTCCAACTTTTGTTTTTCTATCAATCAGGAAGTACGCTCTTGCACACAACCTCTATTATTCTCCATAAGGTTAAATCTAAAGGCACATACTCTGAGGGTGAGTATACCAGCCGCACAGGGCTCTAGAGCTAAATTAGCTCCACATATGACCCTGAGGGCCATTTATCCAGATGTAGAGGGTGCGTCCACTATGGATGCATCCAATATATGCTCATCAACCTTATCCTTCTTCACCTCTGACCAAATCATGCTCACATCTTCTAAAGCTTTCACAAAATTGAGTTCTCCTTCGGTATCCAATATTGATTCTTCTGGCCTTTTAGGGCTTTCCTGACTTTGTGTTCTTAATCTATAGAACTGTGAGATGTGTCCAGCCTTGTTACATGAGTGACAAATAACTGGAGGCCTTATATTCCTCGGTGCATTGACATGGGTTACCATTTTACAGTATCTAGCTAAGTGACCATTATAGTTACATATATGACATGTAACATTCTAAGAACTTCTTACATTTAGCTGATTCTAATTTTTTTGATTATGTTGAGCCTTGTTCTTCTGACTTGTCTTACAATTCATAGCTCTATGACCAAATTTATTGCATGAATAACAGTAACCATTGAAAGGTCTTACCTCTTTACAATTCCTTGCTATATGTCCATGCTTTTTACATTCATAACAAGTTCAGCCTACTAGCTTGTGCTCATCTTTGGATGGTTCAACATTATCTTTAGTCTGACTTCCACTCTCCTTAGCATATATGGTGTCTTTTGGTGCTTTCATTCTTTCTCTCATGTCATCAATCTGATTTTGTGCTTCATTGAATCCAATGCTACTAGTATCTCCTTTAAGCTTCCGAGCATACAACTAAGATTCAATCAGATCCTTGCTTGTGTGTAATTTATCAATGTGATTCTTAGCCTCTTTCAATTCAGATTCCAAGCTTTCTTTTTTGTTTCTTAGCTCCAAGATTTCCATGTTTTCCTGCCTTAATTCTTCATTCAGTTGAAGGTTCTCCTTGATCTAGTCTTCATAGACATCTTGATTGTTGGTTAGCTTATCATCCAATTCTTCAATCTATTCTTTCAAGGATGAATTTTCTTCATTCAGCTTCTTGATCATTATCCCTAAATCATTGGTAGAGCATTCTTTTAAATCTTTTCTTATCCTTTTTATGACTACTTGAGAATTACTGATTTTTTCTTTCAATTCTTCAATTTCTTTTTCAGATCTGTCTAGGTCTTCAAGACTAGCTTCAAGATTTCTTTTCAGATGTTTCATTTCTACTTTTTCCATGATCTCCTCAAGTGGTTAAACTTCTTTGCTAAGGACCAGAGCTTTGATACCAATTTTTAGGAATGGGAACACTAAGAGGGGGGGTGAATCAGTGTACACTTAATTTGATATTTTTACTTTAGTTCTCAAACTTAACTTGAATGCTTAAGTACTGAAATGAACATCAACATAAATAAGAAACATGAACACAACTCATAGCACCAATGTGGTTATAGGGAAACCCAAATAGGTAAAAACCCCAGTGGGAATTGACACCCACTAATAATATGTACTAGTGTTTTATGATCCTTGTTAGAAGATCCTTAACCTTGTTAGGAGTTGCTTTACAATATATTTAGTACAGTGACCTGGTCAAGGGTCGGACCCTGTTAGGAGTCTTTTAAAATAAACCTTTTAGGGGTGTGGACTCACTATCCTAGAGCTCACTGCTCAAGTGGTGAAGGCTACAACCTTCAGATCTCAGATACACACTATATCTGTTGGATGAACTGGTGCTATGACACTACTTGTCAAATTAGTTCCTTTGATGCGCTAATGATTTGACCTCTTACAAAGCTCTAATACATCTTAAAAACTCTTCACACACTTCTTGTTTTCTTATCTCAATTATATTTCCACTTTCATACTTAATTACAATGACACATCTAATATTTATATGCGCATACAAAATAATTGACTAGGTTGGCCTTTTAACCAATTACATACAACGCTTCCAATTGAATTGTATCAAGCGTGTTTACAAAAAAATTTAATTATATGTCTACAACCTAATTACAATAGGTGCATAGCCCTTACACAACAATAATATAACCACTAACCAAAATACCAACAGTCAGCTACTTGCACTGTTCTTCTCTGGCATTCACTATCTGTGCAACTTAAACTCTCTATATCTTCCTCATACTGAATCTTACGATCATGCGCTCTTAGACTTAGCATGAATATGGTCTTACCAACTTAACTTCTAGGGTGCATAACATAATTCTATTGTATGCACATGTGATGATGCTTTGAACTACTGGTGCTCTACTTACTATCCAGTCTTCTACACGTAGCCAATTTCTGATCTTCTCATCAAGTGCACTGACTCCAATACACTATATGATTTTTTTTCCATAATGACAACACTATGTTAAGTCATATGCACTAGTATAGTCAACTTGCCAACAGGAATGTCTTTCATTGAAGACATCTTATAGAAAATGTGCTTATGAAAATCTAAAGACAGTTGAAATAGCATCCTTTGGCCTATGTGCATTTCTCAGTGTTTCTAACGTAGTGAAGAAGTCATGGGACAAGGAAATAGAGAGCCTGAAAGCTAACTTTGTAGATTTTTTCAAGCCTTCTGGCCTTGTAATATTGAGATCATGAGGTAAAACAATTTTGTTTATAGAATTGACACCTTTGTCATTGTTGTCAAAGGGGAAGTAGTATAATATGAAAATTGTTTGTATATAGAAGATATAGATATGAAGTATAGTATGAATTATACTCTTAGGGGGAGTATCATTTTGTTGGAGAAATAAGTAGACATATAAGATCCACATTTTGTAATGGCCATAATTTTTGTAATTTAAAGTTTTTGGGACTTAGCCAATTTTCCCATATGTTGCCACCAATGACAAAGGGGGAGATTGTTTTCAATTTGGCTAAGTAGGATATAATAATTTTTTCATTATGGCAACATATCCTCAACATGAAGATAGAATAATCAAAGGAAGCAGTCTTGTATGAGAATATTAGAAAATTGTCTAAGTACAACAATGTTTATCACTCTAATCAGAGATAGTATTGATTATAAATGTTCATAGAAGAAAATTCAGTGCATGCACACTTGAGTATAGATCATTCTATGTATATCAAAGCCACATATGAGAGCACAAGTTTGTATGGAATGTACGGAAGAAAATATTAAATATTTATAAAGATAGTGTTGAGTCTACCTGAATAGGCATAAGACAGAATTTGATTACATTAAGCTAAGGGATTATTTGTTTATCAAATAATGACTTAACTATGTAGGGATGACATCATAGATGTTAACCCTAAGGTAGCATGAATTGGTTTTAAATTTTGAGAAGAGTATAAGTATTGTAAGCTGACTGGAAGTTATTTTTTGTAATAATATCTATATATGTAAGTATTATGTAATGTGAAATGTACACAAGTTACATATAGAAATTGTAATAAGTTGACATATGATGCAAAGTTGCATATTGTAAGAAGAAAGGAAGTAAGTAATGCATGTGAAAGCTAAGAGCCTACAAAGCTAGATCAGAATAGGAAAGCTATTCGACAATAGTGAAAGGTTTTTTATTTTACCTTTGTATCAGAAGCTATTATTGTATATTGCATGTTTGGGCAGTGAGCTCATCTTGTAAACATTCTATTTTGTAATAGAAACTCCTAACAAGGTTCAGGCTTCTAACAAGCCCTAGATTCCCTTAACCAGGACTGAGACACTATATCTATGTAACAGACTCCTAACAGGGTCAACATCCTTATCCATATACTTTTGATTAGTGGATGAATTGTGGGTATCATTCACACTGGGGTTTTCCCTTGGTCAGGGTTTCCTCAAGAAAAAACATGGTGTTATGAGTTCATTTGTTTTATTTCTATGCTTTTTATTCAGTTTACTTAGTTTAGTTTCTTATGCAAGATTCAAGTTAATTTCTTATATCCATAATTAGGCAAAAGTAAAAGTTTGTGAAATACTAATTCACCCCCCCCCCCCCCTCTCAGTATTTCCTATTTCTAATAATTGGTATTAGAGCTTAATTACTCAAAACAAAGTTATTCAGAGAAAGCCTAACAACTTGAGTAAGATCTCTATGGATATGGATCAACTTTAGAAGAATCTTGAAGAATCTCTTAAATAGATTGATATTCTTACTGAAGAAAGAGATACTCTAAAAGAGAAATATGATGATGCATAAAACTACATTGAGAAACTAAAAGAAAAGATAGAAGTTTTGAAATCAAAGAAAGAACCTACAAATCAAGTCAAGGACTATGATGAAGTTTCAAAACTATAGAAATAAAATGAGATCCTTAAACATGAGTTAAAAATTGTAGATCTCAAGTTAATCTTGAAAGGTGACAATAGCAAGGATGAATCAAATCTAAAATCTAAGAATGCAAATCTGAAATCTGAACTTACCAAAGTGACATCTAAATTTGAGAAAAAAAAATTGTATTATGTTCAACTTGAGAAGCACAATACAATTGTGAAAGGAGAACTAACTCAGTCTAAACAACATCTTGAGAAATTGTATTCTAGTAGTGAAATGATTGATGAAAAAAATGTCTTGTCAGAAACCATCTTATGATAAAACTGGTCTTGGATATCTTGAAGATAAGTTCCCTAAGAAGATTGAGGAATGCAAAGAACTAGATCTGGAACACTTTGAGAATAAAGATGAAAAAAATATTGATGAAGCTAAAAAATTTGAAGATATACCTAATCCACCTAAAGAAGATGAACCACCTAAATATATGCGAAGATAATTCAAAAGTAGATGTTTTTCATGCAATTCTTTTGGACACATGAAAAGAGATTGTATAGGTAAGCAATTCAAACCTATCTCTAGTTATTCTTATAATTGTCATGGTTTTGGACATAGAGCTATTGATTGTAAGAAACCTAGATCTAATGATAATAGTAGTAGTAGAATGTTTAAAGATACTAACCTTGGAGATAAGAGACCTATTGGAGACATGACTAAGAGGAATGGATTTGTGTGTTATAGATGCAACAAGACTAGACATATTGCCAAAAATTGTAGATCACAAATTAGTCAGTCAAGACTGAGATATGGAAACAATGGAGTAGTTTGTCAGATATGGAACAATTTTGGTACATAGCGAGATTTTTCATAATGAACAACATGAGAAACCCTAATCCTAGAAACTACACAAGGACAAATATGAACACCAACAATAGTCAGAGAGAATGTTGTAGTAACTTGGAAGAAGTTGAGTTTGTGAAAGCCACAGATCAAGTGAGCACACTCAGTATACCAGGAAATCACATAGGTGAAGTACCTGAGAGTAAGAGTGAGTCATTTCTAAATTCATCTCTAAACAATTAAGCATTTATTTCATGAATTGTGTATTAGAGTTGATGAACTACAACTGATTGAATATCTGAATGAACTGAAGGAACAATGATTAGAGATCACTGAGTACTAAAATGATATGTAAGATGATTAAATCAGTCAATATGTTGTCATTGATGTCAACTAGTCTTGACAGTACTTATCATGTTAGTTACAAACATTTGAACATCTATGGAAGGAAGAAAAGAGAAGAATGAATATTTCTACATGGGGAAAAGATGGATATGATAGAGAAGGAAAAGGTAAACATTGGGTAACTTATTTGATGAGCCTATGGCTTTATATTGTTGACTTGAGCATGTTACATTAATCTATTGTAGAGAAGAGATTTGAATTTGAACAAGTCAATGTGGTTGGTAATTGAAGATTTTTGTATACACGGAGCCAGTGCATTGTATACCGAGTGATAGTATTAATCAAGCTAGTCTAACTAGTTATCACTGATACATCTCTATATTAATCGAGTGTGGATGAAAACATTAAATGCTAAGAACAACTAACTAAATATGATGAGCTTGATATTGTTATGATTTTGAGGTTAAGGATGAAGTTTGTTATGAGATCCACGACTAAAAAAATTCAAAGATGATCTAAAGGATGAGATTGAAACGTTATATGGACACATCTACCGAGGAAGGTTTAAGAGGCAAAATAGACAAAGGAGATTAAGCGGCCAAATCTAATGGCTGATATGAAAATGGTTTACTTGTTTATATAAGAGATATGATTTTCATTGTTGAAACTATGCTAGAAGAAGGAGACTATAGAGAATTTGCATGAAGACTATATTCATGCATGCCTAATCAAACTGGTTATTGAAGAACCGAGCTGTAGATTTTTACCAAGTGTCAAAGAATCATTTACTGAGTGAAAGTAAATTGAGATATAGGAAGTGAATTGATTAGTGACTAGAGGATTATTTCTAAGGGCTTAGCATAGATCTGAATATCTTCAATTGAGTTGTATTTGAATCAGATCATTATTGTATCAGTTTAAGCATTGATTCAGAAATTCTCTTAACCAAGTGGACTTAACATTCTTATGTTCTACCCTATGACATTCTATTGAATGTAAAGTGTTATCTTGTTGACCCCATAGTGAATGCTGGTCAAAATTTAACTGTTAGTGATAAATCCTCTAACCAGGTCACACCTAATAGTGTGTATTGTAACCTTTAACAGGGTTGGCTCTTCACCGATCTCACTTTAGAAGAGTGAATTATTTTGGGTTACCAGTCCCAGGTGGTTTTTCCCTTAACAATGTTTCCACGTTAAATCATTGTGTAATGTGTTATTTGTTATGATTCTTTTTCTATCATATTTTACATACTGCATAGTTGATTTAGTTGGTAATCACAGTTGGAAATTTACTATTAATCGGTAAAGTGAATAGATAGATTGATATTTTATGTTGTTGGAAAGTTGGCTATACTAATGTATATGACTTAATATAGTGTTGTCATTATGGAAACAAAGTCATATAGTAGTTTGGAGTTAATGCACTTCATGAGAAGATCAAAAATTGGTTAAGTGTTGAAGACTGGACAGTGTACAGAGTGTTAGGAATGGGAACACTGAGAGGGGGGGTGAATCAATGTTCACTATATTTTAACTTTTCACTTTAATCTTTATGCTGAACTTAAATGCTTAAGTACTGAAATAAACATTCACATAAACATGAAACATGAAATCAACACATGACACCAATATGATTACGGGGAAACCCAAATAGGTAAAAACCCCAATGGGAATTGACACCCACTAATATTTTGCACTAGTGTTTTGTGATCCTTGTTAGAAGATCCTATACCCTGTTAGGAGTGCCTTTACAATGCTTTAAGTATAGTAGACCTTGTTAAGGGTTAGACCCTATTAGGAGTCTTTTACAATCATCCCTGTTAGGGGAGAGGATGCACTATCCTAGAGTTCATTACTCAAGTGGTGAAGGCTACAACCTTCTGATCTCAGATACACACTATATATATAGGATAAACTATCACTATGACACTACTTTTTAGATCAGTTCCTTTGATGCACTGATGCTTTCACCTCTAGAAAATCTCTAGTACATCTTCTTGTGTCTTCGCACACTTCTTCTCTGCTTATCACAACTCTATCTCAACTTCCATAGCAAATACAATGGGCACACCTTATATTTATATGCTCATACATAATACATAATTAGGTCGGCCCTATAACTAATTACAAACAATGCTTCCAAATGAATTGGCTTAAGTGTGCTTATAATTATACATATAAACATGTTGGCAACCTAAATATAATGGGTGCATAGTCTTTAAAATATTACATTATAACTGCAAACCAAAATACTAACTGTTGACTCCATGCTCTATTCTTTGTTGGCATACACTGGCTGTACAACTTCAACTAATTGTACCTTTCTCATACTTGTACATCTGATCATGCGCTCATAGACTAAGCAAGAATATAGTCTAACCAACTTAAATTCTAGGGTGCATACCATAATTCATTTGTACACATGTGTGTTGATGCTCTGAGCTATAGGAACTCTGTATACTATCTAGTTTTCAACACTTAACCAAATTTTGATCTTTACATCAAGTGCGCTGACTCCAAACTATTATATGACTTTGTTTCCATAATGACAACACTATATCTAGTCATATACCATAGTATAGACAACTTGCCAACAATGTCCCCATTTTTCATTGATGGAAACAAAGGAATATGGCCAAGTTGCTAACTGTCCCTTAACACAAAAATTTTTTGTCTTCTATACGTTTCTTATACATAATCTTATATCTCCCTATACATATTATACTCCATATTCTATACACAACTCCCCCTTTGACATTAATAACAAAGGTGTACCAAAAAACTATATCTGCACATACTTACTTAGGGAAAACATCCAGATATGCTATCTTGAGGTTCTGGATCTCCTTCTTCCAAAAAGTTATTAAAGATTTAACTATCTGGAGATGGGTGCATAAAGCATATTGAAGCTTCCCCATCTTCTTCAAATTTGTGCTCCGACCTTGATCATAGGTTACCATTGTGGCATCAATCTCCTTTATGTTTTGAGTGAGAATGTCTAGTGAGAGTGCAAGAGCATTCCTCAACTGAGTCTATCTAGACCTTATCTTTTCCATCTCTTTCTCTTCCTTCTCAATTTTGTCCAACTGACCTTGGTAGACATTGTTACACATGTTCACATCAGTGGATGAGTCATTCACTAAACTCTTCACCTGCTCAATCATAGCTTCTACCTCTTGTATCATCTTAAGATGGGCATCAATAAGCTTATCCCTTTCCATCTAGTCTACAATGAATTTCCTTCCTTGATCAGAAAATTCTTTTAAGGATGCTTGTCCTATCTTGAGTGAATTCAGATCTAGTGCAAAGTTGCTCATCAACTCATTAATCTCTTCTTCAAGTACTTCTCTTCTGAAACTTTGGATGTAGATTCTTCAAGGCTTGAAAAATTACTTTTGAACTATGAGATAACTATACTCACATCATCAACCGAGGGTACCTTATACACTTTCTTGTCTACAAGAAACAAACTGTTCAGTATATTCACTGATTCCACAAGGAGAGGATTTCTCATTACTTGTTTCTCCTTTTCCTTGTCCATAGATAGGACACTAAACTTAATCAGGTCTTCTTCTCTCCATGAGTCCAAAATAGATGTGTTAGGTGTCAAACATGAAAACAATGCTAAGGGAGTGATGGGAGTTCTATCCATCACTTCTAGTTTTATCTTGGCTAGTTCAACAGAAGTTTCATCTTTCTCTTGTTCTTTTTCTTCTTCTTCTTCTTTCTTTTCTTCCTCTTCTATTTTATTTTCTTCTTTCTCATCTAATATATTTTCAATTAATACCTCTTCTTGATGAGTGGGAGGTGTCTTGCTACATAAAATATCATCTTCTTGTGTGCTCACAAAAGCTTCCTCAAACTTGTCCAATTTTGTGTTAGTGGTTGCCATGGCTATCTCCACATTATCAATGACAATGGTGTTGTCCTTGAGTGATTCTGACATGGGCACACACTTATCTAACTATGTTTGTACTTCCACTGTAGATGTTGAATCTTGAGGACCTATAGATTGTACCTTGATAGCCTCTATTGCTTTGTCTTGCTTACTAGGTACTTGAGAGATGGACGCAGACATAGGTTTCATGCATTTTTATAAGAATACCTTCTCAAAGGCCTTCTATGTTTCCTTAGAGATAATCTCATATCTTTGTTCATGAGGTGTAGTGTTCTCATCTTTGACCTTAAGTGTGGCTTCACCAAATTCAACAATAGTGACTTTTCTTCAACATAACGTACTAGAAGAGTGGAATCAAGAATTTGTTCCTTTATTTTGAAGTCTTCTTCAGTGGCTTGTCTCTTCAAGGTATCCATTATCTCCCATACTTTATCTGGAATTGTTGTTTTCAATTCAAGAACTATCTTCTTGAACTTTATCATATGTTTAAAAATTATATCATGTATTTCTGATTTGTCAATCTCACTGTATGTTTCATAAAACTTCCCTACTTGATCAATTATGCCTTCATCAACAATTCTTGTGCTCAATACTTTAAGGGTTGGTCTGAATCCTTCCTTAGGAGGTGCTTGAATGTTTTTCTTTCTCCTTGTAGCTCACAAGGATGGATGACTAGTGTTGGTTTCTTTCTTCCTTTTGATTATTGGCTTATACTCTGGAGGAGCATTAGAATCATTAGTTTCTTTGGGCACAAAAGGAGTATCATTAGTTATATCCTTCTAACTATCATATTTTTCAATTTTTATCTTCTTCAGCTTAGGATCTTCTTATTCTTCTTCTGCTACTGCACTTTTCATTTCCAAAGAAATCTTCTCTTCTCTTTCCTTGTAAAGGTTTGCTTGGGACACACCATGTATTCTCAAGATTTTTGATGTGACTTTAGCAACCTTCCTTTTTTTTCTGTGATGTTAAGCTTTGCATCTACTTCTCTTGTCTTCTCCTTATATGTTCCCCATCTAGGTTCATTAGGATCTTTGGGGGTTCATTAGGTTCAATGACCTATTCCTCTACCTCATAACCAAGTGGATGAATCCACTTAGTTCTTGGTTCAACAGCTTCCATACAAGTTGTGTCTATCTCTACCATTAAAAAAATTGAATCCTTATACTTTTCCATAATACTTTATGGAATCATGTACCTCATTTGCATCTTGACCCTCAAGGTCTTCAATTCTAATGTCACATAATCTCTCAATGTGCTCTCCGTGGATGCTTTTTTGGATATTTGAGGTGTGGTTGGAATAGATTTGTCCAAATAAAAATTTGATATCTTCCCAACTATATGAAGGTACATGTAAATGATTAGTAACCCAAACCTAAATATCTTTGTCTTGTCATGTTTGATAGCCTTGATGTTATCAATCAACTGTGCACGCAAGATTTCACACAAGTTGAACTCTGCATCTTCCTTCACAAGTCTGATGGCTGCTAGAATAGTGCCCGCAGACACACTATTCACCATGTTGGTGTGATGAAACTTGTATCCTAGTATCATTGACATCAATTTTATGTCTTCTTGTTCAATAAGCTCTATTGTCATGTCGCACCTATCACTTCTTGACTTACATGTTTGCTCAACCATCTTTCTAACATCCTTGCCTATAGGAAGGATGGTGCCAGTCCTAGAAAGGCATGTCATCTTAGGCATCAATTCACTGGTGATTCTTACTGGTACATCACCAATCCAAAACAAATCATCATGAATCCTGCTCAATAAGATCTTTATCCATTCTATCTCATAGAATTCATATGCCATAGCATACTCAACAATAGGGTGGTCATTCCATTTGAAATATTCATCCATGAATGTTTTATCTAGTTTCAACATGTTTTCCATGTGTGCCCTTAACCTATCCAACCCTACTAGTTCTTTATTTCAGTAGATGTATGCCCTAATATCTTCATATGCATGACACCCATAGGTGTGTGGGAGAAAGCTCCCTCTAAATCATCTAGGGTTGATTTAAATGGACGTTTCTTGAAAAGATATCTCTTCTTCTCAGTGACATCATAAACAATGGGAGTGGCCATGACTTACTTGTAAATCCTTTCCAACTAAACTACAAGATAATCTGAAGGCTTCCAAATCGGGGCAATGAGCTAGGGTTTCTGCAACTGACCAAATGCATTGCAAACATTGGTAGATCAATCTCCAAGTCTTCACAACAACTTCCAAGGCTCTTTGTACTCTCCTATCACTCTGAATTTGAATGTAATGAGCAATCAAATAACTTTCTATGTACTTCAAAGTGAAAATTCCACCATTAATGCAAGTCGTGTAAACCAGGCTATCACTTCAAAGTTTGCAACTCAAGTTCTGCTAACAATCAGCATGTGCGCTCTTGCACATAGGTACCTTTATACTCCAAAATCTTAAGTCCAAAGGTGCATACTCTGTGGGTGAGTATACCAACCACGTAGGGGTCTAGAGATAAATTAGCTCCCCCTATGACCCTAAGGGCCATTCATCCATATGTAGAGGGTTTGTCCACTATAGATTCATCCAATACATTCTCATCAGTCTTTTCCTTCTTTTTCTCTGACCAAATCATGCTTGCATCATCTGAGGCTTTGACAAAATTAACTTCTCCTATGGGATCCAAAACTGGTTCTTTGGCCTTTTTAGGGCTTCCCTGACCTTGCATCCTTGATCTACAGAACCTTGAGCTATGTCCAACCTTGTTACAAGAGTGACAAATGACTGGAGGTCTTATATTCCTTGGGGAATTAACATGAGTCACCATTCTGCATTGTTTTGTTGTGTGACCATTATAGATACATATCTGGCATGTAACATTTTGAGCACTTCTTACATTTGCCTGATTCTGATTTCTTTGATCTTGTTGAATCATATTCTTCTTACTAGTCTTGCAATTCATAGCTCTATGACCAAACTTGTTGCATGAATAATAGTAGCCATTAAAAGGTCTTACCTCTGTAGAGTTCCTTGCAATGTGTCCATGCTTGTTACAAGAAAAATAAGTGTGTTCTACTTGCTTGCACTCATTCTTATGTGGTCCACCATTATCTATGGTTTGATCTTCAGTCTCCTTAGCATTTGTAGAGTTCTCTTGTGAATCCTTTCTTACTCACATGTTGTCAATCTGGTTTTGTGTTTCATTGTAACCAATACAGCTAGTGTCTCCTTTGGCTCTTTTTGCATACAACTGAGATTCTATCAAATCAGAACTAGTGTGTAATTTGTCAATATGATTCTTTGCTTCTTTCAATTCAGACTCCAAGCTTTCTTTTCTATTCCTTAGCTCCAAGATTTCCATGTTTTCTTGCCTTAGTTCTTCATTCAGCTGAAGGTTCTCTTTGATCTGTTCATCATAGACTTCCTGATTGTTAGTCAGCTTATCATCAAACTCTTCAAGTTGTTCTTTTAAGGATTTGTTTTCTTCATTGAGCTTTTTGACCATTGTCCCTAGATCACTGGTAGAGCATTCTTTCAAATCTTTCTTTAGCTTTTTGATGACTAATTGAGCATCACTGAGTTTATCCTTTAGTTCTTCAGATTCTCTTTCTGACATGTCTAGATCTTCAAGAGCAGCTTCAAGATTTCTTTTCAGATGTTTCATTTCTACTTTGTCTGTGATCTCCTCAAGTGGTTAAACTTCTTTGATGAGGACCAGAGCTCTGATACCAATTGTTAGGAATGGGAACACTGAGAGGGGGGGTGAATCAGTGTTCACTATATTTTCACTTTTCACTTTAATCTTTATGTTGAACTTAAATAATTAAGTACTGAAATAAAAATTCACATAAACATGAAACATGAAATCAACACATGACACCAATATGATTACGAGGAAACCCAAATAGGTAAAAACCCCAGTGGGAATTGACACCCACTAATATTTTGCACTAGTGTTTTGTGATTCTTGTTAGAAAATCCTTTACCCTGTTAGGAGTAGCTTTACAATGGTTTAAGTACAGTAGACCTTGTTAAGGGTTGGACCCTGTTAGGATTATTTTACAATCATCCTTGTTAGGGGAGAGGATACACTGTCCTAGAGCTCACTGCTCAAGTGGTGAAGGCTACAACCTTTTGATCTCAGATACACACTATATCTGTAGGATGAACTTGTTGGAATTAGGAGAGATAGGTACTGAGAGGGGAGGGGTGAATCAGTGCCTTCAAAAAATTTTACTTGTAAACCTTTCTGATATATAACTATAAACAGTAATAACTGACCAAAACAACTTGAATCTAACTACATGTATCAATCATTCATTTAATTTATGAAAGTAAACAACATGACATCAATATGAAAATCACATGACACAAGTATTTTGGTAAAATAGAAACCCTTGTTAGAAGGTAAAAACTACGATGGGGATGACACCCACAAATTCTTCACTACTGTAGATAGAAAAGGTTTTCCTATTAGGGCTACAAGTTTTGATCACTTTTGGTGATCTCACCTTGTTAGGAGTGACATGTTAGATCAGCTAGATCTACCTAGTTATAGGATTTTAACAACACTAATGAAGTGTGCACTCGGTAAAGAGATTTACATAAGACTGTTAAGTCTACTGTGTTTAGATATTTTATCCAAAACTCTATTAGAATTGTTAGAAAGAAATAGGAAATTATCTGTTATTTGACAACTCACTTGTCTGATACAGATCTATAAGTTCTGATAAAATATCACCTTACTTGTGATGAATCTCTACTCTAAACTGCTCGGTAGCCTTTTCTGATTCTATTCAATCTAAATTCGTATGTACTCGGTTCTTCTCTGTTAACTAATAAACTTGAAGTTAGGCAATTGCTTCAAGTGCTTCATGATTCATATATCAGCTCACACCAAAAATGATGTGAATACACAAATATATAGTGTTCTATTTTTGTCGCTTTAACAAAATTAGGTTACACACCATAGTCATAACCCTAAGATCTATGTGTACAATAATAACCTAGATCAACTATTACAAAAGATATAAATTGCATTTAATGAATATCATCATATTAAATGTTCCTTGATCTTGGTAAAACATTTTATGAACTGTTCTAACCATTTGCATAGAAGTATGTGCCATTTCATATTACTATGTTGTTTTCTATGATCCTCGGTAAACACTATGTGAACTACTCGGTGTATACTATGATGCTCAATGTTTATTGTCTGTCAATTTTGGTGTCTACTGGTGCTCGGTAAACTATCTGTTGCTTGGTATATATTCTTTACTGACTAGTCTGTTAGGCTTCATGTTACCGATTAGCTTAATGTAAGTGACCGGTTGATATCTTTACAAACCTTTGATACTAATGACAACCTTAAATACTCAATAGAGATAACAATCTCCCCCTTTGGCATTAGTATCAAAACTTTGAATGTATATAGACAAAATTTTCTATATAACTTATATCTCCGCCATATACATATACACATCAAAAAAGTTTCTAAGTACTAAGTAGTCTCCCTCGGTGCATGCTCCTAATATGTAGTATACGTAGCATCTATGTACACGTAGCATCTATGTACATATTTGGCATAACAACTTATACATTGTTTTCCTCCTTATTGATAGTAATGCCAAATACAAAAATTAAGAAGTATACTCACAACTTGTCAAAAATATGCTGATGGGTTTTCTTCACTGACTCCAAGAGGTTGTCCCATTCCTCTTTCAAGTTGGTGAGAGAAATGTGCTAGAGACCAACTTGTGCATGCTTGTCAAAGATGTTATCTAACACCAAAATTTATGGTGTTGCAATGAGTTGTTCAGCTTTGACACTGTGTGCCTCAAAAAAATTTAGGTATGGTACAAGTTCTATCTGTAACTTAGTAACCTAATCTATTATGTTCTCTTCTTGCTTCTTCAAATCTTCTATTAACTGTCAGAGTTCCTGATCTCAGTGAATGTGCTTTAAGAAAGCATGAGGCTCGATTATAGCTACATTTGTACTCAACTATATTTCTGCTTCCAATCCTTTGATCTTTTCACTGACTTTAATAGTGAAGGTGTCTGTAGTACAAAGCTTCAATAAATATTGACAAATTAACTAGGTGATGGTTTTTATCTTGGTGATTACCTCAGATAATTTGACCTTCTTCAATGCCACTTCTAGGTTTATTTTTTTGCTAGTTTGTGTTGTAACTTGGATTCTGCCCTTTCTTCAATCCGTTTATCTACATGAATATCTGGGTCATTGATCTTCTCAGCAAGTGGAGCAAGTT
The DNA here is from genome assembly GCA_027943335.1 of Chamaecyparis obtusa. Lineage (NCBI taxonomy): Eukaryota > Viridiplantae > Streptophyta > Pinopsida > Cupressales > Cupressaceae > Chamaecyparis > Chamaecyparis obtusa. The sequence continues at coordinate 122,040 of BSBK01005883.1, forward strand.
GATCTATGATAGGAGTATCCTCATCAATATTCACCTCAAGTACTACCTATTGTAGGATATCTCTCACATATGTTAAGATTTCTTTTCATTTGTGTTCTTGCTTCAACTTCTCTTGCACTACCTTTCTTGAATGTAATTCCCCATATCTACTCAATTCTTCAGGGCTTAGGGTCCTCAGGTCACACTCAGGGATAATGATCACTTCATCTAGGGTGACCAACCCTTTTCCTTTCTTCTTCTTCTTCTTCTTCTCCAATGCTAGAGGTGATTTCTTCTCAATAGTAGCAATAGTTTTATCTCCAGATTTCAGAGTATCCTTCCCGGTTAACACACATTCTTCCTTCTTCTTCTCCTAGGTAGTTGTAGTCTCGGTTGATATAGTAGGAGTCTCAGATGTGGTTTCAAGTGGGATCACCTCGATTTCCTTTGTTTCTTTAGTTTCCATTGCCTCAGTGGAAGTGTGCCTCTTTTTGTTTAGGCTCATCAATTTCTGTAGGTTTCTCAGTATTTGGATCCCCTATGATGTCTTTATTTTTCTTGAGGTCTGAGCCATCGGGTTGTACTTGGGAAAGAATTTCAACTACTTATGCAAGTATAGGAAGTTTACCTGGTAGTGATGTAAATAGACATTCAGTGTCTAGTGCTTCATCTTTATTTGGTGCAATATTTACATCTTCATCATTTTTTTATCAAGATCACCATTTGTGATGTCCTCAATGAGTACATCATCATCGATTTTCTTCTCCAATTGAACTTCAACTTTATCCAGTACATCCTATGAGAAACTGATTTCTTCTTTTTCCTTGGTGATATCGATTACCTCGGTAACTTTGTTGTTCCCTCATCAATGCAAATACCTTTACCATTGGAGTTGTGTCTCTTCTTAGGAAAGTTCAAGAATTTTTCTTGCTCATCTTTTTCTTTGGCCTTCAAAATTGATGTCCACACAAAATCAGTTGTGGTATCCATATCTACTACATTTTCATCCATGATCATCAAGGCTCTATTCTTGATCATAAAGTTTGCTTGGTATTTGGTCAAGTATTCACTAACTTCTCAAAAGCTTAGATGTGAGGTCACCCGAACTAGAGAGTGTTCTCTCTTTCTTTTCTCAGTGTCTAGTGCAATAGCCCATTTTTCAATAATTTTGTCATCCAACTTCTTCGGTAATGCACAAGAAAATTCCATTGGAACTTTCTTGAATTTTATCATCATTTGGATGACAGCCTCTTCTATCTTGGTTTGATCTTCTTTTGACATCTTGTCAAATCTATCTAGTAAGGGATCAGTGAGGTCTCCATGTTCAATTATGTCTTCAATAATTTCATCTATTGTTTTTGCCTTGTTACTGACCACTTTGAATTGATTGACATCATCTTCAGTCTTAGTTTCCTCAAGATCTTCTCTATTTCTAAAGAATTTTCTCCTTTTCTTTGGTGCCTCAGCTACAGCCTTGTTCTTTCTCTTGATATATTTCTTTGTCATTGTAGCTGCCCTCTTTTTCATTACTTTCTCTACTTCTTCCTTATCAATTGGTGGTGCTACAGTTGATGATCATTTCTTCATACCTTTGTGTAGAGGTGACTACTTCTTTATAGGAATTTCAAGTGCAGAAACTGATGTGGGATCTTCTTCTTTGTCAGACTCGGTCTCCTCACTATCATATGGTTTGGTAGCCAACTATAACTAACCTTTGGTTTCCTGTTCAACCGATGTCTCTTTAGATGTCTTAGAGGCATCTCCATATTTAGCAATGATATTTTTCTTCATCTTCTTTACCTTTCTATAAATTTTACTGATCTCTATATTTGTTGAAATTCTAGATTTGACCTCTTCATATACTCCAAACCTAGTGGCAATGGGATCTTTTGGTAGTGCAAGCAGTGCATTAAAAGATTTTAGTGAGAAATCATGGTTCATTTCATATCCCATCAGTGCCAACCATTTTATCCTAGGTTCAACTACTTTTATCAAAGTATAATCTGTGTTGACTAGAAAGCATATATCATTCTCAAATTTTTGAACTAATTCCCTCATAATTCTACTTCTTTTATGCATTTTAGATTGAAACTCTTTGAAGTATGCATCAAACTCTATATTCAACGTATCTCCTAATTTATTCATCATTTCATTGATCTATTTTGTTATCGGTATATCCAGTTTCCAATTTACCTTGCCGGTGCCAGGTACATACTTTTGTAGATAGAAAAATATTCAAGCAAGTAGCGATCTGAACTTACATGTGTTAGACTTCTTTTTCCTTATAGTCTTCATATTCTCTTGAAGTTGATGAAATAGTACCTTGACAAGATCAACCTGGTGACCTTTTACCACAATTTTATGTGCCATGTCTACTGCATTGTAGGGTATGTTGTTGAAGATGCTCATTTGAAATAACTTGTACCTGATCACATGTGCTACAAATTTGACTGTTGGGTCTTTGATTGTCTAAATCTTCAGTGCCTAAATGTCCCATTATGCTCCAATATATTTCTCAACATTCGGTCGTGATGAACTATAGAAAGCCTTAGCCTTGTCAGTTGTAGGGAGCCTAGTAACCATACTAATCATTTTCTTGTTGACCTCCATTGGTTTATCAAGCCAGAATTTATCATCATGATATCTACTCAAAATGATTCTAATCCAATCTATTTTAAATGATTATGGAAAGTGTATAAAACATGATAACCCTGATTCCTCAATCTTCTTGTGATCTATTTTCAATTTACCATCAGGGCCATAGAGTTGTTGATATGCTGCTATAGTTTCAAAATCTCCAACTTCTCTGATTTTGCAATGAATATATGATCTTACATCTTCTATCAATAAAACCCTTTCTGGTATGCTTGAAAAAATGCCCATTGTATTTATTTGTGCTGTGACCTTGGGATGTGGCTTAAACTTAGGTTCATCAAAATTTTCCATAATGATTAAATTAACTTCCTCCTCAATACTTTGTGATTTGCTTGCAGATGATGTAGATGCCATAAATTGATTCTAGGGTTTTGGCAAGCAGCTGGATAAAAAGTGCTTGATAGCAAATGAACTTACTTGGTATCGTGAAGAGTGATGTTGGTTCGATCTAAAGTATCCTTGAATCCTTCTAAAAATATTTTAGCTCAAACTCTTCTCTTTGAATTCTCTGCTCTTCAAAATCGCAATATAAAAATCAACTTTGTTCTTGTGTATTTATAGACTTTTGGATATTCCTACTCAAACTTTCATGCAATAAATGCTTGACCTAACTTTCGATACAAAACAACTGTCAGCTCGGTGACAACTAAAATTTTCATCCGCTTGGTTAACATAGAATTTCTTCATCGGTTGATACATGTGCTTGGTTAACCTTAGATAGTGATTACCGATGGGTAACCAACTCTCGGTCTCTCTTTTACCGACTGTTAACATTTTTAGCTCATGACATCTAAACCATAGTGCATCTTTATTCATGCTGATTTGGTATAAGTACATCATGCATAAGGAACTACATGTAAAATGTGATCATTTGAAATGTCAGTCCCATACATACCTATTTCACTTTAAGTGGAGGTACCAATGTCACCCAATCCATTGGATGAGGTTTCACCAACAACATTACTTGACTCAGCATTCTCATTAGATGCCTTCTTCCACATAGTGTTCCTTAACTTCATGATATCTGCGATAGTATATCCACTTTCAAATATATGGTTTCCATCTAGTGCTTTGTCTCTGCAATTATTTCTTAAATAAATGACCTTATGATAGTGCATACAAGCCATTCTAGTGCTTGTCCAACTTCTTGAATGTCCAATCAGACTCTTTTTGTAACAATTTGCTACAATGTGTCCATATCTACCACAAGCAGTGTAGTTAGCCCATGTATTATAATCCCAAACATAAGAGTTACCTTGTCTCTTTGGTTGATAGGGCTTTCACTGTGTTTGTTGCTTAGGAGTCCGTACTTGCTTCATCTTAGCCTTACACACTCAAGCAGTGTGTCCATGTTTATTACAAGTATAGCATATTTTCTCCACAGTGGTATTATTAGCAAGATCATTTTTCTTAGCTCTACACTCATAAGCAAGATGTCCAAACTTACCATAGTAGTAACAATATCCACTGAACTTAGGAGTGATAGGAGGTTTACCTTGTGCTTTGCTTCTACACACATTAGATGTATGTCCCAGTTTGCCACAGTGATAACATGCCAACACTTTAGGTTTTTGATTTTGACTGATGTTGACTTGTTCAGCTTGTTCTGATGATTCTCCTTCGCCAGTGTATCCTATTCCAACTCTACCCCAAAATCTTCTTTGATTAGATAAGAAATCATCAATCTTCTTAAAACTATCCTCAGCAAGTTTCTTCATTTCATTTTGTTGCTATTGATTTTTCACTTCATTTCTTAACTTCTCATTCTCTTCTTTGAGTTTCACAACATCTTCTAGTCTTCTTGATAATTCTCCATTCACTTGGTTTATCTCTTGATTTAAATTCATCATTTGATTAGTTACTTGGAAATGATGATCAGTGAGTCTCTGTATCTCACTCTCTTTAGCTTGAATTTGTTCAGTCATCTATCTTCAGTCATTAATACCCAGATTCCTTTCTTGCTTAGCTTGTCTTGCATTGTTCATTATTTCTATCATTCTCACCATCTGAGATTCTTGACCGATTTGCAGTGCTTTCACTTGATCAGTTAAATGTTGATTTTTTTCAGATAAATCAGTGATTATACTTTTAGATTCATTAGAGATTCTTCCAGAGCTAGATCCAATATGCTCGAACATGTCATCAATAGGTTCTTCATGGTAACCAATCTCATTTTGTAGATTAGATAGGTTCTTTCTTTCAACCAGTAATTTCTTTAGTCCTTCCTTGGCTTGCTTGTACTATTCAATAAAAATCTACATTTGTATCTTCTAATTTTCAATAGTCTTATCAAGCTTGTATCTCTCCATGACTTAGATCTTTACCCTTCAGTGGTTAAACTTTTCAATAAGAGAACTAGGCTCTGATACTAATTGTTGGAATTAGGAGAGATAGGTACTGAGAGGGGAGGGGTGAATCAGTGCCTTCAAAAACTTTTACTTGTAAACCTTTCTGATATATAACTGTAAATAGTAATAACCGACCAAAACAAGTTGAATCTAACTGCATGTATCAATCATTCATTTAATTTATGAAATTAAACAACATGACATCAATATGACAATCACATGACACAAGTCTTTTGGTAACGCAAAAACCCTTGTTAGAAGGTAAAAATTACGGTGGGAATGACACCCACAAATTCTTCACTACTGCAAATAGAAAAGGTTTTCCTATTAGGGTTACAAGTTTTGATCACTTCTGGTGATCTCAACTTGTTAGGAGTGACATGTTAGATCAGCTAGATCTACCTAGTTATAGGATTTTAACAACAAGAATGAAGTGTGCACTCGGTAAAGAGATTTACATAAGACTATTAAGTCTACTTTGTTAAGAGATTTTATCCAAAACTCTATTACAATTGTCAGAAAGAAATAGGCAATTATCTTCTATTTGACAACTCACTTGTCTGATACAGATCTATAAGTTCTGATAAAATATCACCTTACTTGTGATGAATCTCTGCTTTGAACTGCTTGGTAGCCTTTTCTGATTCTACTCAATCTGAATTCCTCTGTACTTGATTATGCTCTGTTAATTGATAGACTTGAAGTTAGGCAACTGCTTCAAGTGCTCTGTGATTCATATATCATCTCACACCAAAAATAATGTGAACACACAAATATATAGTGTTCTATTTTTGTCACTTTAACAAAATTAGGTTACACACCATAGTCATAACCCTAAGATCTACAGTGTACAATAATAACCTAGATCAACTATTACAAAAGATATACATTGCATTTAATAAATATCATCACATTAAATGTTCCTTGATCTTGGTAAAATGTTTTATGAACTGTTGTAACCATTTTCATAGAAGTATGTGTCATTTAGATTACTATGTCATTTTCTATGATCCTCAGTAAACATTGTGTAAACTACTCAGTGCATACTGTGATGCTCAGTGTTTACTATCTATCGGTGTCAGTGTCTACTGGTGTTCAGTAAACTTACTACTGCTTGGTATATATGCTTTACTAACTAGTTTGTTATGCTTCATGTTACCGATTATCTCAATGTAAGTGACCGACTGATATCCATACAAACCTTTGATACTAATCACAACCTTAAATGCTCAATAGAGATAAAAGAACTATCAATATGACACTTCTTGTCAAATCAGTTCCTTTGATGTGTTGATGCTTTGACCTCTAGAAAAGTTATAATACATCTTCTAGTTTCTTCACACACTTCTACTCTTCTTATCACAACTCTATCTCAACTTCCATACCAAATACAATGGGCGCACCTTATATTTATACGCTCATACAAAATACACAATTAGGTTGGCCCTATAACTAATTACAAACAATGCTTCCAAATGAATTGGCTTAAGTGTGCTTACAATTATACATATAAACATGTCGACAACCTAAATATAATGGGCGCATAGTCTTTACAATATTACATTATAACTGCAAACCAAAATACTAACTATCAGCTCCATGCTCTATTCTCTGCTGGTACACACTGGCTGTGCAACTTCAACTAACTATAACTTTCTCATACTTGTACATCTGATCATGCGCTCATAGACTAAGCAAGAATATAGTCTAACCAACTTAACTTCTAGGGCACATACCATAATTCATCTGTACACATGTGTGTTGATGCTATGAGTTGTAGGAACTCTGTACACTATCCAGTCTTCAACACTTAACCAAATTCTAATCTTTACATCAAGTGAGATGACTCCAAACTATTATATGACTTTGTTTCCATAATGACAACACTATATCTAGTCATATACCACAGTATAGACAACTTGCCAACATAGAGTTCCTACAACTCATAGCATCAGCGCACATGCATACGACCAACTTATGGTGTGCACCCTAGAAATTAATTTAGTTAGACTATATTCATGCTTAGTCTATGAGCGCATGATCAGCTATGAAAGTATGAGCAAGATACAGACAGATGAAGTTACACTAGTGAGTGCTAGTGAAGAACAGAGCAAGCAGTCAACTATTATCATTTTGAGTTGTGGTTATATTCTATTGATGTAAAGGCTATGCACCTATTGTAATTATATTTTTGACATGTATATATGTTTGTTTGTAAACAAGCTTGAGCCAATTCATTTGGAAGTGTTGTATGTAATAGGTCTAAGGACCGACCTAGTTGTTTATTTTGTATGCGCATATAAATATGAGATGTGCCCATTGTATTTGGTATGGAAGTTGATAGAGAGTAGTTATAAGTAGAGAATAAGTGTGCAAAGAGTCTATAAGATGTATTAGAGCTTTACAAGAGGTCAAAGCATCAGCGCATCAAAGGAACTAATCTGACAAGCAGTGTCATAGTGATACTTCATCTAGCAGATATAGTGTGTATCTGATATCAAAAGGTTGTAGCCTTCACCAATTTAGTAGTGAGCTTTAGGATAGTGTGTCCACTCCCCTAATAGGGACTATTGTAAAAGACTCCTAACAGGGTCTGACCCTTAACAAGTTCTATTGTACTTAACACATTGTAAAGAAACTCCTAATAGGGTTAAGGATCTTCTAACAAGGATCATAATACACTAGTGCTTTGGAATATTAGTGGGTGTCAATTCCCACTGAGGTTTTTATCTATTTAGTTTTCCCCGTAACCATACTGGTGTTATGTGTTGATTTCATGTTTCATGTTTATGTGGATGTTCATTTCAGTACTTAAGCATTTAAGTTCAATTTAAAGATTAAGTGAAAACTTAAATATATAGTGAACACATATTCACCCCCCCTCCCCCCCCCTCTCAGTGTTCCCATTCCTAACAATTGGTATCAAAGCTCTGGTCCTCAGAAAAGAAATTTAACCACTTGAGGAGATCATAGACAAAGTAGAAAGGAAACATCTGAAAAGAAATCTGGAAGCTTCTCTTGAAGACCTAGACAAATCTAAAAGAGAAACTGAAGAACTAAGGGAAAAACTTAGTGATGCTCAATTAGTCATCAAAAGGCTAAGGAAATATTTTAAATAATGCTCTACCAATGATCTAGGAACAATGGTCAAGAAGCTGAATGAAGAAAATAACTCCCTAAAAGAACAACTTGAAGAGTTTGATGATAAGCTGACTAACAATCAGGAAGTCTATGATGAATAGATCAAAGAGAACCTTCAACTGAATGAAGAATTGAGGCAAGAAAACATGGAAATCTTAGAACTAAGAAACAATAAGGAAAGCTTGGAATCTGAATTGAAAGAGGCTAAGAATCACATTGATAAATTACACACCATTTTTTATTTAATAGAAACTCAGTTATATGCAAGAAGAGCCAAAGGAGATACTAGCTGCATTGGATACAATGAAGCATAGAATTAGGTTGATAACATGTGAGAAAGAATGAAAGCACCAAAAGGCACCTCAGATGCTAAAGAGACTAGAAGTTAGACCTAGGAGCATACTGAACCACCTAAGAATGAGTGCAAACATATAGATCGCACTTGTTATGCATGTAACAAGCATGGACACATAGAAAGGAATTGTACAGAGGTAAGACCTTTTAATGGTTAGTGTTATTCATGCAATAAATTTGGTCATAGAGTTATAAATTGCAAGACAAGCCAAAAGAATAGGACTCATAATCAAAGAAATCAAAATCAATCAAATGTCAAAAGTTCTCAGAATGTTACATGTCAAATATGTAACTATAATGGTCACTCAGCTAAACAATGTAAGATGGTGACTCATTTCAAGGCACCAAGGAATATAAGGCCTCCAATCATTTATCACTCTTGTAACAAGGCTGGACATATCTCAAAATTCTGTAGATCAAGGATGCAAGGTCAGGAAAGCCCTAAAAATCCTAAAGAATAAGTTTTGGATCTCGAAGGAGAAGTCAATTTTGTGAAAGCTTCAGAGGATGTGAGCTTGATTTGGTCAAAAACAAAGAAGAACAAAGTTGATGAGTATGTATTGGATGCATCTATAGTGGACGCACCCTCTACATCTTGATGAATGGCCCTTAGGGTCATAGGGGAAGCTAATTTAGCTCTAGACCCCTGTGTGGCTGGTATACTCACTCTCAGAGTATGCACCTTTGGACTTAAGCTTTTGGAAACTAGAGAAACCTTTGTGCAAGAGCGCACTAGCTGATTATCTACAGAATGAAAGATAGAAATTTTTAAGTGACTGTTTGGTTTATGCGACAAGCATTAATGGTGGAATTTTCACTTTAAGTACATAGAAAGCTTTTTGATTACTCATTGCATTCAAATTTTTGATTACTCATTACGTTAAAAAAGATTAGTAGTATATTTGATCGGTTGTAGAAACCCTAGTTCATCACGCCGATTTAGAAGTCTTTAGATTATCTCAGAGAACATTTGGAAAATGATAAAACAAGTAAGTGATGGCCACTCCAATAGTATTTGATGTTGTATAAAATAAAAGATATGTGTTTAAGAAGCATCCATTTAAGTCTACCCTAGATGATTTAGAGGGAGCATTCTCCTGCATGCCTATGGGCATCATGCATGTTGAAGACATTAGGGCATACATTTACTACAAGAAGGAACTAGTAGGATTAGATAGATTAAGGGTGCACATGGAAACCATGCTAAAACCAGACAAAACCTTCTTGGATGAATATGCAAAGTGGAATGAACACCCTATAGTGGAGTATGCTATGGCATATGAGTTCTATGAGATAGAATGGATTATAATACTTCTGATAAGAATTCATGATGACCTATTTTGGATAGGTGATCTGCCAGTAAGAATCACTAGTGACCTAATATATGAGATGGCAAGCCTATCTAAGATTGGCACCATCCTTCCTGCGGGCAAGGATGTTATAAAAATTGTTGAGAAAACATGTAATTCAAGGAGTGATAGGTGCAAGATGAAAATTGAGCCTATTGAGCAAGCTAACATCAAATTGATGTCCATGATACTTGGATATAGGTTTCAACACACAAGCAATGTGAATAGTGTGTTTACGGCTACAATTCTAGAAGCCATTAGACTTGTGAAGAAAGATGGAGAGTTCAATATGTGTGAGATCTTGTGCGCACAGTTGATTGATAACATCAAGGCAATCAAGCATGATAAGACCAAGATATTTAGGTTTGGGTCTCTAATAATTTACATGTACCTTCATATAGTTGGGAAAGTATCAAATTCATATTTGGACAAGTCCATTCCAACCATGCCATAGATATCTTACAAGGCATCCACTGAGAGTACATTGAGGGATTACATAACATTGGAATTGAAGACCTTCAGGGCCAAGATGCAAATGAGGTACAGAATTTGAGAGAACATTATTGAGAAATACAAGGTTAGTATTTTTTTTATGGTTGAAATAGATACAACATGCATGGAGGTAGTTGTACCTAGAACAAAGTAGATTCATCCACTTGGATATGAATTAGATGAACAAGTTTTAGAAGCATATGCTCAAGTATTGCTTTTAGCTCCTACTGACCCTAATGAGCCAAGGTGGGGAGCTTGTGAGGAAAAGACAAGAGAGATAGATGCTAAACTAAATAGCACAGCAACAAAAATAAAGGTTGCTAAAGTCACCTCAAAGATATTGAGAATACATGGAGTGTCTCAAGAAGATCTAGACAAAGCAAAAGAACAAAGATTGCTTTGGAATTAGAGAGTGCAAATGTAGCAAAGGAAGAATCATGTGATCCCAAGCTGAAGAAAGTAAAGATGGATAAATTTGATGAACAGAAGGATAAAATTGATGATACTCCCTCTACGCCCAAGGAAACCATTGACCCTACTGCTCCTCTGGAGTATAAGGCAATGCCAAAGAGGAAGAAAGAGATCAGCACTAGTCATCCATCCTCAAGAGTCACAAGGAATAGAAAGAACTCCCAAGCACCTCTTGAAGTAATTTTCAAACCTAGTCTCAGTGTGCTAAGTCTAAGAATAATTGATGAGGGAAGAATTGATCAAGTAGGGAAGTTTTATGAAAAATATAGTGAAATAGACAAATCTGAGATACATAGTATGATAATCAAACACATGTTGAAGTTCAAAAAGATAGTCTTGGAACTTAAGACTATGATCCTGGATAAGGTATGGAACATCCTAGAATTCCAAAAGAGACAAGCTATTGAAGAAGATCTATAGATAAGAGATAAGATCTTAGATGAAACTCTTCCAATATGCGAGCTAGAAGAGAAGAAGTTACTGTTAGATCTGGTGAAGCCTCACCTCAGGAACAAGACAAGAACATTGAATATAATGGATACAAAATATGAATTAGTTGCCAAAGAAATAGAGAAAGCCTTTGAGAAGGTCTTTATGAATAGGCACATGTATCTGCCCACTGCACCCATAGTACAAGCACCCACAAAGGAAGTCAAGGTGGCAGAGCCTACTGATACATTAGTAACAAGTCCTCAGGATTCAGTGCCTATAGTAGAAACTCAAAAAAAGGTAGATAATTCTATGCCCATGATAGAGTCACTAAAGGATAGCACCTTTATCATTGATAATGTAGAGATAGCCATGGTGACCACTAACACTGATTTGGATAAGTTTGAAGAAGCTTTTGTGAGCACACATGAAGCTGAAATTTTATGCAGCAACACACCTCCCACTCATCAAGAAGAAGTATTGATTGAAGATGAGAAAGAAGAAGAAAAGATGGAAGAAAAGAGAAAGAGAGTAATGAACCATCATTTAAACTAGTCAAGGTAAAACAAGAAGTGATGGATAGCACTCCCATCACTCCCTCAGTAGCATTGTTGTCAAGTTTGACACCTAACACATCTAGTTTGGACTCATGGAGACAAGAAGATCTAATAAAATTTAGCATCCTAGCCATGGAAAAGGCCAAAGAAAAAAAAGTGATGAGGAATCCCCTCCTAGTAGAATCAGTAAACATTCTAAACAATTTATTGCTAGAGGACAAGAAAGTGTCAAAGATACATTTTGTTGATGATGTGAGTACATTCATCTCACATTTCAAAAGAAATTTCTCAATCCTTGAAGAATCTTCATCCCTAGTTGTAGAAGAAAAGTACCTAAAGAAGAGGTTGAGTGAATTAATGAGCAACTTTGCACTAGATCTAAGCTCACTCAATACTGGTCAAGCATCCTTAAAAGAGTTTGTAGATCAAGGAAGAAGAGTCATTGTAGAATGCATGGATCAAGATAAGCTTACTGATGCCCATTTCAAGAAAATAAAAGAGGTAGAAGCTATGATTGAGCAAGTCAAGAGTTCAGTGAAAGACACATCCATAGATGTAAAAATGTGTAATAATTTATACCAAGGGAAAATAGATAAGATTGAGAAGGAAGAAAAGGAAATGTTAAAGACCAGGGCAAGGAAAACATAGCTTAGGAATGCTCTTGCGCCCTCATTAGATATATTAAATTAGAACATCAAGGACATAGATGCCACAATATTAACATATGATCATGGTCCTAACACTAACTTGGAGAAGATGGAGAAGCTACAGTATGCACTCTATGCCCATCTCTAGATAGTAAACTCCTTGATCACATTTTGGAAGAAGGAGATCCAAAACCTAAAGATAGCATATCTAGATGTTTTCCCTTAGTGAGTATGTGTAGATATAGTTTTTGAAACACCTTTTTCATTAATGTCAAAGGGGGAGTTGTGTATATAATATGGATCATAATATGTATAGGGAGATATAAGTATATGTATAGAAGACAAAAAGTTTTTGTATTAAGGACAATTAGCAACTTGGCCATATTCCTTTGTTCCCATCAATGAAAAAGGGGGAGATTTTTGGCAAGTTCGCTATACTGATGTATATGACTTAATATAGTGTTGTCATTATGGCAACAAAGTCATATAGTAGTTTGGAGTTAGTGCACTTGATGAGAAGATTAGAAATCGGTTAAGTGTTGAAGACTAGATAGTGTACAAAGTTCTTGCAACTCAGAGCATCAGCGCACATAAGTACAACCAAGTTATGGTGTGCACCCTAGAAGTTAAGTTAGTTAGACTATATTCATGCTTAATATATGAGCGCATGATCAGATATGAAAGTATGAGGAAGATACAAACAGATGAAGTTACATAGCCAGTTAGTGCTAGTGAAGAATAGAGCAAGCAGCTGACTGTTATCATTTTGAGTTGCAGTTATATTCTATTGATGTAAAGGTTGTGCACCTATTGTAATTAGGTTTCTGACATGTATATATTTTTTTTGTGAACACGCTTGAGCTAATTAATTTGGAAGCATTGTATATAATAGGTCTAAGGGTGGACCTAGTTGTTTATTTTGTATGCGCATATAAATATGACATGCACCCATTGTATTTGGTATGGAAGTTGATAGAGAGTAGTGATAAGTAGAGAAGAAGTGTGCAAAGAGTCTATAAGATGTATTAGAGCTTTGCAAGAGGTCAAAGCATCAATGCATCAAAGGAACTAATCTAACAAGCAGTGTCACAGTGACAGTTCATCCAACAGATATAGTGTGTATCTGAGACCATAAGGTTGTAGCCTTCACCACTTGAGAAATGAGCTCTAGGAAAGTGTGTTCACTCCCATAATAGGGAATATTGTAAAAGACTCCTAACAAGGTCTGACCCTTAACAAGGTCTACTGTACTTAACACATTGTAAAGAAACTCCTAACAGGGTTAAGGATCTTCTAACAAGGATCATAATATACTAGTGTAGAATATTAGTGGGTGTCAATTCCCACTGGGGTTTTTACCTATTTGGGTTTCCCCGTAACCATATTGGTGTTATGTGTTGATTTCATGTTTCATGTTTATGTGGATGTTCATTTCAGTACTTAAGCATTTAAGTTCAGTTTAAAGATTAAGTGAAAACTTAAATATACAATGAACACTGATTCACCCCCCCCCCCCCCCCCCCACTCAGTGTTCCCATTCCTAACATATGTTAATGAGCTACATAATTTGGTTGAATTGTTTTGTGAAGTACATCTTTGTATTTGGGACTGTAGGATAACTAATCTAACTGAGTCACCCCCCCTCTCAGTTATTCTAACAAGAGTAAGGCATCAGAATAGTGTAGAACTTAGAGTAAATTAAATTAAGTCTTGCGAAGTTAATATGAGCTAGTATATGACATAATGAAGCTATGGTTAAGAGCACAAGAATTTATGAACACGTATGCAAGTGCACAAAAAGAATGAAGTTTTATAGGTAACCAGGAACAAATTTTTGGCATGAAGCACTTAAAAAATTTAATGTGATATCAATATATTGAAAGATTTGAAGGATAAAATTTGATGATTGGTATTAGTAGATCATTCAAGTAATTACAAGTGATATAAAGAGCTAGCTAGTGGAGATTAAGAGCAGTTTGCAGAATTTGGAGACAAAATTTTTGCTAGATCTACGCAAAGCCCTAAATCATGATTCTAAGGTATTTTACTAAGTATTCACTATCAAAGCAATCATATTTTTATAGAATCATGGATGCATCACTAGTTCACGACATCAGAGATTCAGCTAGACCTAAAATGAAGAAGGAACATATAGAACCTTTTGAAGAAGAGAGCCATAGAAGAAGATAAAGGAATAAGGGAAATATTTGTAAGAAAGTACTGTGAGATAAAAGATGAAAATCATTTTGAGGCCATAATGAAGAGCCTAAGTACTCATCTAAGAAGAAAGAGAAGAAAAATATTGATCATGGGAGGAAATTATGAGGAGATAAATAGAGAAACAAAGGAAGCGGTTGTAAAGGTAATGGCCTCTGCACTAGGTGAACTAATGAGTGAATCTAATCAAGCAATTGAAGTAGAACATCAGAATAAATCATCACTAGCTTTGCCACCCTCCATCAACATTACAGATGAATCTATGAACATTTAAGGCATGAATATCACCTTAGACAAGAAAGAAAACCCATTCAATAACCAAGGAGCCGATGTTGGCAATTTGATAGAGATTGATGAACAAAAGGATATAGAAGATAATAAGGAAGAAATGGTAGAAATAAGAAAGGAAGAAGAAAAATAGGAAATTTAGACTAAAACAATAAAAGAAGAACATGCAGTGCAATAGGAACAGTCATTAATTATTCCTAAACCTAAGAACACAGTAGAAGCATCACAGAAACCACCTTTTGAATTAGTTTTTGCAAGCTTAGGACAAGAAATGGATGATGATGATCAAATAGAATTGATCTCATCTCTGAATAAAATAATTGGAAAGAACAAAAAGGTAAAAATTTTGGAAGGAGAACTACTTGAGGTAACCAATAAACTTTAAAGTGTTATAAGTTAGTGAGCCTGATCCCTAAGAAAAGCTATAGAGGTTATCAAAGCTTTTGACATGGAATTTACAATTTTATCAGATATAGAAATAGTCAAAGCCCAAGTAGTCCATGATGCACAAGTATTTCAAGTTGTATGCTAGATTATCAGAAATGATTTAGACAACTTGGATGTATGCATACAAGAATTGAGAAGATGCTTAGAGAGAAGAAAAACATTGTACATTCAGTGTATAGAATCCCACAGCCATACATCTGAAATATCAGAGAAGTTGAAGAACAAAGAAGCAGAACTACAAGTGGAAGTAAATGTTTAGAAAAGCCCTAATGTGAAGATCTCAAAAATTGAGAGGAAAATAAGAAAAATTTATGATGATATGAGACTTATGAAGGATGAAAAGGAGAAGAAATTGAAGAGATTCACTCTAGTCAGAGAGCATTTATCACTAAATATCAGTATTGTGGAGAGTCAATTGGAGGAATATCTTTCATCGAAGACATCTTATGGAAAATTTGCTTATGCAAATCTAAAGGCAGTTGGAATAGCATCCTTTGGCCTATGTGCATTGCTCAATGTTTCTGACACAGTTAAGAAGTCATGGGACAAGGAAATATAGAGCCTGAAAGCTAATTTTGCAAATTGTGTTGCAAGCCTTCTGACTTTGCAATATTGAGATCATGAGGTAAAATAATTTTGTTTATTGAATTGACACCTTTATCATTGATGTCAAAGGGGGAGTAGTATAATATGAAAATTGTATGTGTACAAAAGATATAGATATGCAATATAGTATGAAGTATACTCTTAGGGGGAGTATCAGTTTTTTGGAGAGATAAGTAGACATATGAGATCCACATTTTGTAATGGCCACAATTTTTTGTAATTTAAAGTTTTTGGGACTTAGCCAATTTTCCCATATGTTTCCACCAAAGACAAAGGGGGAGATTCTTTGCAATTTGGCTAAGTAGGATATCAAAATATTGTCATTATGGAAATATATACTCAGCATAAAGATAGCATAATTGAAGGAAGCAGTCTTGTATGAGTGCATTAGAAAATTGTCTAAGTACAACAGTGTTTACCAGTCTAATCAGAGACAATTTTGTCTAGAAATGTTCACATAACAAGGTTCGGTGTATGCGCATTTGAATATGGATCATTCTATGTATATCAAAGCCACATATGAGAGTGCAAGTATGTACAAAATATACAGAAGAAGATATTAAATATTTACAGAGATAGTGTTGAGATAACCTGGACAGAGAAGAAGACAGAATATGATTACATTAAATTAAGGGGTTATTTTTTTATCAAATAATGACTTAACTATGTAGGGACAACATCCAAGGTAGCATGAATTGATTTTATATTTTGAGAAGAGTATAAGTATTATAAGCCGACTAGAAGTTATTTTTTGTATTAACTTGTATATATGTAAGTATTATATAATGTGAATGTACACAAGTTACATATAGAAATTGTAATAAGTTGACATATGATGTGAAGTTGTATATTGTAAAAAGAAAGGAAGTAAGTATTGTATGTGAAAGAGAAGAGCCTACAAAGCTAGATCAAAATAGGAAAGCTATTCGGCAGTGTATACACCTAAAAATGGTCACCTAGACTATTAGCCCCTTGCTAGCACTTTTGCTAAATCATAAATTGCTTGTTCTTGATCAAATCCTAGCTCTATCATTTATTTGATTATTTTCTATGGGCTAACCATCTTATCCTAAGTCTTTATTTATTTAAAAGGAATATTTCCTCCCCTTTTAATAAATAAAAAGCCCCCCCTTTTCCTCTTATCCTAAGTTGCACAAATAAAGCATTATTCTTATTTTATAAAAAGGAAAAAAGCACTTTTTGTCTCATATGGACACAAAAGTCAACTCTTATTTTCTCATTGGAGGATATTTGTGCACATGGATTACTCCTCTTTTAAGCTCCACCGTTGATTAAATCTTTTACCTCTTAATCTCCATGGTTCATTCCTTCTCATTTCCTTTAAAAGGAGAGCTCTCTTCTTCATTCTAGATCCCCAATTTTTTATGCTAATGTTATGCTGCAGGTTTTCTAGGTCACTTTGGAGCTTTTGAAGATTTGGAGTATTCTTAGCCTCTACATCTCATTCTTGCATCCTACATCTCATTCTTGCATTCTTAGCTTAGCTTCATATTTATGCTTTCTTAGATTAGCTTCATTTCTATGCTCTAGATTAGCTCACATAGATTAATTAGCTTGGGTTGTAACACTTGCATATTTCCTTTCATATCTTAGCTTGCATTTCTATTTCTAGCATAGCATTGCATTGCATTTTCATTCTTGATTCTTGAGGATATTGGCATTCTTGCCCTTGTCTTCATTGAATCTCCCATTGCATGGTTTACTAGCAAGGTTATAGGCTAAATAGCTCTAGCTGAGAGCATTCTTAAAAGCCCTTGCACTCCATGCCTAGGGAGCTATGGATCGATTTGTGAGGGCTAATTATTGAGTTTCCTTGCATGTAATGATCTATAGAAGTGTGACATATTTATAGCACACATTTTTGGTGCCCATTGTGGGGCAAAGTAGATAGGCTTTGCCCTTTAGTTTCTTGCATTTTCGTCATTTTTTAGAATTTTTTTAAAAAATTTTACAGGTTTTGGTTCTATGTCTCAAAGTATCTCGCGATACTTTTTAGGTATATCATGTGAGATACCTTACTATACGCATGTGACACTTCATGCAAGAGAAGAATCACATGGTAGTATTGAGGTATATCACCTGGTGTCGTGCGAAGTATCGCCTGCCTATTGTGCAATATATCGCCTGGACTGAGGTATATCGCCCAGCTATAGGAAACTGTGTTGCGTGATACTGGTGAAGTCTGAGGTATATCACCTGAACCTGATAGAGAGCTATTTTTGGGCTATTTTATCTATCTTGCAAGTTTCAGGTTCTCTGCTATCTTTTTGAAATTTTCTGGGGTTGGGTGCCCATTTTTTTTGAAATTTTGCAAATGGTATCAAAAGTTTAAGTGTGATATATCGTTGGAAAGCTCTTTCCGAGCCTAATCCAACCATGATGGTTTCATTTTCAGATTTTATCATTTGATCAGTTATTTTTGTAGATTATCTAATTTTTCATGTACTAATCATTGTTAGATTTTGGATTTTGATTCTCCTAACTCTTGTTGGTCTAACAAGTTGTGGTTGTAGGTGCTTCTTGCTTGAAATTTGCTAAAATTTCATGTCAAAGAGGGCTACTAATGGTTTTTGCAGGGCTACCCTAAGCATAAAAACCAAATCAAGTGCTTGTTTAATTGCTTTCTTTATTAAGTGTGGCATATACTAGTTTCATTTCATAGGCACTTAATACCTTGTTGTAGGAATTTTGAGGTGGTAGGAGAGTACTCTCTTCACCCTTGTGGTGAAATAGAAATCTTGACCCATCTTGGGATTTTGAAAGCAAGGGGGTAATTAAATCTTTGCTTGGTGTGTTTGGGAGAAGTTTTTGGGATAGGGGAGTATGCTCTTCACCCTTGTGGTGAACCAAAAACCTTGAACCTCAAAAATCATCCATTCTTTGTTTAGTATAGGATCCTTTAGCAAGCCTGCTCTTGAGAAATCAAGAGGAATGACCCAAGTGGGGACAACCTTGTCATCATTTTCCTTGGTGGCAAGTGACTCCAACTCACTATAATCTCAAGGCTATCGAGGACACAAAACCTTGGTAGACATAACACTTGTCTTCACTTGATGTTAGTAGCTCATGGGATTGTGACCATGGGGAAAGCATTGAGCAAGAATGCTTAAGGTACTCTTGAGGCCGCGAGGTCCTAGTCCTTTATGAGAAGCAAGAGGGTTGTTATGAACAGAAGCCCTTACTATGAACCATTAGATAGAGGCCACCTTATTTTAGCTGCTTAGCTTCTTGGTGCAAGGATTGATCCAAGTGGACTTACCCGGATCACCCCAAGAAACTCACCATATGTGTTCCTTTGGTTGTGTTTTTGACACTTCCATGACAATGCCAATATCTCTTGTGGGAAACCACTTGGTGTGAGGCAAGGGAGCATCAAGTTGTGGGCCACGTTGCTAAGTAATGAGCCTTGTCCTTCTAGGTAGTAATTGTTTGAATTGTCTTTGATTGTGCTATACTAGTGTAAATGTTCTCAGCATTCAAACAAAATAGTAGCACTCATAGAATTTTTCTATTTTGATATCACAAGTGCTTGTCTTGGCAAGGTTGCTTTTTCCCTTGTTTCAAGTGTTCTATGACATGTTTGATCCTATACTATTTGCAAACCTATCTTTTATTTCTTGTTACTGCTTGTTAAACTGAGAAATTGCACTATCCAACCTTCAAACTTGATCAAAATGCTTCAAAATTGAGATTTTTATGTTCACTGGTCAAAGAATCACCCAAATCTGCAACAGTATCACGCGCCTTACTGAGAAATATCGCGTGATAGTTTGTGCCTGTTGTCTATTGCTTGCTTTTCCTGAAGTTTTTCACTCTGGTATATTAAGCTCTATTGCCTGGTATAAGTTGAAGTATCGCCTGATTGAGAAGTATCACCCTGTTTGCCTGAGAACTATTACTTGGGTCATTTCTACTGTCCTGTCATTGCTACAACCTGAAGTTGCTAAACTTGCATTTTAACCTATCGTAGAATGTCTTTTTCTATTCTTACCTAAAGCTGGTTGGTTATCTGCATGCTCATATTTGTTCTAGGCTAAAAAAATGAGCTAAAACTATTGGGTTTGAGTCTAACAAATGCTACTCTTGATCACTTGTTGCCTCACGGTTACCTCTCTAGCTACTTGCTTATTGAGCTTCTTGCTCGCTGCTTGGCTTTAGTAAATTGATTGCTATAAGTACTTGACCACTTTTGACGAGCCATCTCTCTATTGTTCTACTTTGACAAGTGATCTTTATTAGCTTTGCTTATCTCAAATCTGAGAAACTTTGTCTCATTCTATTAGTCAACCAACATCTCTTTTCATGTCGGTTACAACTCGGTCTCAATTTGAGCAGGAGAGTCATCCTCCATTCAATTATACATAGTTACCTTCTCCAACTAGACACTCATGAGAACCCATTAGCAACAACAGTTCTAGTTCTAACCAATCTGAGGATTCTAAGGCTACCCCATGGTACAAAGGAGGTTTCCTCTTTTCTACATTCAAGAACCCCAAAAACACAGACAGTGTCTCACTCACTTTGACTGAACAAGAAAAATTCCAACACTTGCAAGAACACTTTGAGCATAAGGATAACCAAGCGCGCTTAGACAAAGAACACAATCGACAAAGGATGGATGCTGCTAGGCACATGGCTTATAGAGGGACATTTCATGAGCAACCTGAGACTAGTAACTATGAGCATAGACCTCTTTTTAATGGCAACAATGGCAACAACACACCACCAAGATCTCCTCCAAGACCTACTTTTGGTATGCCTTCTTCACCTCCTAGATCTCCTCCCTCTCAACATGAGGCAAAGGCTAATGATGAGATTTCTAGTGAGGATCTTATGAGATTTGAACAAGATGTGGTCTCCCAACGAATGATGCATAAGCTTTTAGAGCATAATGGCGATCAATATTTTCAATATATGACTTCTAGAGGATACAAGCTTCCTCCCGGCTATGATGTTAGACAAATTGTCCAACAAAGAGTACCAACTAAATTGGAAGTCCTTCAGGAAGAACTGTGTCAAACAAATCAACACCTTACCCAAATGGCATTAGAAAGAGAGCCTCCAAAGGTCTCTTTTGTAGAATCAATTTGTGCTCTTCCTTTTGATAAAAGTCTATACATGGCCCCATTTCCTAGGGATATTGAGGTTCCCAAATATGACAAGTATGATGGAAATGGTGACCCCCATGACCATGTGCATCACTTTTACGCTCTTAGCATGGACTTTCTTCATGAAGACACATTTCTTCTATGACTAGTCCCTCGAAGCTTAAGAGGCCAAGCTTTAGAATGGTTTGTGAAATTGACACCACCTATTAAGACTTTTGATGAGTTGGCTGAATGATTTACCCAGCATTATTCTTACAACATCCAACAACCTGTCACCATGATAGATCTCGGTAATCTAAGACAACCTCAAGGTGAGCCATTTTCAACTTACTTACAACATTGGAGGTCATTGTATTCTAGATATCCTCGTCCGCTACCTGAAAGAGAAAAGATTGACATTTTTGTCAACACACTTGTGCCTAAGCTATTTTATGACCTAAGGAAGCAACTGTTCTCCTCTTTCAATGACATGGTTGAAAGTGCATATTGAATTGAGGATGTAGCTATAAGAAAAGGGGATATTGTTATTAATAAAGATGCTAAAGGCAATGGCAAAGACAAGAACAAACCTTGGAATAAAAACAAGTATGTTGTTAATGATGGGGTTGTTGATGCTCCTAAAGTTAAAGAACCCACTTTCAATCTTTCCAACGCTATCTATGCAGCAAAACAACAAGAAGCTGGCAACACTCACAATGCTCCTAAATCTCAATATGCAGATAAGCCTAAGAATTCATTTCAAAAATGAGTCTATACCAAGTTGGCAGAACCTTACGATGTGATCCTTAAGACTTTGGTTGAAAATGGATATCTTACACTTCCTGATAAACCTGTAACTGGGATCCAATAAATAAGCTAGATTGGTGGAGAGAGGATCATTACTGCCATTATCATAGAAACAAGGGACATCCGATAGATAATTTTTTTAGGCTTAAGGATGACATTCAAGACCTCATTGATAACAACACAATCTCCACTGATGGCTTAACTAAAAATTTTGATCACATAGCTTTCAAACATCCTCTACCTAAGCATGATAAGGGGG
The DNA here is from genome assembly GCA_027943335.1 of Chamaecyparis obtusa. NCBI lineage: Eukaryota > Viridiplantae > Streptophyta > Pinopsida > Cupressales > Cupressaceae > Chamaecyparis > Chamaecyparis obtusa. The sequence continues at coordinate 144,194 of BSBK01005883.1, forward strand.
AAACCTCTCAAGCACATAAGAAGAATTATGATGCAAAGATCAATTACACATATCCTTCTAATGCACCTATGAGTAACATGGTAGAGCCCATTGAGAGTATTCTTATGATGAGATCTCAAGATGATAATAAAGCCAATCATGGTAAGCAAAAGTTGGTCTTGCAAACATGTGGTAGTTCATCTTTCCGAAGTGAGACACTGAATGTTGTTACTAGGGGGCAAGCCAAGATTGTCCTTAAAACTATGCAAGATCCCAAACAAGCTTTTCCTTCCAAACATGCAGCTTCTTCAGCCACCCCTAGCTATGATCTTGTCCAACATTTGCAAAAGACACCAGCACAAATATCTATCATTGAGTTTCTTCGGTTATCCCCTTCGCATAGAGAGATTCTTGATGAGGCTTTACATACAACATGTGTTCCCAATGACATTGATCTAGATACATTTCAAGCTATGGTCAACCACATTTCATCTCCACTATCTCTCTCCTTTTCTGCAGAAGATGACATATCTATTTCTCACCCGCATAATCTAGCTTTACACATTGAAGTTCTAGTCTACCATACCCGCATCCGCTGAGTCCTAATAGACAATGGTGCAGGGTTAAATATTGTTTCTTTCAATGTCATACAACAGTTGGGTTTGTCAGAATTTTCTGCGGATTCTAAGAAGATTACTATAAAAGCTTATGATGAAGTGGAAAGATCTTCCAAAGGTCTTGTCACACTGCCTGTCCAAGTGGGTCCTGTCATGAAAGATATTAGCTTCCAAGTATTGGACATCCCACTCACATATAACATTATTTTGGTTCATCCTTGGATCCATGACATGCAGGCTATTCCTTCCACTTATCATCAGTGCATCAAATTTCCATACAATGGCACTGAAGTTGTGATTCCTGAAGACCATACTATTGCTATCAACGCTCTTGCTGCTATTGAAAAATTTGTTCCTCACAATGAACCTTCTATTGATCCTAGTATGTCTCTAGTTGCTGCTAAGAAATAACTTAAGATGATGAGCCTTGGTATGGGTGAATATACACTGGATTCCTTTGCTTCTATACCTGTTTCTCCTAGGTCATATGGGAAACCTTATGATAACATGAAGCCTTCCACTTCTTCTATGGTGATCTTTGATACTTTTGTTCCTTCATCCATTCCTTTAGAAGTAGAAAGAGAAGAACAAGCTATTCAAGAGTGGATCTATAGAGAGGATTCTAGAAATATCCCCATGCTCAGTAATTTAGACACAGATATAGATGAGTCACCACTACACACTATGGTTCAAATGGGAGATGATCTTCCTTCTACTTCACTTCTTTGGGGAGAAGAATGTATATCTATTGATGATATGGCTAAGGCCTCTATGTCTAGAACCTATGTGCCTAAAGAATCATTGCACTATGATAGACAACGTCACAACATTGCACGATTACTACAAAGAGGTGATCTATCACATAATGACATGAGTATCTCTACTTCTCGGCATCTTAAGCCTCTTCCAGAAGATTCTTCCATGATAGCTATGGATGTTGATGTAGTTCATGCCTCTTGTAACCATCCTGATGTAGTCGATGAGTCTCATGAAGGGTCGGATGAGTTTGTTCCCCGTATTGCCTTAGTAGACTACGTTGGTCCTTATATGATGAATCTAGATCTAGGTACTTTTGGAGCTTACCCTATAGGCTCCACCTCTCTTGTCACTAGAGATGACACCCCTCAAATCAATGCTATTGAACCAGTCACTTCATTTCATCTCGCATCAACACCTGTTACTTCTTCCACCAGGGAACTAGCAACAAAAAAGATTGAATCAACAATCAAGTATCAAAGTCATCACGTCAAAAGAAAAGAGCAATGGTCAGATGGTGAAAACCACATTGTGGCAGTATCCGCACCTAAGAAAAGTAAAAATAAAAATCTGCTCAAAAATAATGATTCTCAAATAAAAGATGACAAGCTGATTCTCTACAAAAAAATGGTGCACTACTTCAAGCATGATCTCATATCTATTATACTTCAACCCATTCCTAGAGCTGAGAACAAAGTTACTAATGCCTTGACATCCATCTTACAAATGAAAAATCATAAATTTCACTTCAAGTTCCTGGTGGATGAATTACGCTATACTGCTCACAAATCTTGCAATCCTACCATCTTTTCATATCTTCCACCTCATATTCTTCCTGACAATCCACCATGCCATTCTTTTTTCCATCCCTTACACTTTGCCTTTGTCTCTGGTGACTTGTATAGGAAGGGTCTAGACAGAACTCTCCTTAAGTGTATAGAAATAGAGGATTCAGAAAAAGTGCTAGCTAAAATCCATGATGGCATATGTGGATCACATTCTAACGATCCTCCGCTAGCTCAGACATTGCTTAGGGCTGTTTATTATTGGTCAAACTAGTTGAGAACTCCTATTTTCATAGTTGTAGCATTTGGGCCTAGGGCCTATCAATTTTCTACATCAGAGGAAACATATTCTTGATGCCCATTTCTGTCTAGGGCATTCTTTGTACATATTTTATGATCCTGAAAAAATTCCAAAAAAAATTCATATATGATGCTTAAAAAAATCCTAAAAAGCATAAAAAGTACTGAAAAAATGAGCATCCTAGTGAAAACCTAGTAATAGGCACTTTGATGTCTCACCAAAAAAATAAAAAAATAAAAAAAAATAAAAAACAATTGAAAAAGTGCCTTGGTGAAAACTTGGAAATAGGCGCCTTGGTAGCAAAAATACAAAAAAATTATAAAAGTCCTAAAAAAAAAAATCTATCAACTGGTAAATTCTTGGAAATAGACACTACTTGAGAGCCTCTGCACTTATGTCTATCATTCTTGCGTGGTGCTCATTCACTCCACTTCTCGCTTTGCCTCCCTAGCCTGGAATTGACTCTTGTCTTAGTCTAGGGGGCATATGTTATTCTAGCTTATCTTGAGTCTCTTTGTGCATCAGGTTTTCTTAGGCAACTTGGTTCCAACGGTGTTTTTCAACACCACCCCAAATATGTTTTTCAACACTACCCTTGCGTCAAGTGTTTCTCAACACTTATCAGATGTCCTACCCTATAGTCTAGTATGATGCAATATTTCTCACTAGCAAATGCGATACTCAGAGTCTGACTCTATGACCAACACACACGCACTTAAACAATCAACTTGCTTGAGATATGTTGACTTTATTTTTCTTTGTGTGTTGTCTATGAAGATTTCTTTGATGAGTGATCTCTCCTTGAGAAGTTTTCGATGATGCATAGCTAGAAGACTGAGGGAATGAGAACATGTTTTATTGCTTTTTCTGCTTGTGGGTATATTTTGTTGGTCCTAACTATCATGAGCATTTATGCTGGTCTTACTTGACACTATGGACCTACAAGATATTATCCTTGACTATTTTGCAAGTGCATGCTTATAGTCATTTTGACTTTCTTGTGTCTCGATGCGAACATAATCTTGCTATATCAAACTTAGGTAATCTCACTGCACTAGTCCTCTTGACCTACATGTCTTTGATGCCTAGGTGGGATTTCCACATTTCTATCTGATAAAGATCATATTCATATCCACAAACTTATGCTAGTGTGTATTGTATGATCTTGCGACGCTACCAATAATACTCAATGATGAATATTAGATGTCTATTGGCTTTGTGACCTTGCAAGTAAACCACTTTTCATGTAGTTTGCATTCTTAAGTTCATGTTAGTTTAGTTTTGCATCTTGCATATGGAGAGAGCTCTCCTTTACATCTTATGTGGACTTGTTAATCAATTGCGCTCCCCTTTTTCTTCTTCCTGATCATGTCTTTCACCTCTTGTCTTTCATATCCCATCATTTTCTCTTCATTTCAGGATCGAAACCAAAATCCACATTCACCTTTCTTCTTCTTTCATGCAGTTGGCTAACCTTTTGAGGCCTAATCCTTCGATCTTCGCTGGGGCATTCTTCACCTCTCCATCTCCATCTCTTTCAAACTTCTAGTCTTTCATTCACTTTCACATCCCAAGTTCCAATCCCCCTCCATGGTGTTTACAAGTTGAGGGACCGATAGGTTCGTGCCCCGTGTCCCATGTGTGGGGCATATCTTCACTGCTTGATGGTTATTCTATTCTCTTTCTATGATTATGATTTCTAGTTATTTGATCATGTTGCTCTTGCTTATGCTTTCCCTCTACCTGGATTTCACTTTTGATCCCAAGGGGGCAGACACATCATATCTTATTGGCTATCTCTTTCCTAAGTGTTTAGTTTGTTGCTACCAGGCTGACCATGCAGGATTTGCTATCTTTTTGCACTTCATTCTTTGGAGTCAGAACACTATTGCTTGCCTTCTTGGCTATCTCTTACTTTCTTGACTGATCTGAGTTGATTTGTGATCCCAAATCGATCTCACATTTTAACTTCATTCTTTGACTACATGTGTTCCCAAATTGATCACACATTAGTCAAAGAGGGGCAAATGTATACACCTAAAAATGGTCACCTAGACTATTAGCCCTTTGCTAGCACTTTTGCTAAATCATAAATTGCTTGTTCTTGATCAAATCCTAGCTCTATCATTTATTTGATTATTTTCTATGGGCTAACCATCTTATCCTAAGTCTTTATTTATTTAAAAAGAATATTTCCTCCCCTTTTAATAAATAAAAAGCCCCCCCTTTTCCTCTTATCCTAAGTTGCACAAATAAAGCATTATTCTTATTTTATAAAAAGGGAAAAAGCACTTTTTGTCTCATATGGACACAAAATTCAACTCTTATTTTCTCATTGGAGGATATTTGTGCACATGGATTGCTCCTCTTTTAAGCTCCACTATTGATTAAATCTTTTACCTCTTAATCTCCATGGTTCATTCCTTCTCATTTCCTTTAAAAGGAGAGCTCTCTTCTTCATTCTAGATCCCTAATTTTTCATGCTAATGTTATGCTACAGGTTTTCTAGGTCACTTTGGAGCTTTTGAAGATTTGGAGCATTCTTAGCCTCTACATCTCATTCTTGCATCCTACATCTCATTCTTGCATTCTTAGCTTAGCTTCATATTTATGCTTTCTTAGATTAGCTTCATTTCTATGCTCTAGATTAGCTCACATAGATTAATTAGCTTGGGTTGTAACACTTGCATATTTCCTTTCATAGCTTAGCTTGCATTTCCATTTCTAGCATAGCATTGCATTGCATTTTCATTCTTGATTCTTGAGGATATTGGCATTCTTGCCCTTGTCTTCATTGAATCTCCCATTGCATGGTTTACTAGCAAGGTTATAGGCTAAATAGCTCTAGCTAAGAGCATTCTTAAAAGCCCTTGCACTCCATGCCTAGGGAGCTATGGATCGATTTGTGAGGGCTCATTCTTGAGTTTCCTTGCATGTAATGATCCATAGAAGTGTGACACATTTATAGCACACAGGAAGTAGTGAAAGATTTTGTATTTTACCTTTGTATCAGAAGCTATTATTGTATATTGCATATTTGTGCAATGAGCTCATCTTGTAAATATTGTTTTTGTAATAGAAACTCCTAACAGGTTTGAGGATTCTAACAAGCCCTAGAGTCCCTTAACCAAGATAGAGACACTATATGTATGTAACAGACTCCTAACATGGTCAACATCCTTAACTAGATACTTTTTATTAGTGGCTCAATTGTGGGTACCATCCCCACCGAGGTTTTCCCTTGGCCAGGGTTTCCTCAAGAAAAAAACATGGTGTTATGAGTTCATTTGTTTTATTGCTATACTTGTTATTCATTTTACTTAGTTTAGTTTCTTATGCAAGCTTCAATTTAATTTCTTATATCCATAATGGGGCAAAAGTAAAAGTTTGTGAAATATGGATTCACCCTCCCCCCCTTTAGTATTTCCTATTTCTAAAAATCATCCCCACTAGGGTTTTCCCTTGGCTAGGGTTTCCTCAAGAATAAACATAGTGTTAAGAGTTCATTCGTGTTATTATTATGCTTATTATTCAGTTTATTTAGTTTAGTTTCTTATGCAAGCTACAAGTTAATTTTATATATCCATAATTGGGTAAAAGTAAAAGTTTGTGAAATACTGATTCACCCCCCCCCCCCCCTCTCAGTATTTCCTATTTTTAACAATTGGTATCTGAGCTTAGTTACTCAGAACAAAGTTATTCGGAGAAGGCCTAACAGCTTGAGTAAGATCTCTATGGATATTGATCAATTGCAGAAAAATATTGATGAAGCTCTTGAACATATTGATATTCTTACTAAAGAAAGAGATAAATTGAAGGACAAATATGATAATGCAAAAGACTACATTAAGAAATTAAAAGAAAAGATAGAAGATCTGAAATCAAAGAAAGAACCTACAAGTCAAGTCAAGGATTGTGATGAAATTTTAAAATGAAAGAAGGGGAATGAGATCCTTAAACATGAACTAAAGATTGTAGATCTAAAGCTAAGCTTGAAAAATGATAACAACAAAGATGAATCAAATCTGAAGTCTCAAAATGGAGATCTAAGATTTAAACTTACCAAAGTGACATCTGAATTTGAGACTACAAAATTGCAGTATGTTGAACTTATGAAATTCAACACAATTGTGAAAGGAGGATTAACTCAATCTAAACAACATCTTGAGAAACTATATTCAAGTAGTGAAATAATTGATGAATAGATTTCATATCAGAAACCCTCTTATGAAAAAACTGGTCTTGGATGATTTGAAAAAAAATTCCCAAAGAAGATTGAAGAATGCAAAGAACAAAATCTGGAATAGCCTAAGAACAAAGAAAAAAAGAAACTAGATGAGTCTAACAAATCTGAAAATGTACCTAATCTACCTAAGAAAGATGAACCACCTAAAGAGATGCAAAGAGAATTCAAAGGTAGATGCTTCTCATGCAATTCTTTTGGACACATGAATAGAGATTGTGCAAGTAAGAAATTCAAACCTATATCTCGTTATTGTTATAATTGTCATAGTTTTGGACATAGAGCTATTGATTTCAAGAAACCTAGATCTAATGATAATGGTAATAGTAGATTGTTTAGAAATACTAACCCTACAGATAATAGACCTATTGGAGAAATGAACAACATAAGAAATGGAGTTATGTATTATAGATACAAACAATTTGGATATATTGCCAGAAATTGCAGATCGCAAATTAGTTAGTTGGGACCAAGATATGGAAACAATGAAATAGTTATTTAGATATGCAGTAACATGGGTCACACAACAAGGTATTGCAGAATGAACAACATGAGAAATCCTAATCTTAGAAGAAATGGAAACTACACCATGAGAAATATGAACATCAACATTAGTCAGAAAGAAACTTGCAGTAACTTGGAAGAAGTTGAGTTTGTTAAAGCTATAGATCAAGCATGCACACTCAGTATACCAAGAAATCAAATAGGTGAAGTATTTGAGAGTAAGTTTGAATCAATTCCAAATTCATCTCAAAGTAATTAGGCATTAGAATAAGCATCAGAATAGTATTAGAGTTTGGAATAAGTTGAATTAAGCCTTGTGAAGTTAATATCAGCTAGAATATGATATAAGGAAGCTATGGTTAAGAGAGCATGAATTTATGAACATGTATGTGATTACACGAAAAGAAAGAATTTTTGCATGTAACCAAGAATAGATTTTGGTATGTATGCACTTAAGAAATTAATGCGATGACAATGTCTTGAAGGATTTGAAGGATAAAAAGAGGATTATTAACATCATTTGATCATTCAAGTGTTTACAAGAGACTTAGAGAGCTAGCTAGTGGAGATTGAAAGAAGTTTGCAAGATTTAGAGATAGATTCTTTGCCAGATCTACACAAAAGCCCTAAATCATGATTCCAAGGTATTTTGCTAAGAATTCATTGTTAAAGCAGTTATCATTTTAGTACAATCATGGATGCATCATTATTTCACAACATCAAAGACACTGCTAGACCTAAGATGAAGAAGGAACCAATAGAATCCTCTGAAGAAGACCCTAGTTTGGCTTTTTCGACCATTCCAGATAGAGTTTTACATTTAAAAGATGTAAAAGGGTATTTGAAATGAAAGTTTGAGACAGTAGGAGATAGTAGTTTGACTATAGAATACAACAAGATATACAAACAAGACATGAGTTAAAAAGAAGGATATGAACATTTAGGTCAACTAGACATTATCAAGTACACATTTCACTATGAATTTCTGAATGATGAATGGACTAAAATCATTTTGAGAAGAATCCATAATGGAAATTTTTGGTTGGATGACAGAGTAATAGACATAACAGTTGATCTAATTCATGAGGTTATAGGATTATCTAAGAAAGGTACAATTCCTTTGAATGAAAAGAATGTAAAGAAAAAAGTCTTAGATGACACCAAATCTTCTTATAATGGAAGAGGTATAGTTATTAGCAAGAGGGAACAAGATGATGTGAGATATATCTATAAGATATGCAAAGATGTGAAAGTTAGACTATACTTATACTTAGTCTAAGAGTGCATAAGTAGATATGCACTCATAGACTAAGCAAGATGGAACAAGATGATGTGAGATATGTGTTGTTAGACTATACTTATGCTTAGTCTAAGAGCGCATAAGTAGATATGCAAAGATGTGAAAGTTACAGTCAGTTGAAATTGCACAACCAGTGTGTGCTAGCAGAGAACAGAGCATAGAGCCGGCAGTGACTATTTTGGTTTGTGATTGTAAATTAATGTTGTAGAGGCTATGTGCCCATTGTATTTAGGTTGCTGACATATGTATATGTATAATTATAAGCACACTTAAGCTAATTCATTTGGAAGCATTATTTGTAATTATTTATAGGGCCAACCTAATTGTATAATTGGTATGAGTGCATAAATATAAAGTGTGTCCATTGTATTCAGTATGGAAGTGGAAAGAGAGTTGTGAGAAGAAGAGAAAAGGTATGCAAAGAGAGCATATGATTTATTAGAGCTTTTCAAGAGGTCGAAGCATCAGCGCACTAAAGGAATCGATCAGACAAGCAGTGTCATAGAAAAAGTTCACCTGCAGATATAGTGTGTATCTGATCTCAGAAGGTTGTAGCCTTCATCATTTGAGCAGTGAGCTCTAGGATAGTGAGTCCACTCCCCTAATAGGGATCATTGTAAAAGACTCCTAACAGGTTCTGACCCTTAACAAGGTCTACTGTACTTAAAGCATTGTAAAGCTACTCCTAACATGGTAAAGGATCTTCTAACAAGGATCACAAAACACTAGTGCAAATTATTAGTGGGTATCAAGTCCCATTGGGGTTTTTACCTATTTGGGTTTCCCCGTAACCATATTGGTTTCATGTGTTGATTTCATGTTTCATGTTTATGTGAATGTTTAATTCAGTACTTAAGCATTTATTATTCATTATTCAAATTAAAGTGAAAATTTTAAATATAGTGAACACTGATTCACCCTCCCTCTCAGTGTTCCCATTCCTAACAATTGGTATCAGAGCTCTAGTCCTCAGCAAACAATTTTAACCACTTGAGGAGATCATGGACAAAGCAGAAATGAAACATCTAAAGAAGAATCTTGAAGTAGCTCTTGAAGACCTAGACAATTCAGAAAAAGAAATTGAAGAACTAAAAGAAAAAGTCAATGATGCTCAATTAGTTATCAAAAGACTAAGAAAGGATTTGAAAGGACACTCTAGCAATGATCTTGAAGAAAAAATCAAGAAGCTAAATAAAGAAAATAAGTCCTTGAAAGAACAACTTGAAGAGTTTTATGATAAGCTGACTAATAATCAAGAAGTCTATGATGAACAGATCAAAGAAAACCTTCAGTTGAATGAAGAACTAAGGCAAGAAAACATGGAAATCTTGGAGCTAAGAAAAAACAAAGAAAGCTTGGAGCCTGAATTGAAAAAGTCAAAGGATCATATAGCCAAATTACACACCAGTGCTGAATTGGTAGAATCACAGTTGTATGCAAGAAGAATCAAAGGAGACACTAGCTATATCGAATACAATGAAGCACAAAATCAGATTGACAGTATGTGAGCAAGAAAGGATTCACAAAAGAACTCTACTGATAATGAGAAGTCTGAAGATCAAACCAAAGATAATGGTGGTCCTCCTAGGAATGAGCACAAGCCTGTAGAATGCACTTGTTTTGCATGTAACAACCATGGACACATTGCAAGGAACTATATAGACGTAAAACCTTTTAATGGTTACTTTTATACATGTAATAGATTTGGTCATAGAGCAATAAATTGCAAGATTAGTAAGAAGAGCAGGATTTAGCATGATCAAAGAAATCAGAATCAGACAAATGTTAGAAGTTCTCAGAATGTTACATGTCAGATATGTAACTATAATGGTCACTCAGCCAGATCATGCAAAATGGTGACTCATGTCAATGCGTCTAGGAATAATAGACCTCTAGTGATTTTTCACACCTGTAACAAGGCTGGACATATCTCAAAGTTTTATAGATCAACGACGCAAGGTCAGGAAAGCCCAAAAAAGACCGAAGAACTAGTTTTGGATCCTAAAGTAGAAGTCAAGTTTGTGAAGGCCTCAAAAGATGCGAGCTTTATTTGATAAGAAAGAAAGAATGACAATGTTTTTGAGATTGTATTGGATGCATCCCAAGTGGACACACCCTCTACATCTGCATAAATGGCCCTCAGGGTCATAGGGGGAGCTAATTTATCTCTAGACCCCTGCATGGTTGGTATACTCATCCTTAGAGTATGCGCCTTTGGACTTAAGCTTTTGGAGTGTATAGAAACCTTTGTGCAAGAGCACACATGCTGATTGTTAGTAGAACTTGAGTTTGAAAATTTGAAATGATAGCCTGGTTTATGCAAGTTGCATTAATGGAAAATTTCTTACTTTAAGTACACAGAAAGTTGTTTGTTCACTCATTGCATTCATACTCAGAGTGATTGAAGAGAAGATTGAGCTTTGGAATTTTTTGTGAAGATTTGAAGATTGAGTTATCAGTAATTGCAGTGCATTTGATTGGTTGCAAGAAACCCTAGCTTGTTACACCAATTTGGAAGTCGTCAGAACATCTCAAAGATCATTTGGAAAGAGAATATCAAGTAAGTCATGGTGACTCCTATTGTTTTTGATGTTTCTGAGAAGAAGAGGTAGTTTTCAAGAGGCACCCATTTAAATCAACCCTAGATGATTTAGAGGGAGCATTCTCCCACATGCCGATGGGCATCATGCATGTAGAAGACATAAGGGCTTACATCTATTGTAAGAAGGAACCTATTGGACTGGATAGGTTAAGGGTGCACATGGACACAATGTTGAAACCAGACAAAATGTTCATGGATAAATACACCAAATGGAATGATCACCCCATTGTTGAATATGCCATGGCATATGAATTCTATGAGGAAGAATGGATAAAGATATTGTTAAGAAGAATCCATGATGATTTGTTTTGGGTTGGAGATGTACTAGTAAGAATCACAAGAGACCTAATTCATGAGATGACAGGCCTTTCTAAGATAGATGCCATCCTTCCTATGGGTAAGGATGTCAAGAAAATGGTGGGGCAAGAGTGTAAATCAAGAAGTGATAAGTGCAGCATGACCATTGAGCCTATAGAGAAAACAAACATCAAGTTGATATCAATGATATTGGGTTACAGATTTCATCACACCAGCAGGGTGAATAGTGTGTCTGCAAGCACTATTCTAGCAGCCATCCATCTTGTGCAAGAAGATGGAGAGTTTAACTTGTGTGAGATCTTGTGCACACAGTTAATAGACAATATCAAAGCTATAAAACATGATAAGACTAAGGTATCTAGGTTTGGGTCCCTAATCATCTATATGTACCTTCATACAGTTGGTAAAGTGTCAGACTTGTATCTAGACAAGTCCATTCCTACCATGCCATAGATATCTAACAAGGCATCCACAGAAAGTGCACTTAGAGATTACATTACTTTGGAATTGAAGACCTTCAAAGCAAGGATGCAGATGAGGTATAGGATTCTTGAGAGTATTTTAGATAAGTATAAGGATACAATATGCTTCATGGTGGAGATTGATACTACATGTATGGAAGCTGCGGAACCTAGAATGAAGTGGATTCATCCACTTGGATATGAATTTGAAGAACAATTTCTTGAAGCTTATGCATAGGTACTACTATCAGCCCCTAAGGATGACAATGAACCTAGGTGGGGAACCTATGAAGAGAAAACTAGAGAAGTTGATGCTAAGCTGAACAATGTTGCAACAAAAAGAAAGGTTGCAAAAGTCACATCAAAGATCCTAAGAATTCATGGTGTATCACAAGAAGACCTTGATAAAGCAAGGGATGAGAAGATTTCTCTAGAATTGAAGAGTGCAGAAGAAGAACAAAAAGATCCCAAGGGGAAGAAGATAAAAATTGAGAAAGATGATAGTCATAAGGATAAAGAAGATAGTACTCCTATGCCCAAAGATACTCTTCCAGAGTATAAGCCTCTATTCAAGAGGAAGAAAGAAGCAAGCACTAGTCATCCATCCTTGTGAGCATTAAGGATCAAGAAAAACACTCAAGCACCTCCTCAAGTAGGATTTAGACCTAGCCTCAAAGTTCTATATGCAAGAATTGTTGATGAGGGAAGAATTGATCAAATAGGGAAGTTCTATGAATCATATAGTAAGACTGACAAGTCTAAAATTCATGGTATGATTATCAAACATTTGATAAAGTTCAAGAAGAAAGTTCCTGAATTGAAAACAAAAATACCAGATAATGTATGGGACATTCTAGAAAACCTTAAAAGACAAGCAAATGAAGAAGACCTAAGGATCAGGGGAAAAGTGCTAGAAGACACTCTGCCTGTATGTTCTAAAGAAGAATTGGATATGATATTGAATATGGTGAAGCCACACCTTAGAACAAAGATGAGAACTCTTCACATTATGAACAAAGATTATGAGTTGATAACAAAGGAAACAAATAAGGCCTTTGAGAAGGTGTTGTTAGAACAATAGATCAAACCACCTACTGTGCCCATCACTCATGCACCCATCAAGGAAGATAAAGTGGCAGAGCCCACTAATGTACCAATGACAGGTCCTTAGGACTCATCACCCATAGCAACAAAAGTAGTTTAGTCTACGCCTATGACAGAATCACCCAAAGATAGCACAATTATCATAGATAATGTGGAAATACCCATGGTGACTACTGATAAGGAGTTGGACAAGTTTGAGGAAGCATTTGTCAGCACTAAGGAAGAAAAAATCTTATGCAACAATACCCCTCCCACTTAGCAAGAAGAAGTAATCATAGAAAATATATCTGATGAGAAAGAAGAAGAAAAGAAAGGAGTAGAGGTAGAAAAGAAAGATGAATCTTCTATTGATTTGGTCAAGGTGAAGCAAGAGGTGATGGATATCACTCCCAACACTCCCTCCTCAGCATTGTTGTTAAGTTTCACACCTGACACTAGTAGTTTGGACTCCTGGAAGGAAGAAGACCTGATTAAGTTCAACATCCTAGCTATGGAGAAGGTGAAATAGAAGCAAGTAATGAGGAATCCTCTCCTAGTGGAATCAGTAAATATTTTGAATAGTTTGCTACTAGAGGATAAGAAAATGGTAAATGTACATTTAGTTGATGATGTGAGCATAGTCATCTCTCAGTTCAATGTAAATTTTTCAAGCCTAGAAGAATCTATGGCCATAGTGGTAGAGGAGAAATACTTAAAGAAGAGACTCAATGAGCTAATGAGTAACTTTGCACTAGACTTGAACTCTCTTAAGTCTAGTCAGGCATCATTGAAAGAGTTTGTAGATCAAGGAAGGAAAGTCATTGCAGAATCCATGGATCAGGATAAGTTCACTGATGCCCATCTTAAGAAGATCAAAGATGCAGAGGCAATGATTGAGAAGGTGAAGATTTTAGTGCTAGACATAGCCACTGATGAAAACATGTGCAACAATGTCTATCAAGGTTAGTTGGAAATAATTGAGAAGGCAGAGAAAGAAATGGAGAAGATAAGGTCTGGATAGACTCAATTGAGGAATGCTCTTGTGCCCTCACTAGACATTCTCAATAAAAACATAAAGGAGATTGATGCAACCATGATAACCTATGATCAAGGTCTGAGCACAAAATTGGAGAAGATGGAGAAGCTTCAATATGTATTATGCGCCCATCTACAGATAGTCAATTCTCTAATAACCTTTTGGAAGAAGGAGATCCAGAAACTCAAGATTCCATATTCAGATGTTTTCCCTCAGTGAGTGTAGATAGATAAAGTTTTTTGATGCACCTTTTTCATTAATTTCAAAGGGGGATTTGTATAGAATATGGAGTATATAAGATGTATAAGGAGATATAAGAGTATGTATAAATGTATAGAAGACAAAAGTTTTTTGTGTAAAGGATTAGTTAGAGGCTTGGCCATATTCTTTTGTTTCCATCAATAAAAAAGGGGGAGATTGTTGGCAAGTTGTCTATACTAAAGTATATGACTAGATATAGTGTTTTCATTATGGAAACAAAGTCATATACCAGTTTGGAGTCAGCACACTAAGTGTAAAGATCAGAAATCAGTTAAGTGTTCAAGATTGGATAGCATACAGAGTTCCTGTAGCTTAGAGCACCTACACCCATGTGTATGGATGAATTATGGTATGCACCCTAGAAGTTAAGGTTTTTAGACTATACTTATGCTTAGTCTAAGAACACATAAGTAGATATGCAAAGATGTGAAAGTTACAGTCAGTTGAAGTTGCACAGCCGGTGTGTGCTAGCAGAAAATAGAGCATAGAGCTGACAGTGACTATTTTGGTTTGCGATTCTAAATTAATGTTGTAGAGGATATGCACCCATTGTATTTAGGTTTCTGACATATGTATATGTATAATTGTAAGCACACTTAAGCCAATTCATTTGGAAGCATTATTTGTAATTAGTTATAGGGCCGACCTAATTATATAATTGGTATGAGCACATAAATATGAGATGTACCCATTGTATTTGGTATGGAAGTGGAAAGAAAGTTGTGAGAAGTAGAGAAGAGGTATGCAAAGAGAGCATATGATGTATTAGAGCTTTGCAAGAGGTCAAAGCATTAGCACACCAAAGGAATTGATTAGACAAGCAGTGTCATAGCAATAGTTCACCTACAGATATAATGTGTATCTAATCTCAAAAGGTTGTAGCCTTCATCATTTGAGCAGTGAACTCTAAGACAGTGAGTCCACTCCTCTAACATGGATCATTGTAAAAGAATCCTAACAGGGTCCGACCCTTAACAAGGTCTATTGTACTAAAAGCATTATAAAGCTACTCCTAATAGGGTAAAGGATCTTCTAACAAGGATCATAAAACACTAGTGCAGATTATTAGTGGGTATCAAGTCCCACCGAGGTTTTTACCTATTTGGGTTTCCCCATAACCATATTGGTGTCATGTGTTTATTTCATGTTTCATGTTTATGTGAATTTTTAATTTAGTACTTAAGGATTTATTATT
Source organism: Chamaecyparis obtusa (assembly GCA_027943335.1). Lineage (NCBI taxonomy): Eukaryota > Viridiplantae > Streptophyta > Pinopsida > Cupressales > Cupressaceae > Chamaecyparis > Chamaecyparis obtusa. The sequence continues at coordinate 159,635 of BSBK01005883.1, forward strand.
TAGTATTTAGATTAAAGTAAAAAGTTTAAATATAGTGAACACTGATTCACCCCCCCCCCCTCTTACTGTTCCCATTCCTAATACAAGAATGAAATATGCTTCCTAGTGGACACTGATTTCACCTACATTGAAGTAGTAGAACCAAGAATAAAATTTATAGACCCTCTTGAATATGAGATATCTAAAGTAGAAGCTAAAGAATATGTTGGTAGATTACTAAAATGTAGGTTAGATTCCAAGAGTCCTAGATTTGGAACCGTTACAAGTAGTGGTTTTCATTATACCAAAAGATCAACTTGTTAATGCTTGATACAACCACTAGACTTATAGAAGACACGGGAGGCTGTTAAACTATGTCACAAATCCTAAAGGGAGACATTGGTGGTTAGTCCAACAATCCCCCCCCCTCAGCGTCACCTAAGGTGATTTGAACATGTGACCAAGCTCTGATACCACTCGTTACAAGTAGTGGTTGTTGTTGCACAAAAAGATTGACCTATTAATGCCTGATACAACCACTAGACTTATAGAAGACACAGGAGGTTGTTAAACCATGTCACAAATCCTAAAGGGAGACATTGGTAGTTAGTCCAACATGAACATATGAAGAGAACTTCAGTACAACATAGTAGTCACAGCTACATAAATTAGCTAAGAAAAGAGTAGACAACACAATTAAGAAGATCCTAAAAGATATAGGAATGACCGAGCATGTGTTCAAGATTGTGAAGTAGACAACAATAGCTATTAGATATATTGGATAGAAAGAAGTATTGTTTGTTCCACCCTTGACAACCCATGCAACCCCTGTTAAGGATATCCAGGATATTGATGAAGATATTATAGAGTCAAATATGCCAGCAATAAGGAAATCTACTAGATCCACCTCTACTACACCAACTAAGAGGGTAAAAGAGATGGCAAGTGGACCAGGAAAGAGGTAGAAAACCATATTTTCTCTAGTAGAAAGGATAAGGATATGAGAAGATAAACCATAATTAGATGAAGAGGCGAGAAACAACCAAAAGAAGTAGTGGAAGCCTAAGATTGATAAAGTGAACCCTTTGATTAGTAATGAAGGTGATTTCACTAAGTTAAACAAATACTATGAGTTGTATAACAATTTTGAGAAATTAAACCTTGAGAATGCAGTTTTCATGTACATATGATTCTTGCTGACAAGAAATTTGAGGACATAAAGGACAAGATACTAGACAACCTTTATGAGAAGCTATATTTTAACAGGAAGAAGAGAGCAATAGAATAAGACAAAGACATAAGAGAAAGATTTGTGAGGAAACTTTGTGAAATAAAGGATGAAGACCACTTCAAGGAAAATATGAAAAACCTTAGCACCCATCTGAGGAGAAAAAGAAGAACAGTTCTGATTATGGGAGGAAACTATGAGGAGATTAATAAAGAAACTGAGGAAGCGGTTGTAAAGGTAATGAACTCTAGACCAGGAGAGATAGTGAATCCAAACCCGCTGCAGAAGTAGAACTACAAACAAAAACAACACCAGTTCTTCCACCCTCTGTCCACATTGATGATGAGTCTATGCATGTAGAAGGCACAAATATTACTATAGATAGAGAAGAGAACCCATTTTAAGACCAAGATGCATATGTTGGAAATTTGTTAGAAGCTATTGATCAGAAGAATGAAGAAATAAATAAGGAGGATGAAGTAATAGAAACAAGAAAAGAAGAGAAACAAGAAGTATCATAGGATAAGATAGCATAGGAGAATCAAACAGTGCAAGAAGAAAAGATCAAAATAATTTCACCACAAAAGAGCACAAAAACAAGCCTATCTAGATCACCCATGGAATCAGTTTTAGAAAACTTGGGAGCACAAGTTGGTGATGATGATCAAATAAAGTTGATCTCATCCCTAAAAAAATTATTGGAAAGAACAAGAAGGTGAAGAGCTTAGAAGGAGCATTACTATAAGTTGTTAGGATTAGTCCCAAGAGATAACTGAGAGGTGGGGGGGGTGAATTAGTTATCTACAAGTTTCAATTCTTTATCCAATTAAGTATACTTAAACATAAAGCATAAACACAATGAAAGAACACTTCAACACAACACCAATATTTTGGTTACGGGGAAACCCAAATAGGTAAAAACCCCGGTGGGAATTAACATCCACTAATATTCTACACTAGTGTATTATAATCCTTGTTAGAAGATCCTTAACCCTGTTAGGAGTTTCTTTACATTATATTTAGTATAGTAGACCTAGTCAAGGGTCAGACCCTGTTAGGAGTCTTTTACAATTAACCCTGTTAGGGGTGAGGACGCACTATCCGCGAGCACACTGCTCAAATGGGCGAAGGCTACAACCTTCTGAATAACAGATACACACTATATCTAGATTTTGGTGAATTGCACTTTGACCTACTATTTGGATCAGTTCCAATGTATAGCACAAATAATTTACTTGGTCACATAGACCTTCTTCTCATGGCTCAAAACTTTGAACACTCTTCTCTGCTTTTCATAAACAACTCTGAACCATACAATAACAATCACAAATGACTGCCTATAAATATCTTTCCTCTAAATGATATAATCAAGTTGGTCTATTAGAACCACCTTGAAATCATATTAGAGAAACCATAAAAAATTGCAATAATAATTTGGTTGGCTCTACTAAGAACGTAACACATTCTCAGACCTGTCCAATAAGATAATTGTAGACGCGTGCTACACACTATCGGCTCTACCAAAATACCTGGATCTTTCTCCTCAAGCTGAATTAATTCATGCCCTCTTAACCGAACATTACTAACTCTTCTCCAAGCTCTAATCCAAGGGCACATACAGAAATGATAGGCGTAACTCCAGAATCAATATAATCTATGTCGTCTCTTCTAAACAAACATAGAAAATTGCTACTAGTGAATAGCAATTATATAAATTAACTTCTACTGATCATCAAACTCTACGTCCATGAATGTAACATTACTAATATGTCTTCATCACATATCCAAATGTGCAAGGCTCTATGATAACTGTACAGACAATCATTCATAGAACATTGCCTATTACTCTATCAGGAACATGGTTGACACAAGCTACTATATAGCTATATGTACTAATAGTTAACCTTTGCACCCATCGTATCATGCTAATAACATATCCATGCTACATATACTAAAATATTATTACATAAGTCTTCCATGCATGCTACTTACCATATGTTGTCATCAATGAAAAACATACAGTCAGCACTGGCTTGCTAGAAAATCTCCAACAATCTCCCGCTTTGGCATTGATGGCAACATATGGAATGAAAAACTCCACCAATCCAAATGAACATTTTTTATAACATTCTCTAATTCCTCTTCAAAACTCCCCCAAGGATGAATCCTCCATCTTCTACAAGTTTCTTCAACATTCTCAATTTCCTCAACTTAACTACTTCCACAATTGAATACAACTCCCCCTTAATATATTATTCCTTCTTTTACTTCTATTTTCCATGACTATATATCACTCCCCTTTTGACATCAATGGAAAAGGGCACCAAATAGTTTTAGCACCAGTACTACTCCTAAGGTAGATTATTCAACCATCCATCAGTCCCTAAGGACTGATGCTCTTTCTTCTTTCTTCTAAGCAGAATCAGGGAAGGGAATTACTCCCAACTTCTCCCTGAGATACTCAAAAGTATCCTTTGGCAAGGGCTTTGTGAATATGTTTTCCAACTAATCTTTAGTACTTACATAGTCCAACTTGACTTCTTTCTCTACCACTTTCTCTCTTAGGAAGTGATACTTGATCTCAATGTGCTTTGTCTTTGCATGCATGAAAGGGTTCTTCGATATGTTGATAGTGCTAGTGTTATCACAGTGAATAACAATAGGATAATCAATCTGACTTCCAAAATACTTTATCATCTACTTGATCCAAACAATTGTAGAACAATTCAAGGCTGCTACAACATACTCTGCTTCTACTATTGATTGAGAAAAGCAATTTTGTTTCTTGCTTGTCCAAGTGACAAGTCTGTCACCAAGAAACACTGGTCCACCTAATGTACTCTTTATGTCATCAACGCATCTTGCCCAATTTGCATTAGTATACACATGAAGCTCAACATTTTTCTAAATTAGGATACCATAGACCATAGTCTATAGTGCCTTGCAAGTATCTAAATGTCCTTTTTACTACCATGAGGTGACTTTGTTTAGGCTCTGCTGCAAATCTTTGAATTATGCTAACTACATTGGAAATATCAGGTCTAGTTTGAGAAAGATAAATGAGTTCACCAATCATAGACTTGTACAATGTTATATCTACTACTAGTGATTCATCTTCTTTTGTAATCTTGCATCCAGTTATCATAGGTGTCCCTACTGGCTTGCAATCATCCATCTTGAATTTCTTTAATATCTCTTTCACATACTTGGATTGATTAATGAAAATACCTTTCTCTATCTGTTGCACATTCAATCCCAAAAAGTACTTGATAGGTCCAATCATGCTCATCTCAAATTCACTCTACATCTCCTTAGCAAATTTAGCACTAAGTTTTTCATTACCTCCAAAGATAATGTCATCAACAAATATAGCTACAAGTAGTAGTCCTTTAGATGTCTCTCTTATGAATAGGTTACAATTTTCTGCTCCTTTCTTGAATCCAATCTTTATTAGATATCCATCAAGTCTCTCCTACTAGGCTCTAGGGGCTTGCTTAAGTCCATAGAGGGCTTTCTTTAATGTTCATACCATATCAGGTCTATCTGATAAGGTGAATCCTTCTAGCTTCTCAATGTATACTTCTTCTTTCAAATCTCCATTCAAGGATGCTGACTTGACATCCATCTAATAAAATTTGAAGTTTTTTACTATTGCATAAGCTAGAAACAACTTAATAGCTTCTAATCTTCTCATAGGTGCAAATGTGTCTGAATAATCAATGCCTTCTCTTTGCGCATATCCCTTACATACTAACCTTTCTTTATTTCTTACTACTGTACCATCTTCATTCATCTTGTTTCTGAATATCCACTTTGTTCCAATCACATTCTTATCACTAGGTCTTGGGACCAGTTCCCAAGTGTCATTATTAATAATCTGATCAAGTTCTTCTTTCATAGCATCATGCCAATCTAAATCATTACATGTATCTTCAACACTTAAAGGTTCAATCAGAGATAGTAAACATACCACCTCATTGCTAGTTGAGTTATTTGCTTGTGATCTTGTTAAGAATTTTCCGCTCTGATCTCCAATAATGTCTTTCTTGGAATGGTTTATGTTCAGGCTTAGAATTGTTACCTCTATCAGGCAATAAGGCTAACAATAATTCTAGCTGACAATGGAAACCTCTCCTAGCTGTGGGTAGACTATGATTAGAGAGGAATCTCCAGATTCTAGGCCGGTTCCTATAAAATATTGGCTATCACTTTACTAACCTAAAAAACTTGATGGGAAAAGGGTAAAGGGAACTTTAAAACTTAGAAAATAAAGGTGATACACCAATGACTAATTCAAAAATCAGAAAAGAAAAACAACTCCAAACCTAGTTCACTATGAAATTCAGATGTTTGGAACACTTTTCACCATATAGACTAATGAATTTGATAATCAGGGATTAACCACAAATTACTAAACTCTTAGCAACATACATTTCTCAAATAAGGTTTGATTAATCAGATTTATCAATCTGGAAGGAACAATGAAACATTCACTTCCAAAATCAAAATCAAAAAGATGAACACTTACTAGAGAAGATGGAAAGGAATGATAATCTGAACACAAATATGACCTATAATCTGGTATATTTCCTTTACAATTTCTGCAAAAATGGTTACAAAAGTGGCATGAAAAAACATCTAGGAACAATACGTTCACTAAAATGCCCTCTTTTCAAAATCTGCAACCCTTAGAAAAGAAAATCTTCTTCCCTAAAAAGGCCTCCAAAACCCTAATCCGAGAATGCTCATCTCCCCTAAAAAAATGCTCAATCTGTGGCCATAAATCATGCCAGATATTTAGACCACATGTCATCAAAACAAAAAGTCCACCTTCCCCTAAATTTTGGCTTTATATAAGGAATAAATTCCTTTTACATCAAATTTAAGCCAAAATTTATTATTCTCTTTAATATAATTGGCTTTATAATTAAAGAGATAAATTTCTTTATATAAACATTTAGCCAATTATATTAAAAAGAAAATAGATATTAATAAAGGTTTAATATATTTTTTTGTCACTAAATCATTATCCAAAAGTTTCAAATATAAATATTTAAAACTAAATAAATAATAATAACTTAAGTCTACCTTAATCTCTTATAACACGAACTTACCAATTTAAAATAGGCAAAGTACAAAGTAAAACTCGACCCACTTGCCTTTACATTTTCGAATATGCTGTAAGCTCAAGACAGATGGCAATTATTTATGGTGAAACTGACCTTCTGTCAATATATACATTGTGGATGCCAAACTTTATTTTGTTTTGTTTTGGGCATTCTTTACTTTGCATACAAAATGGCATTTTGCTTCATTACTTTACATTTGGAGGGGTTTCAAACCCTAGTTGTGCTGGTCGAATGCTGGAACTGGCAGTTTTGTTTGAAGATTTTGCAAGAAATAAAAGAAATTTGCTATTGAAACTGAGGAATTCGACCACATCCTTTGCTGGAACTGTAAGTTAACATCTTCTTTATTCTTTGTCGATTTCCAGCTCTGAAAACATGCATTAACTCTGCATGAAAATGTTTCATCTGTAGATGCTAAGCTGAAAGCATGAGTTTATTAGTCTGAACTTGCTGTTGACATTTTTAAAAAAATGTGGACATTGTTACTTTCTGCAAAAAATGTTTTAAACTATGTAGTTCTCTGCTGAAATCTCGTGCATCTCCTTTGCATGGAAAAAGGGCCTTATTCTATTATTGATGTGATAAAAATGTGCTTCCTCTCTGATAAAAAATGTACCTCCATTCTCTGCTTGATATATGGGTTTATAATGCTGGAAAATTTACATGAACTGTGCATGGAAATGTTTCATCTGTAGATGCTATACGCATGCATTACTGACTGTTTGAAAATGTTTTTTGAAACATAGCTTCACTATTAAAAAAATGGTTCTGTTCTCCACTAATGTTCTGTCGATTTTCCTTTGAAAAAATATGGCTCTGTTAACTAGATCTTTCCTTGCATATGTAAACGGTAGTCATTGCATAAATAAGAGTTTTTCTATTGTTACTATTTTGAAACCCTCAGTGCCTGTTGAAACTTTGATAATAAACATACATCCTCTATATGCAAGAAAGAGTTTATCTATGGTTTACATGAGCTTTCTTCTGTATGAAATGGGACTCTTTTATGTGCATGAAAATGTGTCTTTCTTGTAAAACATGGTATCAAAAACCCTTATCAATATTTATATTCACCGTCAAGTCTCTGTTGTTAATGCTTTCACAAAAACGTTACTTTTTTCATAACTGAACATATGCTTTTATTTTTGGAAATGAACATCTAAAGTTTTCATCTTTCCAATGCATGATACATGGCACAAATCATGCTTCTCTCTGTTATTAAGGATTGTAACTTCAGCAAGTGATCTTTTTGCTCTTTAACCAACATAAGTACCTTTTTTGTTTATGTGCATACATACAAAAAGATGTTACCATTGTTATTTGTAAATGCACTGAAAATACATAACATGATATAAGAGAGTGACATTTTGTTCTAGCATAAACATGGACTTGATTTTGTTATGTTCCTTCAGCATAAAAAACTTCACCGTTTGAACCTTGAATTCAAACCTTTCAAAAACATGATCTACATTCCAACATTAGAAACTGATATGACTCTTGTTAGAATTTGAACATATGAACTATTTTTTCTTATAAACTCTGACAAGTACTGAAGAATGTGACCTGTTGGCATTCTGAGAAAAATAATACCAGCATTGCTGATGCTCCTGTAGCAGATTTTTGTACACCTCCTTTTGATACTGAATTTGTCAATTTTTGATACGAAATACAACAAGATGAAAATGTTTATTATTTCATTAATGAAGTTCAAGCACGGGCTTGTGACTCTCAATAACAACAAAATGCTAATGACTGAGGTTCGAACATGGGTTCATGACACCCAGTTATAACATTTTGTTAACATTCATATTATGATTCAACCTTGAAGTACTTGAAAATATTCAGCATTAAAATCATTGAAAGTTTCTGAAAATGTACTCTGTTTGTGATGAAATCCACATCAAAGGAGATCAGAAACCTGGAACTTCCTGTAGCATGGGAAACTAGCTTGTTCTGCATCTTCAAAATATGACTGAAAAAGTGAACCAGTCCACTGTTATCTGCAAAACACTTGTTAATTACATGCAATATCAATAAGAAACATATTCTGAAAAAGGTTTCTTAATTCAGGAATACAATTAAGTCCCTTTCATTCAGATTCTTTAGTTGTCCAAAATGAAATCACACACCACAATAGGTACTAAAAGTGAAAGGTTTCACATTCTAGAACATGTCCCTTTAACACTTTCTTGTAGTGATAGTTTTCATTTACTTGCTACATTTTCTCTTAGATTGATATGCAGATAGTATTAGATAGCTGATGTATGTAACTATTTTCCTTGTATTGCTTAGATCCGATAGGATCTAACAATTATTTCTTTTCTTTTTTCAGGTGATGCTGCCTTAAGGACCGAAATGTAGATGGAGACCCAGGTACGACTTAGATGCAGGGACCTGACAGATACCATCAAAACCAACACAAATACGAGGCAATGCATGGGAACCTTTTACACACTTTAGTTTTCTATTCTAATTTTCAAATGTACTCTGATTATTGAATCATGTAATATGAATCAAATGACATTTGCACTACATTCTTATGGATGCACAATGTACTGATCAATGATAAATTTTTTGATTTTGTAATAATTTGATCAATACTTAGAGTACAAAAATAAAATTTTATAACAAATGTAGTAAGTACATGCAAACTAACAGAACGTACAAGATAGTGTTAATTAGACAACTTGAATGTGTAAAATTATTTTAGTGCCTATTGTGTTGTGGTTAGATTTTGGATAACAGCTTCTAGATGTAAACTTTGGAACTTTAGGTGATACTGTCTCATCTTCCTTAGGAGTTTCTTCTTCACTTGTCTTAGGATCATTGAATAACACATCAATAATGTCAAACATTTCTTCAATAACTGTCTCACTAGTGGAGGGTCTGGGTTCTTCTTCAATCATGGGTTAGTAATCATGATATCCTTCTTGAACCATAAAATTTTCATCAATCTTAACATGAGCACTTTCCATGATCTTTTTCAATCTTAAATTAAAACATCTATAAGCTTTACTTTTAGTAGAGAAACCAAGGAAAATACCTTCATCACTTCTTGCATCAAACTTGCCTACTGCTTCATCTCTCTTGATGTAGCATTTGCTTCCAAATATTCTAAAGTATTTTATTGTGGTAACATTACCAAACCATAGCTCATATGGTGTTTTCTCCGCGCCAGGCCTTAATTGAATTCTATTGAGGGTATAGACTGTTGTATTGACTGCATCTCTCCAATAGGTGTGTGCAACTTTTCCTTCAATCATGATGGTGCACGATGTATCAAGGATGATCCTATTCCTTCTCTCTACAATTCCATTCTACTGAGGGGTTCTAGGTGCACTCAACTGCCTCTTGTTGCCATGTTCTTCGCAGTACTCATAGAATCTTTCAGAGGTGAATTCTCCTCCTCTATCCAATCTCAAACATTTTATCTTTAGTCCAGATTCATTCTCAACCTTAGCTTTGAATATTTTAAACTTCTCAAATGCTTATGACTTGTCTTTCAAGAACACAGCCCACATCATTCTAGTATAGTCATCAACAAACAAAATGAAATACCTTTCACCATAGTATGATCTTGTTTGAGTTGGACCACATAGGTCTATATGAATCAGATCTAACTTGTTCTCTGTTGAATTGTGCTTTCTCCTGAATGAGTTTCTCACATGCTTTCCCATCACACATTCCCTTCATACAGTATCAACTAGCTTTGCTATGCTAGGTAGATCTCTTACTACCTTTACATTGCTTATCTTTACTATGTTATCAAAATTGATATGACATAGTCTATTATGCCACAACCAACTGTCATCTACTTTAGCAACAAAACAACTTGCTTCTGGATCAAGCTGAAAAACATTACCTTTAGTCTTTGATCCTAATGCAATTATTTCTCCTTTGTTTTTTATGTTGCACTTGTTTCCATTGAATTTCAATCTATAACCTGTTGGTGTTCAAAATGACGCTTATGCACTTTAGGCTGCCAATATACCCTCAAATGGATTTTAGGAATGGTTAACTCCAAAATGTTATGAGGTCTTAGGGTAACTGGACCAACTATAGGGATAAGACTGCCCTCTTCTACTTCTGGCTCTGTAAAACCAAGGCGGGTGCACCTAACCCAGTATAAAATATACTTCACACACCAAAGATTGGGTTTGAATAATAGATAAAAGGATAGTAAGAAAGTACTAAATGATAACCACATATTCATTGACTCTCCATTACTATGGGGTGGAACCTTACACAACCAAATACTGAAAACTTAAGGATAGTTCTTAATTTCATGTGTTTGAATCATAACAACCTTGATCATGACATGTCAACAAGGAAATGCTTATCTAGGCTAGTGCCTCATCCATTGGGCAAGGTTTTTTAGATAGACTACACACACACACCAAAATATATCTGAGATTCAAAGCCATAAACACATTTACAATCTCCTCTACTACTTACAAAATATCCCTACATAGACAAGAGATAAATCTATGTCCCATCTGGAGCATCATTTAATCTAATCCTGGATTAGAACTCAAGAATGAAGACCTATACATAAATTGTTATGCAATGAACTAGAAAGTTCAAAATTCATCTACATTGACACAAGGGAGAGATGAGAATCATATGCCTATATTAAGTATGAAGAATCCTCAAGTGTATATAATCAATCCAAAGGAACCATGCTTGCAAACTACAGCTTAGACCTACAATTTTCTTTCTGTTGTCAAAATATACCAAAATAGGTCATTACAGTTCAAACTGGGCAGAAGACTCCCAACTAGAAAAGTTTGAAAACCTCACTCCCCATGACCTCGAATGATCACAAAAATCCCTTTATACCAGGGTTACAATGTAAGCACAATGATCATTTCAAACTCAAAAATTCAAAAACACCTAACCCCACCGAGGAGTTAACATAGACAAGACAGGGATCAAGCCGTAGCATGCAAGCTCAAACAGTCTAATTTCAATAGCCAACTAGCCCTATACTGGTCCAAGTACCAAATCATCATCAAACCCTAAGAAATCTAGCCACATTTGACCTTTGCAACACACTTTAGGGTACTATTTCATTTACTCCCCTACGGCAAGACACTCCTCTGCAACTATTATGGCAGCTTGGACCACATCGCAACAACCATTGCCACCAAACCAAATCAAAATCAGCCACTAAAGCATTCAATTTTGGTACCTCCAGGTCGCAGGAAATCCTCTGCAAAAAACCCTGCAATCATATGTGAATTTGGGTGCCAATGGATAGCCAGCAAATTTTAAAACACCACTGTAGATCACTTCCTCTTCCCGACAAATCAAGTGGCCTACATTTAATCCACAACAGTCATGGGCCCCTTTGAAAAGTCTTCGGCCACCTCACCAACAAGTAGCCAATCAAAACCAAACATCTCAGCAATATGGGCACCACGGACCCACCTTTAACTCTGCAACCGCGACGTCTAAAGAGTTGTCGCATGATCGCATAGCCGAAAAGTGGCCCTTGTGAACATGCGACAAGGCCAAAAGATTGCCACCTGTCACCATGCTATTCCTTGTATCCGCCTAGTCACTAACACAAGACCCACCCATCATAAGCCTTAGAATGGACAGCGGGCGTAAGATCTCATAGCTTTGAAAAAACATATGAGAACTTATGCCAACCGTTAGATCACGTCCTCGTCACAAACTCTCTGACAACGGCCCCACAACCAACTCTTCGCATAGTCACACTGTCATTTCTCCACCTTTTCCTGACACATCCAACCAGGATACGCCAGGATGGCCTGACCTGTCATTGGACCCACAACAGAGCACCAAACAAAAAGAAGATCGAACGGCTGGCACAATTTCGCATAGCCCCGACAAATCCTTCATGCTTTAGCGATAACCATTGATGCTCTGACATGTCAGGATCCTCTGACTCATCCAAAAACCAGGTCCCACCATTACAAGATTGTGCGACGAAGGTAAAGTAAACCGCCAGCCAGGTCACTAGATGTTAAGGGCTTAACCGCTAGAATCAGGAGACTAGGAGATAACAGTGAGTCACCAGGTTGTGGAATGAAAAACCTAACCGCTAGTCAGATGAACATCATAAAGAACTGGGACCCATGTGGATAGGTGGCAAGCGGTCACATGATCTCATGTCAGAAAAGTCTGACATGCGGCCATGAGACAACCAATCAAGAAGAGCCTGTAGACCTGGACCCACTTCACACCCATAAAAGAAAATCCAATGGCCTGTCGCAAAAGTGTAAAGGTTAAACATTATGCATCTTTACCATGTGAACATGTGACAACCACTGATTCTATCTAAACTTTAACCACACCAAGAAACTAAGAAGAACTATGACCCACCAATGATCACACTTGCGCAGTTAAGACCAAGGTCGAAAACACACAAAGTTTTTGACACAGCGAAAGACTGAAAACACATAGAGTTTTCAATGCCAGAAGACAAGCATGTAAAAATAGGAAGCATAAGGTTGAAAACAATGAAGGTTTTCACATAGACCGAAAACATCATAGATTTTCAAAAATACTGTGGGTTTTCAACACTGTGGTAGATTCTAAAACTGTTTCCTGCAGACCTTAAAACTTTAATAACTCCCTAGGTTTTGTGATTCAGGAGATACGATTTGGACTAGAGTAAGGTGACAACATGAAGAACACAGGGCAGGACATACACCATGAAACATTGTGGATTTGCTTCGCAAGATAAAACTATGACTACAGGTCAAGCAGGACAACATGACAAACATTTGCAGGGAATAGGCCATTTTCATAGGATTTTGCACTGACAGGAAAATGGACTAACATAACCTTTGTCAAGTAACTGCCCAACACTTAGTAGATTATGTTTCAAACCATTGACATAAATAACATCATCAGTACTATTCTTTCCATCCAAGATGATGGGTCCTCTACCAACGACGGGTTTAGGACTGTTATCTCCAAATCTAACTATGCCACCATTATATTTGTCCAGATGAACAAATATGTCTTTATCACCTGTCATGTGATGTGAACAACCACTATCTATAATCCAGTCTATCCTTATATCAGCTTGTGAAATCAATGCTAGCTCTTGTTCCTCTTTCTCATCTTCATGGTCTATCTTATTATTCATTTTCTCTATAATGGAAATGAATCCAATTTCTTCTTCAGTTGATTCATCATCTGAAACTCCATCCCCAGCATAGTAGGATTCCTTAGACTATTTGGGATTATAGTCATATTTGAACTTTCTAGCTCTTGTAGGACGCTTGGATGCAAAGTGACCAATCTTATTACATGAAAAGAATTTAAATGGCAATTGACCTTCATATTTTCCTTTTCCTTTCTTTTCTCTTTTGGCAATCATAGAAATGAAATAATATAGTGTTTTCTCTTCATTATTATCATCAAAATTACTAGAAGTGTTTGCAGATTTCTTACCATGAACTGTTGCTTTGAAGCCTGTCTCACTTTTAGGTTTTGTCTTCAATCTTGAAATCTCAAAAGCTGAGATTTTACTGATCAAGTTCCCTCTCTTAAAATTTTATGTAAGCTGCATGGTCTCATCAAGGATGTTGATCTTGTTTTCATATTCTAGAGTGAGAGTAGTCATCAACTTGTCCATAATGTCTTCCTCTGAGATCTCTCCGCCATTGTTCCTGATTCCAGCAACTGCTTCATTTATCCTTTGATTGTAAGCTTTGATGTTTTCTTCAGGTAGCATCTCTAATGCATTGTATCTTTTCTTCCATGTTTTTTTGCATGCATCCTTTGCTTGTTTGTCTCCTTCAAATATGTCTTCTAGGTACTTCCATATTTTGTGGGTTGTATCTACTTTCTTTATTTCTGAAAACTCACTATCAAATAGGGCATTGATAAGGACTTCTTTGGCTATTGCATTCTGATGAAATAATTCCTTTTTCTTTTCAGTAGCATCATCCTTTGCAAGGTCTTCTAAAGTAGGGATCTTGACTGCTTTGATAGTTACATCAAAAACTTCAAAAGCAATGCATTTCAAATGAGTCACCATCTTGTTCTTCCAATCAAGATAATTCTCTCCATCAAACTTAGGAATTTTTTTTCTGAAGAATTCCATCTGATCAACCTCAAGCTATTAAACTTTCTCTCTAAGGCACTTGGCCTTGATACTAATTGTTAGGAATAGTCCCAAGAGATAACTGAGAGGGAGGGGTGAATCAACTATCTACAAGTTTCCATTATTTATCCAATTAAGTATACTTAAACATAAAGCATAAACACAATGAAAGAAAACTTCAACACAACACCAATATTTTGTTTACAGGGAAACCCAAATAGGTAAAAACCCTGGTGGGAATTGACACCCACTAATATTTTGCACTAGTGTATTATGATCCTTGTTAGAAAATCCTTAACCCTGTTAGGAGTTGCTTTACAATATATTTAGTACAGTAGACCTGGTCAAGGTTTGGACCCTATTAGGATTATTTTACAATTAACCCTATTAGGGGTGAGGACACACTATCAATGATTACACTGCTCAAATGGGAAAAGGCTACAACCTTCTGAATAACAGATACACACTATATCTGGATTTTGGTGAACTGCACTTTGACCTCCTGGCTAGATCAGTTCCAATGTATAGCACAAATACTTTACTTGGTCACATAGACCTTCTTCTCATGGCTCAACACTTCGCACACTCTGCTCTGCTTTTCATAAACAACTCTGAACCATACACTAACAATCACAAATGACTACCTATAAATATCTTTCCTCTAAATGATATAATCAAGTCAGTCTATTAGAACCACCTTGAAATCATATTGGAGAAACCATAAAAAATTACAATAATAATTTGGTCGGCTCTACTAAGCACGCAACACATTCTCGGACCTGTCCAATAAGATAATTGTAGACGCACGCTACACACTATCGACTCTACCAAAATAACTGGATCTTTCTCCTCAAGCTGAATTAACTCATGCCCTCTTAACCAAACATTACTAACTCTTCTCCAAGCTATAATCCAATGGTGCATACCAAAATGATAGGCACAACTCAAGAATTAATATAATCTCTGTCGGCTCTTTTGAACAAACATAGAAAACTACTACTAGTGAATAGAGATGACATAAATTAACTTCTAGTGATCATCAGACTCTGTGTCCATGAATGTAACATCACTAATATATCTTCATCACATATCCAAACATGCAAGGCTCCATGATAACTATACGGACAATCATTCACATAACACTGCCTATTAATCTATCAGGAACACTACTGACACAATTAGCTTCTATATAACTATTTGTACTAACAGTTAACCTCTGCGCCCATGACATCATGCTGATAACATGTCCATGCTACATATATTGAAAGCTTACTACATAAGTCTTCCATGCATGCTACTTACCATATGTTGTCATCAATGACAAACATACAGTCAGCACTGGCTTGCTGGCAAATCTCCAACAAAAGTAACCAGCAAGCTTCAAGGAATCACATCAACCCAAGTAAGCAAAGTTGATCCTCAAGCTAAAGCAAGAGAGGTAATGAGAATTTTTGATAGTGAATCTACTACACTATTAGACATTGCATTAGTTAAATCTCAATCAACCCATGATGCACAGATATTTCAAGTCACTTGTCAAGATATAAGAAATAATTTGGATAATCTAGATGTATGTATAAAATAATCAAGGAGATGCTTAGAGAGAGGAAGAGCATTGTATAGTTAGTTTGCATTGTCACACAATCACAGCTCATAAATTTCAGAGACAATGAGGAGAAAAGAAGCAGAGTTGCAAGCCATGGTGAATGATTTATAGGATCCAAGTATGAAGTGTTACAAGCAGTGGTTGTCGTTGCACCAAATGATCTACTTGTTAATGCTCGATACAACCACTAGACTTATAAAAGACACAGGAGGCGGTTAAGCCATGTCATGAATCTTGAGGGGAGCGTTGACCATTTTGCCAACAATCTCCCCCTTAGCATTACCTGAGGGGATTCAAACCTATGACCAAGCTCTGATACCACTTGTTACAAGCAGTGGTTGTCGTTGCACCAAAAGATCAACCTAATAATGCTTGATACAACCACTAGACTTATAGAAGACACAGGAGGTGGTTAAGCCATATCACCAATCCTGAGGGGAGCGCTGACCATTTTGCCAACATGAAGGTCACTGATATTGAGAAGAAAATAAGCAGAACCTATGATGAGTTAAGACTTCTTGAGAATGAGAAGGAAAGAATATTGAAGAGATTCGCTCTACTCAGAGAGCACCTAACCATGAAGATAATTAATGTAGAGAATCAATTGGAAGAATGTCTTTCATCAAAGACATCATATGGTAAATTTGCATTTTATAACCTTAAAGTAGTTGAGATAGCATTCTATGTTGGAAAAATGGTCAGCGCTCCCCTCAGGATTCATGACATGGCTTAACTACATCATGTGTCTTCTATAAGTCTAGTGGTTGTATCGGGCATTAACAGGTCAACCTTTTGGTGCATCGGTAACTACTACTTGTAACAAGTGGTATCAGAGCTTGGTCACAGGTTCAAATCCCCTCAGGTAATGCTAAGGGGGAGATTGTTGGAAAATGGTAAGTGCTCCCCTCAGGATTTGTGACATGGCTTAACTGCCTCTTGTGTCTTCTATAAGTCTAGTGGTTGTATCAGGCATTAATAGGGTGATCTTTTGGTGCAACAACAACTACTACTTGTAACATCCTATGGGCTATGTGCATTATTCAGTGTTTCTGATTCAGTCAAGAAGACATGGGATAAATAGATTGATAATTAGAAGGTGAACTTTACAAATTATCTATCAAGCCTTCCAACCTTTCAATATTGAAGAAAAGGAGGTAAATCAAAATTTTGACATACATATACATATAATTGACACCTTTGTCATTGTTGTCAAAGAGGGAGTAGTATAGTATGAGAAAATTGTACATATTTATAAGATATAGATAGGAGGAATAGTATGAAGTATAATCTAAGGGGGAGTATCCTTATGGTGAAATAAGTAGACATGTATGATCCACATATATTTTGAAAATAATGTAATGGTCGTATGTACATTTTTTTGAAATTTTTTGTGATAAGTTTTTGGGACTTAGCCAATTTTCCCATATGTTGCCACCAATGGCAAAGGGGGAGATTGTTGGCAATTTGGCTAAGTAGGATATCATAATGTTGTCATTATGGAAATATATATTCAGTGTAGAGATAGCATGATCCAAGGAATAAGTTTTTTATAAGAACTCATGAAAATTGTCTAAGTATAATAGTGTTTATTAGTCTACACAGAGACCGTTTTGATTAGTGATGTTCACATAAGCACATTCAGTGCATGCACACTTGAACATGGATCATTCCAGGTATATTGAGGTTGCATCTAAGAGTGCAAGTCTGTACGACATGTATGGAAAGAGATATCAATTTTTTACAGAGACAGTGTTGAGCCGGCTAGAACAGAGCAGCGATCAGAAATTAATTATATTGAGTTAAGGGATTATTTTGTTTATCAAAATAATGACTTGACTAATTAGGGATGACATCCTAGATGTTAACCCTAAGGTAGCATGAAATGACTTTATGTTTTGAGAAGAGTATAATGAATTGTAAGCCAACAAGAAGGCTATTTTGTAACAACTTGTATATAAGTACGAAAAATGTAATGCGAAGATATATGATATAGATATGATGTGAAATTGTAAGTTGTAAGAAAGTAAGAAAGAAAGTAATGTATGTAAAGAGAATTCATAAGCAAGTATTGTATACTAGTACGAAGAGACTACAAAGCTAGATTAGAATATTGATATTCAACAGTAGTAAAAGGTTTTTGTATTCTACCTTTTGTATCTAAAGTTATCATTATATATTGCATGTTTGATAAGTGAGGTCATCTTGCATACATATATGTTTTGTAATAGCAACTCCTAACAGGGTTGAGGATTCTAACAAAGCCTATAATCCTTTAATCAGGATAGAGACACTATACGGATGTAATAGACTCCTAAAATAGTCAATATCCTTAACTAGATACTTTTGATTGGTGGATCAGTTGTGGGTATCATCCCCACCGGGGTTTTCTCTTGGCCAGGGTTTCCTCGAGAAAAAAAATGGTGTTATGAGTTCATTCATTTTATTGTTATGCTTATTGTTCATTTTATTTAGCTTAGTTTCTTATGCAAGCTACAAGTTAATTTCATATATCCATAATTGGGAAAAAGTAAAAGTTTGTGAAATATTGATTCACCACCCCCCCCCCCCCCCCCCCGCCTCTCAGTATTTCCTATTTCTAACAAGAAAGGGATTAGATTAGAGTATATCAGCACAAAGGAACAGATAGCAGACATATTTACAAAACCTTTTCCAAAAGATACCTTTGAATATCTCAAAGGTATGTTAGGGGTGAGATCCCCTCCTTGTGAGAATTAATTAATTCAGGAATGCATCAGTCCAGTGGTTTTCAGAGCTATATCACTTGTGGACTTGAGGCTTGGATATACTCCTCTGGGGGAGTAATCACGTGAACAAAACATAGCACATTTGGGTAATTTTGCACCTGAGAAGAGATAATTAGAGATTAGATGATGGCACCCTTTTCCATTGATGTCAAAGGGGGAGATATCCAATGAAAATCCCTATTGTTTTAGGGGAGAGATTTTGAGAAGATTCTATTGAGGATATTGAGAAGATTGTAAAGAGGATATTGAGAAATTTGTATTGAGATGAGTACTTTTGGGTTGATGGATTTTCTCATATGTTGCCATCAATGCCAAAGGGGGAGATTGTTGGAATTGCTTTTGTAATGTGTTGAATCTCATTATTTTTCATTGTTGTCAACATATGTTTTAGATGAAGGAAAATAAACTAGTTAATAATGATGTATGGATGAATGACAGAAGTGTATAGCTACTGTAAGGTTGTTTCAAAGCATGCAAAGATAGGAATATGTACAAGGATGAGTTGTGACCTTATGTCTAAGGTCACTTGGCTTAATATTTCATATGGAGTGAGTTATAGTTATTTTAGTGAAGACTAGTTACCAGATTGTGATAGTGGACCGTGACAAAGTTAGTCTCTATATTTCTGAGATAACTCTTATGCGAGCATGATTTGTAACCTACGAGTTTAATGTGCGATAGAAGACATATTGGAGAGTATTATTTTTTATTATGGAGTTGTGTTTGTGGTGATGTCATCTAAAGTGTGTGGTCTTGCAAAGACCTATTTGGAGTCAACTGGAGATGTGTAACATCTTGTGAAGATGGAAAACATGGATTTTGGATCCTAGAGTGTATTTGATGTATTGTAACTATTTTATACTTGTGTAAGGTACTGTTTGTATCTTAGAAAGGGTCTATTTAATTATTTTTTCATTGGGGAAGTCTTAATTGGTTGACCTAATTGATTATCGTAATAGGGTATAAAGAAGAGTTGGTTTTGGAGGATAAAGTGTGGCGTATGTATGTAAGTGGTGAGCTTATATTTGTGAAGTCTGTTGGATGTAGAGCAGAGGTTGTGATTGAGGAGCTTCATTGGAAGTGATCAAGAAAAGATATTTGCTAGTAGACAATTCATTGGATTGTATATCTTCTATACAATTGCATTTCGGATAGTGAGTCCTAAAGGTGGATTTAACCTTCTTTAGGCAATGTTCCTAGGTAGTGAGCCTACCATTTTTCTCTTGACTCCTAACAGGGTCTGTCCTTTAACAAGGACTACGTACCATATGCATTAATAAGCTCCTAATAGGGCTAAATCTTTCAACATGGATACTTTAATTTCAATACATAATTTGTGGGTGCTAATTCCTACTAGGGTTTTACCTTTAGCAGGGTTTCCTCGACAACATAATATCATGTTATGGTGTTGCACTCATTGTGTTGATATTCTGATTAAGTTTTTTGATTTATAAAGTATAATGTTTAATATTTTATCTCACAACTAATTCTTCCCCCCTCTCAATTGTGTTGGTGGACTGTTATTCCTAACAAGAATGTCTTGCATCTCTCCACATAATATTTTGATGGATTGCAATTTTGATGTTGTAACGTATGGACTTTAAATGTTTCACTATCATATTTTATATCCAAAAGAGTTCATAGATAGTTTTGTTTTGTCATTTTCTAATAGTAAGAATGAATATTAGGAATAGTTAAGATAATTTTGGAGAACTGAATTGGTATTTCAAGTTGTGCAATTTGGTGGATAGGTTTCTAGTATTTGTACAGTATTCCAATTTATATATCTTAAGTTATTTTTCTCTACAAGTGAAGATATGTTGTTTTGAGTGTGATATTGTGTTGATCTCTCACTAACTCGATTGATTTTGATGAATTGATTTATAACTTATTAGTTTGGATACTCTTTGGAGGAAGGGCTAAGAGATTAAAATAGGTCTTACCATGGTGTGTTATTTTTGGCATGACATCATGTGGCATTGGAGGGTATTTTTGGGTTGACCCGCTAATGTGCTTTAACATTTTTTTTACATGTTTCATTTAGGTCCAACCTTAAATGTGGTTGTGATGTGTGTGCCTTGATGAATTCATTTATCCAGATGACATGTTATGAGGTATATTTTTGTTACAAGTAGTGGTTTTTATTGTACCAAAAGATTGACCTGCCAATGTTTGATACAACTACTAGACTTATAGAAGATACAGGGGGTTGTTAAACTATGTCGTGAAACCCAAGGGGAGCATTGACCATTATGCCAACAATCTATCCCTCAGTGCTACCCAAAGAGATTCAAACCTGTGACCAAGCTCTAATACCACTTGTTAAAAGTAGTGGTTTTCGTTGCACCAAAAGATCAACATGTCAATGTTTGATACAACCACTAGACTTATAGAGAACACATGAGTCTATTAAACCATGTCGTGAATCCCAAGGGGAGTGTTGACCATTATGCAAATAATTTTTCTCCTTTATCTCCTAGATTTGATTGCACTAAAGATTTATGTTCATGGTGGCTGACTTTGTGGAAATATTATTTATTTTTCATGTGATCGACCTTGTATTTTTTATGATCAAGCTATTATATATATGTGCACAAAATGATGAATTTGATATGGAAGTGGATGTGAAGTATGTGTGAATCAAATGTGAAGGAAGAGTAATATGAATGCGAAAGAGAAAATGCGTTATCTTTTCATTTCATCATTCCCTTGTAATTATTGGAAGATTGTAGTCTCTTTTGGTATCTTGTAAAGATTTGTATCTTTGTTCTAATGTAGTGTTTCTTAGCCTACAATCCCTTTATTAGGGAGTAGTACACTTCGATGGAAATGAGCCTAAAAAAAATATTGTAATCAGTTATTTGTATAGTGAGTAGATTCTCACCATGTTTTTTCCTATATTGGGTTTTCCACATAAATCTAGTGTTCATGTATATGTGTGCCCATTGCAATATATTTCATTAATGGCTAGTTGGATTAAAATTAAGTGTTAATAATGTAAGACATAATAAGTTAAGTTTCTATGCAAGTTAATTCGCCACCCTCTCTCCCTCTCAACATCTAGAGGTGTTCAACACCATGATTTTAGAATACTAAAGTTTAACCACTGATTTTCTCATACTAATGTGCAAGGTAAAATTTGTGACAGATAATATACAACAAAATGGAGAATTAAAGACGGAAGAGAGAAGGTGCAGATTTGAAGGAAGAGAGATCTACAAAAGATTGGAAAAGAAAATAGAGAAAAGAAGGATGAATAGTGAGAGGCCATGAAAGGCCATGTATGTATTTTAATGTTCCATATTATTGTAATATGCTTTACAAATTTTGTTGTCAATAAAATTATTACATGATTTGTTTGCATCTTTGGAATTATTTTTTTAGGGAGAGTTTATCTTCATCAAATGGTATCAAGGCTAATGTTCCTAGGCATGTAAATAAAGTGTTGAACATGACACAATCTAGCACTAGGACTTGTAAGTGGAATTTGAAGTAGTAAAGTAGTCTAACAAGCTATCAGGATCAAATTTCTAGGTTTATGGGGATTACTAAGCAATTGAGAGCTAAGAGGGACAAGCCATGAGAAGATAGTTTATTGTAAATGAAAGTTGTGTTGCAAGTATGAAAGAGGACTTGTAATTGATTTTATTTGGTACTTGAAAATGTATGCAAGGTTGGAAATTGAAAGTGAAAAGTATTTGATGAAATGTCAAAAAGGAAAAGAATGAGGTTTGATATGGTAAAGCATTTGGAGATTTAAAACCTTGTTAAAAGAGAGACTAAAGATAAGGCTACTGATATAAAAAGGATATTGAAGGGTGTGAAGGAGATTAGAGCGGAAGTAAAGAAGAGGAAAGAAGAGAAGAGTTTGGTTTTGTGTGTACAGGAAGAGGAAGATGTTGTAGTAGAAATTACAAAGGAGAACAATGGTGAAAAAGTAATTGTATGTCCTTTGGGGGAAGAAAATGTTGAAGAAAAATTAAAATAAAAGTAGCAACAAAGGTTGAAGAGAAAAGTGAAGCTACATTAGTAGAAGATGAAAATATTGTAGCAAATATGTAAGGAAGAGTTGCAACATAGGAAAAGGAACTAGATACAATAGAGATAATAAATAATATTTTTATTTTAATGGTGATGGTGATATGTATTTAGATGAAGTGTGGAAGAAGAGGTGAATGCAAATGAGGTGTAGGAGGAAATAATTAATTTATATAATATTGTTAGTGCAAATTTCCATATAGGTGTAGAAGATTATAACATAAATGAGATGGACTATGAAGAAAAGAATATTTTGTGGGGAAGATTGGTCAATAGTGGACACACGTATATGAGAGGAAGAAGTGAGGAGGAGATTTGGTAGAAGAAGTCGGGAGTTATTCTAGTCAAATGTTGGAAGAGAAGGAAGAAGTGTTGTAATGTACCTTCTTTAGTAGTGGAGATTGCTAAAGGTTGTTTACAACCTAAAGGAGTGGCTCAATCACTCAACTCCATTTTGAGTTTTTTTCTCACAAACTTCTTACCAATGGTATCTAATGCAAGGGCATCTAGGTCCACGAGTGATCTTGCATCAACCAAAAAAATGTTAGTTTATTTTATCCCAATTTTATTTTGTCATGGTAGTTCTTAGCATCTCTCAACATGAAGAAACCATTGATATGACCATAATTGCAAAATTTAATTATTTTTTGAATCACAACTTTTCACGTATTAATATATATATATATATATATATATATATATATATATATATATATATATATATATATATATATATATATATATATATATATATATATATATATATATATATATATATATATATATATATATATATATATATATGTATGTATGTATCTATGTATGTATCTATATCTATATCTATATCTATATCTATATCTATGTATGTATCTATATCTATATCTATATCTATATCTATATCTATATCTATATCTATATCTATGTATGTATCTATATCTATATCTATATCTATATCTATGTATGTATCTATATCTATATCTATATCTATATCTATATCTATGTCTATGTCTATATCTATATCTATATATCTATGTATGTATCTATATCTATATATCTATGTATGTATCTATATCTATATATCTATGTATGTATCTATATCTATATATCTCTGTATGTATCTATATCTATATATCTGTGTCTGTATCTGTATCTGTATCTGTATCTGTATCTGTATCCGTATCTGTATTCGTATCTGTATCCGTATCTGTATCCGTATCCGTATCCGTATCCGTATCCGTATCTGTATCTGTATCTGTATCTGTATCTGTATCTATGGATTTCTTGGAGTCTTTGAGAGGTCATTACATACATCTTTGCCAATTTTTAGATAAAAAAATAATATGATTAAAAGTTACATTACAAGTCAATTTTCAACACATGGTTGTGCACTCTCAAAACACCAAATTAATCAAATATTTTTGGCCACATATTATGAAGATCATGAAAATTATTATTTTTTTGTTCCTTTTTGCTTGATCGTTTCATTGCATATAACATTTGGGGCATTTGAAATTGAAAAGGGTGTAAAAAATTATTTGAGAGCCCAAAAAGGTGCTTAATCACCCTTTAAAATAGTAATTCATTTCAAAATTTGCACCTCAATATTATTTTCGAATAGAAAAGTGTATTTAAATGAGAGAGGAAATATGGAATTTTTAAAAAAATAGCAAAGGTGAAGAGAAAGAGGCACCCATTTTTGGCTTTAAAAATATAGAGTTTCAAATATAGTAAGACTGCAAATAAAATATATAACAACATGGGGAATAAAAAAGGGGGAGAAAAAGATGTAGTTTTGAAGGAAGAGGAAGTTGGATAGAGTTGGGGAGGAAAATGGAGAGAAGAAGGATGGATATTGAGGAGCCATGAAAGGCCATATATGTATTTTGTTGCAGTTTTTTGTAATATATTTTACAAATTCTATTGTTGATAAACTTATTATTGGTTTTGTTTGCATCTTTGGATTTTTTATTTGAGGGAGTCTTTCTACCAAATGTTGTGATAAGGTGTGGTAATGATTGTAATCTCTTGGATACCTTGACATCAATCACAACACTAACCAACAACTTTGACATCATTGAAAACCTTTTTCTCAACATTTTGTCCCCATTGGATATTCTCCTTTTATCTCCACTCTATGAGAAATTTGTACATTAATACCTAACATGGCCTAGTATTTGAGACTCTTCACCTTGCATACATTACCCCCTAAGTTGTGCTTAAGCGACACTATTAGTGTAAATAGTATCATTGTCTACATATTTATCCAATCACGTTTCTAGAATTAACCTATTAACATCTAGCTTAAGTTTAGTTAGGCTTTATATAATTGAGAGATATCTCCTCATCACTTGAGACACTTGTTGCATTTATGATTGACACTTTCTCACACACTTGTCAACTAAGCTCACAAGTATTGCATCTTTAGATTGGTAGTTAGAGTTTTACAACTACCTTCTCACCTCATCCTTGCCTTATACATGCAAGGTTGATCATTGTACATTTTACATCATCCATATGATAGATTATCCTATTATTTTTTATTGTTTCACTAGTGGAAGATTATTTATGTACTTTCAAATTCCTGACTTAAATATAATTTTCCTACATTGATTACACCTGAATGACGTCTCCACTTAATCTATTTGAGTGTAAATATCATATGTATCTATAAATACTAGATTAAAATAACCTATCAAATTGATGATATTTACTATGAAATTTTTTCTCAATTCATAAATTTAATAAAGAAATTGTAGATCATTAAATTCCTTCAAAATGGACGTTCATCTATGGTATGCATCTTCTTCCCATGGTGTAATTACAATTATTTTTATAAATCAAGAGATAGGATTAGAAATCAACAAAAATACATATAATTATCAAATAACTAAAATGAAGCCCACTCAAAATATAGAAAATCTCTAAGTGACCAAATATTTAAAGTATCACCTAGAATGTGTAAAAATGATAAATTCAATACATAGAATTGAATCTTTAAATGTTAATTGATTGACAAAGAATAGCTCATTAATATCCTATGTATTTGATCTCCAAAATCTTAGACGAATTTGACAGAATAGATACTTCTCAATCCTTGGCTCTTAGCCAAAGAGGTTTGGCCTATGGCACATGCTCATATATAGGGAAGCTACACATCTATGGGTTTGTAGAAAACCCTCCATGAAAAAATAAAATTAGAGATTCTAAAATAAAATTTTGAACTCAAAATCTAAAAGAAAAATTAGACTTCAATTAGCAATAAAACAAACCAATAATAAATAAATAAATAAAAGCACCACTAGAAAGTGCTTGGGTCCAATTTTATGATGCCTATTTTCTTTTAAAAATGTGACTTTGTATACCCAAGATATGCTCTCTATAAATAAATTGCCCCATTGTTCATGAAAAAAGTCGCTAAAAATACTATTTACAATTTGAAAACACTACTCATAGATGGAAAAATTACTATTCAAGGTCTGAATCAATGTTTACTACCATTTGAAAGATTTTTTCATTATGAAAACACTATTCATAAGGTCATATGACCTCAAAAAAAATTGCCTCATAAAATCTTAAATACAAATATTGTGCTTTATGTGGATCTAAATGTTTGCATGTGTTTTGAGTGCAATGGAAAGATCCTTTTTACTCCATAATGTGTTGATTACAATCACATGAATAATAACTTCAAAAAGAAAAGGAAAAATATGTGGACATAGTGCTGCGATAACATATTAGAGCTAATAGGTAGATCTACAAGAACTAATCTTACATATAGTAATTCTCGTTAAATAGAACGCTTGCTACAAGAACATAAAAAAGATGCAAGATGAATATTGGTAGATTTCATCCATTCGTTCCATAAATTACACCTGCAAAATTATAAGAAATTATACATCCATTTTTTGAAAAATAAGAAATATAGAAAACTGAAAAGAATCTCAGGACACGTCACTTGATTTATAAAGTAAGAATAGAAACTAAACTCATCTTAAATAATGTGTGAATATAATTTCAAACCAACACTTAACGCATACAATGGCAATCACCTCCTTTACATAGTCCACCTTCTACTAATATAATGGAGAAGTAATCCCAATAAAGGATCTTACTTATCGCTTTATATAACTAATTACAAAAATTATTGATATAATATAATATAATTAAGTTGAGTGATCTGTACCACACATTGACACTTCCATCCACCTACGTACATTATAATATCATATCCCTACCTGCGCCTAATAATACACTGTGAGTTAAACCCTTTTGCTAATGTATGGTATATTGAAGACACATTAGAGTAGCATGCCAAATGCCTTTGACAATGATGTAGTATCAATTTATGAAGATGCAGGCATTCGATAATGCTCTTTATTGGAAGCTTTTGATAATCAATGTCATATCAATAGTATCTTATGACTTGTCATCAAATACAAGATCGTATGGCTTGATTAAAGTATTTTGGATGAGTGATAATTAGTTACATTGATTATTAACTCTATAATTGACAGAATTGCATTTTAAAAGGTGGAATACAATTTGGTATATGCAGTTTTATCCAAGTGAACAAACATATTACAATTTAATCAAGAAAGAGAAAATCTAAAGATCCTAATCAACCCAATTTTAAAATCAGTATATAATATAATATGTACCTGCTACATTAGATTTCCAGTCTATAGTGATCATGGCACCAGACTTATGGATTGAATTGTGTACGTGCAGAAACAAAAATAAAAATATTTCAGATCACATTCGATGATATAAATAAATTCTAAACACTTGAATCTAGAAACAAAACACAGTAAAACATAGGAGACTAAAGATTAAAAGACCACAAAAAGTGACTGAAAGTATGCTCTATTCACCTCTACACATATTAACACAGAATGTGCAGTGTGCCCTACTCTCCTCTACATATGCACGAACATGGTATCATATTATTAGAAACATGGTATTTAACAACACTTACATAGGCTTATGGACGCTAGTCAGATATGATCCACATATTACATTCTGTCTATAAACAGATGTTCTTATGAACCGCAAGGCGTGATCTATATATCTACAGATTTTCTTTTGCTTTGGTCATTCCTAGTAGTTTCTACATACTTACTCCAGATCTAGGCAGCTTTGCAGAGGGAAGGGACCAACAGATGATGATATTTCTAGTACTACTCTTGGCCTCGGCAGCTTCAAGACATCCTCTCTGATCTATCATACAAAACTGAACCGTAGAACTTCCACACAGCAAGACAAACAAAGGACTTACAGTACAATACATCACTCACATGAACGAAAGGCCAACAATGGGTACAACCTTTTCAAGCTTCAGGCTTTCATTATTGCTAATTTGGCATGACCCAACTTCTCTATGGTCTAGATCTCCACCAATAGGACTTGTAGGTGGAATTTAAAGTAGTAAAGTAGTCTGACAAGCTCTCGCGATAAAATTTCCAGGTTGATGAGGATTGCTAAGCAATTGAGAGATAAGAGGGACAAGCCATGAGAAGATAGTTTATTGTATATGAAAGTTGTGTTGCAAGTATGAAAGAGTACTTGTAATTGATTTTATTTGGTACTTGAAAATGTATGCAAGGTTGGAAATTGAGAGTGAAAAGTATTTGATGAAATGTCAAAGAGGAAAAGAATGAGGTTTGATATGGCAAAACATTTGGAGATTTAAACCCTTGTTAAAAGAGAGAGTGACGATAAGGCTACTGATATAAAAAAGGATATTGAAGGATGTGGAAGAGATTAGAGCAGAAGTAAAGAAGATGAAAGAAGAGAAGAGTTTGGGTTTGTGTGTAGAGGAAGAGGAAGATATTGTAGAAGAAATTTCAGAGGAGAACAATGTTGAAAAAGTAATTGTATGTCCTTTGGGGGGAAGAGAATGTTAAGAAAAATTAAAATAAAAGTTGCAGCGTGAAGTTACCTTAGTTGAAGATGAAAATGTTGTAGTAAAGATGTAAGGAAGAGTTGTAACATAGGAAAACGAATTAGATAAAATAGAGATAATGAATAATATTTTTATTTTAATGGTGATGGTGATATGTATGTGGATGAAGTGTGGAAGAAGAGGTGAATGCAAATGAGGTGTAGGAGGAAATACTTAATTTATATAATATTGTTAGTACAAATTTGCATATAGGTGTAGAAGATTATAACATAAATGAGATGGACTATGAAGAAACGAATATTTTGTGGAGAAGATTGGTCAATATTGGACACACGTATATGAGAGGAAGACGTGAGGAGGAGATTTGGTAGAAGTGGGGAGTTATTCTAGTCAAATGTTGGAAGAGGAGAAGGAAGAAGTGTTGTAATGTACTTTCTTTAGTAGTGGAGATGGCTAAAGGTTGTTTACAATCTGAAAGAGTGGTTCAATCACTCAACTTCATTTTGTGAGTTATGTTCACAAACTTCTTCCGAATGGTATCTAATACAAGGGCATCTGGGTCCACAAGTGATCTTGCATCAACCAAAAAATGTTAGTTTATTTTATACCAATTTTATTTTTTCATGGTAGTTCTTAGCATCTCTCAACATTAAGAAACCATCGATATGACTAGAATTGCAAAATTTAATTTTGAATCACAACTTTTCACATATTAAAGCAATTTTACAAAAAATTGAAAAAAAAATAAAAAATAAAAATAGAAAGAAATAGCTTTGTTAGAGTCTTTGAGAGGTCATTACATACATCTTTGCCAATTTTTAGATAAAAAAATCTTATGAGTAAAAGTTACATTAAAAGTAAATTTCCAACACTTGGTTGTGCACTCCCAAAACACCAAATTGATCAAATATTTTTTGGCCACATATTATGAAGATCATGAAAATTAATTTTATTTTGGTTCTTTTTGCTTGATCATTTCATTGCATATAACATTGGGGACATTTTAAATTGAATAGGGTGTAAAAAATTGTTTGAGAGACCAAAAAGGTGCTTAATCACCCTTTAAAATAGTAATTCATTTCAAAATTTGCACCTCAATAATATTTTCAAATAGAAAAGTGTATTTAAATGAGAGAGGAAATATGGAATTTTTAAAAAAATATCAAAGGTGAAGAGAAAGAGGTACCCATTTTTGGCTTTAAAAATATAGAATTTCAAATATAATAGGACTGTAAATAAAGTATATAAATCAACATGGGAAATAAAAGAAGGGGAAGGAAAGATGTAGATTTGAAGGAAGAGGAAGTTGGGTAGAGTTGGGGAGGAAAATGGAGAGAAGAAGGATGGATATTGATGAGCCATGAAAGACCATATATGTATTTTGTTGCAGATTTTTGTAATATATCTTACAAATTCTATTGTCAATAAACTTATTATTGGTTTTGTTTGCATCTTTGGATTTTTTGTTTGAAGGAGTCTATTTCTACTAATTTTTGTGATAAGGTGTGGTAATAATTGTAATCTCTTGGATACCTTGACATCAATCACAACACTAACCAACAACTTTGACATCAATGAAAACCTTTTTCTCATTATTTTGTCACCATTGGATGTTCTCTTTTTATCTCCACTCTATGAGAAATTTGTACATTAGTACCTAACATGGCCTAGTATTCGAGACTCTTCACCTTGCATACATTACCCCCCAAGTTGTGCTTAAGCGAGGCTATTAGTGTAGATAGTGTCATTGTCTACATATTTATGCAATCAAGTTTCTAGAATTAACCTATTCACATCTTGTTAGGCTTCATATGATTGAGACATGTCTCCTCATCACTTGAGACACCTGTTGCATTTATGATTGACACTTGTTCAGACACTTGTCAAGTGAGCTCGCAAGTATTGCATCTTTATATTGGTAGTTAGAGTTTTACTACTACCTTCCCACCTCATCCTTGCCTATATACATGCAAGGTTGATCATTGTACATTTTACATCATCCATATGATAGATTATCCTATTGTTTTTATTATTTCACTAGTGGAAGATTATTTATGTACTTTCGAATCCCTGACTTAAATATAATTTGCCTACATTGATTACACCTAAATGACATCTCCACTTAATCTATTTGAGTGTAAATATCATATGTATCTATAAATACTAGATTAGAATAACCTATCAAATTGATGATATTTACTATGAAAAGTTTTCTCAATTCATAAATCTAATAAAGAAGTTTTAGATCATTAAATTCCTTCAAAATGGATGTTAATCTATGGTATGCATCTTCTTCCCATGGTGTAATTACATTTATTTTTATAAATCAAGAGATAGGATTAGAAATCAACAAAAATACATATAATTTATCAAATAACTAAAATGAAGCCCACTCAAAATATAGAAACTCTGTAAGTGACAAAATGTTTAAAGTATCACCTATAATGTGTAAAATTGATAAATTCCATAGAATTGAATCTTTTAATGTTAATTGACTAATGAAGAAGAGCTCATCAATATCCTATATATTTGATCTCCAAAATCTTAGACGAATTTGACGGAATAGATACCTCTCAGCCCTTGGCTCTTAGCTAAAGAGGTTTGGCCTATGGCGCATGCTCATGTATAGGGTAGCTACACATCTATGAGTTTGTATAAAACCCTCCACCAAAAAATAAAATTAGAGATTCTAAAATAAAATTTTGAACTCAAAATAATGAAAAATTAGACTTCAATTACCAATAATAAATAAATAAATAAAAGCACCACTCGAAAGTGTTTGGGACCAATTTTATGATGCCTATTTTCTTTTAAAAATGTGGCTTTGTATACCCAAGATATGCTCTCTATAAATAAATTGCCCCATTGTTCATGAAATAAGTCGCTGAAAATACTATTTACAATTTGAAAACACTACTCATAGACGGAAAAATTACTATTCAAGGTCTGAATCAATGTTCACTACCATTTGAAAGATTTTTTCATTATGAAAGCACTATTCATAAGGTCATATGACCTCAAAAAAAATTACCTCGTAAAATCCTAAATACAAATATTGTGTTTTAAATGGATCTAAATGTTTGCATGTGTTTTGAGTGCAATGGTAAGATCTAGGGCAATAACATATTAGAGCTAATAGATAGATCTACAAGAGTTAATCTTACATATAGTAATTCTTGTTAAATAGAACGCTTGCTACAAGAGCATAAAAAAGATTTCATCCATTCATTCCATAAATTACACCTGCAAAATTATAAGAAGTTATACATTCTTTTTTATGAAAAATAAGAAATGTAGGAAAATGAAAAGAATCTCATGGCACGTCACTAGATTTATAAAGTAAGAATAGAAAACTAAACTCAGCTTAAATAATGTGTAAATATAAATTCAAACCAACCACACATTGACACTTCCATCCACCTACGTACATTATAATATCATATCCCTACCTGCGCCTAACAATACGCTATGAAACTTGTCACTTAAGAGTTAAACCCTTTTGCTAATGTGTGGTATATTGAAGACACGTTAGAGTAGCATGCAAAATGCCTTTGACAATGATGTAGTATCAATTTACGAAGATGCAAGCAAAATGCAGGCATTCCATAATGCTTTTTATTGGAAGATTTTGATAATCAATGCCATATCAATAGTTTCTTATGACTTGTCATCAAATACAAGATCGTATGGCTTGATTAAAGTATTTTGGATGAGTGATAATTAGTTACATTGATTATTAACTCTATAATTGACAGAATTGCATTTTAAAAGGTGAAATACGATTTTGTATATGCAGTTTTATCTAAGAGAAGAAACATACCACAATTTAATCAAGAAAGAGAAAATCTAAAGATCCTAATCAACCCAAATCTAAAATCAGTATATAATATGATATGTATTTGTGACATTAGATTTTCAGTCTATAGTGATTACGGCACAAAATTTGTGAATTGAACTGCATTGAATTTGTGTGCGTGAAGAAACAAAAACAAAAATATTTCAGATCACACTCTATGATATAAATAAATTCTAAGCACTTTTAATCTAGAAACAAAACACAACAAATCAAAATTATACCATAAACATAGGAGACTAAAGAATAAAAGACCGCAAAAAGTGACTGAAAGTATGCTCTATTCTACTCTACACGTATTAACACGGAATGTGCAGTGTGCCCTACTCTCCTCTACATATGCATGAACATGGCATCATATTATTATGAAACATGGTATTTAACAATACTTACATAGGCTTATGGAAGCTAGTCAAACATGATCCATATATTTACATTATGTCTATAGACAGATGTTCTTATGAACCGCAAGGCGTGATCTATGTATGTACAGATTTTCTTTTCCTTTGGTCATTCCTAGCAGTTTCTACATATTTACTCCAGATCTAGGCAGCTTTACAGAGGGAAGGGACCAACAGATGACGATATTTCTAGTACTACTCTTGGCCTCGGCAGCTTCAAGACCTCCTCTCTGATCTAGCACACAAAACTGAACCGTAGAACTTCCACACAGCAAGACAAACAAAGGACTTACAATACAATACATCACTCAGATGAACGAAAGGCCAACAATGGGTACAACCTTTTCAAGCTTCAGGCTTTCATTATTGCTAATTTGGCATGACCCAACTTCTCTATGGCCTAGATCTCTACCAAAAAGTCTCAAAAGAATACCCTCTTTATGAGACGATGCATTATTAGCAGAAGTTCTGCCCTCTTCATGAGATGATGCATTATTGGAGGCACTAGAAACATTCTGCAACTGTGGTGACTGTGGAAGGAGTGGAAGAGTAACCAGATTCTTCTCCTCTTCACCAACAATAGGGAAAACAAAAAAACCAGCAGACCCACAACCACATTGAGTCTCTGCCACTTCAGCCACACTCACATCATCAACCTCTGATGCAAGATTCTCCACACCCACCTCCCCAATTGACTTCATCACCATTTTCATACTCACCCATTCATCAGATCCACCATATCTTTCATCCAAAGCATTGGCCTCTCTTCTCTCCATGGCCTCCAACTCTTTAGCGGGAGTTGGCGCCTGTAAAACTTCAGGCCCATCAACTTCTACCCTAGAAAACAGAATATCTTGGTTGATTGAGGGGATACCTAAACTGGGTTCTCCTCTTGACTTCTTGGGGAGTCTGGGGGAGTGGGCTTGGCTACCTAAACAATCAGAGGCCCTCCTCCGATACCCACTTCTATTGTGGCCGCCATTACTCTTGTGGGTAGTGTTGAAAGTGGAAAGAAAATCCAAGGCAGAGAAAGTGGAGTCGGAAGCAGGCTTACCTAAACTGGAATTCGTTTGGATAGGGGGTCTGGGAGCAATTGGCCTGTACTTTGCCATTATCTGGTCAGCCTTTGAGGAAGCAGAATGTTGTTGATTTCCTTGCATTGTGAAGCAGGGTCTCACCCAATCCAAGCGACCCATCAAAACTGCCGACCTAGTTTTAGTTTTCATCTTTACCGTCAGAAATAGTTTTGGTTTTGCAAGATTAAAAAAGGGAAATGGGGAAGAAACATATAATAGGATGATGAGCTGATCACGAGGTCATGGATGATGAACGGTGGAAATATGGGCGTACAGTAAAGGAAGCGACACGTTGATATGAAGAGCTCTAAATTGACGGCGTTCTAACAGTAGATAGAGAAAGGAAGAAGAAGAAAGAAAGCCCAAATGGGTAAGGAAAGAAGAAAGAAAGCCCAAATGGGTATTGAATGGATGAATGAGAGAGTACAGAATAGATTAGAATCTGTGTTTAGTGAGTTGTTGGGCTTGGAATGGACCTCTGGACGGTACGATTGGTGGAGCGTTTTGAGAATGGGATGAGGCCATGTCATATTGTGGGACTCTTCGAATTAGCAATAGCCACATGCAGGCTCCTTTTTTTAAGTCTTTTCAAGTATTCCTTCAAATCGCTGATTGCCACATGGCTCTTTATTTAATCCGGTCATTCACTTTTGTAAGGAAGGACATTAACACACCACTGAGAGCTCAAAGGTTTATGGAAAAGTGAAAGCCATTTTTTCGGTGTTTAAACGATCCATGTTTGGGGATGCTCATTGGCTGTGCTCTGGTGCCTCGAATCCGAGGATCGTATTTTCTAATCGAGTGGGATATTGGGAACTCGCAGTATGTGCAAGTGTATAATTTTAGTCACACTTGAGGTATAGAATTGGAGAGCATTTTTTTCGTAAGTGCGACTTGAAAAGGTAATTTTTCATTTAATTGTGGGGAAGTATTTTTATTATCATATGTCATTATGTAAAGATAGGTATTTTGTACTTTTGTTGTCATGACGATCTAGTCCTTTTTCTATCTTAAAAGTAAAAATAGTTAATGGTTACAAGGTAATCATTTTTTGGAATGTGGTTTAAAATGGTAATAATTGAAATTTGTGGAAGTATTATTATATATAGATATATTGATAGATGATTTGTAAACACAGGGCTTTTGTTTTTTTTGTTATCTACCTATCTTATATCATCATGTACTTACTATTTATTCGTTTTCTATATTCGCTCACCACTATACATTTGCATTACCCATTTATTTCTCGCACATATGTTTGCATTTATTTCTATGGAGATTTTACCAAGGAAGGACTAGTCATTTCCCTATTGCAAAACTAGTTACATGGAAGGTATAGAATTGGAGGTCATTTTTTTGAATGTTTGTTTTAAAAGGTAATAATTGAAATATGTGGAAGTGTTGATAGATTACTTGACATTTTGCAAAGATGGATCTTTTGTTTTTTGTTATCCACTTATCTTATACCATCATGTACCTACTATTTATTTCTTTTATATATTCACTCACCTCTATGTTTGCATTATGTATTTGTTTATCACACATATATGCTTGCACTTTTTTCGATGCACTTTTTTTTCCACGAAGGTCTTGTCCTCTCTCTATCTCAAAAAATAACTAATGGTTACAAGGTAATATTTCATAAAGGTGGGTCTTCTTGCAGTGCTTCTCTCATTTTCTTCCAGCGTGACATCCTGATGGGTGTGGCTTCAGTAGTATGTTGTGTTAGTGCCTTCATGTTGTTGGATGAGATCCCCTATGATGCCTTGTTTTGGTTCAGGATGCTTTATTTGTGTCTTGTGCGATTGGTTGAGTGCACCTTATGCCTTGTCAAATATTTGCTTGTGTTGTATGATCATGTTGGACCCATGATCTTATTTATGTGGGTGCATCAACAAGTTGTTTAGGCCCTTATGTCTGGTCGTGGGAGCCTTTTAGTTGTGGTTGGTTGTATACCTAATTTGTGATGGACCTTCTAAGGCCTTTATTTTGACTTTTGAGAACTCATTGTGTTCTTGGTATTTTGATTTGATCTTGATTCATTTATGTGATTCGGTGACTATTCCCATCTTATGATTCTATATTGGCATTGTGAGATGCACCTAGTTCAATCATTCTTGTGTGCATTCTGAGACTACTATTGTGGTTTGATAGTATCTGGTTTTTATGACTCATGAGACATTGTTGATTATATGGCTTATGATGTGAGTGATTCTTCCACTGATGTGTGTGCCAGTGGATACTATATTATGACTATATCTTGGTTAAATGTCATTATATTTTTATTAGGATGTTGTTATTCTGTGATTGTCCATGTGATATGATCATGTGGTTGCACTGTGTGATGCATTTGATTACCGTACATTCTTTTGACTGCTAGTATCATTGATGATTTAAGTGTTAGATTATGTTGTTATTACCTTTTCGATTATATCTACATGAGGATGCCTTCTTGATGTGACGTGATGATTTATGATGATATCTAGTATATTTTACATTCAAGAACATTAGATTAATATAATTTGATGATTATATTTGATTCATGGTTATATTGTGCCTTATATGTTATTTGATGTTTCATTGCTAACTTTCAGTGATGTATAGTCATATTATTGTAAATGATTATTTTAATGCTTTATTTTTAAATGAAATGCTTAATTTATATTTAATGTTTATTTAAATATAATGTGCATTGATGATTAGAATATGGAACAGCCAGTGCTATGATATTCTATATGTCTAAATGCATCAATAAAGCGGCAATGTTCCATTAGGTGTATTTTATTATTATAATATGTGCTTCAACTATTTATGTCGTGAGAAACTTGTTCGAATGATTTTAGAATAACTGAGAGGGGGGGGATGAATAAGTTATCCTTAGGTCTAGATGTACCAATTCAACTTTCAAAACTCTTCAACAAACTTAGATCTATTCAACAATTCACTTGGTCTCTATAGAATATATCAATAACAAAAAAACTTGCAGTCCACTATCCAAAAGTAATCAACTTGCAGAAAATAAAACTTTCAACAACATAACACATTAAATAACATTGACACAAGTATGACACTAGGATTTAACGTGGAAACCCAACATGGAAAAAAACACTAGTAACATGCTACCAAATTTTCACTCTTCTGAAGTGAGCTATGTGAGAAGCCAATACTGTTAAAGGTTTATAATACACATTGTTAGGTGTGACCCTGTTAAATGATTTAATCACATTGTTAAGAGTGGCCTAGTTAGAGGGCTTAAGAACATTCCATCAGAATGTCACCTTGATTAAAGGGTTTACAAAATGACTATTAGGTCAACCTTGATTGAAGGATTTTAATTGATACAATGGTTAGAAAGTAATAGTAGGTTCTGATTTGAAATATACAACTCACTTTGCAAATATAGATCCAATACGCTCATATGTTGATTTATTGATTGGCTTTCATTACTATCTCCATCTATGATCTTCTCAAAAATTCCTTCAAGAAATCACCTCAACTGTCTAGCTCTTCTTAGCCTTCGACTTAGGTTCATCAGTCAATAACATCAACCTCTTTCCACCACACTACATAACCCACAATTAGGTCATCCTTATACCTCCTTGATCAAGTAGATTAATCTTTTTCTGCTTAATCTCTTTCATAGATCTTAGGTTTAGGTCAGATTCATCGAATCCTTCCATCATTTTTTTTCTCCTCCTAATCCTTCTAGATACTTCTCCAAACTTCTCCTTGAGTTCATAAGAAAATGGTTTACCATGCATTAAATGTTCTAGATCATTCATCTTTAATGTCAACACATTTTACATATCCCAAGAATTCAACTATGTCGGCTGGGATTTTTAATTCCTTCATAAACTGTAAATTACTAACACTCAGTCAATACTGCATTCATCTACTCAATCATCACTGAATAACTTGGTCATCGCTAAAACTATTCTACTCGACAAACATTATCTTCGCTTGGTTAATTCTCTGACACTCGATAATTATTGATGCTCGGTCAACACTAAAATTTACTCAGCTTATACTAGCGCTCGGTCGACATTACCATCACTCATCTTAAACTGAATTTCTTCTCCTTTTCTTGGTTAAGCCTATCCTTCAAATCTAATGACTTATTCACTTAGTGTTAAAGATAAACAACATATTACCTTTCCAATGTGCCAACTAATCAAGTACCCATTATAGTATCACATAACTCAACCTTTCCTTAGGTCCTATTGTTATCTCCTCTTTTCAAATCGTCTTCATGAATCAAAAAATATGGTACTCTACTAGATAGCAACTATCTTACCAGTTAAGGTTTGACATCAATAACAATATAACAATTGTTTCAATTATAGTTTCCAACAATCTCCCTCTTTTAAATTGATGGAATCACCACATGTTCTACCATACAATCCAAAAATTTATGTTCAACAATTTACCCAATCTCTCCCTTATCTTATTCAATCTCTCCCTCTTTGCTTAGGGTAAATTTATCTTGTCTCTTAGGTTTACTAAATCTCTAAATCTTCTCCCTCTATGAAAAAAATGCCAAAGACATTCATCTTCACCATGTAGATATATTCATGTAAGTTCTTTGAATTTTATTACTCCCTCTATCATCTTGCTACTCTTCACAGCTTTAGGCAACTCCTAAAATGTGACCTCCTTTGCATCAATTTTTTAGATATTCTAATTTATTCCATTTGATGCAATGCTCCTATATGTTACTAGGTAGCCTCAATTAGGGGAATCACCCCTAATTTACCTCTTAGATATTCATGAGCATCCTAGGTAATGCCTTAGTGAATATATCTACTAACTGTTCCTTTGTATTCACATACTCCAATCACACTTCTTTGTCTTGAACTAGCTCTCTCAAGTAATGATACTTGATAACAATATGCTTAGTCTTAGTGTGCATTACAAGATTCTTTGATATATTGATAGCACTTGTGTTATCACATAAAATAACAACTGGCTCAGTGATTTCTTCCTTCATACCTTTTAACAATTGCTTGATCCACACTAAACTTGAACAATTCACCGCTGCTACTACATATTCATCTTTTGCAGTAGATTGTGAAATGCAATTCTTTTTCTTGCTTCTCCAAGAGACTAATCTCTTTCCTAGAAAGAATGTGCCACCACTTGTACTCTTTCTGTCATCCACATTTCTTTCCCAATCTGCATTATTGTAAACTTTTAGTTCAAACTTGTCATTCTTCCTGTAATACAGTCCATAGTCTTTTGTTCCTTTTAAATATCTTAATATCCTTTTCACTGCCATCATGTGACTCTACT
The DNA here is from genome assembly GCA_027943335.1 of Chamaecyparis obtusa. Lineage (NCBI taxonomy): Eukaryota > Viridiplantae > Streptophyta > Pinopsida > Cupressales > Cupressaceae > Chamaecyparis > Chamaecyparis obtusa. The sequence goes on from BSBK01005883.1 coordinate 198,987, forward strand.
TAGGATTTGTAGAAAATCTTGCAACAATCCCAACTGCTAAGGCAATATCTGGTCTGCTATGGACAACATATTGTAGCTTTCCAATCATAGACATGTACAAGGTTTGATTCACTTCAGATGTATCGTCAGTTTTTGATAGTTTTTTTTCCAATAGCCATGGGTGTACTTATTGGTCTAGAATCCTCCATACCAAAAGTTTTTAGTATATCCTTGACATACTTAGATTGTGTAATATAAATTCATTTCTTCATTTGATAAACTTGCTCACCAAACATGGACATGTCAAATTTAGTTTACATTTCATTTGAAAATGTTTGACATAGGGCATCTTGTCCTCCAAATATGATATCATCAACAAAGATTTCAGCTAACAATATCCCTTTACCTTTTTCATTTTTCAAATACAGATTGTTGTTGTCATTTGTTCTTACAAATCAAATCTTTATCAAGTAGTTGTGCAATCTCTCATACCATGCTCTCGGGGCTTGTTTCAATCCATACAATGCCTTATGTAGTTTACAAACCATGTTCTTCTTTCTTGGATCAACAAATCCTTCTGGTTGTTCAATGTGTGATCACCTAAAAATGGTCACCTAAACCATAAGCCCTTGATTCATCATAAAACCCCAATTTCGATTGATTTCTCTAAGTCCTAATCTAAGACAATCTATTTCATCAACTTGATCTGATCAATTCTCTATTTCAATCACTGCACTTGATATTAATTAATTAATTCCTAAGCATTAAACATTATTGACAATTAAATCCAATCTTTCTCATTTATTTAATTAATATTCCAAATATTGATTGAATAAATAAATAAATTGGCAGTTAAATCATAAAAGGAATTTTAATTAAATATCTCATCACTTTTGAGGAAAATGCATTAAACTTATTAATAAAATCTAGAAAATGCATTAATGTCATCACTTTCAGTTAACTAAATATCAAATTTGGAAATATTTTAGTTAACTCAATATCACTTTGGAAACAATTCAGTTAACTGGAAAATCAGTCCACTTGGCTCATCAGTCTTTTTGGAAATTTCCACAAACAGTTCAGTGAACTCACAAGTAGCTTTGGAAAGTTTCTATTAAGACTGATCCTTTTAAACAATCTCCACCATTCATCTTCAATCAATCTCAACTGTTTATTTCTGAATGAATTCTATATAAGCAGGCTTCATTTCTTCACAAAGCATCCTAATTTTTGCTAAAGTAATGCTATCATTTTATTTACAATCTTTCAAGCTATTTTTCATTTAAGTTGATTTGATTTAGTATTGCATGCATTCAATAGGAACATTTCATATCATATTTAATATGGATTAATGTTAGTTCTTCATCATTATTAGCAGCATAATAATCTAGTTTGTTCATCAATATCACATAGGAACATTTGATTTTTTCTATTAATTGGATGAAGTTTAGATATAATCAGATGAATCTGCATTATCATGCAAACATGCATATTTAAATCCTTCATTTAGATTTTGTCAATGTCACTAGTTTGCAATGATCTAAGAGAAATGTTAGGAATGAATGTTGAATATGTCCTATGGGGGAGTATTCGAAGTCATTTTATAGCAGTTGTATGTTGCATTCATGGATGTGATTGTCATTGATGTCAACACAGTGATCTACTAGAGATTAGCAGAGAAGCAGACAATGTTTGAATTAGCGCACGTGGAGTATTGCAGATCAAGCTATACGAAGTTGAGGATTTATTCTATAGTGTCTTGTGATTGTGGCCAAGAGAACATACAGTAATTCAATTATTAATGATAGCTATGTATAATTTAATGGAAGCAGTATTCAGACAATGTTCCTGAGAAGAAACTTGTGATGACAGGATTATATCTCCTAATTGGGATAGAATCTAAGCATGCAAAGTTATATAGTTGATGAAGATATTTTGGTGGTGACCTGGATGTGACAGCATGGTCAGAGGTCACATGTGTGAAGAGTTATTTTTTTTGAAGCCGACAGTTTTTATGTAATTATGGAATATTATGTAACGTGTGAAGGTTTATATTTTGTAATTGGTTAAGCCTTGTTGGCCGACTCATTTGTAATTATTTGAGTGTGGTATAAAGGAAGGATTGTTTTCCTTAATTGGAATATGAGATATAGATGTGAATTATGGAAGTGAGCAATATATGTTGATGTTGATATTGTAAGAGGATAAGTGAATTGCAGAGATTTGGTATTGAGATCTGGTGAAGCAGTTGGTGCGGTTTGGCACGGGCAGAGGAGAAAAGATAAGTTGCTGAGATCAGTAATTGTTGGTATTATTCTATTTGGATAATACAGAGATCAGTTAGACAGTGTGTTTAGTAATCTTGCCCTTAAAGTTGTTTGGACAGTGGGTCCTTCTGTCTTCCATAACTCTTAACCGGGTTAGAATCTTTTAACAGGGATTCAAAGTCTCCTAACAGGGACTCATATGTATTGAATGTATTTTATAAGACTCCTAATAGATTCCATCCTCTCACAAAGAGTTTTCATATTAGTACATCTTTTGTGGGCATCATTCCCACTGGGGTTTACTCTCTGATCAAGAGGTTCCCTAGTCAACATATCTTGTGTTATTGTCTTGTTGTGTATGTTTATCTTTCTATGGTTGTTTCTTATATTGATTACATGGTTGAAATATGATAATGGTAGTAAAAGTCATTATTATTTGATAATTGATTCACCCCCCGCACCCCTCTCAGTTATCTTGGTAGAATTTACGTTCTAACAATTGGTATCAGAGTGTCAGGTCCTTGAAAGAAAATTTTTACAACTTAAGGAGCTATATAGTGACTCATTTTAGGAAGGAAATCCCTAAGTTTGATGGATTAAACTATGACAACTGGAAAGAGAAGATGAAGACATATTTTATATGTTTAGGACTAGGATATTGGTTAATCACAAAGAATGAGAAGACTACCATTGAAGAAGACAAAATTGAAGAATGTACTGATACGGAGAGAGATCTATTCATGTGTAACATATTTTCCAGAGAAGCACATTTGTCAGCTCTTCCAGAGAATGAATACAGTCAGGTAAAAACTCTAAGGACATCTCATGAAATTTGGTTAGCTTTACAATCTACTTTTAAAGGTGATGTGCATGGAAAGAGAGTCATATTAAAGAATTGGATATGTTCATTTGAAGATATAAATATGATGGAAGATGACTTTGTTAGAAGTTATATTGGTAGAATATCAAAGATTGTTGCAGGTATCAAAGCTTGTGAAGGAAACAAGACTGAGGATGAAGTGATATGGAAGATCTTAAAGACATTGACCCCTGTATTTAAGTAGACAACGCAGATGATTGAACAAGTTATACCTTGTACTAAGAAGTTTACCAGAGAAACTCTTCTTGGAAGATTAGAAGTAGCAGAGATAGGCTTGAGATAGTCAGGAGATCTAACTATTATTGACACAACATTTAATGCACTTAGTGTTCGCCCTACTTTGTCAAGAAGTATTAGTATCAGTGGAGATTATGCTAGTCGCAGCAGATCTAAGACCAAAGAAGATACAAAGATTGAGGAAGGAATTGCCTTTCTTGTGAAAAGAGAACATGAAGGTAAGAAAATCTTGAAATGTTGGACTTGTCAAGAATATGGTCATTTTGCATCTAAATGCCCTAAGAGAGTAAAGAAATATAAGAACTTTAAACCTAGAAGATCTAAAAAGTGTTACTATGCTAATGATGAAGAAATTGAGGCTAGTGTTGAGAAATTATTAAGTGAAAGTGATAATGAGAATGATGATATAGGATTTGTAGCAATAAAAGAAGAAAACTCTGAAACTGAAGTTAGAGAAGAATTTTTTTTAATTTCCCAAGTAGAAAAGAAAATTGATTAGATCATAGACAGTGGTTGCTCACATCATATGACTGGAGATATGAAGAAATTTATAAATTTTAACAACTATGATGGAGGAATTGTTAGAGTTGGAAACAATGCACCTTGCTTGATAAAAGGAATAGGATCCATTACTCTTGATGGAAAGACTAATACTGATGATGTTTAATTTTAGGATGGATTGAAACATAATCTTTTAAGTGTTGGATAGTTAGTTGATAAGGGATATCAAGTTTGGTTTATTGAGAAAAATTGTGTGATCAAGGATAAGGATGGTAATTTGATTAGAACTGTATCAAGAACCAGAGGTAATGTATTTCAATTGAATCCTGCTGAGATGACATTTTTGATTACTAAAATTGATAACAATTGGTTATGGCACAGAATATTTTGTCACATAAACTTTGATAACAGTGTGAAAGTAAGTACTACATTTGTAGTAAGAGATTTGCCTAAGATTATGAAACCTACTAACATGATTTGCAAAGAATGTGTTATGGTTAAGCAGAAGAGAAGTTCATTTCCTAGTAAGAAGTTTACAACAACAACAAAGTTGGAAATTGTTCATACAAATTTGAGCGGTCCCACAAGGACTAGAGGATTCTATGGTGAAAGGTATTTTATGATTCTTGTTGATGACTTTACAAGAATGATGTGGATTGCATTTCTTAAAGAAAAATCTGAAGCATTTGACAAATTCAAATTGATTAAGAAAAAAGTTGAGAATGAATCTAGAATGAAGATTAAATGTTTAAGGTCTGATAGAGGTGGAGAATTTACTTTCGAAGGAATTTAATACTTTTTGTGAAGTGAATGGTATTAAGAGACAACTTTCAGCCCCTAGAACACCTGAACAAAATGGTATTGCAGAAAGAAGGAACATATCAATAATTGAAGTAGCAAGAGCTATGTTATTTAAAAATTATATGGTGAAGGCATTCTGGAGTGAAGTAGTGAATACAATGAATACAATGAACATAGTACAAATCAGAGCAGACACAAACAAGACACCCTATGAATTATAGTTTGGACATGTGCCATCAGTTAAGTATTTTAGAATTTTTGGAAGTAAGTGTTATATTGAGAGAGATGATGCCATTTGTAAGTTTGATCCCAGAAGTGATGAAGGTATTTATCTTGGTTATTCATTGAAAATAAAAGCTTATAGATGTTTCAATAAAATAACTAAGACTATTATTGAGAGCACAAATGTTAAAATTGATGAAAAGTTCAAAATTTAGGAAAGAATGCTTGATTATGGATTAGATGAAGAAGTTCATCCTAGAATTGATCAAGAAAATGTTGAATTATTTTATGAAAATGACAGTGATTTGTAGAATGAGAGTTACATTGAGGAAATAAGAGAAGAACCTAGAGAAAAACATGGAGTTGAAGCAAGAACTGAGACAATGACACCTAATAGGAATCTAGCAAGAAATCACCCTGTTGATCAAATTATTGGAAGCATAGAAAAATGACTTCTGACAAGGAATAAGGTACAAGAAGAACTATGTTTGATTTCTCAAATTGAACCTAAAACTACTGATGAAGCTTGTAAAGATGAAAATTGGATTAAAGCAATGAAGGAAGAACTAGATCAAATTGAAAAGAACAAGACTTGGAATTTGGTCCCTAGTCCTAAAGATAAAAATGTTATAGGAACTAAATGGGTATTCAGGAATAAGATGAATAAACAAGGAGAATTTTTAAGGAACAAAGAATGATTGGTATGTAAAGGATACTCACATCAAGAAGGAATTGATTATGAAGAGACTTTTGCACCTGTTGCAAGAATTGAAGCGGTAAGAATGTTTGTCTTATGCAGCTTATAAAAAATTTAAAGTGTATCAGATGGATGTGAAGTTAGCATTTCTGAATGGAGAATTGGAAGAAGTCTACATTGAGTAGCCTGAAGGTTTTCCCTTGACTCATGTAGGAGATATGGTATGTAAACTGAACAAAGATTTATATGGACTAAAACAAGCACCTAGAACATGGTATGCAAGATTAGATAAATATTTGATAAAATTGGGATTTACTAAAGGTACAATAGATGGTAACTTATATCTGAAAGAGATTGATAATGGTTTATTGATTGTAGTTATCTTTGTTGATGATATTATCTTTGGAGGTGAAGATGAAGCTAGTGATAAATTTGCTAATGAAATGAAGACATAATTTGAAATGAGCATGATAGGTGAGATGAAATATTGCTTAGGATTATAGATAGCAAAAAAAAGTGATGGTATTTTCTTATGTCAAGAAAAGCATCTGAAAGACTTGTTGCAAAGATTTGGAATGGAAAAGTGTAAGCCGGTTGGCACACCTATGGTAACTGGTCATAAGTTGTCTAGCACAGATGAAACTCCTGCAGTTGAACAAAAGAAGTACAAATCCATGATTAGAGGATTGCAGTATCTAATGCATACAAGACCGATATATCACATGTAGTTGGAATTGGTACAAGATTTCAAGTTGATCCTAAAGAGTCACATTATGCAGTAGTAAAAAGAATATTTAGATATTTGAAAGGCACAATTGACTATGGGTTATGGTATGAAAAATCTAATGACTTTACCCTATGTGCATATACAAATGCAGATTGGGGAGGTAGTGTTGATGAAAAAAATAGTACAAGTGGTGGAGTATTTTTTCTTGGAGGAAGATTGGTTTCTTGGCTAAGTAAGAAACAAAATTGTATTTCATATAGCACAGTAGAAGAAAAATATGTAGCAACAACAAACAATTGTAATCATATAATATAGATGAAACAAATGTTGAAGGATATCAGAATCAAATTTGATGAGCCTTGTTGGAGCTCAAAAATCCAGGGTTGATTTTTGAGTCCATATTTCAAAATTTTCTCTAAGTATGAATTTTTGCCTTTGAAAATCATTGTGGAAAGCCTAGTTTGAGTGCATGGATAAGAGGGTCCTGTTGTTTTTTATGAGGAATCACTTGGGTAGGGTGTTTATCACCTTTCATTTGACATTTGTAGTGGGTCTAAACTTTCAATTTTCAGTTTTGGCATTTTTAGGGAATAGCTTTTTGGAGGTGTTTCCAGAATTCTGCATTTCGTGTCTTTCTAGAATTGTACAAAGTAACCCACTTGCGAGGTTTGCATCTTTTTCCCAATGAATATTCATAGCATGAGGATTGTTGCATCATGATATAGGCATGTGATTGAGCATCCATATCCATTTTTATCCCCCCATGTGCCCATTTATCTAGTTTGCCAGAGCCATTCCTTTTGTAGATTGTTAAGTTTCATTGAATTTGCAAAATCAGAAATCTAAGTGACCTACTTTGAGGCTTTGTGATTTGAACCCAGTTCAAGGTCAAGTATAATTGAAAGTTTTCTTGCATTGTAGACCTAGGAGTGACCCTCCCTGAATATTTTTGGACCTCTACCAATCCGTTTGGTCACCTTCTTAGGCCATTTCCAAATTAGATTTCTGCACATTTCACTATTTTATTCCATAATGTTTCTAATAGGATGACTTTGGCATTTGATTATAATCGGCCTTTTGATCTTTTGAACAAGATAATTGTGGACTTATTCTCCTTTTGTGGGAGTGAATCAACACCCAAGTTTCTGAATCATGAGTTCTTTATCTAACAAGTTTTCAAAGCCACTTTTGAAGGTGATTTATGCAATTTGGCAGTGCTGACAGATTCAATTTTCTGAAGGGCCATGTTTGATCATTAATATCTTTTGGCTCACATATTTCTGTGTGGGTTCCTTTGAGGAATGTACTCACATGTTGGGATTGAATGTTTGTTTCTAACGATGCTTTCCTGTGAGGTCTTTCAGTGAGTGTTCAAGGCCGTTTATGGAGGCCATTTATGTTTTGGGGAAATCTGGCAGAAGCACAATGAATGAATTGTTATGATTAAAATTTTCAATGCATCACGATTTGATTTTATCAAATGGCTACATCTTGGCAAGTAGAGGGAAAATGTTGAATTTAAATGGGTTGATCCTCTTTCAAGTTCTTCCAGGTTGATAGTCTCATCAAGAGTAAAGGCATGCACTCTTGTGCTCTTCAATGATGAACATGCCCTTTTACTTTAAATGAGCTGACATGCCATATTTCCACCTTTCTTTTAAGTGTTATGAAACTTACCATTAAAATAATATGGTGGCATGTCTCTGTGTCTACGAGCTCCAACAAATGGGATGTTTGCAATACAAATGAAGCCAAAGGTGCGTGAAGTTTGGAAATGAAAGGGGCACATGCTGGGAGTGCGTGATGTTGGAAGGAGAGTACATTAAGTCAAACATGCATAGTTTTGATTTGGAATTAGCAGAGATAGAGTTTACAAATGAAACCAATGGGGTGCATGCTTTGCCAAGGAGAACAACAAATAATGAAATGGTGTGTAAGCCAGGGAAAATTAGGAGGAAAGAGGGAGTGTGTGAAGTGTGAAAGAGGCTTCCAGTCATTATTGATTGGTGTGTAAGTGCTTGAAGAGGTAGCGCACCATGCCAAGGAGGAAAATTTCGCAAGAAGCCAACATGTTGCCGATGCCTACCAAAATAAATGAAGGGGTTGTGCACATTAGGTCGAAAGGAGCTTTGTGTACATACTAAATGGAGGAGTGCGTGAATTCTGGAGACTAGCATTCACTCTGCATAATGAGGCTGCCAAAGTAAGTTTTCTTGTAGGTTGCGTAAGGGAAGAATGAATGAGCACTTATTGGAAAATGCCAAGGAGACATAGGGTAGCATACCATACGGTGAATTTGTCATTGGATGTTAAACAAAATGTATGGAGCTACCTGAAATGTTTGAGGAAGGAAGTGTAAAGAAGAAAATGCAAGATAAATGCAAACACCAATATGTCTAGTGCATGAGTTTGTTTGTGGTGAAAGAAGGAACCAACACATGAATTTAAAGGGACTGGTGCATGAGCTGGAAGAAGGAGCATGTACTAGTCTAAAAAGAACACATAGAACATTACAGGGGTGCATGAGCATGCATAGGAGGGTGTGTAAGACACGACATGTGCCCAAGGTAAAGACCAAAGAGAAAATGAATGGAGCTGGAGCATGTACAACTGTGAGAAAAAAAGGAAAATGTGAAGGGGTGTGCATGTGAGTTTATCCCACATGCACCCCGTTTGAGTTTGAATAGGTTTTTAAATAGAATGACACCCAGAAAGAAGGTAAAGAGAAGGAAAGAAGGCATGTGGTTGGCTCTTTTCTTATGGCCATATGCCTCAGTGCATGTCAGCTGGGCATATAGGCCAAGTTTTAATGAAGTATTTAAAAATGCTCACAAATTTAGTCCCACATTGGTGGGGATAAGGACTTCTCATGTGTTTATATCAAAAAATGCTTGCAAAGTAGTTTTAAGAAAGAGCAGGAGGCTCTGGACGTGAACACATATGAGGTTGCATTGGGAAGCATGTTAGTGGCCGATGACTTTGCAATTTTGCAAACAACTGGCAGGTGATTGGTCAAAGAGATGACACATGGCGTCCAATCACATATTCTCTAGATGATCTCACAGTCAAGGCAAACATCAAGTGACTCGGCTGGCAGTTAGTCGCCAGATCTCTAGATGTTGGTAGTTAAGTCCCTAACATCTAGAGATCAAGATATAGTGTATTTGCCAGATCTCTAGATCCCTGGCAGTTAGTGGTTAACATCCAGAGAATAGGAGAATGCAATGTTGTTGGTTCTCCAGATCTTGGTAGTTAGTGAGGGAGCATTCGAAGATCAAGAGATTGAGTTTAGTCACATGATCGCTAGATTGTAAGCTGTGGTTAAGAAATGGATTCAGAGACTTAGAGAACAAAGGATTCCCTCATTCTCTAGATGTGACCGGGGTTAACGAATGTATTCAGAGATCTAGAGAACAATGCATTCACCGAATCTCTAGATAGGTGGTCAACCCTGGGTTAAGTTTGAATGACTAATCAGCTCATGACACTTGGTGAAATCCGGTGCATTCTGGGTAAAAAGTGTAGAGATAAAAGTTAAAATACAAATTTAAATGAGTTTCAATTGTCTTTTCCATAGTTTGAAAATGCATTTTGTTTGAAAATCCTGAGAAGTGCACAGGAAGTTTTCTTTGGAAGGTAGAATGTGATCATTTCTTGGATAGGAATGGAATCAAATCAATGGGAATGATTGTAGACATGGTGGGAAGTTGGAGAAGATCAGTGGAAGATCAAATTTGGAGAAGTTAGAGATATTTTTGGCTAGAAATTGACAGCTATCAGTGGTGTTAAACTGGCTTTCTTATTTCCTATATCTTTGATTTTCTCTCCATTGTTGATGATGATGAAAAAATTGCAGTAAGGAGAGGCTTTGGCTTCAGTGTTGAGTTCTAGAAATTTTTGTCAATCTGGAAATGTACTGATACAGAGAAATTATACTTGAATATATTGGAATTCCCTTGCATATTTTTTGTCTTCTTGTCATATTTTTTGAAGCTTTTATGTGTTAAATCTATAAGGCAGTTTTAGTGCATCATTTACAAGGTATTTGTGGAATTAGTCTCTAGTTCCTTTCAAGGAAAGGGTAAAATATTAAGGGTAATTTCTGAGAGCTCAACATTTCTGCAAGAATTTGATGATTGGGTGTGTTTAAGAGAGGGTGAATTGTAAGGCACTTCATCTGGGTTCTGGATGTATTTTACTTAGAATTTTTTTGTAGATGTATGTTTTCTTTTTGACTCTTTTCCCTAGGATAAGGCACTGGTCTATCCTCAATTTGCAGGCATTTCATCATCGCCAAAAAACTTGAATGATTGTTTACTTTTATGCATGTTTGAAGAGCTAAGAAGACTAAGTTTGTATCAAGGATATAAACTATTGTTGTAATTCTTTGAAGAAGTAAATCTAATAGGTATACCTGCCTATAGATAAGAGGTCAAAGTGAAGAAGGATTTTATCCTTGTTAATTAGTCTTTTTCTTGCTAGAATCAAGAGTTTAGGAATCATAGAGTTCCAATTAAGCACTCAGGGCTTGTGTTAGGATCCTACAAGAAAAATCACTTGACAAAATGGTGACTCTATTGGGGAATTAAGTAAGGTTACCATTAAGAGTATCCCAAAGTCTTTCCATATTCAGTTTGGGGAAGAGTCTCAGAAGTGTAAAAATCCAAAAATTATTTTCAAATCTAAAAATGTATTGCCTGGAAATTGTTGTTGATTAAAAATTAAAGATATATGTGACTTTGTTGTGAGGAGTGCCCAGAATCTGGTAATGTTTTAGTAAAAGACCAGTGAGTGAATTTGTGTCCTCTTTGAGGAGGTGGTGACTTTGTGTCAGAATGAACCTGAGATGTGAGGCTTTATTTCAGATTTCAACCAGATATGAAGTGAACATTAGCCACAAAAAACATTCCAGGTATTCTCCATTCAGTATTTTGTGTATTTCCATGGTCCTTATCAAATGGTTTTGTCATTGAAGTAAGGAAAGATGAGTGAAATTACATACTTCTAGATTAAATTTTGAGTTAAATTATATGTGTGAAGTATGTCAGAATAATTAAGTGATAAGAGAAGTTTATTTACAAGTGTATAGATTTCCTGTTATTGGTGTTGAAGAGTACCAAGTGTATATGCACAAAGGTTGCAGCTAGTAATGGATGTTCATAGGAGTTATTTTATCAAAGGATATATGTCATTTTGTTATGATGGCATACCTGGTTTTCCTAATGAGATCCCTGATAGAATCAGAAGATATTTGGAAAAATTTGATAGGAACTAGTCCCAATCAGCAAAAAGGGCATGTTCAAGCTTTTGCTAATCTGATGTGTGATTTTTATATCTGCCATGAAGATTTGTGGATGAGGTTGTTTGTGCAGACTTTGAAAGGAGATGAAAGAGATTAGTTCTCATTTTTGCTTGCAGCTTCAATTTCTTCATGGGATGAGCTAAGTTCATCCCTCATTGAGAAGTTTGATGGGTGGGTAGATGTAAAATTAATGTTAGATAGATTGATGGAGATTCAGATTGAACAAGGTGAGTTAATCCCAAGGTTTAATAGTAGATCTTCTACTACATTGATGGATATCCCTGAAAATTGTAGGCCCCATGATCAGATATGTTTAATTATTTATTTGGGGGAATTTGGCCAAAAGATGGGTTTCTTGCTAAGGGATAAACAACCATAAAGTCTATATCAGGATTTTGAAATTGCAATGGATATTGAGGGAAATCTAAAATATGGAGTTATAAGAAGGCATGCTTCTGTTGGTTTGTATTTTCAAAATAGAGTGAATGATCAGGAAAAAAGTGAGCAGCATCAATACTTTCATTCCCCTGCTAATTGCACTGATCAAAATATTGTATGTGAAAGTAGACATAATGTTGCAGGAGTGATTCCTTTGTGGTTTGGAGAAGAAATGGAAAAAGGGGAAAGTTGCATTCCAGCGGAAGGGAATATTGATACACAAGAAATTGACAATCTTGGTGTGTATTTATATAGGTCAGATAAGGTCGCTATTGAAGATATAATTGATGAAGAGCTGGAATCTTTTTCAGCTAATGAAGGTAATGACCATTTCATGATTATAAGAAATACATTCTTCCCTTTGGTTGATTTAGACAAGTATAGTGATGATAATTATGAAAGTAACTTCCCACCAATTGGTGTTGATATAAATGTTGAGAGAAATGGTAAATGTGACAAATCCATGGATGAGGAACATTTTTTTAATATGATTTACCACAACAGAGGGGGGGGGTGAATCAATTGTTCTCAGGTCCAAATGTATAAAAACAAACTTTAAAACTCTTCAACAAATCAGATCTAGTAACCAACATCTACTTGGTCATTACTGATTGCATAACAAAAACATATAACAGTGCAGTCCACTTATCTAATAGTATCTAACTTATAAAACACATAAATGTTCAAACCAAAACATTCACACAAGTATCAACACCAGGATTTATAGTGGAAACCCAATTTGGGAAAAACCACTTTGTAACATGTTACTATTATGTTCACTATTCTGAAGTGAGCTTGGTGAAAAACCAGTCCTGTCAAAGGTTACAAACACACTATCAGGTGTGACCCGGTTAAAGGATATAAAACACTCTGTTAAAAGTTCACCTTGTTATAGGACTTACATACACTCCATTAGAATGCAACCTTGTTCAAAGGATTTATACCTATGACTATTAGGTCAACCTCTGTTAAAAGGATTTTGACTAATACAATGATTAGAAAGTAGCAGTAATATTGATCTGAAAAACATACAACTCACTTTGCAAATATTAGATCCAATTCCGTACACATATGCTGGCTTACTAACTATGAACCTTTACCATCACCATCACTGATCTTCTCAGAACTCTCTTCAAGAAATCACAACTCTTCTCCTTTAGCCTTCTCTGCTTGTATAGTCAATAACATCAACAACACTTCTAGCATCCTCTCTCTACTCAACCTCTAGCTTAGGTTTCCTTAATACTTCCTCAATTAGGTCAATACATCTTTTTCTTCTTAATCTCCTTCGTAGATCTTAGGATTAGGTCAGATTCATCGAATCTTTCCAACTTTATGTTCTTCGGCTATCCTTCTAGAAATATCTCAAATCTCTTAATAGATTTATAATAAAATGTTTTACAGTGCATTAAATGCTTTCATACAATCAATAAATAAAGTCAACATGTTTTACATAATCTAAGAATTCAATGATGTCTACTGGAAATCTGAATTATCTCTCAAATGTAAAATACTGATGCTTAGTCAATACTGTGTTCAACTCCTCGGTCTTCACTAGAAAGCTTGGTCGCCACAAAAACTATTTCCTTGGCTAATAATAATGTTCGGTCAACACTGAATTTACTCGGCATATACTAGCTTGATCGACACTAACATCACTCGGCTTAAACTAGATTTCTTCACTTTTGCTCGGTTAAGCCTACTAATTTAGTCTTCATTATTACTTAGATAAATAATACATTATCTTATCATTGTGCCACATAATCAAGTACTCATTGAAGTATCAAGATAACTCAACCTTTCCTTAGGTGCTATTGTTACCAACCTTGCCTTTCCCCTTAGCAACACTCAAATAGATTTAGTACTTTCTTAAATAGAAACAATCTTACCAGTTAAGGTTTGACATCAATGACAATACAACAATTGCTTCAATTGTAGTTTCCAACAATCTCCCTCTTTGGCATTGATGGAAACACCATATGAATATCACATGAATTACCAACCAATCCAAAACTTATCTATGCATCATAAATATTTATAATATCCTTAGCTTCATTCTAATACAAAATCAATTAGCCATGCTTGTATGACCATCCACTAAATCTCTCCTTTTCATTATGTGTATTCATCTGTGATCATCTCCCTCTTTGACAAAAATGCCAAAGCAACAACTAAAACATACATCTTGCAAATGTAGATATCATCTTTTTAGTTCAGTAACAATATTTCTCCTCTATCATCTTTGATTATGACTAATTCTTGGCTTTTCTATGCTTTTTACAACTCTAGGCTGCTCCTAAAGTGTGACCAGTCTCTGCATCAACTTGTTAGATATTCTTTTCAACACATTTGGTGCAGTGCTCCTAGCTTAACTAGGCAGCCTTAGTTAGGGGAAGGACCCCTAATTGACTTCTCAGATATTTAGGAGCTTCTTTAGGTAAAGCTTTAGTGAATATTTCTGCTAGTTATTTCTTTGTATTCACATATTCCATTCGGACCTCTTTATCTTGTACCAGTTCTCTCACTTAATGATACTTGATTGCAATGTGTTTGGTCTTTGTGTGCATCATTGGGTTCTTAGAGATGTTGATAGCACTTGTGTTGTCACAGAAAATGACAACTGGTTCAATGAATTCTTCTTTCATGCCTACCAACAATTGCTTTATCCATATCAAATTTGAACAGTTCACAGCTACAACCACATACTCGGCTTCAGCAATAGATTGGGAAATGCAATTTTGTTTCTTGCTTGTCCAGGAAACTAATCTTTGTCCAAGAAAGAAAGCTCCACCACTAGTACTCTTTCTGTCATCCACATTTCCTGCCCAATCAACATCTGTATACACTCTCAGTTCAAACTTTTCATGCTTCTTGTAGTACAATCCATAGTTAGTAGTCCCTTTCAAATATCTCATTATTCTTTTGACTTCCATCATGTGTGTTTCCTTAGGATTGGCAGAGAATCTTGCCACTATCCCAATAGCTAATGCAATATCTGGTCTACTATGTACATCATACTGTAGCTTTCCAATCATAGATCTATACAAAGTCTGGTTTACTTCAGCAGCATCATCATTTTTAGACAACTTTTGTCCAGTAGCCATGGGAGTACTTACTGGCCTTGAGTCTTCCATACCAAAGGTTTTCAGTATCTCATGAACATATTTAGATTGGATGATAAAAATTCCTTTCTCCATTTGATATACTTGCAAACCAACAAAAAATTTGATCTCCCCAAACATACTCATTTCAAATTTAGTTTGCATTTCATTTGAAAATTTCTTACACAAGGCATCTTGTCCACCAAATATAATATCATTTACAAAGATCTTAGCTAACAAGATTCCTTTACCTTCTTCATCTTTCATGTACAGATTTCTTGTGTCATTTTTCCTTGAGAATCCAATCTGTATTAGGTAGTTGTGCAGTCTCTCATACCATGCTCTGGGAGCTTGTTTTAGTCCTTATAGTGCTTTATTCAATTTGCAAACCATGTTTCTTTTGTTTGGATCAACAAATCCTTCTGGTTGTTCAATATATACTTCTTCTTCTAATATACCATTTAAAAATGCAGACTTAACATCCATTTGGTATACCTTGAAATCTTTATAGGCAGCATATGCAATTAGAGTTCTTACTCCTTCCAATTGAGCTACAGGGGAAAATGTATCCCCGTAATCTATTCCTTCTTCTTGTGCATAGCCTTTGCATACCAGCCTAGCTTTGTTTATTATTATTTAACCATGCTCATTCAGGTTATTTCAGAATACCCACTTTGTCCCAATGACATTCTTATTTTCTGGTCTCGACACCAGAGTCCATGTATCATTCTTCTATATCTGGTCAATCTCTTCATTCATTGCTTCTATTTAGTCTTCATTTTCTAATGCCTCCTTTGTTGTCTTAGGCTTGAATTCACATAGTAAACATGTTAGATCTCTTGTGTTGCTTTTGGTCAGAACTCCAGTATCTTTGTCTCCAATAATCTGTTCAGGCTTGTGATGTCTTCTTACATATTGAGCTAGAATAGGTTCTACTCTCCTTTCATTTTGCTCTTCAGGTTCACCAACAAGATTGTCAGATTCAACTTCTGAATTCTTGACAACCTCTCCCTGATACTCGGTAGCTTCTTCCTATCACTCGACATGTTCTTCTTCTCTCTCAACATTTTTTTCCTGATGCTCGACATTGCTTACCCGAGACTCAACATCGGGTGCAAGTCTATCACTTGCCTCTCCAATCTCTATATAAACAAAAAATCTGTAATCTTCTAGTTCTCTTTTACTGTTAGCTTCATTTTTCTCTACATACTCATCAACTTTGACATTCACACTTTCCACAATTTTGTTAGTGTTAGAGTTCAAACACTTATAAGCTTTACTTTTTGTGGAATAGCCTAGGAATATACCCTCATCGCTTTTAGCATCAAATTTTCCATTTCTACTATCCTTCATTATGTAGCATTTACTTCCAAAAATTCTAAAATACTTTACATTAGGTGCATATCCATGTCACAACTCATAAGGTGTCAAATTTTTACCTTTTTTGATCTATACTCAGTTAAGAGTGTAAACAGCTGTACTTACAACTTCTTTCCAATACTTTTGTGCAACATTCTTATCAATCATTAATGTCCTTGCACAATCCAAGATAGATCTATTCCTTCTCTCTGCTATACCGTTCTATGGAGGAGTTCTAGGTGCAGACATATATCTTTTGATCCCTCTATCATTGCAAAATAGATTAAATTCATTGGATATAAATTCTCCACCTCGGTCAAATCTCAAACACTTCAGATTCTTACCTGTCTCCTTTTCAACCTTAGCCAAATATCACTTAAAAAATTGAAAAGCATCATATTTTTCCTTTAAGAATGTTACATGCATCATTTTGGTATAATCATCAACAAACAGGATAAAATATCTAGCACTACAATAGCTTTGTACACCCATCGCTCCACAAAGGTCAGTATGAACCAAATCTAAGGTATTCTCAAAAGTAAAAGTTTTGCTCTTGAAACTAGACTTTGTCATCTTACCCAACTGACATTCTTTGCACATTACATTCTCAGGTTTCTTCAATCTAGGCAGACCTCTCACTTTCTTTTTCTTACTAATTTCTACCAGATTATCAAAGTTAACATGACATAGCTGCTTATGCCATAACCAAATATCATCAAGTTGTGCAATCATACATGTTTCTTCAGATAGGTTTAGATAGAACAAATTACCTCTTGTCTGTTCTCCACTTCCAATTAGTTCACTAGTGGCATTAAATATTTTGGCCTTCCTGTGATGAAATTCCACTTGGTAGCTAGTGCTATTAAGTTGTGCAACACTCAGTAGATTATAGTTAAGACCCTCAACCCAATAAGAATTTTCACAAGTGATCTTATCAGTCATCTTAATCAATCCTTTTCCTCTAACAGGACATGGTACATCATTACCAAATTTCACACTTCTACCTTTATAGTGATCTAAGGTATCAAACTTACTCTTGTCACCAGTCATATGATGTGAACAACCACTGTCAATAATCCATTTATCATTTTTGTTCACATAAGATATCAATGTAGTTTTATCATCATCATCAAATTCATCTTTCATTGCAACATAAACAACTTCAATTTCAAAATCATCACTTTCAATGTCAGTCTGTTCCTTGGTAATATGGTAGGATTTCTTACCTTTTCCTTTGTAGTCCTTGTATCTTCGATAACCTCTATCTTCTCTTTTGTTTTTATGCTTGCTGTCTCTTTCTTCATCCTTATTATCCCTATCAGGACATCTAGAAGGTATATGACCAACTTTATTACATGAAAAACATATAATAGGTAGTTTACCTTTGTACTTTCCTTTTCCCCTTTTCAATCTTCTAGCCATAAGAGCTTCTAGATCCTCAAGTTCTTCATCATATATGTCATTGTCACTTTCACTTTCACTGATGCATCTTTCTTTTTCCTTCTTTGACTTACTCAGAACCATTTGTGACTTAAAAGTAGATTCAACATTACAAATAGTGAAGTTATCATAGTTAGAAAGTTCAAGAGTAGTAAGCTTACCAACCAAACTTTCCAAAGTAAGAGCATTGTTAGGGTTACATCTAGATTCCTGAATTGCAGAAATTTTGATGGCATAGATAGGACGCAGAGTTCTCAATAATTTTCCAATTACAGTTTCATCATCAATAGTTCCATTTTCTCCTCGAATAGCATTAAAAACTTCTTTTATTCTACCATAATATTGTGCAATATTCTCACCTTCTTGGATTCTCATTTCATCAAATTTACCTCTTAGGGTCTCGGCTTTTTCTCTCAATACATTTATGTCACCGCCATAAATGTGTGCCACATTTGCTTTGCATTACTACAGTCCTTGATGTCTTCAAATTCCAGATAACTTAGGGCAGATGCAATCTCCAACATTGCTTGGTTGTGCTCTTGTTTAGCTTTCATTTCCTTGGCAGTCAGAGGTGCAACATGTGTGACATAATCATGCTCAACATAATACTTTGTAGAATCACCAATACCAGCCAGATGCAGCTTCATCAAGCTTTGCCATGCAGGGAAGTTTTCCTTATTTAGCTTTGGTACCTCCTTCTTATATATCCTGATCATTTGCTTCAAGTACCTTCAAACTTGTTCTCTGTAAGCACTAATAGCTTTGATACCAATTGTTAATATGATTTAGAACAACAAAGAGGGGGGGTGAATCAGTTGTTCTCAGGTCCAGATGTATAAAAACAAACTTTAAAACTCTTCAAAAAATCAGATCTAATAACCAATAGTTGCTCGGTCATTATTGATTGCATAACAGAAACATATAACAGTGTAGTCCACTTATCCAATAGTATCTAACTTGTAAAACACAAAAATGTTTAAACCAAAACATTCACACAAGTATCAACACCAGGATTTATAGTGGAAACCCAATTTGGGAAAAACCACTTTATAACATGTTACTATTATGTTCACTCTTCTGAAGTGAGCTTGGTGAAAAGCCAACCCTGTCAAAGGTTACAAACACATTGTCAGGTGTGACCCGGTTAAAGGATTTAAACCACTCTGTTAAAAGTGTGACTTGTTATAGGACTTACATACACTCCATTAGAATGCAACCTTGTTCAAAGGATTCATACCTATGACTATTAGGTCAACCTCTGTTAAAAGGATTTTGACTGATACAATGGTTAGAAAGTAGCAGTAGTATTGATCTAAAAAACATACAACTCACTTTGCAAATATCAGATCCAATTCCGTACACATATGTTGGCTTACTAACAATGAACCTTTACCATCACCATCACTAATCTGCTCAGAACTCTCTTCAAGCAATCACAACACTTCTCCTTCAGCCTTCTCTGCTTAGACAATCAATAACATCAACAACACTTCCAACATCCTCTCTCCACTTCAACCTCTAGCTTAGGTTTCCTTAATACTTAATCAATTAGGTCAATACATCTTTTGCTGCTTAATCTCCTTCATACATCTTAGGGTTAGGTCAGATTCATCGAATCCTTCCAACTTTATGTTCTTCGGCTATCCTTCTAAAAATATCTCAAATCTCTTAATAAATTTACAATAAAATGTTTTACAGTGCATTAAATGCTTTCATACAATCAATAAATAAAGTCAACACATTTTACATAATCCAAGAATTCAACGATGTCGACTGGAAATCTAAATTCTCCCTCAAATGTAAAATACTGACACTTGGTCAATACTGTGTTCAACTCCTCGGTCTTCACTAGAAAGATTATTTTCCACAAAAACTATTTCCTTGGCTAATACTAATGTTCGGTCAACACTGAATTTACTCGGCATATACTAGCTCAGTCGACACTAACATCACTCGGCTTAAACTAGATTTCTTTACTTTTGCTCGGTTAAGCCTACCAGTTTAGTCTTCATTCTTACTTAGATAAACAATACATTATCTTATCATTGTGCCACATAATCAAGTACTCATTGAATTATCAAGATAACTCAACCTTTCCTTAGGTGCTATTGTTACCAACCTTGCCTTTCCCCTTAGCAACACTCAAATAGATTTAGTACTTTCTTAAATAGTAACAGTCTTACCAGTTCAAAATGACATCAATGACAATACAACAATTGCTTCAATTGCAGTTTCCAACACATTTGTCACTACTGCTACAATTGCAACAACAAGTTTGTGGAAACATGGATAGAGTTGAGGGTGAATTTGTTTCTGATGCTCTGTCACAAGGTTTATCTCACGCTACAGATATTCATTATTCTCAGTCTTCTATGTGCTCCAATGGTAATGAAGCTGAATGTAAAGTCTTGAAGCCTAAAGAAAAATAGTGGAGTTCATTTTCTGATACTTGTGAAGATAATATGATTGGTTGTGATACTAATTTTTAATGTGATGATAGAAGAAGTGGTGAGTCATGCTTTGATTCAAATTCTGAATTTTCTTTTTCTGTTGAAGATGTATGTGAGGATGGGTGTGATGATATGTCTTGTGAGATTACTAATGTACTAATTGATGAAAACATTGATTTGAAACAACCAGCTCTTTGTTTAAATGATTATGAGAAACAATTCCATGTAGTTTCTAATCCATTGTTTGAATAATGTGCCCAGGCAATGGAATTTGCTGAGGGTAGCTCATCTTTGAAATGTGATATTTTAGATATGGTTGAGTTTGAATTTCCATCTCCAATGCAGTCAGTTGGAGGAAAGGAAATGGAAGATGAATGTTTTTTTTTTGATAAGAATGCATTACATAATGATGGTTTATATCTTCTACCACCAAGCATTGAGAATAATGAAGATGATTTGATTTATGGTGTGGATTATGTGAATCATCCTTGTGTGGATAAAAATGTGACTTATCAAGAGAAGTAAGATTTGATAAATATAAATGGTTTGATGCATGAGGATGTTTTAGTTTTCTTAGCTGAACTGAATGAATGTGAATATGGTTACTTTTGTTTTGATATGCAAGTGTGCATTGAAGATGAGCCGAATGTTTATAGCCAAGAAGAGAAGGTATCAACTGTTTGTCCCCTTACACATGTTTCAATTTTTGATGATTTTGATGTTACATGTTTTCTGAAAGGTGAGTTTATGCGTGGACATAAAAGGGAAGGCATAGGTGATTTTGAATTTGAAGTTATTCTATAGCCTATGCTCAATGGTGTTTTCTATCATCATGTATATAATGGTGGTTTCAAATTGCAAGCTGAGTTTGAAAATAGAAACCAAGTTTTTGACAGAGGTAAATGTTAAGATTTCTTAGGCATTTTGAAACTGCTTGTGTATCTTATGTATATCTTGTACAATGGTGTTGGTATTTTCAATAAGGAGAAAGTTTTTGGAAAAGTTTGGGGTAAAAGTGAGGAAAGTAAAGTTGATATTCTTTGGTTGGTCTACGGAGGCTGCCAAGGAGGACACGTTCACAAGCAGCCAGCATGTTGTTGATGCTTACCAGAATAAATGAAGGGGTTGTGCGCATTAGTTCAAAAGGAGCTTTGCATACATACTAAATGGAGGAGTGTGTGAGTTTTGGAGACTGGCACACACTCAACATAATGAGGCTGCCAAAGTAAGTTTGCTGGTAGAGTGCATAAGGGAAGAAGGAAGGGGCGCTTGCTGGAAAATGCTAAGGAGACACATGGCAGCATACTACATAGTGAATTTTCTGCTACACATTAAACAAAACGTATGGAGCTACCCAAAATGTTTGAGGAAGGTAGTGTAAAGAATAAAATGCAAGATAAACACAAACACCAATATGTTGAGTGCATGAGTTTGTTTGCAGTGAAAGGAGGAACCAACACATTAAGTTAAAGGGACTGGTGCATGAGCTAGAAGAAGGAGCACGTACCAGTCTAAAAGGAACACATAGAACATTACAGGGGTGCATGAGCATGCACATGAGGGTGCGTAAGACAAGACATGTGTCCAAGGTAAAGACCAAAGCAAAAATGCATGGAGTTGGAGCGTGTACAGTCGTGAGAAAAAAAGGAAAATGTGAAGGGGTGTGCATGTGGGTTTATCCCACATGCACATCATTCGAGTTTGAATAGGTTTTTAAATATAATGGTACCTAGAAAGAAGGTAAAGAGAAGGAAAGAAGGCATGTGGTTACCTCTTGGCTTGTGGGCCCATGCCTTGGTGCATGCTAGCTGGGTGTATAGGCCAAGTTTTAATGAAATATTAAAAAATGCTCATGAATTTACTCCCACATTGGTGGGGATAATGACTTCTCATGTGTTTATATAAAAAAATGCTTGTAAAGTAGTTTGAAGAAAGAGAAGGAGGCTCTAGACGTGCACATGCATGAGGCTGCATTTGGAAGTGTGCCAATGGCCGATGACTTCACAATTTTTCAGACAACTGACAAGTGATTGGTTAGAGAGATGACATGTGACACCCAGTCATGTATTCTCCAGATGAGCTCACAGTCAAGGAAAACATCAAGCGACTTGGCAGGCGGTTAGTCACGTGATCTCTAGATGCTGGTAGTTAAGTCCCTAACATCTATAGATCAAGAGATAATGCAGTCGCCAGATCTCCAGATCCCTGGCAGTTAGTGGTTAACATCCAGAGAATAGGAGAATGTATGGTTGTTGGTTCTCTAGATCTTGGTAGTTAGTGAGGGAGCATCCAAAGATCAAGAGATTGAGTTCAGTCACATGATCGCCAAATTGTAACCCGTGGTTAAGAAATGGATTGAAAGACTTAGAGAACAAAGGATTCACTCATTCTCTAGATGTGACCAGGGTTAAAGAATGTATTCAGAGATCTAGAGAACAATGCATTTTCCAAATCTCTAGATAGGTGATCAACCCTGGGTTAAGTTTGAACGACTAATCAGTTCATGGCACTTGGCAAAATCTGGTGCATTATGGGCAAAAAGTGCAGAGATAAAAGTTAAAATTCAATTTTAAATGAGTTTCAAATATCTTTTCCATATTTTGAAAATGCATTTTGTTTTAAAATCCTAAGAAGTGCACGAGAAGTTTTCTTTTGAAGGCAGAATGTGATCATTTCTTGGAGAGGAATGGAATCAAATTAGTTGGGAATGATTGCATACATGGTGGGAAGTTGGAGAAGATCAGTGGAAGATCAAATTTGGAGAAGTTAGAGATATTTTTGGCTGGAAATTGACAGCTATCAGTAGTGTTGAACTGGCTTTCTTGTTTCCTATATCTCTAATTTTATCTCCATTGTTGAGGATGATGAAAAAATTGCAGTAAGGAGAGGCTTTGGCTTCAGTGTTGAGTTCTAGAAATTTTTTTCAATCTGGAAATGTAATGATACAGATAAATTCTACTTAAATATATTGGAATTCCCTTGCATATTTTTTGTCTTCTTGTCTGAATTCTGCAACTTTTATGTGTTAAATTTGTAAGGCAGTTTTAGTGCATCATTTACAAGGTATTTGTGGAATTAGTCTCTAGTTCCTTTCAAGGAAAGGGTAAAATCTTAAGGGTAATTTCTGAGAGCTTAGGATTTCTACAAGAATTTGATGATTGGGTGTGTTTAAGAGAGGGTGAATTGTAAGGCACTTCATTTAGGTTCTAGTTGTGTTTTACTTAGAATTTTTCTGTAGATGTGTGTTTTCTTTTTGACTCTTTTCCCTAGGATAAGGCATTGGTCTATCCTCAATTTACAAGCATTTCATCATCACCAAAAAACTTGAATGATTATTTACTTTTATGCATGTTTGAAGAGCTAAGAAGACTAAGTTAGTGTCAAGGATATAAACTATTGTTGTAATTCTTTGAAGAAGTAAATTTGATAGGTACACCCGCCTATAGCTAAGAGCTCAAAGTGAAGAAGGATTTTATCCTTGTTAATTAGTCTTTTTCTTGCTAGAATCAGGAGTTTAGGAATCATAGAGTTCCAGTTAAGCACTCAGGGCTTGTGTTAGGATCCTGCAAGAAAAATTGCTAAGAAGCCTATTATCATACATTGTGATAACACCAGTATAGTAAATATCTCAAAGAATCCTATTTTGCATTGGAAGACAAAGAATATAGAAATCAAGTATCATGTTGTAAGAGAGAAAATTACAGAGAAAGAAGTCAAACTTGGGTATATAAGTACAAAAGAGCAGATTGCATATATATTTACAAAGCCCTTACCTAAAGATACATTTGAGTATTTGAGAGATATGCTTGGGGTTTTGCCCCAACCTACTTTTGAGAAGTGATGCAGATAGTTGCATCAGTCCTATGGTATATGAGCTCTATCTTTTCTGGACTATATGCTGATACTTCCTCTATGGGGGAGTGTGTGTGTTTTGAGCTGAATCATAGAGGACTCTTGTGAATGTATTTTTTGAAAAGTGTCTTTTGACATTGAGGTTTTTGAAATGGATTGACATAGTGATGCTTTCTTTGTCATTGATGTCAATGGGGGAGAGGAATACAATATAAAATAAAAAACCTTTACAGATTTTATTGATGAAGAGGACTTGAAAATATTTCAAAGCAGTAGTGTTGCAGTTTGGTATTTATGGAACTTGGATGTTTTTCATCTATGTTGCCATCAATGCTAATGGGGGAGATTTTTAGGAATGAATGCTGAATATATCCTATGGGGGAGTATTTAGAGTCATTCTGTAGCAGTTGTATGTTGCATTCATGACTGTGATTGTCATTGATGTCAACACAGTGATCTACTGGAGATTAGTAGAGAAGAAGACAATGTTTGAATTAGCACACGTGGATTATTACAGATCAAGCTATGCGAAGTTGAGGATTTATTCTATATTGTGTCATGTGATTTTGGTCAAGAGCACATACATAAATTCAATTATTAATGACATTTATGTGTAATTTAGTGGAAGCAGTATTCAGACAGTGTTCCTGAGAAGCAGCTTATGATGACTGGATTATATCTCCTAATCAGGATAGAATCTAGGCATGTGAAGCTATACAGTTGATAAAGATATTTTGCTGGTGACCTAGATGTGAAAGCATGGTCGGAGGTCACATGTTTGAAGAGTTACTTTGTTTTGAAGCTGACAATTTTTATGTAATTGTGGAATATTATGTAACGTGTGAAGGTTTATATTTTGTAATTGGTTAAGCCTTGTTGGTCGACTCATTTGTAATTATTTGAGTGTTGTATAAAGGAAGGATTTTTTTCCTTAATTGGAATATGAGATATAGATGTGAATTATGGAAGTGATCAATATGTGTTGGTGTTGATATTGTAAGAGGATAAGTGAATTGCATAGATCTGGTATTGAGATATGGTGAAGCAGTTGGTGCGGTTTGGCACAGGTAGAGGAGAAAAGATAAGTTGTTGAGATCATTAATTGTTGGTATTATTTTTTTTGGATACAAGCCAAAGGAGTTCTTTATTGAGCCATGTTGGCCTTTATTGAGCCATGTGACCTTGTAAGGATTGGTTTGGGGTATCCTTGTCAACTTTAGCTTGCTGACTGCTTCCTCTGCCACAATGTTGTCAGTTTACCC
Source organism: Chamaecyparis obtusa (assembly GCA_027943335.1). Classification (NCBI taxonomy): domain Eukaryota; kingdom Viridiplantae; phylum Streptophyta; class Pinopsida; order Cupressales; family Cupressaceae; genus Chamaecyparis; species Chamaecyparis obtusa. Next base: position 224,502 of record BSBK01005883.1, read on the forward strand.
TAAGTTTATGATGACTCTACATACTTTCCCCATCATCTTGCACTTTATCCTAAACAAAGACATCCTTTGGCTTGTATCTGACTTTAACCAAGTCAGATAAGTTTGAGTTTGTTTTAGAACTTAGTAGGTCATTGCTATTGTGGGCTAGGTGAGTTAGTCATTAGGACTAAGGTCACCAAAATAGCCATTGTTAGTAGTTTTAATTTCTTAAGTCTTAGAGCTTAAAGTTTGAGTTAGATTCTTCAATGTGTCTTAAACACATGAATGATGTTAGTAATATGCCTTGAGGCCATTTATGATGTTGGTTCCTCAAGATACAAGAGATAGAGGTCCTAAGAAGTAGGATGAAGGCATAAAGCAAAGATGCCAAAAGTTGTTAGAAGTTGTCATGACAACATTTGCAATAATGGAAAATGTTGCATGCAACTTGGTTACCTTGGATCCCCTAAAGAATAGGAAGTGGGAGATTGACCAACATGCCCTAAAAACATGGAAATGGAATCTAATGTAAAGGAAGGCTTGAATCTCGAAGTTAGTCATTCATTGTAACAAATTTGAGTAATGTGAATAGAGCTCTGCAATTCAGTTTGTGAAGAACCGGAGCTTATTGATGTGACAATGATATCTAATGGATTACATGTTCTAAATTAGTGATTGCATAGTGTTCTTAGGATTGTTCTAAGAGTTTTTCATCTAGTAGTCAAGTTGTTTTGAGATTGTTTAAGGCCTTGTATAAATTGTTTTTGGTTTGGTAGTTCTCTTGGTACTGTCCTGATTAGTCAGTCATTTCATGGATCCCCCATGAAAACTAACCATGGGATCTTCCTAAGGGTGGTTGAATATGACAGGGGATTCATTATTCTATACATATTTAGGATTAGGAGTCATGAGAACATGGATAGCTATTTTTACTACTAAGCCCTAGGCAAGCAGATAGTGCCCGGCTACAGGTTTAGAATAGAAGAATTGAAGATTTCTTGCAGGGTATTGAAGTACTGTACAACACAAGTATAGTTCCAGGTGTGACATGTTAGAATCATGTTATATTAGAATATTTTTGAGCCCACCAATCCATTTGGTCGAGGTTAGAACAAGAAACCAGTGAGGTCCTAGGAAATAGGTCTTTTAGCCCTATTAGGCCTAGATTATAGGAAGGTAGTGTACGGAGGCCATTAGGCTCCAAAACCTTTAGAATATTTTGTAAAATCCAAAAGGGTATCCTAATATGGGATTATATTTTTAGGTTGTTTGGAAAGTTTTTACAAGAAGTGGCAAAAGGTCTCTAGTAAAGGCTATAAGGAAATAGGCCTAATTAGGCCTCCTAATGGTCAAGTCATGAACCCGATAAGGATAGGCTTGAAGATCCTTCTAAATGGATCAAAATGGAAAAGATATCAATGTCAATGAAGCATTAGACATCCCTACAATGAAATTCAAGAGTGGAGAGAAGTTGGCACTTAGATCGTTCTAAGTGTAGGTGAAGAGTTGAACTAACTAAAGGGTGTTAGTCTTTCAAGGTGAAGCACAAGGTATAGAACTCTTGGAGAAGAGTTGGAATAGGTATTAGTTAATCATCTAAGCCTAATAAAGACCTAGAGGAGATTAGGCTCCTAGAAGAAGACAAGGAAGTTCTTCTTAAGCAAGGTGTGCAAGCAAACCTTGGAACACTCACATCAAATGACAATGACTACTCTCATTTTCATAGGAATAAGGGACACAAGACTGAGAACTGTATGTGACTCAAACATGAGATCCAAAATCTCATTGACAGTGAGGTGATCATAGTGGATAACCATACCACCAACACAGATCACAAAACATTCAAAGACCCCTTGCCAAAATATGAAAAGGTGGAAAGTTCTAAGATAAAAGAGGGTTCCCACATTAATCATACCTATGGCACCAATGAAAGAAATGCCATCAACATGATTGAGGAAGTCCCTTTCAAACATTGTAATGTCAATAGTGTCCCAAAGTGAGATGGAGAGTCTAAAGTCACCAATGTAGTGACTTGAGTGCAAGAAAAAGTCACTTTGGGAGGAGCGAAGGCTTCCAATTCCACATACCAATCCCTATCATCAAAGCCCTCCTCGTCAGACAAACAACCATCTATAACCACTCCCAATTCATCAAATTTTATACAGTTGGTTCTGTCACATGCTACTGACTATACCATCATTGAGTACCTGAAGAGGATAACTTCTCAAATATCAATCTTTGAATTACTTAAGATCTCCCCTGGTGACAAAGAGATCTTAATCAAGCCTTGTAAAATGCCAATGTCCCTAACGACTTTGATTTAGATCGATTCTAGTCTATGGTAGGTCATTTGAGTTCACCACACTACCTATCATTTTCAGAGGAAGATGATAATTCCTTAAACCAGCTGCACAACCATCCTTTTCACATTGAAGTCATGATCCATAAACATCAAGTCAAGTGAGTATTAATAGATGGAGGCACAAGATTAAACATATGTACATATAAACTCATTGAACAACTAGGATTTTATGAATCTTCCATTGATCCTAAGAAGAAGATCACAATCAAAGCCTATGATGAATAGGAGATATCTTCCAAAGGTCTTGTATGCTTACCAATACGAGTGGGACTAGTAGAAAGAGAGGTTATTTTTCAAGTCCTTGATCTCCCACTAGCATACAACATCTTGCTGGGATGTCCATGAATTCATGAAATGCAAGCAATGCTATCAATGTATCAAGTTCCCCTTTAATGGTATGGAAGTCACTGTGCTTGTAGATGTGTGTGTGAAATTTGTACCTAGTTGCGGACACAATACTTTAGTAAAACATTACTGGTTAATATGTCAGAAATCTACAATATGAATAAATAGAATTAACCAGGTGATTTACTGCCTTCAGGTAGGTGCGAGTATGGTATTCTTAGATTCAAACCGAGATTAGTGACAATGCAACACCTAAACGAAGGATTTAATGATTGAAATCAATTGAATATGAATACAAATTAATCTATTTTTTTGTATTTTGTATGCAATTTGAATGAAAAACTGCATGAATCTAATCTAGAATGTATGAAATTAATATGCAGATTGTATGAAATGTAAGCAGTGCCATCAATGTATCAAGTTCCCCTTTAATGCTATGGAAGTCACAATGGTTGTAGATGTGTGTGTGAAATTTGTACCTAGCTGTGGACACAACACTTCAATAAAACATTGCTGGTTAATATGTCAGAAATATGCAATATGAATAAATAGAATTAACCAGGTGATTTACTGACTTCTAGTAGGTGCGAGTATGGTATTCTCAGATTCAGACCGAGATCAGTGACAATGCAACACCTAAACGAAGGATTTAATGATTGAAAGCAATTGAATATGAATGCAAATTAATCTATTTTTTTGGATTTTGTATGCAATTTGAATGAAAAACTGTATGAATCTAATCTAGAATGTATGAAATTGATATACAGATTATTCTAACAATGCTATGAATTGATATGAAAATGGATGTAAAGCTATGAAAAAACAATGAAAGATCTCACAAAATCCCCTGTCGTAAGAGCTTGATTCTTCAGATGCAATTTCGCCAGAGTATTTGTGCAAATTTGAGAGATATATTGTGAAGAGCTGAGCCTTGATTTTATAGAAATCTAGGGCTTGAGGATGCATTGAGAAAAGCCATAAATCACTCTTGATAAACTCGGGTTCATTTTTGAGTTATCAAGAAATCAGGAATAGATCAACTCATAAAATCATGCAAAAGTAGTTTTTAACTCAAAATAGAGTTTAGTTCACTTTTTCAACTCACCATCAGATGTTGAGTTTGGAAAGTTAACAAATTGAAATTGAAAATTGATTTAAAGTTGACTTCTTTTCTGATTGTGCATGATTTAATATGAATTAATTTAAAAATAAAGTGATTTATTCTCAACTTAATTAATTTTAAAATTAAAACAATTGATTTATGGATTAATCAATTATTTAATAACTTTTATTCAAAAACTATATTATTAAATATTGACAACTTGATTTAACTAATTAAATAAGAATTTAATCAATTATTCATAAGATTTTTGATTTATTGTCAAAATTAAATAATATAATTAGGATTAATTAGAATTAAATCTAATTAAATAATTAAGTGGCAGAATTAAACTTAATTAATTAAATATTCAGAATATTCAATTAATCAAATTTTAGGATAAATATGATTTATCACCAAATAATATTCAATTAAAGATAATTAGGATAATTAGGAATATTCTCCGATGCAGAATTAGGATAAAATCAATTTTTGATAAACTAATGTGCAGATGTGCCTTAGGTTAGGACTTTGATGTCGATTTCATTCGATTTTGAGGATGTAAGAGGTTAATGAACCTATAGCCCATTTTTGGGGTATTACATTTTGCCCCTCTTTGAATCATTGTGCGAAGTGGAGTGGTTCAAAGATTAGTTTGTTTTTGATGTTGAAACTGATTTGAAAGATGAACCGATTCCAAGATAGAAACCAATTGAAAGATTGGAAAAGCTGATTTAGGTCCTGATTGACCAAGAATCGTGATGATGTTAACTATAGCAACAATGAACCGATGATTATGAAAAAGTATCAAAACACTTGATTCTGAACCTTATGATTATGAAGAAGTGAGTGACCTAATTCCAAACCTGATTGTCCAAAGGAATCGAAATGGTATCACATCCAAACCCTTTAGTTATGAAGAACCAATGAAATAACACTAATGAACCATGGTTACGAAGAGCTGATACAATTTACAAGATTAAGAGAATACCAGATTGATATGGATCTCAATGAATCTGATATGCCCCAAGTGACGCGGTCTTTTGATGAATCAGTAATTAGACGTGGTTGTTGTCTTGATCACCGAGGAAAGAAATTTGATTTATAGATTTGATTGATATGCAATACCATGCCCCCTTCGGGATGAAAATTAAAATCTGACAAGAAAAGTCAGTGTGAAATGGTTTTGAAGCATGTTAATTGATTTGAGAATTGGTTGTACATGTTCGAGAATGCGTTTTGCATCGTTTGGAGGTCTTGGAGACCAAGTTTGACTAGGTTTGACCATGAGTGGACCATGGTGGACCAAGTTGAAATTCAAATAGTTTGATGTTAGATAATCAATTAAGTTGAATTCTTGATTTCTTTGATGATTGAAGGTCGATTACGCAAGCAGTTAGTTGTCCTAGGTCTGAAAATTTTAAATCATGATTTTGACAAAGTAAATGATCTCAGATTTCAATTTTTATCCCAAAAATGGATTCAGAATGTCGAAATTAGCCAGGGGTGCAATTTTTGTGGAAAATGGAGCACTTTGAAAAATTAGGTCAAAACCTATATAAGGGCCAAAAGGGTCATTTTCAATTCATCATTCACTTTTGACTTTAGAAACTTCTGTGGAGATCTCTGTGAGAAAAATGGTTGAGGTGAAAGTTCTAGTCTCCTCACACCGATTCAAGCGCAACCGACAATACCAGTGACTTCCCCAGTATGGGAACCTGGTAAGTGGACGTCTGTGCCTCTCTGTGAATTCAAATTTTTCATATTTTTATGCTTTTAGGATCTTTTTTCGTACGCTTTTTAGTTTTTGAATTTTTGCACCATGAAAATTCATACGATAGTCCACTGGGGCTCATATGAGTTTTCATTTTCATTTCAATTGTCATCCTAGAACTACTTGAAACTCATATGAGAGGGACCCATGTGTCTTACAACATTTCATCGGGTCCTTCAATTGTCATACGAGAATATATGCTTTGTCGTGTACTCATGGATTGTCATATGGAAACCTATAAAAACTCATACGAGTTTCAATACCAATTTGAAATGTCGTATGGAAAACAAAGAGCAGTTTTCACCTCCTTAGGTCAAATTTTTGATATTTTTGATTTCTTAGGCTGATTCCTTAACATTTAATGCACCTTCTGAAGTATTCAACTTTGCAATTTATATACTGATAGCCTGATTTTTGACCAAGTTACTGATAGGGTACCTTGTTTCTGTGCTATGTAGGTCATCTACCCTAATGTTCATTTCTAAATTTTGCACCTGGTGACCTAGAGATTGTGTGTTTCACTACCTGACCCGATGAGGGCTCACTTAGTGTCATGTGGATTTGAGTACTTGATACGGTTGCCTGAGATTTGGGTGAACCATAGTTTACTTACTACTCTAATAGAGAGATTCCACTTAGAGACACAGACTTTCCACCTGCCTACTAGAAAGCTCATAGTTACTCCTGAGGATGTCTACCGGATATTGTGGATACCATTCCATGGTCCTTATCCTCATTATGTCAGTTCGGGGAACTCTGGTCTACTTGCCTTTAGGAGATTGTTCAGTGATGACACACAGTTGACTCAGTCTATTTCATGGGAGTCATTAGTGCAGAGATATGGGCACACACATAGATTAGAGTGCATCATAGCTGGGATGATTGGTGGGATCATCATGGCCGACCGTCAACAAAATGGTCTATTGATGGGCTGGGCCCCAATGGTGGCTCGATTGATGGTGACTCCTTCTGAGTTGGGTTGGGGGTAGTGTATACTCACCCATATGTTCTCTGAGATGCACGAGATAGTGTATCAGGAGAGAAAATCATTTTCTTCTAGAGCTTTAGTTATTCATATTTGGGCATGGGAGCATATCCTGATATGCCAGCCGATACATTAGTCACAAAGATAGCCACAGGAGCCTATGATATATGTTTATTCTGGATATGTCACACAGGTGCACATGGGCATTAATAAGTATTGGAGGCGTGTCCTTGATGACATGACCTATTGTATATGGAGACCTTACTTATAGGTTGAGGCCTGGCCTACTACTTGGGCTCAGTTCAGTTATTTCTGCCAGAGTTGGATACTGATAGGTAGATCCATCACTATTCTTGAGCAATTCCTTATTTCACGGGTGTGGAGACAATATGACATCATCTAGGATGTACCATAGGAGCACGCTACTTATGCACGGTTAGTTTGAGAGCTGGGATTGGGATGAAAAGTTCATCTATCTTATGCTATTTGCATTTAGGAGTATGCAGGTATTATTTTGAGAGATTGAGACTATAGACCACAGGTAGTTGATGCTGGGGTTACAGATGCTTTCATTGCTTGGTTGGCAGAGCACCTAATGTGCACATTTTTTGATCCCACTGATTTGATTCCTAGTATGGAGGAGGTAGTGGATGTTACAGGTGCACTGATGGGTTGAGGTCAGAGGCACTGAGATGTTCAAATTCCTATGCCACAACCTACACCTCTGAGGCCTAGAGCTATTATTACTCCATAGAGGCCATATGGACATATGAGACCACCCTGTCCTACCAGTTCTACAACAAGCAGGCCTACAAGTTTGCAGAGGGGATCTACTAGAGGAGAGCATGGTACACTTGGCAGTATTGGTAGTGCAGATGAGGTACTGGGTGCGCAATAGGATGTAGGTATTGATACTGATGTTGCTCAGATGGATACTAATTTTGATCTTGGTGCAGATATTAGATGTCGTAAGGCACGTAGAGCAGAGGCTACTGATCAACAAGGTGAGGACACTGATATTCTCACCACAGATGCAGATCTTGGATTATCTCAGACTCCATAGGATATTATTAGATGACTCAGATTATAGATTCTAGATTTGAGATTGCAAAGTGCTAGACTTGAGGTACACCATAAGGAGTCTGAGAGGCAGCATTTAGAGCAGCAGGCAGATAACAAATGGTTATAGGTAGAGGTTACTCATCAAACTGCATGGAGTACCTACTATGTCTCTATGTATTATGTTGTTGTTCTTGCTAGATAGAGAGTACCTACATACTCTCATTATATTATTGCCTCAGAGGGAGCCAGAGCACCGTCGGTAGAGCCACCACTAGATGCACCACCACCACCTCCTCCAGACGTAGAGGATCAGGCAGACAACTGGTCTATCTTGTTTGCTAATAGTTTTTGTCATTTTGTTCATAGATATTGATCTGACTCTGATATCTCACATGAGCTCATTCTTTTGTATACTATGCCAGTAGTACACCCTGACTATTCTGAGGCTTTATGATATATATATATAAATATATGAGATCGAGTTTTGGTTAGGACTTCATTTGTACTTGTCATTTGATTTATGATGATATCATGTGATGTAATTGCTTTGATTAGTGTAGAATGTATGAAATATGCAATGCAATGATTTCTTTTCAAATGTATGGATTTTGTGCAAATGTATGTGATTATGGAAAATGTATGACAATGTATGTTTTTTATTATGCTATGCAATGATAAATGCACATGTATGTAATGCAATGTAATAGATGGGATGAGTATGATATGCAATGTAAATGCAACGATACACATGATATGTTTTTGCAAGGATTGATGAAGACAAGTACTTGGTCTTTTGTCAAAGAGGATGTCTAACCCAGGATGGCAACTTCTTGCAGATCTATGAAGAGACCTTCATGTGAGATTTAGCTCTTGTGAGATGTCTAGCATTGTTTGAAGATTCATTTAAGCATTCAAGCTTAGTCAGCAATTATGAGATCATGCAATCATGCAAAGTGCAAAAATGACATGCAGAATGAAATTCAAACGTAAGACCTAGGACCTAGTCACTGATCTATGTGTCTGTTGTTTTCATCACTGAATTTTTAGGTAACCGGATAAATCAATACAACATCCACTAGTTAGTAAACCATAGACATATGAATATTGATTTGTATGCTCAAAAGTCAATACAATGCACACTAGCGTAGACAACCATGGACATGTGAATATTGATTTTGTTTTTGGAATGTTGGATTAACTATAAGCACCAAGGCACAAACATCAGGATGACCTAAATATCATGTCCAGTTTGATATAGCAATTTGTATAAGAATCAAAACATAAATGTCGTGATGACCTCAATACGCCTTGCAGTTTCAAACACATCAAGCAATCAAGAGATCGTTCAAAATCGAATGTGAATTACTCGTAGTGACCCTTTATCATTCACATCCTTAGGTAAGATTGTGTTTCACAGTAGGAGTAAGAACTCACTTGAAAGACAATAGTTAGATCAAACTTCCTTGAATTTTTTGGGTATCAATGGTCGAGGTACTCATGGCCATCCAATATAAGATGGAGGCTCTTACAGATGGACACCATTTCAATCCAGAATTTCTAAAGTTATTAGATTTTCACTCAAAGAAGAAAATAAAGAAAAGATTATGCCCCCAGTCATCACTCTCTAAATATGACAAAGGACATCATCGAAGATCTCAAAAGGAAAAAATATGCAAAAATCTCAATGTGAATCAATAAGCATACAAGGAGATAAAAGCAAGTGAAGCATAGATTGTTTTCAATTTTTTGTTGATGTTTGTTTGTGTCTGATTGCAAAATACTTTCTAGTAAGGAGACTGACTAACTAACTCAGATATAGCTTCAAAGGACCTTGACTGGATATGACTCATCTAAAGTATACTGGAGACCATAGGATATGACATTGATTGCCCCCAAGTTTGAAACATTGATAGGATACAGACACTTGAGCTGATTGGTGTACAAACTGACTTTATTAAAAATAGGAATGTAGAAACAAACCAAGAGATATGTACAAACTAAATCAAGACTAAAAGATGGGAAAGACCAAGATTGTGCTGATAGATGGTGTGTGTTGAACAAGTGGCGCCCATTTGCCAGGTTTTCACCATCTTGGTAGAGACTCTATTTTTGCTACCAAGGCGCCTGTTTCTAGGTTTTCACCAAGGCACTTTTTCTTCTTCTCATTTTTTTGTATTTTTCATTTTTTCAATTTTTTTTTTGTACTTTTGATCTTTTTAATTTTTTTTGTGATACATCAAGGCACCTATTGCTAGGTTTTCACCAAGATCATTTTTTTTAGGAATTTTTTAGATTTTTATAATTTTTTCAGGATATTTTTCAATACTGAATGCCTTAGGCATAGAATTTCTTTAGATGGAGAACGTTGATTGGTTCTCGGGGCTATTTCTCCTTCAGTCATTGAGAGTTGATAGGCTCTAGAGCCAAAAGTAGTTGTGATAACAAAGGGACCCAACCAGTTGGGTTCAAACTTCCCCTTGCGTTCTCGATGTGATTGATTTTTAGGATTCTCTCTCAAGACTAGATCGCCAACCTGAAATTCTCTATGTCTGACTTTCTTGTTGTAACCTCTAGAAATTCTCTTCTGATATACTCTAAGATGATCATATGCTACTTGTCTACGCTCATCTAGTAGTTCAAGTTCTTTCAACCTAGACACTTTGTAGTCATCATCAGTCAATAGACCATGCATTTTGATTCTTAGTGATGGGATTTCAACCTTAATAGGAAGTACCACGTTAGATCCATAAAATAAAGCAAAAGGTGAAGCCCCAGTGGGCATTCTAATACTTGTTCTGTAGGCCCAAAGAGCTGGATTGATCATAATATGCCAATCTCTTCCTATTTTATTAACTGTTTGATGCAATATTTTCAATAGATTCTTGTTTGAAGCCTTTGCTTGTCCATTCCCTTGAGGATAATAGATAGATGACCAATGCTGTGTTATCTTGAATTTGGCACATAGATCATCTAAGTCTCTGTTCTTGAATTGACCACCATTATTGTGATTATTGAATGTGGGATACCATACCGACATATGATGTAGTTTAGGATAAATATAGAGATTTTCTTGTCGGTTGCTTGAGTCAAAGGGACTGCTTCTACCCATTTTCTAAAATAGTCTATAGCTGTAATGATATGGGTATGTCCATTAGAAGAATGTGGATAAATGGCACCTATTAGATCAAAGGCCCATTGTTGAAAAGGCCATTGTATAGTAAAGGGGATAAGATCTCTCCCTAGGGCATGAATCAAGTTTCCATGTACTTGACACTTTTGACAATTCTTTGCATACTTGATAGCCTCTTTTTCCATGTCAGGCCAATAGTAACCAGCCCTAATAAGTTTTTGAGCTAGTGTTAAACCATTTGAGTGTGATTGGTATATTCCATCATGGACTTCTTCTAATGTGCGTTGAGACTCATCATGTTCTAAACACCTAAGAAGAGTATAGTCTAGACTTTGTTTGTATAGATCATTGCCAATGATAACATATCGAGATGCATTTCAGATAAGGTTTCATTTCTCATACTAGTTAAAGGATTCAAGAATGATTTGGTCTTGAAGATAGGAAAATAGGTGTTTGTATCGAGAAGAATCATGACCTACAATAGTGCAAATCATTTGGGTTTTGGGGGAATCATATGTAGGATAAAAAAGTGCTTCCACCAGGAACACGTAGCGTAGCTCATGTTCGAGCTGCTATATAAGAGATGATAGCATTTCCATAGCATCAACAGCCTTGTTCTCCAATCTAGGAATTTTCTCAAATGTGATAGATATGAAATATTTCTTGAGATCATCTACCATGCGCTTGTAGGGAACTAGCTTTTCATCCTTTATTTGGTATACATCATTGACTTGATGGATAACTAGCTATGAGTCTCCATGAACCTGTAACTCTTTCACTCACCACTCAATTGGTATCTTCATTCCATTAAGTAGAGCTTCATATTCAGCAATATTGTTTGTGCAAGGAAACTTGATTTTGAATGCTTTAGGTATTGAGTAACCTTGAGGTGTTATGAATAATATGCCTACTCCAGATCCATTCTATGTATAAGAGCCATCAAAGAACAACTGCCATGTTCTAGAAGAGAGATTCATGATAGAGAAATCTAGGAATTCCATTTGCAGTGGTGTATCATCAAACATAGGTCCGTCAGCCAATTGATCAACAATGACTTGGCCCTTGATAGATTTTCTTTCAACATATTCAATGTCAAATTCACTTAGTAGTATTACCCACTTAGCTAATCTACCTATGAGGGCAACTTTGCTCAATAAGTATTTCAATGGATCTATCTTAGCTACCAATTGTGTGGTATGAGCTAACATGTAATGTCTCAGTTTCTATGATGCAAATATCAGAGCTAGACAAGCTTTCTCAATCATTGAATAGTTCTTGTCATATGCTACCAATGTTCTACTAATATAATAAATATCTTTTTCCTTCTTGTTTTCATCATGTTGTGCTAGTAATGCCCCCAGTGATGTATCTGTGGCAAAGACATATAGGATCAATGGCTTCCCTTGAATAGGAGGCATCAAAATAGGAGGATTTGCCAAATATTGCTTGATGTGGTTGAAATTATTTTCACATTCCTCGTTCCATGCAAAAGTCACACCTTTATGTAATATTTTTATGAAAGGCTGTGATATATCAGCTCACTGAGATATGAAACATCTGATTGATTATACTCTCCCTTGTAGAGTTCTCATTTGATTGATATTCTTAGGAGGTTGCATCTCCATGATAGCTTTGACCTTAGCAGGATCTACTTCAATGCCTTTCTTTCAAACAATGTAGCCTAGGAGCTTTCTAGAAGTAACACCAAAAGCACACTTTTTAGGGTTCAGTCTAAGACTAAACTTCTCCATTCTATCCAATATTTTTCTTAAGTCACTCAAATGTTTAGATCTTATCATTGATTTAGCTAAAGTGTCATCAACATAATATTCCATAGTTTGATGCATCATGTCATGAAAGATAGAGGTCATAGCTCTTTGATATGTAGCACCATCATTCTTAAGGCCAAATGGCATGATGTTCCAACAAAAGGTACCCCATGCACATGTGAAAGCAATTTTCTCTTGATCCTCTAGAACAATTTTGATTTGATTATATCCAGAAAAACCATCCATTAAGGAATACATCTCGAAACCCGCAGTCATGTCCACTATCATATCAATGTTAGGTAGCGGAAAATCATCCTTAGGGAATGCTTTGTTCAAATCTCTAAAATTGGTGCATACTCTGATTAATTTATCTAGTTTTGAAACAGGAACTATGTTGGAGATCCATTATGCATAATCTATGACTTGGATAAATCCGGCTTTTAGTAACTTTTCTAGCTCAGCCTTTACAAGAAGTGCAATATGTGGATGCATCTTTCACAAATTCTATTTAATAGGTTTGACTCCTAGAGCAATAGAAAGATGGTGCATTATGAGATCAGGATCCAATCCAGGCATATCTGAGTACTTCCATGCAAAGTTGATCTTCTTTTCTGTTAAGAAAGTAGTGAATGCTTGTTTTTCTTCCTCTAATAGGGATTGTGCTACATGAATTAGTTGTGGTTCTTCTGTTGTACCCAAGTTGATAGATTGAGTTGGCTCTATCAACATAGGAGATTTGTCTTGTAAATAACTCAGAAGGACATCAAATATCTCATCCTTAGGCACCTCAAAGAGGTTTTCACCTTTAGATACATCTTTTGTTTTTACTATTTTAGGTTCTGAGACTGCCATAAAGTGGTTTTCACCCTTAGAACTCCTTTTCTTTTTATTTTTGTTCTTTTGACTGAGATATTTGATTTCTGACTCTGTCATGCTAACACTAGGTTTGCTAATGGAATTCATCATAGGTTCCATTGCATTGAGGTAGCAAGCAAGGGCATAGTCATTTTGAAAGGTATAGATATCTTGGCTCAGATCGGTAGACGTCTGGTCAATAAGCTCTAGATGTTGGATAGTCAATGTAGGGGAGGATTGGCTAATCATGTTAACATACACAATATTGGCATCATTGGAAATGATCTGACTCACGAAATCAAAGGTGATAATACTACTCAAGATGTTTTGTTCATTAAGAGTCACGACGTCATTATGGGAGTCCACTTTGGGAATAGGTGGATCAAACTTGTTAAGTTTGTCATTTCACTCTAGAATCACGTTAGGTGTAGGTGCATATTGGTGAATGACATCAACATGTTTCTTTGTGATGAGTTCATCTTCTTCTGGAATGACTCCCCATTCATAGTCATTGGATTCATCTTCTATTTCTGGACCTCTAGGAAATCTAAGAACATGTGTAAAGTTAGGGTGAATCCCCCAAGTAGGATTTCCTTTGGAGTCTGATTTGAATTCATACTCATGGGAATCTGTTTCAGAATAGCTACCACTTTCCTCCCTGTCTATGTGGTTTTGATGTAGGAGCATCCTGGGTGTAAGAGCAATCTTGCATCACCCAAAAATATTTTTGTTTTTGTATTCAATAAGGGCTATCTTGTGCAGAGCTGCTATTTATGGAAACTTTTTTTTAGTAAGTTGGCCATACGATCTCTAAATGTTTTGATTTTACATGTGGAGGTTCATCTCAGTCATATTAGATTGCCAGTAAAGTTTCATGGCTAGATCAAGTCTAGTTTTGAAGATATTGAAGATTTTCGGTATTGGCAGCAGGGTACAGAAACTTTGAACTCATTTTTGAAGGCTTTAGAGGCCTCGGATGAGGTCGATAATTTGGGTGACAGGCACTTGCATGAGTCAAGCCTATAGAGTGCTTTGTGGCCTTTCCGAAATGGGGTTATAATAGGTAATCGGGTCAACTAGTGATGACTTATGGTCTTTGGAAGTCGGGCCACTTGAAACAGTGGAAAATAATTTTCCTTCAAAATTTTTGTTTGGGTTTCAAAAGTTATTTTGAGCTGACTTTGATGTAATAAATTGAAAAATAAAATAATTCTAAGTTTGGTCGGCCCTAAGAGCTAAATTTCTGGAACCTTCTTGGGCGGTGGAAAATGCCTATATAAAGAAGGCCCATAGTGTTGTCTAGGACAATTCTGGGTAGTAGATCTGGGTATTGATTCGAGGCTTTGTCCTATAGAATATTGTAAGGGAATGCCCATGTGGCTTTGCATATTGTAATTCTAAAATTTTGTAATTCCACATTTGTGGAGATAATAAGAAGCCAATTTTCTGATCTTGCATATTGTTGTTGTTTCTATGTTTCTGTTATGTGTTTGTGGTATTAAGGGGAGCACCCTTCATCAAGTTGTATCAGAGCAGGTTATCCTGAGTGTGTAAATAGATCGCTGACTATGAGGCAGTTTGCACCAAGACCTTCGTTAGGGTTTCAACACGCATCACGAAAATGCCTCCATGAAGGGAACGTGGTGGAAGAGCTGGCGTTGTAACACCTAAGGTTAGAGTGCTCCAGAGACAAATGCAAGCATTGCATGAAGAGATTCCCAGAAGAATGAATCTTAATGTTAGAGATGAAAGTGAGGATGAAGCTGAAGAAGGAAATGATGATCAAGAAGCAAGCAAAATTTTGAATCAAGAAGAAGAAAGGTTTGTCAGGCCATTTCTAAGATCGGGAAAAGACCTAAGATCAAGGTTCTGACATTTTATGGAAATCTTAACCTAGAAGAATTGATCGACTAGATCAATGAATGTGAAGAATATTTTGAGTATGAAGATATTGAGGATCCTGATAGGGTCAAATTCATGAAGGCCAGACTAAAAGGTCATGCGAAGATTTGGTGGCAAGAGATTCAATTGGAGTGAAATAGAAGAGGAAAGGATAAAATCACAAGATGGGATCGGATGGTGGATAAATTGAAGTGACAGTTCATCCCTAATGATTATGAGCTTGACCTACTGAAGAAAATGCAAAGTTTGAAGCAAGCGGGATGATCTGTTCAGGAGTATACAGAGGAGTTCTATCAAATCCTCATTAGAATAGGCCATGCGAAAGCTGATAAGGAGAAAGTTGCCTGTTACCTCAATGGGTTGAGGCCAAGCATTCAGGAGGAGCTGAATTTGGTTCGAATGAATAGTATTGAAGAGGCATACCAGTTTTCCCTAAAAGTGGAGGAAAAGTTGAACAAGAAGTTTGAAAGTAGACAAAATGGAAGAGGTCGCGGTGGATGATCTGGTGGATGGTCATATGGAGGACGAAATGAAGATCCAAAAAAGAAGGATGAGGCCAGTAGCAGTCAAAATCAGAGAGGAAACAATTCCAATCATTTCCAAGATCAGAACAATAGAGATCAGAGAGGAAGAGGAAGAGGACAAGGTTCAGGAAGAGGAGGCTTCCATGGAACATGTTTTCACTATGGAGAAGAAGGTCATAGGGCATTTGAATGTCCTCAATGCCAAGGAAGGATGGATAGGAGGAATGAAGGTTAGGTTAGAGTTGCACATGTAGATGAAAATGCTAGATCATCAAATTTTGAAGATGCTAAAAGAGGAGAAATGTTGATTAACAAAAGAGTCCTGTTGAGTGGTGAGAATGAACCTAAACAAAGGAGGAGCCTGTTTCGCACTAGATTCAAGTGTGAGGGTAAATGTTGTGATGTGATTATTGATAGTGGGAGCACTAACAATTTGGTGTCAGAAGAGATGGTGACAAAGTTGAAGCTCAAGAGACAGAAACACCCACATCCATATCAGATTGCCTAGGTGTAGGATGACCACAAGGTCATGGTCAGTGAACAGTGCCTGGTAAAGTTCAAGATCAGCGGGTACCAAGATGAGGTACTATGTGATATCATATCTATGGATGCATGTCATATGTTGTTGGGTAGACCATGACAGTTTGACAGATGTGTTTTACATGATGGTCGTGTGAATACCTATTCCCTGACAAAGGATGGAGTTCGACATAAGCTAAAGCCATTGAAGGAGACCGAAGAAAAGGTATGTGGTAATGCAAGAATAACTTTTGTTGATGGAAGAAAATTCCTAGATGGTATGAGGCATGAGCATGTGTGTTTTTCTTTAATTCTAAAAGTTGGTAAAGAGGAAATAGAGGATGTACCTATAGAGGTTGCAGATTTGTTGAATGAGTTTCATGATATTGTATCTGATAATGTACCTGATGGATTACCACCGATAAGGAAGATCGGTCATCAGATAGATTTGATTCCAGGAGCCAGTTTGCCAAACAAGGCAGCACATAGAATGACACCAGTAGAAAGAGAAGAGTTGAACAAACAAGTACATGAGTTATTGCAGAAGGGATTGATTCAAGAGTGTTTGAGTCCCTGTGCTGTACCAGTGATATTAGCACCAAAGAAGACTGAAGAATGGAGGATGTGTACAGATTTTAGAGCAATAAACAAGATCACAATCAAGTACTGGTTTCCATTGCCATGAATGGATGATATTATGGACTGTTTGAGTGGGGCTGTGTATTTCTCAAAGATAGATCTGAAGAGTGGATATCACCAAATTCGGATCAGAGAAGGAGATGAATGGAAGACTACCTTCAAGATAAAGGAAGGACTATATGAGTGGTTAGTCATGCCTTTTGGGCTAACCAATGCACCAAGCACTTTCATGTGGCTCATGAACGAGGTTCTGAAAGAATTTCTGGGTAAGTTTGTCATTGTTTATCTAGATGATATTTTGATCTTTAGACAGACATTGGAGGAACATATGATGCATATTCGTATGGTGTTTGAGAAGTTGAGAGATGAGAAATTTTTGATTAATTTGAAGAAGTGCAGTTTTGTGAAGGAATTAGTGTATTTGGGATTTGTAGTTTTAGCAGAAGGTCTAAAAATGGATCCAGAGAAAGTACAGGCTATCCTTGAATGGCCTACTCCAAGGAGTGCTACTGAGGTAAGATCCTTTCATGGTTTGGCTAGCTTTTATAGAAAGTTTATCAAAAATTTTAGCAGTATTTGTGGACCCTTGACTAAAACAATGAGAGGGGATAGAAAAGAGTTCAAGTGGACTAATGGGGCAAATAAGAGTTTTAAACTTTTGAAATAGAAAGTTACAGAACAACTTGTTTTAGCACTTCCAGATTTTAATAAGGTGTTTCAAGTAGATTGTGATGCTAGTGGTACTGCGATAGGAGCTGTTATGAGCCAAGAAGGTAAACCTATTGCTTATTTGAGTGAGAAGTTAAATGATTGCAAGAGAAAATATTCTATTTATGATCAGGAATTTTATGCTATAATTTAGGCATTGAAGAAGTGGAGACACTATCTTCTTCCTAAGGAGTTTGTTTTGTATACTGATCATCAGGCTTTGCAATATTTGAATAGTCAAGGAAAGTTGAATCAAAGGCATTTGAAATGGGTTGAGTTTTTGTAGAGTTATACATTTGTTTTGAAACACAGGAGTGGAAAGTCTAACAGGGTTGCAGATGCTCTTAGCAGAAGGCAACTATTGCTGATAGAAATGCAGATTGAGGTGGTTGGGTTCAAGGAACTCAAGAATTTGTATCTAGAGGATCCTGATTTTGGTGAAGCTTGGAAATCTTGTAAAGAACCTGTTACTCTAGACAGGATGAAGTGGCTAGATTTCATCATTCAGGATGATATGCTATTCAGAGGGAGTCAGTTGTGCATTCCAAGAAGCTCTATGAGGGAGAATCTCATCAAGGAGAAGCATAGCGGAAGATTGGCTGGACATTTTGGTCATGATAAAACCCTTGCTTTGGTTAGTGAGAATTATTATTGGCCATAGTTGCAGCAAGATGTCAAGAAGTTTGTACAGAGTTGCAGAGTATGTTAGATGGTGAAAGGAGTGAAGTAGAATACTGGGTTGTATCAACCATTACTTGTAACAGAGAAGCTTTGGGAGGATATCAGTATGGACTTTGTTCTTGGTTTACCAAGGACACAATGGGGACATGATTCAATTTTTGTGGTAGTTGACAGATTTTCAAAGATGGCACATTTTATTCCCTGCAAGAAGACTAATGATGTTGTTCATGTAGCAAAATTGTTTTTTAGAGAAGTAGTGAGACTACATGGTTTGCCAAAGTATAGTTTCAGATATGGGCACTAAGTTCATTGGATATTTCTGGTGTACATTGTGGAAGAAGTTGAAAACATATTTGAAGTTTAGTTCATCACATCATCCACAGACTGATGGAAAAATAGAGGTGGTGAATAGGAGTTTGGGAAATTTGCTGAGATGTTTGGTTGGAGATAAGCCAACAGGATGGGATTTGATTTTACCATAGGCAGAATTTGCATATAATAATTCTGTCAACAGGAGCACTAGTAAATCACCATTCCAGATTGTATATGGGAGTAGTCCAAGAAATGCATCTGAGTTGAGAAAGATAGATAAAGGATAAATAAGTAGTGCTGAAGCTGAGGATTTTGCAGAACACTTGAAGAACATCCATGAGGAGGTGAGGAAGCATATTACCAAGACGAATGCATAGTATAAGGCTAAGGCAGATGTGAAAAGGAGGCATAAGGAATTTTAGGTTGGAGATGAAGTCATGGTTCATTTTTGAAAGGAGCGATTTCCAATTGGTACATATAACAAATTGAAAATGAAGAAGTTTGGGCCATTTAAAATACTAAAGAAGCATGATTCAGGAAATGCATATGAAGTATAATTGCCTACTGAGCTGAATATTTCACCAATGTTTAACATTTCAGATCTGACAGAGTATCATGAGAGAGGTGTTGAAGATGAGATCACAATAGCATAGTGGAGTATTCCAGTAACTAGTTCAGATACCAAAGGGATTGAAGACATACTGGATGGTTGTGTTGGCAGAAGCACAAGGAACATGCCATATGAAGAGTATTTGGTCAAATGGAAAGGATGACCTGTTGAAGATTCATCATGGCTAACAAAGGAGGAGGTTAACCATCTTGGTTTTCCTCTGTACACCTAAGTCTTGATAGGGTCACTTCTCAAATTACCCCGGGTGTCTGATGCAGGAGCATCCTGAGTGTAAGAGCAATCTTGCATCACCCAAAAATATTTTTGTTTGTGTATTCAATAAGGGCTATCTTGTGTAGAGATTCTATTTATGGAAACTTGTTGTTTTTAGTAAGTTGGCCATACGATCTTGGAATGTTCTGATTTTACATGTGGAGGTTCATCTCAGTCATATCAGCCTACCAGTAAAGTTTCATGGCTAGATCAGGTCTAGTTTTGAAGATACTAAAGATTTTCAGTATTGGCAGCAGGGTACAGAAACTTTGAACTCAGTTTTGAAGGCTTTAGAGGCCTCATATGAGGTTGAGAATTTGGGTGATAGGCGCTTGCATGAGTGAAGCCTATAGAGCGCTTTGCGGCCTTTCTGAAATGGGGTTATAATAGTCAATTGGGTCAACTAGTGATGACTTATGGTCTCTGAAAGTCGGGCCACTTGAAACAGTGGAAAATAATTTTCCTTCAAAATTTTTGTTCAAGTTTCAAAAGTTATTTTGAGCCGACTTTGATGTAATAAATTGAAAAATAAAATAATTCTAAGTTTGGTCAGCCCTAAGGGCTAAATTTTTGGAACCTTGTCAGGCAGTGGATAATGCCTATATAAAGAAGGCCCGTAGTGTTGTCTAGGACAGTTCTGGGTAGTAGATCTGGGTATTGATTCGAGGCTTTGTCCTATAGAATATTGTAAGGGAATGCCCATGTGGCTTTGCATATTGTAATTCTGAAAGTTTATAATTCCACATTTGTGGAGATAATAAGAAGCCAATTTTCTATTCTTGCATATTGTTGTTGTTTCTCTGTTTTTGTTATGTGTTTGTGGTATTAAGGGGAGCACCCTTCATTGAGTTTTCTTCAAGATCAGTTGGTTCTTATGGTGCAACTGTCTTTTTTTCCATAGTAGGTTCTTGTGTTTCTACTACATTGATTCTTTTTATTGGTTCATCTTCAGCTTTGAGAAGATCTAGGATTTCTTGAGATAAGCATTCATAAGGAATAAGTTTAGAGCTGTCTGAATCATCACTATCTAATTGTTTTTATCTTCTTCTTCGTTGTTGGTCTCTTTTGTTTTGATCTGTTCTATTACATGAGGGGAATTACCCTTGAGATAAAAGGGTTTCTTTCTATAGCCTAGGCCTATAGTATCTTTGTTTGGTTGACCCACATGTGCAATGGGTGCCATGAGATCTTTGCCTCATACTCCTAGAGGTCCTTTACCAAGATATCCCATTTTAGCTATCAATTTATCTCCTAGCCCATATGACTTGGAAGGAGTTTTTGGTATTTTAGAGTCACATGCTTGAACAGTTTTGGATTGAGACTCATCTTTGTATAGCCATGCAAGCACAACTTCATCCTCTTCAAATTCTTGTTTGGACACTTGTTCTGGAACAAAACTTCCATTGTAGATAACTTGAGGTTCTTGAGATTCTGGTTTTGGCTGTTTCAAAGACTGTCCATAAGATTTAGGCAAGATGGGGAGAGATGTTAGAGATAGGACTGGTTCCATAGTATATTCTCCCATGCCATTGTCTTTTATTTTGACTTCTTTTGCAATGTCTTCCATCTTGGATGTAGATGCAACATCTATTTTCTTAGTGGAAGATTCTCTGTTATTCGGAACAAGTTTGTTAGCACTTTCTTTCAATGCATTACAAGTTGTAGATATGTCAGCTGGAATGGTTACTTCTACTCCCTCATAAGGAAATTTCACACATTGATGGTATGTGGAAGGAATATCTCACATTTCATGTATCCAGGGTCTCCCTAGGAGAATGTTGTAAGCCAAAGGTAGATCTAGAAGTTGACATGTGATGTCTCTGATAACTGGGCCTGTCCTGATAGGTAAGACAATTGTTCCTTTGGAAGACCTTTCTTGTTCATCATATGCCTTGATAGTTATCTTGTTTTTAGGATCAATGGCAGCTTCTGATAATCTCAGTTGTATGATCAAGTTGTAAGAACAAATGTTTAGACTAGCGCCTCCATCTATCAACACGCATTTGACACGATGGTTTTAGATCAAGACTTCAATGTGCAAGGGTTGGTTATGCGGATGACTCAACGAATTATCATCTTCCTCTAAAAAGGAGATATACTAGGGAGATTTCAAATGACCAACCATAGTCTGGAATTTTTCTAGATCAAGATTGTCAGGAACATTGGAACCAAGCAGAGCTTTATCCAAAATAGCCCTATGAGCAAGAGATATCCGAAGCAACTCAAACATGGATATTTTTGCATTGGTATGATGGAGTTGTTAGACAATACTGTATGATGTTGGCCTCATGTCTTTAGGATTTGATGATTTAGATGCAGCCCTCTGTTTAGAATCAGATGAAAGATTAAAAGGAATCTTAGGGACATTTGATGAATCTGAATTTTGTCCTTGTAGATGTGCCTAAGCTTGTGATCAAGTAACTGCATTTGCTAATTGATTATCTCTATCTTTTTGCACAATGGTGATGACATTGCAATGTTTAGATAAGCAAGGACCCACCATGTTTATGACAACATTGTTTCCAGAGTAAGCATAATTGACTTTAGCACCCATATGAGGTTGAGAAGATGAATCTCCTTGATTATGTTTTAGAAATGGTTCTGTGAATGCTATATGATCATTATTGCTCTTATGATTGTCAATTACAATTTCTCCATTATCAATCTTGTCTTGTATGAGATGGTTCAAGCATATGCAATTATTTTTTTTATGACCCTTATTGTGATGGAAATCACATAAATTGTTCTCTTTCCACCATTTTGGTTTAGGTTTAGGATCAAATGGTCAGATCTCAGGTAATGTGATGATTTTGTTGGCCAAAAAAGTTTTCATGGTGGACTCTAAGGATTCTCCAAGAGGAGTAGACTTGTGTTTAGGATCTGTAGCCCAAGATTTGTAGTCAGATGGTTTCTTGTTTGATTCTGTTGCATTTACCTTTGAGGCTTTGATGGCTTGGGTACCAACAGTGAGATTGAAAGCGGGTACCTTAGATGTGTTACAGAAATTGTCAACAACACCATCCATTATGATGCCTTTATTCTTTTTCCAATTTTTTTTCTTGTCTTTGGAACTAGATCTAGATTCATACTTCTCTTTTTGAAGTGATATGTTTGCTTTTTTCACAAGTACTTTCTCAATTTTGATTGTATTGTCTACCATCTTATTGAAGGATGTGTGATCTTGCATTTTTAAGGGTAGTTGATTTCTGGAACAAGATTGTTGATGAAAATTTACAGCTTCTTTGTTTCTGGAAAAGGTCTAGCATATAGAGAAAAATTCTTCCTCCATCATTTGAGGAAAGTTAGGAATGGTTCTCCTAGATATTATTTCAGATTACAAATGTCGATCATAGTGACCAGATCTTTGATGTTGTAGGAGTATTGTTGATAGAATAGCTTGATTAACTCTTGAAAGGTCTTGATTGTGGGAGGCATTTTTGAGAACCAATAAAAAATGGCTACTCCTCCCAGAGATCATGGGAAAAGATGCATTAAGTAAGTTAGTTCATGCATGAACTCCATGGATTGAGTATAGAATTCTCTAACATGATCTTGGGGATCAGAGTTTCCATCGTACTTGTCATATTTAGGCATTTCCACTCTCTTCAGGAATGGTGGCATGTACAAGTCTTTATCAAATGGAAAAGGACATAGAGCCTCCATGGATAACTCCTTAGGTTCCTTCTCTTTTTCAAGTTTTTTGAGCTTGACTTGCATGACATGCATCTGTTTCATCATAGCTGTGATAGGATTTTCTTCCTCTTGAGTAATGATATCTTCAACATCAAATTTGGGAGGAAGTTTAGCTCCTTGTTGAGCTAACTCTAGAAAGTATGCCTCTCTGTCTTCCCTCAAGAAGTGTCTCATTATTCTCTTGAATTTATCTTTATTTTGATATTGGGCAATTTCAGAGGGTGTTGGTTTGGCATCTCCACCATGATTGGAGTGATGGCCTTGGGAGCCTTGGTTTGCTCTTCCTTGAAGCATAGTACTATTGGGAATTGATTGAGGTGGGGTTGGTTGATGACCTACGTGAATTGATGCAGGAGTGACATAACTACCTTTTAAGAAGAGATTGCCAAGAGTTTCTTCTCCAAATTTAGTTGTGTCATAGGGTTGATGAAATGTCTGAGCAATCATAGAAGATGCTGCTGAGGAGAATTTGGATTGTTCTCCTTGTTTTCATTGTGATGAAGCCCTAGTTTTCACCATTAACCTTAGGTGAAGCAAAAGAGAAAGATGCAGATGGCTAAAGAATGACTTGATTCAAGAAGATCAAATGATG
This sequence comes from Chamaecyparis obtusa, assembly GCA_027943335.1. NCBI lineage: Eukaryota > Viridiplantae > Streptophyta > Pinopsida > Cupressales > Cupressaceae > Chamaecyparis > Chamaecyparis obtusa. The sequence continues at coordinate 248,315 of BSBK01005883.1, forward strand.
CAACCTTGTCAAGATTGGATTGGTTGACGATTGATTTGGACTTAAATGAAGGATATTGTGGTCTAGTTTTATGGGTATATGCCCAAAAGATGGCGGACATGAGCTCGCAACACTTAGCCATTTTTTTGAAGATTGAATTGAAGATTATTTTAACAAGGTTTTGACACAAGATGAATGATATTAAAATCAATATATCAAGAGGCTGGATCAAACTCAAGAGACCACTTTGGGAAAATGATTGGATTCTTCTGGTTTCTGCTCTGTTCCTGACATAGTGAATTTTCTGACAAAATCTGGAATTAGGTTGTAAAAACTAGATTTTTGACAAATTCTAGAGGTTTCTAACAACTTTTGAAAATTTTGGTATGAGTTTCTCCAGGCTCGTACAAGTCTGGGTTGGCTCTAGCACAATAGTTGACAAAACTCGTACGACAAATGACACTGAGGTTTTTATTTTTGCTTGACTTTGAGACAAAACTCGTACGACAATGTATAGGCTCCCGTACGACAATCAGGGGGTTCTAAAATGAATTTTGGGAAAAACTCATATGACTTTTTGAGACTGTGGGACAACTTTTGACTCTAGAAAGGATTTTTTCTTTAGATTTGCAATTTTTTAGTTTTTCAGTTTTAGATTGTTTGCAAAGTTTTATGTCCAAGTTTGAAGATTTGTGCAATAGTTCATCTCGGGTTCATTCATTTCAAGTAACCAAGTAGATATCAAACATGCAAAAAAACAAGCAAGGGAAGTAAGCAATCGTCTTAAAATAATGAACAAGGGAAAAAGCAACCTTGCACATGAACCAACAATAGTGACTTATTATGCTAATCCCTAGGAATGCTACTTGTGTATGTTCTCAAGAGTTTTTCAATAATGCACATAGTCCTAGAAAATGAAAAATTGGTCTTGCTAAGGTTTTTAGTAATGGTCCGACTCTGCAAATTTTGTGATCTCAAGAGGGTGAACTCCAATCCAGGTGCACCAGGGTTTTGACACAGTTTGAGAATTTAATCAATCAGGAGCTACTAGGGAGATTTGATAGCCCAACAAGAGACCACACTTGTGGAGATTTCTTCCACAAAGACATTTATCCATAATCCATAATCCTCTATCTTTTTTAGATATCTTAAGATTATTTTAGTAGCAATCGTGTGTGATTCTCTAGGGTTAGTAGAAAATCTAGCAACAATTCCCACAACATGTGCTATATTTGGTCTACTATGAACTACATACATTAGCTTACCAATCATGGATCGGTAAAGTGTCTGGTTTACCTCTGTAGTTTCATCTTCGTTTATCAATTTACTTCTAGTAGCCATCAGTGTTCCCATAGGTTTAGCATCTTCCATGCCAAATGTCTTCAAGACTTCCTTTATGTATTTAGATTGTGAAATGAATATCCCATCATTTTGTTGAATCACTTGTAGTCCTAGAAAGAATTTAATCTCTCCGAACATAGACATCTCAAACTCTTTTCTCATCTCATTAGCAAAATATTTACATACATGATCTTGACCTCCAAAAATAATATCATCAAAAAATATCTCAGCAATAATAATAGTGTCATTAGTATCACCTTTCATGTACAAATTGCTATTCTCACTAGTTTTGACAAATCCAATACTTAACAAGTAAGTATGCAGCCTTTCATACCAGGCTCTCAGTGCTTGCTTCAAACCATATAAAGCTTTATGTAATCTACATACCATGTCTTTGTGGTCTGGATCAACAAATCCTTCAGGTTGTTCTATGTAGACCTCTTCTTCAAGTATACCATTCAGAAATGTTGAGTTCACATCCATTTGATAAACTTTAAATTTCTTGTGTGCAGTATATGCAAGTAGCATTCTAACTCCTTCCAATCTAGCAACAAGTGAAAATGTCTCACCATAATCAATGCCTTCTTCCTATGCATATCCATTGCATACCAATCTAGTTTTATTTCTTGTCACCTCACCACTTTCATTCAATTTGTTCCTGAATATCCACTTAGTACTGATAACATTCTTATCTTTAGGTCGGGGTACTAAGGACCGGGTTTTTTTATTCTCTATTTTTTCTATTTCCTCTTTCATTGCATTAACCCATTCTTCATTTTCTAATGCAACTTTCATATTTTTTGGTTCAAATTCACAAACTAGACATGTACCTTGTCTTGCTTTGCTTCTTATCTACATGCCAGCTTGTCTGTCTCCAATAATTTGTGTCTCAGGATGATGTCTCCTGAAAAAACTAGCTAGTACTTGGTTTCTTCTTTCTTTTTCATCATGTTCAGGTTCATGTGCTTTCTCGGTAGCTCCATCTTGTTCGTCGGTTTCCCTTTCCTGTTCCTCGGGGTTATTTTCCTGCTGACCAGTTATCATAGGTTGCAGCTTCGGTAGATAATCAAGATGTTCAATGTAAGTGAATCTACCATAGTCTTCTGGTTCTTTTCTCCTTTCCTCTATATTCTTGTCATCAAACTCATCAACACTGACATTAGTACTTTCAATTATCTTATTTGTAACCTTATTCAGACATTTATATGCTTTACTCTTAGTAGAATATCCTAAGAATATTCCTTCATCACCTTTTGAATCAAATTTCCCATTTCTCTCACCTTTTAGAATAAAACATTTGCTTCCAAAAATCTTGAAATAACTTACATTAGTTTTGTGTCCAAACCATAGCTCATAGGTTGTCTGATTGTTGTCTTTTTTTAGTTGTACTTGGTTAAGCACATATATAGCTATACTAATAGCTTCCCTCTAGTATGTCTGAGAAATATTCTTTTACAACATTAGTGTTATTGCATAGTCAATTATTGACCTATTCCTTCTTTCAGCAATCCCATTCTACTGAGGTGTTCTCGGTGCAGAGACCTGTCTTTTGATACCATGCTCATTACAAAAATCAGTAAATTCATCAGAGATAAATTCACCTCCTCTATCAGATCTTAAGCATTTTAATTCTTTTCCAATCTCTTTTTCTACCTTTTCCTTATACCACTTAAACATCTTAAATGCTTTATATTTTTCTTTTAAGAACATAACTGTCATCAGTCTAGTATAGTCATCAAAAAAAAGAATAAAGTATTTATCACCATAATAACTCTAAGTTCTCATAGGACCACATAGGTCGGTATGAACCATCTCAAGTATCTTCTTTGTTGAGTAGTATTTTCTTTTAAAACTAGACTTAGTCATCTTACCTTTTTGACATTCATGACACATAGCATGATTAGGTTTTGATAAGTTAGGCAACCCTCTAACTCTTTTCTTCTTACTAATCTTGATCATGTTATCAAAGTTCACATGGCATAACCTTTTATGCCACAATCATGCATCTTCATCCTTCATTAATAAATAAGAAGACTGATCAATATCAAGATAAAATAGATTACCTCTATATTGTGTACCGATTCTGACAAGTCTTCCTCCATCATCATAGATTTTTACCTTTTTGCTCTCAAAAGCAAGTCGGTGGCCTGAATTATTCAGTTGTGCCACACTTAACAAATTATAGTTTAGTCCATCTACCTAGTATGCATTTTCACATTTTATTCTATCATTAATCATCAGTGAACCTTTACCTCTCACCATATAGGGTGCATCATTTCCCATCCTAATAGATCATCCATCGTATTCATCAAGTAGGTCAAATTTATCAACATCACCGGTCATATGATGTGTACAGCCACTGTCTATGATCCATGTATCATTTATGCTTACTTTAGAGATCAGTTTTGTTTCTTCATGTTTCTCTTCTTCCTCTGAGTCATCTTTCATAGCAACAAATACTACTTCTACATCATCATCAGTATCAGATTCAGATTCAATATCTTCGGCTATGTAACATACATTTTCTCCTTTGTCATAGCTATCTTGGTTATCTCTGTTGTTATGTTGGTAGCCTATGTTGACTCTTCTCCCATAGCTTCCTTCGGATCGTTCTTTGGATCTATCTTCATCTTTGTTATTCGGACATCTAGAAGTGATGTGGCCGACTTGTTTACAATTAAAGCATGCCAAGGGTAGCTTACCTCTAGACCTTCCTTTACCTTTGGGTAACCTTCTAGCCATAAGAGCTTCAAGCTCATCAAGTTCATCATCGGTATCACTATCACTATCATTATTCTTATTATTTTTTCTACTATATTTACCAATCTTCAAAGAAGACATGAAAGTGGATTCAATAGAAGGTACAACACTGTTGTCAAAGTTATTCAATTCAAAGTTTGTAAGCTTACCAATCAGTGTGTCAAGAGTAAGGTTGGATGTAGCTCTAGTTTCATGAATTGCAGAGATCCTGATTGCATAAAATAGCAGTGAAGTTCTGAGAATCTTGCTTATCATTGTTTCATCCTCAATAATTCCATCTAATGCTCTAATAGCATGTACCACTTCTTTTAGTCTGTTTGAGTATTGCACAATGTTCTCACCTTCTTTCATCTTCATATCGTCAAATCGACCTCTTAGGCTTTCTGCTTTGGCTCTTTTAACATTAAAATCTCCACTGTATATTAGAGTCAGTTTATCCTACATGGCTTTGGTAGTAGTGCATCCCTTAATGTCTTCAAATTCAGCATCGGTACAAGAAACAACAAGTTCCATCATAGTAATATTGTGTTCATGCCTATCTTTCAATTGATCAAGGGTTAAGGGACTAGGTGTTGGTTCAATGTAGCCATTTTGCATTAGTTCTAGTGCAGAATTCCCAATTCTAGATATGTGCAACTTCATCCGGCTTTGCCATACTGCGAAGTTCTCTTTGTTCGGCTTTGGCACTTCCCTCTTATACATCTTGAGATCTTTGTGCTGGAGTCCTTAAAACTCTATTCTAAGCAACCACTGCTCTGATACCAATTGTTAGAATAACTGAGAGGGGGGTGAATCAGTTATCCAATGTCCCAAAACAAATTCTTCAACTTCTACTACTTGGTAAACATAAAATACTTTCACTATCTGTGTTGTTACTGATTATCAGTCTAAAACTTATAGTAGTTACCAATCAAATCTAACATGTAATATGAAAAGTATGATAACAAACCAATATCACAATCAACACATAACATAAGAGATTTAACGTGGAAACCCTGTGAAGGGAAAAACCACTTGGGACTGGCAACCCAAAAATGTTCACTCTTCTGAAGTGAGGTCGGTGAATACCCAACCCTATTAAAGGTTACAAACACACTGTTAGGTGTGACCTTGTTAGAGGATTTTAGACTAGAAGTTATCATCCAATCAGCAGTCACTCTGGGGTTGACAGGATAACAATGTTCACTCTATGAATGAAACATAAAAAGACTTTCTTAGTCAACTCAGTTAAGAGATTTGACTATGTACAATGGTTAAATATGTAACAGTAGATGATGTGCCTTTAGACAACTTCAATTGTAGTTTACAGATCAATGTTCAGCTCATACAAATCTTTCTGATCAATAAATCACTTTAGATTCAATACTATATCAACTTACTATCCATCGGTAATTACTCTCTATAGCTCAGTAATTGTTCTATAGTTTGGTTCTCACTAACTAGTATGATCAGAATGCATGAAAACTTATTCATGTGATAATTCTGCAGTATCTTCTTCTTCCAGCATCATTTCAACAATGAAACCAATGTCTCTTATATAGACAAGTAAATCATTTTCTTTTTGTCCATCAGATTTTGCCGCTTAATCTCATTCATTGATTTTTCCTCTTTAACCTTCTTTGCCTAATGTGTCAGTAAAATATTTCAATCTACTCCATTAGATCTTCCTTGAATTATGTTAGCCATCGATCTTCATAACAAACCTTATCTATTACCCTGAAATCTAGGTACTTTACAACTCATCAATTTATCAGCTAAACTAATCATTTAATTCCTTTCTGTCCTGCTCAGTTAACAAAGAAATGTGTCGGTGAACACAAGATTGGTTAACAATGCACTCGGTATACACTACACTCCGTCGATGTATACTGGAATGCTTCATTTACCAACAACACTACTTTGTGTCTTTCAGCTCTATTCTTCATCATAGATGAATGCAACATAATAAAGTCAATTTCATCAAGTCATAGACTCATCAACAAGTTACTCAGTGTATTCATTATCCTCATATGACATATACATCTTCCTCATGTAGATATTTTTGTTCTTCATCTCTTTCACCTTTCTTCAGATGTTTCGGTGTAGTAACTTACAAGATAAGTATTGTCAAGCTAGTTGACATCAATGACAACATAATACTGATTTAATCATCTTGCATGTCTAATCAGCAATTCCTCAGTGATCTTTATCACAGATTCTTCATTTAGGTTCTAAATCAGTTGTAGTTCATCAAGGGTTAGCTGTCAAAATCTAAAATCAAATTTGAACTGACTGTCTTTGCAATTCTGGTATCAAAAAATGAAATTCTGGCACAAAAACTCATACGACAGTGGACTGCTATTCGTACAATAGTTCAAGCATGAAATGATAGTTGGTCAACATGCACATGAATTTTCAAAAAATCATACGATAGTCCACATATAGTCAGCATGACACTTCACATTGTCATCTGTCCTACGACAGACAGGGGGTCCTCGTATGAGAATCTATCAAATATCGTATGAAAAATGGACGGACATAAAGTAAAAATCATAGTTTTGAAAGAAAAATGATAGAAAATTGATCAGAAAGAAATGGAAACCCATTTTAGGGCCCCACGGTGGGTGCTAGAAATGTGTGTGTGAAATTTGTACCTAGCTGTGGACACAATACTTCAGTAAAACATTATTGGTTAATATGTCAAAAATCTATAATATGAATAAATAGAATTAACTAGGTGATTCACTGCCTTCTAGTAGGTGCGAGTATGGTATTCTCAGATTCAGACAGAGATCAGTGACAATGCAACAACTAAACGAAGGATTTAATGATTGAAAGCAATTGAATATGAATGCAAATTAATCTATTTTTTTGGATTGTGTATGCAATTTGAATGAAAAACTGTATGAACCTAATCTAGAATGTATAAAATTGATATGTAGATTATTCTAACAATGCTATGAATTGATATGAAAATGGATGTAAAGCTATGAAAAAACTATGAAAGATCACACAAAATCGCTTGTCGCAAGAGCTTGATTCTTCAGATGCAATTTCGCCAGAGTATTTGTGCAAATTCGAGAGATATATTGTGAAGAGTTGAGCCTTGATTTTATAGAAATCTAGGGCTTGAGGATGCATTGAGAAAAGCCATAAATCACTCTTGATAAAATCGGGTTGATTTTTGAGTATATCAAGCAATCAGGAATAGATCAACTCATAAAATCATGCAAAAGCAGTTTTTAACCCAAAATAGAGTTTAGTTCACTTTTTCAACTCACCATCAGATGTTGAGTTTGGAAAGTTAACAAATTGAAATTGAAAATTGATTTCAAGTTGACTGCTTTTTTGATTGTGCATGATTTAATATGCATTAATTTAAAAATAAAGTGATCTATTCTCAACTTAATTGATTTTAAAATTAAAACAATTGATTTATGGGTTAATAAATTATTTAACCAAACTTTTATTCAAAAACTATATTATTAAATATTGACAACTTGATTTAACTAATTAAATAAGAATTTAATCAATTATTCATAAGATTTTTTATTTATTGTCAAAATTAAATAATATAATTAGGAATAATTAGAATTAAATCTAATTGAATAATTAAGTGGCAAAATTAAACTTAATTAATTAAATATTCAGAATATTCAATTAATCAAATTTTAGGATAAATATGATTTATCGCCAAATAATATTCAATTAAAGATAATTAGGATAATTATGAATATTCAAGGAATATTCTCTAATGCAAAATTAGGATAAAATCAATTTTTGATAAACTGATGTGCAGATGTGCCTTAGGTTAGGACTTTGATGTCGATTTCATTCGATTTTGAGGATGTAAGAGGTTAATGAACCTATAGCCCATTTTTGGGGTATTACAGTAGACACTAGCTATGTCTACAATACATAAAAATAGTCAGTTGATACACTCATACCTCACAAAAAAGAAGCATCCACTTCAGAGTATGGGAAAAACATGATGGTAGAAATGGAAAAGAAATTGAGAATCAGAGATATAGGAATGGGAGGATATCAGATCAAACCTGTCCTATCCATGACATCACTACCTATATCTCCCATATCACATGACAGGCCCTCAAATGACATGAGGCCTACAATAATACAACTACATGTTATCTATGACAATAGCTTTGTTCAAGCCGCTATACCTCTAGAATATGAGAATTAAGAAAAGGCTATCCTTGCATGGCTCTACAAGGAACCTAAAAATACCAAGGCAAATCACTATGAGATATCCCACAAAAACTAAAGTAGGGGATATGATCTGGCCAAACATATGGGTTAAAAAGGGAAATGACCTAGTAATGAATGATACAAGGATTACTGAGCCACTTCATGCTGAATTCTGAAATCCTAGGGATGAAATTGGTGTCGGTTTCAAAGAAGATAAGTTTCACCCCGTCACTGATAGAGATGGGCCATTTGTTGTCAAGTTGACTTTACTGAGATTATATGACCTATTTTGTATTGTCATTATGGAAACAAAGTCATATGGAGGTTTGATAGTCAGTGCACAAGCTTTGAAGTTCATATTTTGGCTAATATGGTAGACAGTGTAGACAATGATGTACCTGATGATCAGAGCATCGGCGCACCTGTGTATGATCAAGTTATGGTATGCACCCTTGGATATAAGATTTTGAATAAGTTATTATGCTAAGTCTAAAAATGCAAGATCAGATATGATAGTATTGAGAAGTTACAACAAGTCTAAGTGACACTAGCAGTTCAGTGGCAGAGCAGAATAGAGCATGGAGCCGACAAGAAAGTTTTTGTTTAGCGTATATCATTTTATTTTGTAAAGGCTATGCACCTATTGTAATAGTGTTGTAAACATGTTATTATCATTATATGTAAACACACTTGAGCCTATTATATTGGAAGCATTGTGTGTGTTAGGTTTTAGGCCGACACAGTATTAAGTTTTGGTTGTGCATGTATATATATGATATGCGCCTTTGTATTTGGAAGTAGCAGTGATATATAGAAGAGAAGAAGTATGTGAAGTATATATTAGAGAAGAATAATTTGGTCAATATGGAATAAAGATTTATAAGAGTTTAGAGGAACAATGCACAAAAGGAACTGATCAGACAACAGTCTCAAAGTAGCAGTTTGCCCTTCTAGATATAGTGTGTATTTGATTATCAAGAGGTTGTAGCCTTCTTCATTAAGTAGTGTGCTCTGGTAGTATGCCATCTACCCCTAACAGGGTTTGTTCTTTCAGACTCCTAACAAATTCATTGTACTTAGGATTGTAATGAGTGCTCCTAACAGGGCAAAGGAGCTCTAAAAAGTCCATAAGACTAGTAAAATTATTCATGAGTACTGATTCCCACCGGGGTTTTCCTCTGGCCAAGATTTCCTTGTAAACATATCTTTTGTTATGTGTTATGGTTGATTGTCTTGTATGCTTTACTATTCATTTTAGTATTCAAGTAATTGGGCTAAGTTTCAAGAAGTAGAAAAACATTAATTATATAACATTGATTCACCCCCCTCTCAGTGTTCTCATTCTTAACAATTGGTATCATAGCTTTGGTCCTCTAAGAGAAGTTTAACCACTTAAGGAGATCATGGGTTTAGAAGAAGTAAAACATTTGAATAAAAATCTTGAAGCAGCTCTTGAAGATCTTGAAAAATCTGAAAATGAAATTGAAGAACTGAAAATGAAGGTCAATGGATCACATGTATTCATCAAGAAATTAAGAAAAGATTTGAAAGATTGTTCAACAAATGATTTGGGAAAAATGGTCAAAAAGTTGAATGAAGAAAACATGTCTCTAAAGGATTAGATTGAAGATTTGAATGAATAGTTAACTAATAGAAAGTCAACCTTTGAGGAATAGATCAAAGAAAACAAACAATTGGATGAAGAGCTTGGAGTTCGAGAACATCAAGAAAAAGATGGAATCTGAGTTAACAGAAGCCAAGAATCAATCTGAGTTTATTGTAAGGAGTCTGTAGGAGTAGACTACATAAGGTCGCACATGGTAACAATGGTTAATCCTGACTATACCTTTAAGGATGAATTCTCTCACCTCACAAAAAACCCTATTATTGAGTATGCAACTGTGCATGAGTTTTATGAGTCAGAATGGATTGAGATTTTACTCAGTAAGATACATGATAATTGTTTTTGGATTGGTGAAGTCCCTTTCCATATTATAGCTGATCTCATTCATGAGATGACATGACTTTCTGAGGTCGGTGCCCTTCTTCCAATAGGAAAAGATGTCAGAAGACAAGTTGAGAAGGCATGTAAATCTAGGAGTGACAAGCGCATCATGACCATTGAGCCCATAGAGGAGAAAGACATCAAACTTGTGGCTATGATTCTTGGATACAAATTTTAGCATGCAAATAGAGTAAATAGTGTATTTGCAACTACAATTCTGGTAGCAATAAGGATAGTTAAAGAAAATACATAGTTTAACCTTTGTGAGATCTTGTGTGCACATTTGATAGATAACATTAGAGCTACAAAACGTGACAAGAGAAAAGTATTCAGGTTCGGCTCATTAATCATATACATGTACTTTCACATTATTTTTAAGGTTTCTAATATTTACCTAGATAGAAGAAAACCTACCTTGCCTCAAATTTCACTAATGGAAACATCATAGAGCACTCTAAAAGACTAAATGGATCTAGAGATCAAAATATTCAAAATTAAGATTTAGAGAAGGTTCAGAATACTTGAGAAGTTAGTGGAGAAATATAAGGACACTATATGTTTTATGGTGGAAATAGATTCTACATGCATGGAAGCAGTTGAGCCTAGAACAAAGTGGATTCATCCACTTGGTTATGAAGTAGATGAGCATATTTTAGAAGACTATGCACAAGTCCTTCTATCTGCACCAAAGGATCCCAATGAGCCTAGATGGCATACATATGAAGAGAAGACAAAACAAGTTGATTATGTCTTGTACAGTGTAGCAACTAAGATTTAAGCATCTCGGGTCACCTCTAATATTCTGACAATTCATGGTGTCACCCAAGAAGACCTAGACAAAGCAAGGGAAGCCAAGATTTCTATGCAACTTGAGAGCGCACCCTCATTTGCAGAAGTTAAAGAAGAAAAATCTGATGATAATCTGAAAGAGAAGAAGAATAAGAAAAGAGATAACACCTATGTGCCCTCAACTACAGTTGATCTAGATTCCTCTCCACCTTCTAAGCCAAGCAAGTTACCTAGAAGAAAGAAGAAAATTGGCGCAAGCCACCCATCCTCAAAGACAACCAAAATCAAAGTGAAGAACACTCAAGCATCTCCTGAGGTAGGATTCAAACCAAATTTGAAATTTTTGAGAACTAGAGTTGTTGATGAAGGCATGATAGATCAAATTGGAAAATTATATGATAAATATGGAGAGATTGATAAATTATAAATTCATACTATGATTATCAAGCATATGATTAAGTTCAAAAAGTCAGTTTTGGAACTTAAGACAATCATCCTTGATAATGTATGGAATATACTTGACTCATTGAAAAGACAAGCTATAGAGGAGGATATATGAGAATTAGAGAGAAGACATTGGATGATAACCTTCCTATTTTCTCACTAGAAGAAAAGATGATGCTGTTAGATTGGGTAAAGCCTCATCTGAGATCAAAGATTAGAACTTTGCATATAATGAACAAAGATTATGAGTTGATTGCAAAGGAGATGGAGAAAGCATTTGAGAAAGTATTTCTTGATAGACACATGTACCCTCCTTCTATGCCTCCACCCCAAGTTACTCCAGTTCCCTTTGAGAAAGCAAAAGAATCAGAGATTCGAAATGTACCTATTATAGGTCCATAGGATTTTGTGCCCAAGGTTACAACACCCTCTAAAGAAGTTGAAGCTAAAATAGAAAAATATGAAACTATTGTGATTGATGATGTTGAAATAACCATGGAAGCTACAGATAATGATCTTGATAAGTTTGAAGAAGCTTTTGTGAGTACTAAAGAAGCTAAGATCCTATGCGGTGAAGAAGCACCTATGCAACAAGAAGAAGTTGTAGTTGAAGATATAACAGGACAAAAAGATCAAAAAGAGGATGAACCTAAAGAACAACCTTCTATTGAGATCCTGGTAAAGCTGAAGAATGAAATTATGGATGTAAGTCAAAGCGCAAACTTAATTCCTACTCCTAAGCCCTCCATATCATTGTTGTCAAGATTAACTCCTGATACAATGAGCTTAGATTCATGGGGAGAAGAAGATCTAATAAAGAAAGTGTGATGGCTATGGAGAAAGCCAAAGAAAAGAAAGTGATGAGAAACCCTCTCTTTGTAGAATTAGTCAGCATGTTGAATAACTTATTGCCTACAGATAAGAAATTGGTTATTGTTCACTCAGTGAATTATGTTAGCAATATTTTGTCGAGTTTCAAAGAAAACTTTACCAGTTTAGAAGACTTAGTGACAAAAATTGTAGAAGAGAATTATAACAAGAAAAGGTTGAATGACTTAATAAACAATTTCTCATTAGACCTAAATTCTCTAAAGATTGGTCAAGAAATGTTGAAAGAGATAGAAGAAAAAGGAAGAAAGATGATAACTAATTGCATGAACAAAGATAAACTCACATCAAAAAATTCAAAAAGGACTCAAGAAGTAAAGTCTTTGATTGTAGAAGTCAGTAAATTGGTTGAAGACCCCTCTCAAGGCATAGATGTTTGCAATAATGTTTATCAAGGGCAGATAGACAAAATAGAGAAATCAAAAAAAGAGATTGCAAAGATAAGGGCTAGACAAGCACAACTAAGAAATACACTAGCACCCTCATTAGATGTACTAAATCAGAACATCAAGCATATTGATGCAACAATTGCTACATATGATCAAGGCTCCTGCATGGATCTAGAAAAGATGGAGAAGCTTACATATGCATTATGCGCTCATCTTCAGACTGTTGATGCACTTAAGGTATTTTGGGAGCAATAAATCAAGAACCTTCAGATTGCATATCCAGATGTATACTTTGTGTAAGCACTTAGAGATTTCTTTTTTGAGCACCTTTGTCATTAATGTCAAAGGGGGAGTAGTATATAAAAGAAGATAGAATAGTATGTATGCAAAGAAGTTTATGTTGATATGATAACAGTTTTTGTGTAAAGTCAAGTTTAGCAACTTCACCATGTTCCTTTATTACCATTAATGACAAAGGGGGAGATTGTTGGAAAGTTGAATTTACTGAGATTATATGACTACTTTTGTGTTGTCATTATGGAAAAAAAGTCATATGGTGTTTTGATAGTCAGCAGACAAGCTTTTAAGTTCATATTTTGGCTAAGTATGGTAGATAGTGTGGAAAATGATGTACCTAATGATCAGAGCATCAATACCTATGTGTATGATTGATTTATGGTACATGCCCTTGGATATAAGCTTTTGAATAAGTTATTATGCTAAGTCTAAAAATGAAATATTAAATATGATAGTATTGAGAAGTTACAACAACTCTAAGTGACACTAGCAGTTCAGCGGTGGAGCAAAATAGAGCATGGAGCCGAGAGGAAAGTTTTTGTTTAGCGTATATAATTTTATTTTGTAAAGGCTATGCATCTATTGTAATAGTGTTTTAAACATGTTATTATCATTATCTATAAACACACTTGAGCCAATTATATTGGAAGCATTGTGCGTGTTAGGTTTTAGGCCAATAGAGTACTAAGTTTTGGTTGCACATGTATATATATGATATGCACCTTTGTATTTGGAAGTAGCTGGGATATATAGAAGAGTATAAGTATGAAAATTATATAGTAGAGAAAAATAATTCAGTTAGCATGGAATAAAGCTTTACAAGAGGTTAGAGCAACAACACATAAAAGGAACTGATCAGACAACATTGTCAAAGCCATAGTTCACCCTTCTAGATATAGTGTGTATCTGATTATCAAGAGGTTGTAGCCTTCTTCATTGAGCAGTGTGCTCGGATAGTGTTTCATCCACCCTTAATAGGGTTTGTTCTTTCAGACTCCTAACAAAGTCATTGTACTCAACATTGTAATGAATGCTCCTAGTAGGGAAAAGGAACTCTAACAAGTTCATAAGACTAGTACAATTATTTTTGTGTACTAATTCCCACTGGGGTTTTCCTCTAGCCAAGGTTTCCCCATAAACATATCTTGTGTTATGTGTTATGGTTGATTTTCTTGTATGCTTTACTATTCATTTTAGTATTCAAGTAGTTGGGATAAGTTTCAAGAAGAGGAAAAAAATTAATTATAGAACATTGATTCACCCCCTCCTCTTAGTGTTCCCATTCTTAACACCCATTTTTTATTCAGATGGTGAAGAAGAAGTTGAAATTGATCATTTAGCCTTTGAAAGATTATTGCATATTGGCACAGAGGATCCTGCATATCCAAGTGAACCATATCTCCCATAGTGGTGGAGAGACTTCCATGAACCCAACTTCCCAGCATAAGAACTCGATACTACAGAAGATGATATTAACCAAGGATCCTCTGATAGTCATCCTAATTGGGGATAGCTAGTAGCCATATCACATGTGTTGGACCTTCCCCATTTCATGAATCTTCATGACTTGTATATACCAATTGAAGTAGAAACACAACAAGGAAATACACCTAAGAGGAGGATGCAAAGCCTCCTATAACTATTACACAACACCTGGTTCGATCTAAGGATAGCTAGTTTGACTCACATGAGTATGAATGGGACATAATCTCTTATGCTACAATGGATACTGAAATAGATGTGATACATGCATATGCCACTGACATGGAAAGGGGAGAAAGTTCAAACTCTGAAGAGAATATGAGTGATGAGGACCCTTCCAATCCTCCCATAGAGATCATCTCCATGGAACCTAGACTATCCTATCACAATCAGCGTATCCCTTTAGCTAATCATGCACATCATAGATATATTTGTTGGCATTAAGCAGAATTGCCACTAGTGACAACACTTATTTGCATTCTGGGTGCAAACCGAGCAGACAGTGCAAACCGAGCAGACAGTACAAACCGAACAGACAGTGCAAACCGAGCAGACAGTGCAAATTGAGAAGACAGTGCAAACCGAACAGACAGTGCAAACCGAGCAGACAGTGCAAACCGAGCAGACAGTGCAAACTGAACAGATAGTGCAAACCGAGCAGATAGTGCAAACCGAGCAGACAGTGCAAACCGAGCAGACAGTGCAAACCGAGCAGGACAGTGTAAACCGAGTAACATCATGTCTACCGAGTCACCAGTATTTACCGAGTTCAAAACCTACCGAGTGGTCAGTATGAACCGTGCCTTCACTTCTACCGAGTGCATGACGATGCCGAGTAATGCAGTGGACGCCGAGTATCAGAAAGTCACCGAGTTAGTTTGCAGGAACCGTGTAACCATACTTGGGCCGACTTAGTAGCACTTATGTTTATTTGTCAAGCCGACTTTGTAATTGTAATTGTAATTAATTGTTTAAGACTTGTATATAAACAATGTTGTAAAAAATGTCAAGAGTAATGTAAGAAGAATATATGTGAAAAAGAAAGAAAGGCAGAGATAAGGGAATTACAAAGGGCTTCAGCAGTATAAGGAACAACAAAGACAAATTCATCACAGAAGGTGATCAGTACATCAGTGAATCTCAATCAGCAATCCAGTTGCAAAGCAAGAGATCTACTGTTTCATCCTAACAGGTGAATCAGTACTAAATCCTTTAACCGGGTAGACTTAACAGTCTTTTGTAAAATCTCTTTACCGAGTGCATACTTCATTGTATGTTTTGTAAATCCTTTAACAGGGTGGATTTAGCAATCCTTATTGCTCCTAACAGGGCAGATCATCAGAAGTGATCAAATTGTAAGCCTTAACCGGCCAACTTTATTCTGCAGTATTAAAGCTTTGTGGGTTTCATCCCCACCCCAGTTTTACTTTCTTTTTGGAACGTTTCTGGGTAACCAAATCTATGTGTCATTATTGTGAATGTTTTTAAGTTTCATGCTTTCTGTATGCAAAGGTTAAAGTAAATTACATGTTAATACATCTGTAATTGAACAAAGAAAATTTGGAGTTACTGATTCACCCCTCCCCTCTCAGTAACTCGGTTAATTCCTGAATATTTCCAACAATTGGTATTAGAGAAGCATTGGTTCTCAAGTCAAAGCTTAACTAGCTTGAGCAAAGATCCAGGACAATGGAGGTATTCAAACTGAACAAGGTGATTGAAAATGAAAAGCTAGATCTGGAAATGGCCATAGCTAAACTCAAAGAAGCAAAAGAACATCTTTCCCAATCCCTAAGAAGAAGGAAGAAACTTGCAAATCAGATGAATGATCAGAATTACATTGAAGAAAAGATTGAAGATCTTTTTCCCTCAAATAACTCAGATGAAGCAAACAATGCTGTCAAAGAACTCCTAGAAAAGAATGGGTCTCTACAGGAAGAAGTGAGAAAATTAAAAAGAGAACAAGAGCTACACTCTACAAGATTTTGTGAGATCTTGGAACAAAGAAACAAGTTGAAAGATGAATTAGATGGAAGGAACATTGAAGTCCAAAATACAACCCTTCAGCTAGAAAACCTAATTGATCAGATCTCTCATACAAATGAGGAAATTCTGAATCTAAGATCAGAAATAGAAAGCACAAGAGAAGAACTAAGATCTGAAAAGGAAATCAATCTAAGATTGGTGGATGACCTAAACACTGAAAAACAAATCAATGAAGGAATGCTGAAAAGTCAAGAAGACTTGAATCAGCTGTATGAGCGAAATCTTCATAGGCAAAAAGGAAAAGTAGGACTTGGATACAAAGGAGAAGGTGAATCTTCTAAGCAAGGTACTCAAAGGAATCAAAAACCTACTTGTAATCACTGTGGTAAAATAGGACATACTTCAAATAAATGTTGGAGCAATAAAAAGGCAGAATTCAATGGAAAATGCTACAACTGCAATCAACCTGGTCACAAAGAAAATGAATGCAGGGAAAAACCAAGATTCAGAGGTAATTGTCACAAGTGCAACAAACAAGGTCACAAGGCATCCGAGTGCAGATCCAAGACATTTAATCCAGCAGAACAAATTATGAAAGCAATGTTTGGATGGGACTACAACACCTGGTGTAGATGTCATTACTGTGGAGAATATGGACACATTGGCATGAATTGCATAAAACATCATCTAAGGAAAAGAGATACTACCGTAAGATGCTTCAAATGCACTAAACTCGATCACATAGCCAGAAACTGCATGAATGCTAGTGAAGTTGAAGATGGAAAGAAGAATGAAGCAACTAAGGTCAGGAAACAGGTGAGACAAAAATGGATTCCTAAATCTACCGAGCAATCCAGACCAAGTAATGGAATGGATGGCTCTACCGACTCAAACTAAATTTCCAAGAAAGCACTGGAACTATATTCTCATAGACCAATCTCAAGCAGTTCCAGAACCGAATTAATAGAAAGATCTAAATCAGCATAAAAGATGCAGTAAGATCATAGGGAGGTCGGTATCAGTCTTCACCGAGCAAGGTCAGTACCCGTCTTTACCGAGCGAGGTCGGAGCAATATGAATTCTCAAGTTCACCAAGTTGCGAAGTCTTTACCGAGCAATTAATTCTTAGTGGGTGACAGTCTGTCAAAATTCATACCCTAATTTGTACTGAGCATTAATGACAGAGTTATAAACAAAAGGCAAGTAATCGAACTCATTCTTCACCGTGAACCTTTAGCACTTTGAGAGCAGAAAATTTCAAGAGCAAGCCAGCGATTCAATACTTTTGCGAAAGGAATTTTTTGTGAGCTACCATGGCATCATCCAGCACCTCAGCGAAGAAAGGATCAGATATGTTAGTCCAAGGGGAATGGAAAGCACCAGATTTCAAGATTGTGCCCGCAATTGCAGCAGCCCTAGATCCGAACGGAGCTCAATCTCAGATTCCTCCTAAGGTACTACTTATTAACGATATCCGCAATCATTTCAACTGTTCAATTCATGAAATGGGGAACCTAGAATTAGATACTGTGCGTGAAGAACTATGTGTGGATGGTATTCTAAAACCCGAGCACAAACATCTGGAAGATAAAGGTTTAGTTCACATTGCACATCTACCTCGAAACTTTCGAGATAAATGGGTTAGATACATTCTTAGCCATGTACATGATGGCAAGATTTGGCTTGAGCAACCCATAGAGATCACAAAGAAGATGATTCATCAAATCACCGGTCTTCCCATGTTGAACAAAGCAAAAACTACCAAAACCCTAGGTCGGACGGAACTAGAGAAGAAAACCCTAGCTGAGTGGGACGGTAGAGGCATGGAAGTTAGCAGCATTACCGATGCTGAACTGAAGTGTGGTACACACATTATTGCCCATAAGATTTACAGTTCTAGTCGACAGAATAGTGTCTCCTGTGAAGCTATTGACCTAGCATACAAAGTGGTCAAGAATAACTTAACATTTGACCTAGCAGACTTATTGTTAAAGCAGTTTAACAAAAACATGGAAAGCATTCAAACTTCCAAAAACAATCCATGTAAGTTTGGATCCTTATTGGTCTGTTTATTCTTCTATGTTCAGAAATTCTTCCCTTCTAAAGGAAAAGTTGTATGGAGAAAAGATGTGCCAGCCCTTTATGAAATAAATGAATACATCTCAGAAATGGGTGAAAATTTTGAAAGCATCATGGATAATTATTTTGAGTCCTTCAAAGAGAAAATGAATGACAGATTCCGGATTCCACAGAAGTTGGTGGAAGATTACAAGGATGACATTTGTTTTATGGTGGATTGTGACAATGTATATATTCAAGCAGCTAAACCGAGGACTGTATATGTAAAACCTCTTCCTTATGAGGTAAATATTGATGAAACCAAGAATATCATTGAAGCTCTTCTTAATCAGCCTGTCAATCCCAAAGCTCCATATTTTGGAACATATGATGAAGCTAAGGTGAGAATTGAACTAAGCATAAAGCTTCCACAGGCGGTAAACAAAGGAAAGAAGAGGATAGCCAAAATGCAAATGATAACCGAGGACAAAGAAGAAAAAGATGAAGAAGAAGAGGAAAAGGATGAGAAAATAGAGGAACCAGAACCTGCAAAGAAGAAAGGAAAGGTATTCATCACTAAGGCACCTAAGCCTCCCACTACTGTATTTACAAGGAGAAATGCAAGAGACAAGGCAGACAAGGCAGACAAGGCAGATAAAGACATAGTATTCAAAAGGCCTCCTCTAAACTTTCAAGAAAAGATCAAACTCTTTAGAGACGGATCAGGATCTGGAGTAAGTAACATAAAATCCTTTAAATATGAAACCAGATCAGAAACAGAACATAAGGAAATAGAAGATGATGTTATTGAAAAGATGGGACAGTGGAAATACTCTCCCGAAGAAATAGCCCCACAAGTTCCAGCAGTTCTATTAAATCCAATAAAAATGAGATGGAGCAATGCAAAGCAAACTGTGATAAACATATTTGATCAAACCCTGAGACAGTTAATGCCGAGCTTGAAAAATGATGAAGTAAAGAAGGCATTAAAAGAAAATGAAAGTAAGATGACATTAAAGTTCAATACTTGTTTGATTCTGATCAACAATATTGAATCGGTTGTGAAGGCTGCAAATGCTACATGGAAGAACATATACCACCTTCACCAATCGAGTATTGAAACAGTCATAATAAAAGACATTGAAGATGACAGTGATGAACAAGAAGAAGCCACTGAGGTAGATGATACTGTGAGGATAGCAGCAGAAGTCATTGCATCCCTTCCTACCTCTCCAGTAAAAGTTTCTACATCCAGCCCGGAGACACCTTCAAGCATGGTTGTGACAACTTCAACATTTGTCCAATCATCTATAGCAACAACAGAAGCAACTACCATTTCTTCTACCGAGTTGTAGTCTCCCGCATCATCAAGTTTTCCAGCAGTAAGTTTTCCAGTTTTTGATTCTACAAGTGTAAATATTTTAAGCTCTCCAATAGACAGTGTGCCAGTCTCTATAGCCAGCCCTACTATATCTATTGTCACTACTACTAAGACATTAAGTACAGATAAGCCTAAGGCTCTACCGAGTATAAAATTTTTGGGTAAGAATATAGTAGAGGATATAGACCTAGATGAAGAGATAGAGATTCCAACATTAGATTTTGCAAATCTATCAGCGGACCAAATGCAAAATATAGGTGAAATCCTCCAAAGGAAAGCAAAACAAAAGAAGCTTAAAGAGGAGAGAGACAAGGAATATCAAATCATCAAGGATGCTAAGGACATTTTGTCTGATGCATTAGGTATTAAAGTAGACTCGTCCCAACATGTTTTGCTACAATTAGCAGAAGCAGTTAATAAATACAATGAGGATTCATCTGGGATAGAAAAGTTAGTTGAAAGAGCCAAGAAGAGATTCAACAATAAAGTGCTTGAGCACATTGCTCAGCACATAGCTATTAACCAAGTAGAATTGTCTTCAGTTTTGTCAAACATTGAATCTACCTATTCGAATACTACCTCTCTTTTGGCCAGATTGTGCAATATTGCCGAGTTCACAAAGGATGCTAAGGATAAAATGGATGAGGATATGAAGATTAGCATACAGAAGCTACAACTTGAACCAAGTTCAAGCTCTTCTCATCACATGAAAATCTCATATCTATCAAATATGCAGTCAGATCTACTGAAAGAAGACACAAGGATCCGGTCCACACTGCTAGACATCCAACACATGATCCTTCCCATCATGAATACAATGTATAAGCACATTGAACATTCCAAAACATTGATTCATGACAATCAGTTCTCTATAGCAGATCACTTGATTGAACTCTCTGCAGAAGTCCAAATTGCAATCCAAACATGCAAGATTCTGCAAGAAAGTTGGGACAGAACCCTGGCACTAATAATGAAGGTACATTCTGATTTTCTATCAAATTTTGGATTCTCTCTGTAAATCACTTGTATATGCACCTTTGGCATTATCACCAAAAAAGGGGGAGATATGTATAGAGGGAGATATATGTATAGAAGAAGATTTGTATAGAAACAGTTAGCACATTGAAAGGGGGAGACAATGTATAAAGCCCTATAGCAAAGACAAATTTTGAAAAATCAAAATAAAACTCAGCATAATTCATGTATATAAGTTTTGGCCAATAAGTGTTTTTGTCACTAATGCCAAAGGGGGAGATTGTTGGCATTAAGCAGAATTGCCACTAGTGACAACACTTATTTGCATTCTGGGTGCAAACCAAGCAGACAGTGCAAACCGAGCAGACAGTGCAAATCAAATAGACAGTGCAAACCGAGCAGACAGTGCAAACCGAGCAGACAGTGCAAACCGAGCAGACAGTGCAAACCGAGCAGACAGTGCAAACCGAACAGACAGTGCAAACCAAGCAGACAGTGCAAACCGAGCAGACAGTGCAAACCGAGCAGACAGTGCAAACCGAGCAGACAGTGCAAACCGAGCAGGATAGTGTAAACTGAGTAACATCATGTCTACCGAGTCACCAGTATTTACCGAGTTCAAAACCTACCGAGTGGTCAGTATGAACCGTGCCTTCACTTCTACCGAGTGCATGACGATGCCGAGTAATGTAGTGGACGCCGAGTATCAGAAAGTCACCGAGTTAGTTTGCAGGAACCGTGTAACCATACTTGGGCCGACTTAGTAGCACTTATGTTTATTTGTCAAGCTGACTTTGTAATTGTAATTGTAATTAATTGTTTAAGACTTGTATATAAACAATGTTGTAAAAAATGTCAAGAGTAATGTAAGAAGAATATATGTGAAAAAGAAAGAAAGGCAGAGATAAGCGAATTACAAAGGGCTTCAGCAGTATAAGGAACAGCAAAGACAAATTCATCACAGAAGGTGATCAGTACATCAGCGAATCTCAATCAGCAATCCAGTTGCAAAGCAAGAGATCTACTGTTTCATCCTAACAGGTGAATCAGTACTAAATCCTTTAACCGGGTAGACTTAACAGTCTTTTGTAAAATCTCTTTACCGAGTGCATACTTCATTGTATGTTTTGTAAATCCTTTAACAGGGTGGATTTAGCAATCCTTATTGCTCCTAACAGGGTAGATCATCAGAAGTGATCAAATTGTAAGCCTTAACCGGCCAACTTTATTCTGCAGTATTAAAGCTTTGTGGGTTTCATCCCCACCCCAGTTTTACTTTCTTTTTGGAAGGTTTCTGGGTAACCAAATCTATGTGTCATTATTGTGAATGTTTTTAAGTTTCATGCTTTCTGTATGCAAAGGTTAAAGTAAATTACATGTTAATACATCTGTAATTGAACAAAGAAAATTTGTTGTTACTAATTCACCCCTCCCCTCTCAGTAACTCGATTAATTCCTGAATATTTCCGACAATATTAGACCTCATCCTATGATGACCACATGGAATCTAGGAAGGTCTAGAAATAGGATTTCTACACAACAAGGAAGCTCAAACACAAGAACTACAATGAACTGGAATTTCCAAGAGGGTGATAATGTTCTATATTCTATAGCATAGATGACCCAATAGTTCTCTGACTTGACAATTCAAGATCCAAATTCTATAGCACAAATGACCCAACAATTCTTTGACCTAACAATTTAGGATTGATATGAGACATACATAAGTGCCCAATAAATTCTAGTTGAACCTTCCAATGAAAAAAATTTAGAATGCATGAATGCTAACATCACTAGATCACTCCCAGGAAGATCTAGGATTGAATTAGTTCTAGTTAGAACATGGCTTCCATGAGAAGGTGCAATAGATACTAGAATAATATGGGAGATGGGTCCACATCCTAGGGTTAGATCAAATGGGTTAGGTTCACATGTAGCTCATGCGGATTTCAATAACAATGATGAAACTCCTTTTTCTTTGAACAGACTATTTCAAGATGACACTTTAGATCTTGACTTTCCGGTCGCAAGCTATGATGAATATACCATGAATTCCCTATAGCCAATCCATAACTTATCCCTCATACACCCTGACCTCATTGACTAGACACAACAAAATGAACCACTTGGCCTTCCCACCTTCTGCAATGACTATTCCTTGGCTTTCCATCTTAATTCTATCAAACCTGTGACTTCTTCCACCAATGAATCTTGAGTGAACATGACTAAAGCAAATATCAAGTACCTCAGTCAAAAAGTTAAAAGAAATAAAGTTTTTGAGGGTGAAAACCACATTGTGGCAGTCTCAAGACACAAAATAGTAAAAATAAAAGATGCATCTGATGGTGAAAACCTCTTTGAGGTGCCAGAAGGTGGGGTCCTTGATATCTTTCCGAGTCACTTCTAGGAGTGGCCATCAATTCTCATAGAACCTACACAATTAATCAACATTGGAACAAGAGAACATCCATAAATAATCCACTTGGCACAATCATTATTAGCTGAAGAACTCACAACATTCACTCAGTTCTTCAAAGAGAAATGGATTAACTTTGTATGGACTTACTTAGATATGCCAGGGTTGGATCCAAACCTGATAATGCACCATCTTTCCATTGCACCAGGGATCAACCTATCAAACAAAAATTGTGCAAGATGCATCCACATGTGGCCCTCTTAGTAAAAGTTGAGCTGGAAAAGTTACTCAAAGTAGGGTTCATCAGGGCAATAGCATATGCAGAATGGATTTCAAACATTGTACCAGTCACTAAGTCTGAAAATTCCATCCAAGTATGTACTGACTTCAGAGATCTCAACCAAGCCTATCCTAAGGATGAATTTCCTTTTCCTAATATTGACATAATTGTAGACATGAAAACCAGATACGAGATGTACTCTTTAATGGATGGGTTTTCTGGATACAATTCGATCAAAATTTCTCTAGAAGACCAAGAAAAGATAGCGTTTACCTATGTTTGGGGAATTTTTTTGTAGAATGTCATGCCATTCAGTTTGAAGAATGCTAGAGAAACCTATCAGCAAGTAGCAACCACCATCTTCCATGATATGATCCACAAGAACATGGAAGATTATGTAGATAAAACTATTATTAAATCCAGAAAGAGGTTTACACATCTCCATGATCTAGGAAAAATACTAGACAAGATGGAACAATTCAAGCTTAGATTGAACCCTAAAAAGTGCGCATTTGGTGTAACATCTAGCAAGATACTGTGATATATTGTTTTAGCTAAAGGAATTGAGGTGGATCTGGCTAAGGTACAAGCTATTATGGAAATGCACCACCTAAGAATATTAGCCAAATAAGGACCCTATAGGGAAGGATTCAATCAATCAAGCGATTCATTTCTCAGCTAGCAGAAAAAGAACAACCATTTATTAAGCCACTTCACAAAGGAATGCCATACCAATGGGATGAAGTTTGTGCTCAACACTTTGAAAAAATAAAGAAATATTTGGCAAACCCACCAGCTCTGATGTCCCCAATTCAGTGTAAGCCACTCATCTTATAAATTTCTGCTACTTATACATCACTGGGAGCACTAGTTACACAACAAAATGAACATAAGGAGAAAGCCATCTACTATATCAACCAAACTTTGGTCTCCTATGAAATGAATTATTTTGTGATGGATAAATCCTTCATGGCTATAGTATTGGATCACAAAAGATCATGAATTATATGTTAGCATATCTTGTACATCTCATAGAAAAAATCAACCCACTCAAGTATTTAGTGAGTAAAGCAACCTTGACTGGTAGGTTGGCTAAGTGGGCCATGATCCTGAGTGAGTTCAACATTGAGTATGTTGAATGAAAAGCTATTAAGGGACAAGAAATTGTGGATTTCTTGGCCAATGCATCATTACATGAAGAACAATCTATTAATGTGGAATTGCTAGATGGATCTATCATGCACATTACTCATCATTCCTGGAAAATATTCTTCGATGGCTCATTTACTCAACAAGGCTCAGGTGCATGGGTAATGCTCATTACTCCATAAAGTTATTCTATCCCTAAGGCATATAGGCTATGTTTCCCCTATACAAATAATATTGCTAAATATGAGACCTTGGCAAATGGGATGAATGTGGCTCTGGAATGGAATATCTCAGAGTTACATATTCATGGTGACTCCCAGCTTGTGATCAACCAAATTAATGATGTTTACCAAATAAGGGATGAAAAAATCATACCCTATGAGTGCATGGTTGACGACTTCAAGAAATATTTCACTTTCATCATGTTCCAACAAATTCCAAGGACATAGACTAAAGTTGTTGACACTATTTCTACATTGGGTCCTTACCTCAACAAGAAGATGGTTCTCTCTATGAGTTCCTGGTGGAAGAACTTCATCAATCCTCCTATGACTCCCTAGAATCCCAAATGATCTGCACCATCATTAGCCCAGCCTCTTCCAAGTACATCCATATATACTCCTATCTCCAAGACCAAGTTATCCTAGATAACTTAACCAAAAAAGAATGCAAACACCTGATTTGAAATTCCTCATAGTATGTCATCATTCCAAATGACATGTATAGGAGAGGTTTAGATGGAAATTTACTTAGGTTTTTAGAAAAAGAGGATTCAAAACATACGTTAGCTGAAGTTCACGCTGGCATATGTGGATATCATTATAATGGTTTGACCTTGGCTCGTAAACTCTTAAGAGCTAGATTATATTGGCCAGATATGGAAAAGGAGGCAACTAGGTATGCAAGAACCTGCGAGAAATTTCAAATACATGGAAATATTATCCATGCTCCCGCAAAGGACCTCATTCC
Organism: Chamaecyparis obtusa; assembly: GCA_027943335.1. Lineage (NCBI taxonomy): Eukaryota > Viridiplantae > Streptophyta > Pinopsida > Cupressales > Cupressaceae > Chamaecyparis > Chamaecyparis obtusa. The sequence continues at coordinate 274,088 of BSBK01005883.1, forward strand.
TTTTGTTACACACTGGCCCTTCCAACAATGGGTGTTCAATCTCATAAAACAAATATACCCATCCTCCTCAAACATACACAAATTCATTATAATAGCCACAAAATATTTCACCAAGTGGGTTAAAGAGGTCCCACTCACTACAATGATAGGAAAACAAGTGGCTCTATTTATGTCTAATTACATTATCTAATGATATGATATTCCATCCTCCACTATTACTAAGAATGGAGGATAGTTCAAGAAGATTGATATATAAAAGCTCTGCACAAAATTTAGGATTACACAACATTGTTCCTCAATTTACTACCAACAAGGTAATGACCAGGTGGAAGCCTCCAATAAAAATCAGCTTAAAATCTTCCATCATACTATTAGCAAGTCAGAAAGAGATTTCTACTTTCAGTTCAATCCAGCATTATGGGCTTATCTTAGTAGTATCAGAATACCTACTGGAGAAACACCCTTTTCTCTAGTCTATGGTACAAAAGCATTTTTACCCATAGAAGTGGAACTTCCATCTCTGAGAGTTTCCTTGCACCAACTCATGCCTGATGAAGATTAAATAATATCTAGACTGCAAGAATTAGAACTATTGGATGAATGTTAGGAAGTGGTGTTTGATCATCTTAGAGCCTATCAAAAGAGAATGTCAAGAGGATATAACAAAAAGGTAAAACCATGAGAACTTCAAGTGGGTGATCTTATGTTGAGAGAAAATCCCTACAACCAATCACTCAAAGAACAAAAAGGGAAGTTTGAGCCTAACTGGTTAGGCCCTTACATTATCACTGTAGCATTTGGTTCTAGCACATATCAACTATCTACACTAGAAGGAGAACATCTCTGAGAACCCATCAATGCTATCCATCTAAAAAAGTTCTATGCCTAACCATTCTCTACATCTAGCAGCATGTACATAGATAAAAGTCTTAAAGAAAATCTAAAAATAAAAAAAAGGTCCTAAAAAAATGATAATCTTAGTGAAAACCTGGCAAACAAGAACTTTGATATATCAAAAAAGAAGTCCCTTGGTGAAAACCTAGTAAACAGGTGCCTGGGTAGAAAAAAAAAAATATCTGCCAACAAGGTGAAAACCTGGTAAACAAGCACCTCTTGTAATTCAATGCTCCATCTATCAACACGCATCGTGATATCCTTTACTAGCTTTAGTTTCACATAGCCTTCAATCACTTTCGTGACACATTAATAACTCCACACTATACCACCATGGATTGGAATCGGTTTGAATCTACGTCCTAGGACATTCAAGTATGGCTAGGGAGAAATATCTTTTCTTGAAAAATCTGTCAGAGCATCCTCTCAACCAAATCAAAGTCAATTTTCCAACAACCACTGATAGGTTAATCACTGATACACACTTGTGTTTCTCAACACCCCACATCGTAGGGACATTAATAAATAATTGATGATAGTTGGTTATGGCATAGAAGGTTTTGTCATATAAACTTTGATAACATTGTGAAAGTGAGTACTACACTTGTAGTAAGGGATTTGCCTAAAATTATGAAACCTACTAACATGATTTGCAAAGAATGTGTGATGGCTAAGCAGAAGAGAAGTTCATTTCCTAGTAAGAAGTTCACATCGACAGAGAAGTTTGAGATTGTTCATACAGACTTGAGCGGTCCTACCAGGACTAGAGGATTTTATGGAGAAAGGCATTTTATGATTCTTGTTGATGATTTTACAAGAATGATGTGGATTGCATTTTTGAAAGAAAAATTTGAAGCATTTGATAAGTTTAAGATCATTAAGAATAAAGTTGAGAATGAATCTGGAATGAAGATTAAATGTTTGAGATCTGATAGAGGTGGAGAATTTACTTCTAGAGAGTTTAACACTTTTTGTGAAGTGAATGGTATTATGAGATAGTTTTCAGCCCCTAGAACACTTGAACAAAATGGTATTGCAAAAAGAAGAAACAGGTCAGTAACTAAAGTAGCAAGAGCTATGTTATTTGAGAATGACTTGGCGAAGACATTTTGGAGAGAAGTAGTGAATATAGTAGTATATACAATGAATAGAGTACAAATCAGAGCAGATACAGATAAGAAACGTTATGAATTATGGTTTGGACATGCACCCTCAGTTAAGTATTTTAGAATTTTTGGAAGAAAAAGTTATATAAAGAGAGATGATGATATTGGAAAGTTTGACCCTAGAAGTGATGAAGGTATTTTTCTTGGATATTCTTTGAAGAGCAAAGCATATAGATGTTACAATAAGAGAACTAAAACTATTGTTGAGAGCGCAAATGTTAAAGTTGATGAGAAGTTTAAAATTCAAGAAAGAATGCTTGATTATGAATCTGATGAAGAAGCTAATCCTCAGCCTAACATTGAAACTACTGAATTATTCTATGAGAGTGACAATGAATTGTTGAATGAGAATCATACTACAGAAGAAACTAGAGAAGAATCTACAGTTGAAGCAAGATCAGTGACTCTGACACTGAACATGTATTTATCTAGACATCATCCTATTGAAAAAGTTATTGGAAGTTTGGACAGAGGAGTTATGACTAGAAATAAGGTACATTTATGTTTGATTTCTCAAATTGAACCTAAATCTACTAATGAAGCTTGTGAAGATGAACATTGGATTAATGCTATGAAAGAAGAACTAGATCAAATTGAAAAGAACAAGACATGGGAATTGGTTCCTAAACCTAAATACAAGAATGTGATTGGAACTAAATGGGTATTTAGAAACAAGATGAATGAACAAGGAGAAGTAGTAAGAAATAAAGAAAGACTAGTATGTAAGGGATACTTGCAGCAAGAAGGAATTTACTATGAAGAAACCTTTGCACCAGTAGCAAGACTTGAAGCAGTGAGAATGTTTTTGGCTTATGTAGCTTTTAAGAAATTCAAAGTGTTTCAGATGGATGTGAAGTTCGCATTTCTGAATGGTGAATTGGAAGAAGAAGTCTACATTGAGCAGCTTGAAGGTTTTCCTTTGACTCAAGAAGGAGATATGGTATGTAAACTGAAGAAAGCATTATTTGGACTAAAGCAAGCACCTAGAACTTGGTATGCTAGATTGGATAAGTATTTGTTGAAATTGGGATTTACTAAAGGAACAATAGATAGTAATCTATACACAAAAGAAATTGAAAATGGAATGTTAGTTATAGTTATTTTTGTTGATGACATTATCTTTGGAGGAGAAGATGAAGCTAGTGACAAATTTGCTGATGAAATGAAGACTAAATTTGAAATGAGCATGATTGGTGAGATGAAATACTTTTTGGGATTACAGATAACATAGAACAGTGATGGTAGCTTTGTTAGCCAGACAAAGTACTTGAATGATTTGCTGAAAAGATTTGGAATGGAGAACTATAAACCAGTTGGAACACCTATGGTTACAGGACACAAACTATCAAGAAAAGATGAAACACCAGCAGTTGAGCAGAAGAAATATAGATCCATGATTGGAGGATTGCAATACTTAACACACACTAGACCGGATATAAAACATTCAATTGGCATGGTAGCAAGATTTCAAGCTGAACCTAGAGAGTCACATTATGCAGTAGTAAAGAGGATATTGAGATATTTAAGAGGCACAATCGACTATGGATTGTGGTATGAAAAATCTGATGATTGCACCCTATGTGCATATACAGATGCTGATTGGGAAGGTAGTGTTGATGATACTAGTGGTGGAGCCTTTTTTCTTGGAGGAAGATTAGTTTCCTAGTTGAGCAAGAAGAAGAATTGTATTTCACAGAGTACAGTAGAAGTAGAATATGTGGTAGCAACAAACAATTGTAACCAGATAATTTGGATGAAGCAGATGCCGAAGGATATTGGAATTAAGTTTGTTGAGCCTATTGTCATACATTGTGACAACACCAACATAGTCAGTATGTCTAAGAATCCTATTTTACATTCTAAGACAAAGCATATAGAGATCAAGTATCATGTTGTAAGAGAGAAAGTAGCTAAGAAAGAAATCAGACTAGAGTACATAAGCACAAAGGAATAGATAGCAGACATATTTACAAAGCCTTTACCTAAGGATACATTTGAGTATCTGAGAGGTATGCTTGGGGTTATGCCCCAACCTACTTTTGAGTAATGATACAGTTGGTTGCATCCATCCAGTGGTATATGAGCCCTATCTTTTTCTGAATTGGATGTTGGTGCTTCCTCTATGGGGGAGTATGTGTATCTAAGCTGAGTCATGAGGACTCTTGTGAATGTATTTTCTGAAACAGTGTCTTTGGACATTGAGTTGTTGTTGACATAGTGATGAAATTTTTGTCATTGATGTCAATGGGGGAGAAGTGTACATGAAAAACCCTGTGTACCATCTATTGGAGAGAACATAATAGGATAATGAAGAAGGATTTGATTGATGAAAAAGATTTGAAGAATTTTCAGAGTATCAGTGCAGTAGTATTGGATTTTTGGAACATTGGATTTTTTCATCTATGTTTCCATCAATGCCAATGGGGGAGATTGTTAGGAATGAATGCTGGATGTTGGCAGTCATTCTGTAGTAGTTGTTGTTGCATTCATGACTATGATTGTCATTGATGTCAACACAGTGATCTTCTGGAGACTAACAGAGAAGCAGACAATGTTTTGATTAGCGCATGTGGGATATTGTAGTTGTTGCTATGCGATGTTAATGTTATACTCTTTGATATGTTATTTTTCTATCCCTAAGAGCACATATAGTAATTTATTGATTCATGAAAGTTATGAGTATTTTGGTAGAAGCAGTATTCAGGCAGTGTTCCTGAGTAGCGGTTTGTGCAAATCGGATGATATCTCCTAATCGGGATGGAATCTAGTTTTGCACAATTAAAGGGAAGTTTGAGACACATTGATGATGACATGGTTCACAACAAAAACTTTGAGGTCACACGAGTGAAGAGTTATTGCATCTAGAAGCTGACATTTTTGTGTAATTTTGATGTAGCGTATGGAAACTTTTATTTTGTAATTGTGTGCCAACTCATTTATAATTATTTGAGTGTGGTATAAAGGAAGGAATGTTTTTCCTTATTGTATGGTATAGAAATATGAAAAAAGTGTGAGCATGGTTTTGGTTGCATGCGAATGTAAGCATGAAGTGAAGAAAAGAGTCTAAGAGGTTGTGAAAGCGATATTGTGAAGGAAGACATGCGAAGTATAGAGATCTGGAATTGAGATCTAATGTAGCAGTGAGTGCAGTTTGGCACAGTAAGGAGGTAAAATATTTCATATTATTCTACTGAATAATATTAAGGTTATTTGGATAGTGTGTTCAGTGATCTTACCCTGAAGCTGTTTGGGCAGTGGGTCCTTCTGTCTTCCATAACTCTTAACAGGGTTAGAATCTTTTAACAGGGATTCAAAATCTCCTAACAGGGATTGATATGTACTGAATGTATTTCATAAGACTCCTAATAGAGTCTATCCTTTCACAAGGAATATTCATATTAGTGCATCTTTTGTGGGCATCATTCCCACCGGCGTTTACTCTTTGATCAAGAGGTTCCCTAGTCAACATATCTTGTGTTATTGTGTCATTGTGTATGAATATCTTTGTATGGTTAGTAATTGCATTGCTTACATGGTTAAATGTTGTTGAAGATGATAAAAGTTATAATTATCTGATAACTGATTCACACCCCCCCCTCTCAGTTATCTTGGTGGACTTTACTTTCTAACAAGAGAAACATAGACTAGGGCATATTCATTTTTCTTTGTCTTCTACTTGTCGGTGTGGTTTTGATGATCCTGAATTATCCAATAAATTGGGTGTTTGTGATAAGTGCCTCCATCTCGATTGGAACACCACACATACCTTGACCCACTTTATATGGATACTAAGGTGAGGTTGAGACTATCTTGTTTTCTGTTATTTTTTTTGTCTATGCAAGAACCATTCAAGTCATCCTAGACTCTTATGCCTTGATGCTTATGGTTAATTGCAATATCAATTAGAAATGATACTCAGGTCATCTTGGCTTCTATGCCCTGGTGCTTGTGTTAGTTTCCCACATCTCTCCAATATACACAATATTAATATTCTCATGGTTGCAATGGCACCAGTGGGAATTGTATTGGCTACAATTTCCCACACTCACTGAATGATATTTTCAAAGAAAACCCAATGACAAAGTCCTAGGATGCATTTCATGGTATTTTTTCCATCTCTCCTTTTTAAGCAGCATTACTCTTTCACCAATGTTCTATCCTCCATGGAATGTGAAGCCTGCTATCAAGCTTATCATCTTCTTCTCAAAAGATCAATTGTATCATTAGAGATATGTGTAATACCCCAAAAATGGGCTATAAGTTCATTAATCTCCTACATCTTCAATTTGAATGAAATCGACATCAAAGTCCTAATCTAAGGCACATCTAAACATCATCAAATCATAATTGATTATCTTAAATTCTGCATCGGGGAATATTCTTAGTAATATTCCTAATCATCATAATTATCTTTAATTTTATAATTATTTGGCAATAAATCACATTTATCCTAAAGCTTGATTAATTGAATATTTTTATATTTAATTAATTAGATTTAATATCTTGCCACTTAATTATGTAATTAACTTTAATTCTATCTATTATTAATTGTATTATTTAATTTTGACAATAAATCCAAATATCCTATGAATAATTGATTAAATTTTTATTTAATTAATTAAAGCAAGTTGTCATTATTTAATAATATAGTTTTTAATAAAAAATTGATTAAATAATTGATTAACCCATAAATCAATTGTTTTATTTTTAAAAGAAGTTAAGTTGGAAATAAATCACTTTATTATTAAATTAATTCATAAATAAAACATGCACAATCATAAAAGCTAACAACTATCAATTATCAATTAAAGCTAAACTCTATTTTGAGTTAAAGCTTAGCTTTTGCATGTTTTTGTGAGTTAATTATCCTTTATTTAAAAATAACTCAAAAATCAACTTGAGTTATTTGAGTGATTTATGGCTTTTTTTCATGCACCTCCAAAGCCTTGGATTTTTATAAAAACAAGGCTCATCTCTTCATAATTCATCTCTTGAATTTGCATCAAATCTTTCAAATTTGCATCCACAGGATCTCATATTTTGCACAATCACGCTGGAGAATTGGAATTGAAGAATCAAAGCTCTTGCGAATCGACATCTTTGTGAGATCAATCTTATTTTTGCATTCATATTGCATATCATTGTTAGATTAGCATTGCATATCAATTTTCAATAGCATTCATAGCATATCAATTTTCATACTAGCATAGATTTATATCAAGTTTTTCATTATTATTGCATAGAAAATACCAAAAAAATAGAATAATTTCATTCCATCTCATATCTAGATCAATTGCATTCAAATCCTTCATTTAGGTGTCATCTAGGTCATTGATCTCGATTACAATCTGAGAACATTAATCTTGCACCTACTAGAAGGCAGTAAATCGCTTGGTTAGATTAGATTTCAATTTTGCAAAATTTTGATTATCACTAACCTCTAATGTTTTACTGAGTGTTGTGTCTACAGATCAGGTACAATTTTCACACACACATTTTTGGCGCCCACCGTGGGGCAACCCACCTTTGCATGCTAGTTTTGATTTTTTTGGGAGCTAAAACCCCAAAGTTTCAAAGATTTAATTTTATCTCCCAAACGGCTTGGATTTTTGGTCTGAAATTTTTTTCTGAAATTTTTACATTTTCGAAAAGCTCTTCAAATTCTACAAGGGGTCTATTATTTGTGTTTTAAATTTGGATGCAATTTAATAGCTCAAATAGTCAATTTGCAAAAACTGGTCTATTTTGATAAAATGGGTCTTTAGGGCACAAATGAAGAGATTTTTCTAAAATTTTTGCATTTTTGGAAAGCTCTCTGTTTTTTAGTAGGGGTCTCTATTTTGAATTTCTATTTTTGTGGCCAAAATCATATAAAAAAAATCAGATCTTCTTGACTAGGTCAAATGTAGTGCAAAAAAATTAAAATTTTGTGATGGGTATGCACTTATTTTTCATATGATTCAATGCATGATATGAGTTGTCATTTGGATTAATTTCTGGTTATTATTTCTCCTAGCAATTGATTTTTAGATCTAACCCTAGGGTTTTCATAAGTTGAATATACCTTGCATATCTTGTTTGCTTGTTGGCTTGTTGGAGAGTTCGTAGCTTGCTTGCATAGTAAAGCTCAACAAAAATTGCTAAAAATCAGGTAAAATCTACTAAGTACGTTGCAAGGATCATGAGGTATTCTCCTTGTTCTGTAAAAATTTTGATTTGGACTTAAAATAAATCTCTCACGTGTCAAGCTTGTGTGCATCTTTTCATGCTTTTGATCTATTTCTACACACTTGCATAATTTGATACTAGGTTGTGATCCCTTAAGGACTCATTAAGTAGTCTTAGAATACTTGTGATTGATCTTGATTGCTATCTTGGGTTATTGGACTCGCTAATCCGCCGGCCCCTCATTTTTGCCCTGTGGTTGCAATCTCAGCGCCATAAAGGGGAGGGGTCAATAGGACAGAAGCATTAAGTGTTCCACTTGGCAACCCTTTTGTGCTTTTAGGAACTCACTTGTTTTCTAAGTTGTGGACTCGTTTTCAGCTTATGTGAGGTGTTAAGTGTTCCACCTTGTGGACTCATCTCATATTTTCTTTAAGCGTTAAGTGTTCCTCTTTCTACTTTTTGGATGTTTTTGGTAGATTTGCTTTCAGGAATATATTTGTGCTCACATAGTAATTAGGCCCTATGAACACTATTCGTGATTCTTGAGAGATTGGATTCCTAGAGAAATCTTTCTTGATGACAGAATCCTTGTAGGTAGGGAGGATACTTAGTGCGTTTCACATTCAACTTGGTTAGTGCATCTTCTCTTATTGATCGACACATTCTCTCTCCGGAGAGGTTGATAGATCATGTAGGGTTGATATCACGAGCTTTGGTGAATCAAAATTGGTTAGTGTGTCTTCTCTTATTGATTGATACATTCTCTCCCCAGAGAGGTTGATAGATCACATGGAGTTGATATCACAGACCTTGGTGGAACAAAACTTTGTCTTAGCGTGTCGGATTAATCTGCTTGCTTTGTTTGGGTTAAAAGTGAAGAGGTGTCAAAACCTTGAATCTGGAGCCAAGTCCCCTTGTTGTATAAATCTGTGAGTCACCTTTAGAGAGGGTTAACCGTAGCGGACAATCCCTTCATAGGGAAAACTGTGTTGATGGAACCTCAAGCGGTAATAGCCATTTTTGCCATGGTAGTGACAGCCGCTATATAAATGTCCTTGTGGAAGAAATCTCCACGGGTATGGTTCATTGTTGGGTTGTCAGATCTCCCTAGCAGCTCTTGAAGATTAAGTTCTTGGACTGTGTCAAAACCCTGGTGCACCGGGATTGGAGATCACCCCTTTGAATCATAAAAGTTGCAGAGTCAAACCATTACTAAAAACCCTAGAGAGGCCAATTTTTCACTTTCAGGTATATGTGTGTTATTGCAAAACTTTTCAGAACATACACAATTAGTACTCTTAGGGATTAGCACAATTTGGTCACTTGATTGTTCATGTGCAAGGTTGCTTTTTCCCTTGTTCATTATTTTCAGACGTGCTTGGAATCACTTGCTTGCTGTTTTGCATGCTTGTTTATCTACTTGGCTATTAAAAACGATCAGATCTGGTATAACCTTCAAAATCTGGACAATACAATTTGCAAACAATCCAAAACTGAAGACCTTAAATTTTGCAAAAATTGACGTAAAATATTTCTGGAGTCAAAAGTCATTTCAACAAGTCAAAAGTCGTACGAGTTTTGTCAAGTGTCATTTTAGTATTGCCCATCTGTCATACGATTGAGAACCCAGTGTCATACGAGTTTTCAAACCAGAAAATTCAAGAAAGTCAAAACCCTGTTAGCAACTATCGTACGAGTTTTTTCAACTGTCATTTCATTGCTACCCAACTGTCGTACGAGTTTAGCAACTGTCATTTCATAGACTACCCAGTGTCGTATGAGTCTACAGAGTGTCATTTGGAAAAAATTGAGAGAGTTGTCAGAAATTGTCAAATTGCAAGATATCCAATGTTTCCAGCCTAGTTCCAGAATCTGTCAAAAATATTAGTGTCAGGAATAGAGCAGTAGCTATTGAGCATTCTACCATTTTCTGAGTTTGATCTTTTGAATCCGATCTAGTCTTCTGTTTGATCAATTTGAGTCATTTTTATCTCATGTCAAAACCTTGTCATAACTATCAATCTTCAATCAATCTTCAAAAATAGACTAAGTGTTGAGAACTCGTGTTCGCTATCTTTTGGGCGATCTATCCCATACATCCAGGGCATAGTTTCCTTCACCCACATCTCATCAGATCTTCAAAACTATCATAATCTTGACAAGGTTGCGTCATCCAATTTTCTCGAATCAAATTGTTCTTCAGTTGTCTTCATCCTTTTCTTCTATTTCATTCAAAGTTAATGGTGGAGAGTAGAGCTTCTTCACACAAGAAATCAGAAGAAACATCTCAGAACTTACTTTTGACCAATACCCCAGGTCCAACTCTTGAACAACTCATCAAGTCAGGTATCTACGAAGATGACGGTCTCGGTAACTTTTGATTGAAAACTGGTTACATACCTCCTTTATCAACTCACAAAGGTAATCAACAAACTCCTCCTCAATCTATTCCAGGGAGCCCAAAAACTCCTATCATGTCTCAAGCAGGGAAAAACCACGGTTCTCTAGGAGGAGGGTCCCAAGGACACCATTCTCAACATAATGCTGACCAAGAACCTACCCCCTCTGAAATCCATCAATGTCAGAATGACGATGAATTCAAGAGAATGATGAGGCATTTCTTGAAAACGGATAGAGAGGCATACTTTTTACAATTAGCCCAGGAAGGGGCTAAGCTTCCTCCCAACTTTAATGTTGATGATATAATCACATATGAGGAAGAAAATCCACTCACAGCTATGACAAAATAGATGCATGCTATACAAGTTGAATTTAACAATCTTAAGAAGGAGAAGGAACCCAAAGAGTTCTCCATGGAGGCCCTATGTCCTTTCCCGTTCGACAAAAACTTGTATATGCCACCATTCCCAAAAAGAGTGGAGATACCAAAGTATGACAAATATGATGGACACTCTGATCCTCAAGATCATGTCAGAGAGTTCTGTATGCAATCCATGGAATTCATGCATGACCAACTTATCTAATGCATCTTTTTCCTAGATCCTTGGGAGGAGCATCCATTCAATGGTTTTCAAGATTACCTTCTACGATCAAAACTTTTGAGGAATTGATTAAATTGTTTTATCAACAATATTCTTACAATATTCAACATCTGGTCACCATGATCGATATCTATAACCTCAAGCAATATCCAAGGGAATCATTCCTAACTTTCCTCAAAAGGTGGAGAAAGAAGTTCTCTCTATATGCTAGACAAATTCCCGAAATGGAGAAACTTGAAATCTTTATCAATAACCTTGTTCCAGAGCTCAATTATCCATTACAAATGCAAGATCATGTATCTTTTGATAAAATGGTGGATAATGCAATCAAGATTGAGAAAGTACTTGTCAAGAAAGGAGAAATCACACTTCAAAAGGACAAGTCTGAATCTGGACCTAGCTCAAAAGATAAAAACAAGAGCTGGAATAGAAACAAAGGTATCGTCTCTGATGGTGTTGTTGACACTATCCGTACCCCATCAAAGGCACCGGCCTACAATCTCACCCTTGCCACCAAAGCCATTAAAGCTTCAGAGCAAAAATCTGCTGAACCATCTCCAAAGAAGCCATTCAAATGATGGGATAATAAATGAAAGTTTACTCCCCTGGGAGAATCTTTGGAATCTACCTTGAGAACCCTGATAGCTGATAACATGATCTCTTTACCACCAATCTGAAACCCTGATCCGGATCCAAAACCATATTGGTGGAAAGATAATGAATTTTGTGCTTTCCATCAGACTAAAGGCCACAGAACTAATGGATGCTTCCACATGAAGCATACCATTCAAGACTTGATAGATCAAGGGGACATCAGGATCAATAATCCTACCAGCAATAATGATCACACAACATTTATAGAACCATTTCCACAACATGGCAAGGGAGTTTCCACTTCTCAGCCTAACATGGGGGCAAAAGTCAACTATGCCTACCCTGGAAACAATGTTGTCATCAATATGGTTGAACCATATCTCTCTGAGAGTTGCAATGTCATCATGATTGTACGAAGAGATAGAAATCATTCCTCAGCTAATGTGGTTACCAGATCACAAGCTCAGGCTCATCTGAAAGGACAAACACCAAGTTCATTTAATGTCCCTAAGATACCTTTCAATCTCACATCTGCTTCTAAACAGAAGGTTGCCTTGAAATCTTCCAATCCAAAGGAACAAGACCTACATCTTACAACATCATCCAATAATTCCAGCATACCAATGCCAAAATCTCTATGTTTGAGTTACTTTGAATATCTCCAGCTCATAGAGATATCCTAGACAAAGCTTTGCTCGGCTCTAATGTTCTTGATGATCTAGATCTAGACAGGTTCCAGACTATGGTTGGTCATCTAACGTCTCCTCAATATATCTCCTTTTCAGAGGAAGATGACAACTCCCTAAGTCACCCACATAATCAGCCCTTGCACATAGAAGTCTTGATCCAGAACCATCGAGTCAAACGTGTGTTGATAGATGGGGGCGCAGACCTCAACATTTGTTCTTACAGCTTAATCACACAGTTGGGATTCTCAGAGATGGCTATTGATCCTTGAAAGAAGATCACCATAAAAGCCTATGATGAACAAGAAAGAGCTTCTAAAGGCACCATTGTCTTACCTATTAAAGTGGGTCTGATCATCAAAGATACCACATGTTAGGTGCTTGATCTACCATTGGCTTACAATATCCTTCTAGGGAGACCCTGGATACATGAAATGCAAGCTATTCCTTCTACGTACCATCAATGCTTGAAATTTCCCTATGAAGGAGTGGAGGTTACTATCCCAGCAGATCTGAGTACAACTTGCAATACATTGAAGGAAAGTGTCGATAAGCTTGTTCCCAATAACAGAGAATCTTCCATCAAGCAGCTAAATGTTGCTTCCACATCTAAGATGGATGACATTGCTAAAGAGATCAATATCAAAGAAAATGGGATGGGAGAATACACTATAGAGCCAGTCTTGTCTCTGACATCTCTCCCTATCTCGCCCAAGTCATATGGACAATTTTTGAAGCACTCTAAATCAGAACCTAAGGAACCTATGGAAGCATACAAAAGAAATTTTGTGGTGGAGCAAGTATCCAAACAAGAATTTGAAGAAGATGAAGTTGTGCTTGCATGGCTATACAAAGATGATTTTGAATCCAAAATTGTTCAACCTAGTGAATCTATAGCACCTATAATCCCTTCTAATTCATATGGTCCAAGAAACAAATTGATAGCCAAGATGGGATATTCCGGTCAAGGACCTCTAGGAATCAGCGAAAAGGGTCTTGTGACACCCATTTCACATATTGGTAGAGCCAACAAAGATACTGGTGGCTTAGGGTTTAAGAAGAAACCCTATCATCTCAAAGGTGGTTGTTCTCATGTCATAGAACAAATTGCACCAAGAGAACCCCTTCTTAAGAAAGAAGAAACAGAACCATCTGATGATGATTCAGATAGCTTTAAGCTTATCCCCTATGAAAAATTTCCTAAAGAGATCAAAGATCTTCTTGATGATACAGATGATCCTATCAAAAGAATTAATGTAGTAGAAACACAAGAACCTACTGTAGCACAAGAGATGGTTGCACCACAAGAACCAACCAATCTCGAAGGTGATCAAACTGATCAAGAAGAAGGGGGTAGTTATTCTGACACTGATTCCCATGAATATGAATTCAAGTCAAAAACTGAGGGTAATCCTTCTTGGGGTATTCATCCTGATTTCACACATTTTCTAAGATTTCCTAGAGATCCTGAATCAGAAGCTAAGTCAAATGACTATGAATGGGGTGCCATTCCAGAAGAAGATGAGCTTATAACAGAGAAATATATTGATGTTATTCACCAATATGTATCTCAACCCAATGTAGGTCTAGAGCGAAACAATGAACTTAACGTGTCTGATCCACCTATGGCTGAAGAGGACTCCCATGATGATGTTGAGCCTATTCACGAATTGAACATTTTGAGCTGTAATATCACCTTTGAACTTGAGCATCAGGTTAGGACCAATGATGACATATCCATGTTTGTGAACACCATATCCCAAGCCTTTCCCGCTTTGACTATCCAATGCCCTGATCTTATCGACCAAACTTCCACAAACCCAAACCATGGTATTTATACCTTCCCGAATGACTATGCCCTTGCCTACTACCTCAATGCAGTTGAGCCTATGAGTACTTCCATCAGTGAACTAGGCATCAGCATGACTGAGTCGGACATCAAATATCTTAGTCAGAAAAACAAGAGTAAAAAGAAAAAGAAAAAGAGTTCTGAGGGTGAAAACCACTTTGTGGCAGTCTCAGAACCGACAAAAGTAAAAAGAAAAGACGTATCTGAAGGTGAAAACCTCTCTAAGGCGCCTAAGGATGAGATATTTGATGTCTTTCTGAGTCATTTACAGGATAGATCTCTAGTTTTGATTGAGCCCACTCAATCCATCAATTTGGGTACCACAGAGGAACCACAATTGGTACATGTAGCACAATCTCTATCAGAAGAAGAGAAACAAAAATTCACTACATTCTTATCAGAAAAAAAGATCAATTTTGCATGGAAATATTTAGATATGCCAGGATTGGATCCCAATCTCATTATGCACCATCTATCCATTGCTCCTGGAGTAAAACCAATCAAGCAAAAATTGAGAAAGATGCATCCTCATGTTGCACTCTTAGTCAAAGCAGAACTAGAAAAACTCCTAAAAGCTGGATTCATCCGTGTCATAGACTATGTTGAGTGGATCTCTAACATTGTACCTATTTCAAAACTAGATGGTTCAATCAGAGTGTGCACGAACTTTAGAGATGTGAACAGAGCATGCCCTAAGGATGATTTTCCGTTGCCTAACATTGATATGATAGTGGACATGACTGCGGGCTATGAAATGTATTCCTTAATGGATGGCTTTTTTGGGTACAACCAAATCAAAATTGCTCCAGAAGATCAAGAGAAAATAGCTTTCACATGTGCGTGGGGAACCTTCTGTTGGAATGTTATGCCATTCGGACTCAAAAATGCTGGAGCTACATATCAAAGAGCAATGACATCTATTTTTCCTGATATGATGCATAAAACAATGGAGGATTACGTGGATGATACCTTGGCAAAATCCATGATTAGAACTGAACATCTAATAGACTTGAGCATGATCCTAGACAGAATGGAACAGTTTAGTCTCCGACTAAATCCTAAGAAGTGTGCTTTTGGTGTCACTTCTGGAAAGCTCTTAGGATACATAGTTTCAAAGAGAGGAATTGAGGTCGATCCAGCTAAGGTGAAAGCTATCATAGAGATGCAACCTCCCAAGAATATCAGTCAAATGCAAACTTTGCAAGGGAGAGTACAGTCCATCAGAAGATTCATATCACAATTAGCTGACATATCACAACCTTTCACAAAGACATTACATAAAGGTGTGACCTTTGCATGGAATGAAGACTGTGCAAAGAATTTTGATCATATCAAGAATTATCTCTCAAATCCTCCTATCTTAATGCCTCCTATTCATGGGAAGCCATTAATATTATATGTCTCCGCAATAGATACATCACTGGGGGCATTGCTAGCACAGCATGATGAGAACAAAAAGGAAAGAGCCATCTACTATATAAGCAGAACATTGGTGGCGTATGAAAAGAACTATTCTATGATTGAGAAAGCTTGTCTCGCTGTGATCTTTGCATCACAGAAACTAAGACATTACATGTTAGCTCATACCACTCATTTGGTAGCTAAGATTGATCCACTGAAGTACCTACTAAGCAAAGCTGCCCTCACAGGTAGACTAGCTAAATGGGTCATGCTCTTGAGCGAATTTGACATTGAATATGTTGAAAGAAAAGCTATCAAAGGACAAGTCATTGCTAATCAATTAGCTGAAGCACCACTGTTTGATGATACACCCATGCAAATGGAATTTCCTGATTCCTCTATCATGCACTTCTCTTCTAGAGAATGGCAGTTATTCTTTGATGGCTCCTACACACAAAATGGATCTGGAGCAGGCATATTGTTCATCACTCCTCAAGGATACTCGATACCCAAAGCATTCAGACTAAAATTTCCTTGCACAAACAATATTGCTGAATATGAGGCACTTCTCAATGGTATGAAAATGGCAATACAGTGGAAAGTTATAGAGATGCACATCCATGGAGACTCACAATTGGTTATCCATCAAGTCAATGATGTGTACCAAACCAAAGATGAAAAGCTCATTCCTTACAAGAGAATGGTAGATTATTTAAAGAAATACTTCATCTCTATCACATTTGAGCAAATACCCAGAATGGAGAATAAGGCTGCTAATGCAATGGTGACACTATCTACTCTCTTACAGCAACCTGAACATGAGCTACACTATGAGTTCCTGGTGGAAGCCCTATCCTATCCTGCATATGACTCCCCTGAAACCCGCATGATCTGCACTGTTGTAGGTTATGATTCATCCCGCTACAAAAATCTGTTCTCCTATCTCCACGACCAAATCATCCCTGAGTCCTTTAACCGTTTTGAGAAATGAAACCTTATCCGATCCACATCCCGATATGTCATCATTGGTAATGATCTATACAAACGAGGTCTAGATGGTACACTGCTTAGATGTTTAGAATGGGAAGAGTCTCAACGTGCATTAGAGGAAGTCCACGAGGGTATATGTGGGTCACACTCGAACGGTTTAACGTTAGCTCAAAAACTTATTAGGGCTGGGTACTATTGGCCCGAAATGGAGAAAGAGGCTATTAAATTTTCTAAAAACTGTCAACAGTGTCAATTACATGGCAACTTGATTCATGCTCCAGGGAGAGATCTGATTCCCTTCACTACACAATGGCCTTTTCAACAATGGGCTTTTGATCTCATAGGTGCTATCCATCCGCACTCTTCCAATGGACATACCCATATAATCATAGCTACAGATTATTTTACAAAATGGGTAGAAGCAGTTCCTCTAACACAAGCAATAGGGAAACAAATCTCTATGTTCATCCTGAACTACATCATTTGCAAATATGGGATCCCTCATTCCATAGTCATAGACAATGGGGGACAATTCAAAAACAAGGACCTAGATGACTTATGTGCCAAATTCAAGATTACTCAACATTGGTCATCTATCTACTATCCTCAAGGGAATGGACAAGCTGAAGCTTCAAACAAAAATCTCTTGAAAATCTTGCACAGAACAGTGAATAAAATAGGAAGAGACTGGCATCTCATGATCAATCCAGCTCTCTGGGCCTATAGAACTAGTATCAGAACACCTACAGGGGCTACACCTTTCGCTTTAGTTTATGGGTCTGAAGTGGTACTGCCTATTGAGGTTGAAATCCCATCACTCATAATCAAAATGCATGGACTTGTCACTGATGAAGACTATAGAGTGTCTAGGTTACAAGAACTTGAATTACTAGATGAACACAGGCAAGCAGCATATGATCATCTCAGAGTGTATCAGAAAAGAATGTCTAGAGGCTACAACAAGAAAGTCAGACATAGAGAATTTCAGGTTGGCGATCTAGTCTTGAGAGAAAATCCTAAAAATCAATCACATCGAGAACGCAAGGGGAAGTTCGAACCCAATTGGTTGGGTCCCTTTGTTATCACTGCTACTTTTGGCTCTGGTGCCTATCAAATCTCAACAACTGAAGGAGAACAGCTCCGAGAACCAATCAACGTTCTCCATCTGAAGAAATTCTACACCTAAGGCATTCAGTCTATGGTAAAATGTCCTGAAAAAAATCTTAAAAATCTAAAAAAGTCCTAAAAAAATGAACATCTTGGTGAAAACCTAGCAATAGGTGCCTTGATGATTCACAAAAAAAAATCAAAAAATATCAAAAGTACAAAAAAATTGAAAAAATGAAAAATACAAAAAAAATTGAAAAAAGAAAAATACAAAAAAAAAAAAAAAGGAAAAAAGTGCCTTGGTGAAAACCTAGAAATAGGCACCTTGGTAGCAAAAATAGAATCTCTACCAAGATGGTGAAAACCCGGAAAATGGGTGCCACTTGTTCAAAATGCTCCATCTATCAGCACAATCTTGGTCTTTCCCAGCTTTCAGTCTTGCTTTAGTTTGTACGTATCTCCCGGTTTGTTTTTGCATTTCCAGTTTTCAATAAGTCGGTCTATACACCGATCAGCTTGCGCGTCTGTATCCTGTCAATGTTTAACACGTGGGGGCAATCAATGTCATATCCTATGGCCTCCAATGTATCTTAGACGTATCCTATCCAGTCAGAGTCCTTTGAAGCTTCAAGTGTGAGTCAGTCAGTCAGTCTTGTCTCCAGAAAGGATTTTGCATCTACAACAATGCAATCAAACATCAAAACTCAACTGAAAATAATCTATGTTTTTTTACATGCTTTTATCTCCTTGTATGCTTACTGATTCGCATTGAGATTTTTGCATATTGTGTCCCTTCGAGCTCTTCGATGATGTCCTTTATAGGATTTAGAGAGTGATGACTGGGGGCATAATCTTTTCTTTGTTTTCTGCTTGTATGTGAAAATCTAACAACTTTGGAAATTCCAGATTGAAATGGTGTCCGACTGTAAGAGCCTCTATCTCGAATTGATGGCCATGCGTACCTCGACCATTGATACCCAGAAAATTCAAAGAAGTTTGATCTAACTATTGTCTTTTTGAGTAAGTTCTTTCTCCTACTGTGAAACACGATCTTACCTAAGGATGTGAACGATAAAGGGTCACTACGGGTAATTCACATTGGATTTAGAATGATCTCTTGACTGTTTGATGTGTTTGCAATGCAAGGCGTACTCAGGTCATCATGACGTTTATGTTTTGATGCTTATACAAATTGCTATATCAAAATGGACATGATATTCAGGTCATCTTGGCGTTTGTGCCTTGGTGCTTATATCTGATCCAACATTCCGAAAACAAATCAATATTCATATGTCCATGGTTGTATAACCAGTGCGTGTTGTATTGATTCTTGCGCATACAAATCGATATTCATATGTCTATGGTTTCATGGCTAGTGGGCATTGTATTGATTTATCTGGTTACCTAAAAGTTCAATGATGATAACAAATCGACATATGATCAGTGACTAGGTCCTAGGTCTTAGGTTGCATTTCATTTTGCATGTCTCATTTCATTTTGCATGTCTCTTTGCATTTTTCATGTTTGCATGATCTCACAATGGTTAAATGAACTTCAATGCTTAAATGATTCTTCAAATCGTATCTTCAAGTCTAACAAGAACTGAATCTCACACGAAGGTTCCTCCAATGAAATAGCAAGTAGAATCCTTTTTCGGGATCAAAATTCAAATCTGAGATCATTCATATTATTAATTGCTTGCATAATCAACCTTCAATCATCACAAAAATCCAAAATTCAACTTAACTGCTTATCTAACATCAAACTATCAAAATTTCAACTTGGTCAACCATGTTCAACTCATGGTCACACCTAGTCAAACTTGGTCTTTTGGGACCTTCCAATGATGCAGAATGCATTCTCGAATGTGTTTAACCACTTCTCAAATCAATTAACATGCTTCTGAGCTCTCAATGCTGACTTTTCTTGTCAGATTTCAATTTTAATCCCAAAGGGGGCATGGTATTGCACATCAATTCAAAGTCTGTAAATCAAAATTCTATCGATCAAGTCTATCAATATCTTTCATCAGTGATCAAGACAACAATCAGGTCTAGTCGCTGATTCATCAAAAGTCCTCATCGCTTGGGGCAAATCTATCATCACTTGGGGCATATCAGATTCATCGATCCATATCAATCTGGTATTCTCCTAATCTTGTAAACTGTATCAGTTTTTGCAACCATCAGATCATAGTGTTCTTTCCTTGGTTGTTTGGCAACTGAAGGATTCAGATGTGATACCTGCTAGTTCTGCTAAGACAATCGAGTCTAGAATGGGTCACTCACTTCTTATCAATCCTAAGGTTTGGAATCAGGCATTTTGACACTTTTTCGCAATCATAGGTTCATTTTCTGTTATAGTAAACATTATCTTTGGTCATTCAGGACCTATTATCTTTATATCAAATTCAATATCAATCAACTCCTATCTCAATATCTTTCAATCGGTTTCTATCTTGAGATCGGTTTATCTTTTGAATCAGTTTCATATCTTTATCAAACACAGACTGTCTTTGAACCACTGCGCTTCGCACAGTAATTCAAAGAGGGGCAAAATGTAATACCCCAAAAATGGGCTATAAGTTCATTAATCTCCTACATCTTCAATTTGAATGAAATCGACATCAAAGTCCTAATCTAAGGCACATCTAAACATCATCAAATCATAATTGATTATCTTAAATTCTGCATCGGGTAATATTCTTAGTAATATTCCTAATCATCATAATTATCTTTAATTTTATAATTATTTGGCAATAAATCACATTTATCCTAAAGCTTGATTAATTGAATATTTTTATATTTAATTAATTAGATTTAATATCTTGCCACTTAATTGTGTAATTAAATTTAATTCTATCTATTATTAATTGTATTATTTAATTTTGACAATAAATCCAAATATCCTATGGATAATTGATTAAATTTTTATTTAATTAATTAAAGCAAGTTGTCATTATTTAATAATATAGTTTTTAATAAAAATTTGATTAAATAATTGATTAACCCATAAATCAATTGTTTTATTTTTAAAAGCAGTTAAGTTGGAAATAAATCACTTTATTATTAAATTAATTCATAAATAAAACATGCACAATCATAAAAGCAAACAACTATCAATTATCAATTAAAGCTAAACTCTATTTTGAGTTAAAGCTTAGCTTTTGCATGTTTTTGTGAGTTAATTATCCTTTATTTAAAAATAACTCAAAAATCAACTTGAGTTATTTGAGTGATTTATGGCTTTTTTTCATGCACCTCCAAAGCCTTGGATTTCTATAAAATCAAGGCTCATCTCTTCATAATTCATCTCTTGAATTTGCATCAAATCTTTCAAATTTGCATCCACAGGATCTCATATTTTGCACAATCACGCTGGAGAATTGGAATTGAAGAATCAAAGCTCTTGCGAATCGACATCTTTGTGAGATCAATCTTATTTTTGCATTCATATTTCATATCATTGTTAGATTAGCATTGCATATCAATTTTCAATAGCATTCATAGCATATCAATTTTCATACTAGCATAGATTTATATCAAGTTTTTCATTATTATTGCATAGAAAATACCAAAAAAATAGAATAATTTTATTCCATCTCATATCTAGATCAATTGCATTCAAATCCTTCATTTAGGTGTCGTCTAGGTCACTGATCTCGATTACAATCTGAGAACATTAATCTCGCACCTACTAGAAGGCAGTAAATCGCTTGGTTAGATTAGATTTCAATTTTGCACGATTTTGATTATCACTAACCTCTAATGTTTTACTGAGTGTTGTGTCTACAGATCAGGTACAATTTTCACACACACAATATGATCTAGTATCTGTGTATCAAAAGGATAATTTCCTACAAAAAGATGTCAGAATATCTATCCATTCACATATCCATATAACCATCAATCACAATTGCATCATGCATTCATTTATCTCAACCATTCCATACATAATATATTCAAATCATATAAAAATCAATTACATAATCACTACATACTCATCTAATATATCCATGGCATCATAATCAAATAAACATTTGCATTTATATATAAGAATCATACATACATCAATAAATAATACATTCATAAAAACATCAAAAAGTAAATAAAAAAATCTCATAATAATCAATTATGCATAGGTACAATGACATTGAATCATATATCTCTATATCTCATCAAAATATCACAAGTCATCGGAGCAAGTCATCGGGTTCCTTCATAGGTTCTATAGGAGGATCAGTAGGATTCTTAGTAGGCTAAAAAACAACACTAGAAGCTTGATTAACAAAACTAGAAGCCATGGATAAAGGAGCTATGGAAGGCATAGGAAAAAGACCATGGTTAAGATCCATCTGAGGCATGCTTAACTCAAGAATCTTGTGATTTTTATAGGCCTGATATGAGCGAAAAAGGTTATCAGGTGGAGAAGGACATGAACTAGGTAATGAAGGCCAAAATAAGTCAAGGGTAACACAATCCTTGGGCCTAGAAGGTTGATATAAACTATGATTAATTATCTTCATTTCTTCATCATGAATGAATTTAAGACACTTATGGATCATAGGAGAAGCAACAACATGCATGGAATTCAACCAAGGCAAACCAAACTTAACTTGGAACTAATCAGAAGTAGGAACAACAATAAAGGTAGTGTCCACAACTTTACCACAAATTTCAATAGGCAAGTTAATAGAACCAAATGATGGATAAAGAAAACCATTACAAGTTTGAATCCACATATCTGATGTATCATAAGAATCACATTGTAAGTTCTTCATAAAAATATTTTCTTTAGTAATAACATTGACTAAGGATGTAGGATCAATAAGACAACCACATGTAGGTATCTTAGAAATCCTAGCATAAATGTAGAGGGGACCATCAAGAGCTTTAATAGTCTCAGAACCATCAAAGGTAATCAAGAGTTCCCTAGGTATTTTATTCTTAGGTTATTTTCAAGGTTTAGGTTGAGGTTGAGGTGGAACTTGAAGTTGACGTTGAGATTGAGGCTAGCGTGGAGATATAGATTGAGACAAAATAGCATGCTCCACATGGTTAACAATGTGATTAAGATCATCCATCTTTGAATCATAAACAATATCCATAGAAGATGGTTGAACAATGGTATTAGTATCATGTGTAGGCAAAAGATTCATATAGATTTGGAGGTTTTGATAAGGAGAGACAGATTTATTCCCACTACCATCAAAATTATCAACAGATAAAGTATTAGAATCAATTAAGTCTTGAACCTTATGTTTTAAAGAATAACACTTCTCAGTATCATGGCAATTCTGACGATGGTATTCAAAAAAGGCTTTGGAATGAAAGATTTGGATGCCACCATAGTAAGTAAAAGAGGTTGAATAGGAGCTAAAGTAATCATATTAGTAGTCAACAATTTACTCATAATAGAATGCAAAGATCAGAAAGAGGAGTAAATGTACGATTCAGACGAAAAGAAGTGGATGCAGAAGTGGCATTGTTGGATGCAATAACAACTACATTTTCTTTCTTATTTATCTTGACATAGTTGTTAGGCTTTTGAAACTTGTTGGGATTAGGAGCAATATCACTCTTATCAACTAGGACAGTAGCCATTGGAGTGTTTCTCTAGAATTAACTCACTTGTAATTGATAATAATGAAGTGCTGCACAAAGTTGTTGAAAAGAGGTAAATTTAGTAAGCAGAATCTTATCTCTAATATCCTTTTGTAAATTTGAAATAAACATACATTGAATATCAATATCTAGAATAGGATAAGAAATCTAAGCATACAAATGCTTAAATCTACCAATAAAATCAGTCAATTTTTCTTTAGTATTTTGTTTACAATGCATCAAATCAGTTAAGGACACGTGTGGACCAATTTTATTTTGAAACTATTGAATAAAGGCATTAACAAATTTTGGAAAAGAGTCACTAGAATAAGGAGGCAAGGAACAATACCATTGCAAGGCCTTATCATGAAAAGTTCTAGCAAACAACTTGGCTAAAATCCTATGGTCATGAGCATAGTCACTACAAAGGATTTCAAATGTTTTAACATGAGTGATAGGGTCTCCCTCACCATTGTAATTCTCAAGATGAACCATATTGTCTTGCTGAGGAATAGGAGCATGAATAATGTCTAGGGATGAAGGACTGCCCATGTCACATGTAGGAATACTGAACTTGGATTGAGTTAAAGACACAAAGTTGTTTTTGTAAAGAGGACATAGTTTGAGCCAAACTAATGATTGTGGAATCTATTGGTCTTTCAAAATGGCTTATGCTCTTAGGCTGCCAATATACCTTTAGACATATTTTAGGATTAGTTATTCCAAATGTATAAGGAGCTTAAGGTAATTGGATGAACTATAGGGACAAGACTGCCCTTTGCACTTCTGGCTCTACAAAACTAAGGTGGGTGTACCTAATCTAGTGAAAACAATACTCTTACAACACCAAGATGGGATTTGAACATTAGATGATAGCAAGAAAGTACTAAATGTCAACCAAATATTCATTGAATCTCCATTGCTATGGACAAGCTAAAAAATCCTCAACCAAAGTTTAAAAGTTCAAAACTGGTTCTTGATTCAATTTTGGTGATTGTAACAACCTTGATCAGTGTGTGCCAATAGGAGATCTACTCATTTAGACCAGTGCCTTATCCATTGGGCAAGAAATCCAAGACACATTAGATGCAAAGACTATAAAATATCCAAGATTCATAACCATAAATACATCTACCACAATCCTTACTACTTACAGATAATCCTTGTGCAAATTAGGATGAATTCATATTCCCACAAAGAGAAATATTTAATCTAATCCTAGATTAGAACTCAGGAATGAAAATACACACATAATAGTTATGTAATGAACAAGAAAGTTTAAAACTCTTAAAAATTGACACAGAGGAGAGAAAAGAACCAGATATTTGTATTAAGTATGATGAATCTTGCTCGTGCATACAATTTATCTCACAATACAACCTTGCAAATAATAGCTTAGACCTGCAAATTTCTATCTTCCATTAACAAACACTAAAGAAAAAATTATTACAATCCTGACTGAGACTAGGGTTCACAAAGTATGCCTTTCAAACACCTAACTCCCAATACCCCCAAATGATCATGAAAAGTCCCTTTATCAGAAGGATTGAAACACACATCTGATCATTTAAGGCAACATTAAAACTTCAAAAACCCTCAAGGAATTGAATTATTGCAGACAAGACATGCCACCTAGTACAAGGCCATCGAGATCAAACTGATCATCAACCTGAGAAACACTCTAGCTAGGTACCTCATAAGGATAGAGAAATTTGTTGGCAATTTGGCTGTAGTGAGTACATGATTGTTGTCATTATGGCAACATATGATCCACGTGAAGATCACACAGGTCTGAGAGCAAGTATAGTAGAGCGCATTCAAATTTGTCTAAGTGTAAGACAGTGTTTTCACTAGTGCACCAGGATACCATTTTTGTTTGTGATGTTGACTGGAGTAAGTTCAATTCTTGTGCAATTGAACATAGACTCTATGATGACTAATGATGACCCATCTTAGAGTGCAAGTCAGTATGACATGTACGGAATTAGTTATGACAGTTTTACCGAAGACAGTGTTAAGCCGACAGGATAGAATATGGAGGCAGAATTGGTAAAGAGTTAAGGGATTATTTTGTTTATCAAAATAATGACTTAACAATATAAAGGGATGAAATCCTAGATGTTAACTCTTGGATAAAGATATATGGAATCCAACCGTGTAAAGTTATTTTCTTTAATAACTTGTATATATGTAATATGTAATTGCAAGAAGAAGAAGATATGAGATGAAAAGATTGTAATGATATAATGCGAATGTAAGAGCAGCGAAAAGAGATTGATGCAAGTAGCATAAGGTTATATACCTTAATCCATTTTTGTAATAAGTATACATTGTACATTACTTGTTTGGGCAGTGGGCTCATCTAGTAATCAGATTTTGTATTGACAACTCCTAATAGGGTTGAGGCTTCTAACAAGGCCTATAGTCCCCTAATCAGGAATGATACACTATATGCTTGTAATAGACTCCTAACAGGGTCAACATCCTTAAAAGAATACTTTTGATTAGTGGATCTTTGTGGGTACCATCCCCACCGGGGTTTTCCCTTGGCCAGGGTTTCCTTGAGAACATATCATGTGTTATGAGTTCTTTATTTCCATTGCTATGCATATTGTTTAGCTTCTTATGTTATGCATGTATAAAGTTAATCTGTTATATCCATAATTGGGAAAAAGATAAAGTTTGTAGAATAATGATTCACCCCCCCTCTCAGTATTCCCTATTTCTAACAATTGGTATCAGAGTTTAGTTACTCAGAGAAGAATCATTCAAGGAAAGCCTAGCAACTTGAGTACGATCTCTATGGATATGGATCAACTACAGAAAAATATTGAAGAAGCTCTTGAATAGATTGATATGCTTACTGATGAAAGAAACACTCTGAAAAGGAAATATGATGATGCAAAGAACCTTATTGAGAAACTGAAAAACAAGGTAGAAGATCTGAAATCTGAAAAGGAATCCGAAATTCTTATTGAAGACTGTGATGACAATTTAGAAAAAGAAAATGTGATCCTTAAGCATGAACTGAAGATAGAAAATCTAAAGCTTAGTTTGAAAGATGGAAATGACAAAAATGAAGCAAATCTGAGATCTGAGAATGAAAGGTTGAAGATTGAGAATGAAGAATTAAAATCTAAACTTGGCAAAGTCACATCTGAATTTGAGAAAGTAAACTTGCAGCATGCAGAACTTCAGAAATACAATAAGATTGTGAAAGGTGAATTGACTCAATCCAAACAACAACTTGAAAGGCTATATTCAAATAGTGAGAAGATTGATGAACAAGTATCTTATGGAAAACCATCCTATGATAAGACTGGACTTGGATTTAATATATTCAGAACAAATGATGAAAGCAAGGAACCGGATTTGAAAGAATTTGAAAGCATAGATAAGAAAAAGTCAGATGAGATCAACAAATCTGAAGACAGACCTCAAGAAGAAGAACCACCGAACCAAGAAGAATCACCCAAAGGTATGCAAAGAGAATTCAAAGGTAGATGTTTTGGTTGTAATACTATTGGTCACATGAAGAGAGATTGCACAGGTAAACAATTTAGACCTCTTAATGGTTATTGTTATAATTGTCATGGTTTTGGACATAAAGCTATTGAATGTAGAAGACCTAAAGTTATTGAGAATAATTATGGTATTAGAATGTTTAGAAATACTAACAATGCAGATAAAAGACCTACTGAAGATATGAATAGAAGAAATGAAGTAGTATGTTATAGATGCAACAAGATTGGACACATTGCTAGAAACTGCAGATCATAAATCAATCAGCAAGGACCAAGATATGGGAACAATGAAATTTTTTGTCAGATATGTAACAAAATTGGACATACAGCAAGGTTTTGCAGAATGAACAATGAAGTTTTTCATCCTAACCCTAACCTTAGAAATCATGCAAGAAGAAATGAAGATGTAGGTAACAGACAGAAAGGTTGTTGTAGTAATGCACATGAAGTGAAGTTTGTTAAAGGCAAAGATCAAGGAAACATATTCAACATTGAAGGTAATAAAAAAGGTGAAGTATCAAGTGGTAAGAATGAATCCTTACCTGACCTAACTCAAAGCACTTAATTTATGATAATTACAGTAGATTAGGAACTTAGAATTAGTGTAGAAGTAGATTTTCAATGAATTAAGTCTTGCATAGTTAATGTAAGGTAGTTTATGATGTACTAATGCTATGGTTAAGAGCACAAAATAAAATATTATGTTTTGCGAGATCGCAAGAAGTTTTAAGTTTTGCAAGATAACATAAACAACTTTTTGGAAAGAAGCGGCAAAAGAATTGAATGCGATGTTAGATCTAAGTGAGATTGAAGTAATAAAAGGTTATGATCAATGTTATTTGATTATCAAAGTGAATTGAAGTGTTTAGGAGAGCAAAGAATAGAGATTGGAAGCATTTGTAGTGATTTGGTGAAAGATTTGAGTGCCGAATCTACGAAAGCCCTAAAATCATGAACTTGACGTATTTATCTTGACAGATCTTTGAATCGGTATAAGGAATTTAAAGTAGCCATGGATGCATCCTTAATTCACAATATCAGAGATAAGAATAGACCTAGAATGAAGAGGGAACAAGTAGAACCCTTGGAAGAAGATGATCCTAGGTTAGCATTTAGAAAATGTGAGAAGTTATCTTGGATGCAAGTTAGAAACTATCAGTGATAGTGATTTTACCAATGAACATATGAACATTTACAATCAAGATATGTCATTAAAACAAAGATATGAACATTTGAAAGATAATGAGATTGTTCAGTATGCTTTGAAGTATGAGTTTGACAATGAAGAATGCACTAAGATTATTCTGAGCAGAATTCACAATGGGAAGTTTTGGCTAGAGGATAGAGTGATAGACATTAAAGCTGACTTGATTCATGAAGTCATAGGTTTATCTAAAGTTGGTGCTATTCCTTTAAATGAGGAAAATAGTCATAGACAACACAGGTTCATCCTACAATGGCAGAGGAATTATGATTAGCAAGATCAAACAACATGATGTTAGATATTTATGCAAGTACCTAACAACTAAGTTTTGTGAAAATTCTAGAGAAGATGATATGGCAACTGGAATGGTGCATATTGCCTATTTAATGTGTTTTGACAAAGCACCAGTTGATATGTGTGAAATTCTAAGAATTCAACTATTTGAAAACTTAGAGAAGATAAAGAAATCTAAGTATGCACAATTTACATTTTCATCCTTAATTAGATACATGTTTTTCCACTCATTGAGAAGATTTCCATACACCATTGCACATGATTGAAATGATGGACAAACTACTATGGAAAGGATAAATACAATATATTTGAGACATGTTATTAACAAAGTAAATGAGAGTGCTATGTTAGTAGTGAAGACATTTTAGAACATGGTAACTAGAAAATCAAGAATTCCACAATCACTTGTGAAGAAGTATAAGAATGATATATGTTTTATGGTTGACACTGACTTTACCTATATTGAAGTAGTGGAACCTAGACTTGAGTTCATAGACCCTCTTGGCTATGAGATATCTGAGGCTGAAATAGAAGAATATGTTGGCAAATTACTTAAAAGTAAATTGGACACTCAGTGTAGCAGATTTGGAACTTTTGAAGAGAACTTCAACTCGACAAAAGCTATAATTGAAGAGAAGCAATCCAACAAGAGAGTTACAACACTATCAGGAGAATACTAAAAGATACAGGAATGTCAAAACAAGAATTCTTAATAGAAAAATAGACAGCAGCAACAATTAGGGATATTGGATAGAAAGAAGTGTTGATTGTACCACCCTTGTCATCCAGTGCAGCACAACAAGAACCTACACAAGTCAAGGTGAAAGTAGAGGAACCAAAAAAGGAACAAGTAACAACTAGATCCACTTCCTCCACAGCTAGCAAGAGAATGAAAGAAATTGCTACTGGACCAGGAAAGAGACAGAAGACTTTAGTTCAACTAGTACCAAGAGAAATTGCAGAGATAAAAGATGATGACACTATAGTTAAGAAGAAAGCTTGGAAACCTAA
Source organism: Chamaecyparis obtusa (assembly GCA_027943335.1). Classification (NCBI taxonomy): domain Eukaryota; kingdom Viridiplantae; phylum Streptophyta; class Pinopsida; order Cupressales; family Cupressaceae; genus Chamaecyparis; species Chamaecyparis obtusa. The sequence continues at coordinate 303,581 of BSBK01005883.1, forward strand.
AGCTGAAAAGCTTAATGAGGAGATTATTGAAAATGGAGACTTTACCAGAATGAACAAATACTACAGTCTTTATGGTTATTCAGACAGACTTAATTTGGAGAATGCTATTGTGAAGCATATGATGTTGGCAAACAAGAAATTTGATTCTATTCAAGGTCAAATACCTGATGAGTTGTACACCAAACTATTAAATAGAAAGCATAGAGCAACTGAAGAAGACACCAATATCATAAAGAATCTTGTGAAGAAGCTTTGTGATGTGAGAGATGATGAACACCTGGAGCAGATATTGAAGGCCTTAAGCATCCATTTGAGAACCAAAAGGAGAACTATTTTGATTGTGGGAGGCAGATATGAAGAAGTAATTCAGATACAAAGTAGGCAATAATCAAGGTCATGGCAGAAAACATTGGAGAGCCATCAGTTGTAGCAGAGCAAGCAGTTGAAGCTGAACAAGAGGATATTCCTTCTCCTTCAGCTATTAACATTGAAGATGAAACTATGACTATAGAAGGTACTAAGGTCACCTTGGATACTAATGACAATGTATTCAAGAACTTAGCAAACATTGTTGACAATTTGGCTCTTGATGAACTGAATAGAACTAAAGAAGTAGAGCCGACTCAATCTATCAGTGAAGAACCTAAGGAGACTGAGATTCAAGCACCCATTCTTCCATAGAAGACATCAGTCTTACTCCTGAGACTGGAAAGAAGAAAGTAATTGGATCTTTGTTTGAAGCTTTAGGAAAGGAAGTTGATGATGATGATCAGTTGGAACTGATCACTTCTTTGAATAAAATCATTAGCGAGAACAAGAAAGTGAAAAATCTTGAAGGAAGTCTGAAGGACCTTACTGAGAAGTTACAAAGCATTGTAACTACATAAATCATAGAGGCAGACCCTTTGGAGAAAGCTAAGAAGGTAATGAGCACTTTTGACAATGAATTCACTGACCTATCTGATATTGCAAAAGTGAGAGCTCAAGCAGCTTATGAAGTTGAAATGCTTTTGAACATAAGTCAAAATATCAGGAATGATATTAGCAGTCTTGATATTTGTATCAAGAACTTGAGGAAACATTTGGAGGCAGGAAAATCTTTGTACATACAGTGTAAAAAATTAGAGATTTTGATAGCAGAAGAGGAATAGAAGATCAAGTTGAAGGAAGCTGAGATTCAGAATGAATGTAACCTTCTTTCTAGACCTAACGTGAAGGTATGTGATGCTGAAAAGAAAGTTTGAAAGTTTTATGATGAAATAAGAATATTGCAAGATGAGAGGCACAAAAAAATGAGGAGACTCACTCTTTTGAGAGAACACATCTCTATGAAGTTGAGTATCATTGAAGAGTAGTTAGAAGAATGTCTTACAGGTAAGAAATCCTTTCAGAAATTCAAATTTGACAACCTCCAAGCTTGTCAAATAGCAACTTATGGACTGAGCACTTTACTCAATGTGGCAGATTCCATCAAGAATTCATGGGAAAATGAAATAGAAGCTATGAAACCTGATTTTGCAGATTGTGTTGCAAGCCTACTGGCTTTGCAATAAGAAAATGAAGGTATAATATTTTTTGGGATACAATTTTGTAATCCTCCCTACCTTATTTTGTCATTTTTGTCAAAGGGGGAGAGATATTAGAGAAGAAAATTGATATATTTGATAAGGATTGATACTCTTAGGGGGAGCATTGTATTAGAGTTTATATTTTTAGGAGTTATAAGGATAGTATACATATTCTATACTATGGCCACAATTTTGATACAATTTTGAGATTTTGACTTGTACATTTAGCCAATTTTCTCATATGTTGCCACCAATGACAAAGGGGGAGATTGTTGGAAATTTGGCTGAAGTGAGTACATGAATGTTGTCATTATGGAAACATATGATCCACATGAAGATCACACAGGTTTGAGAGCAAGTATAGCAGAGCGCATTCAAATTTGTCTAAGTGTAAGACAGTGTTTTCACTAGTGCACCAGGATACCATTTTTTGTTTGCGACATTGACTAGAGTAAGTTCAGTGCTTGCACACTTGAACATAGACTCTATGATGACTAATGATGACCCATCTCAAAGCACAAGTTAGTATGGCATGTACGGAATTAGTTATGATAGTTTTATCAAAGATAGTGTTAAGCTGACATGACAGAATATGAAGGCATAATTGGTAAAGAGTTAAGGGATTATTTTGTTTATCAAAATAATGACTTAACAATATAAAGGGATGACATCCTAGATGTTAACTCTTGGATAAAGATATATGGAAGCCGACCATGTAAAGTTATTTTCTTTAATAACTTGTATATATGTAATATGTAATTGCAAGAAGAAGAAGATATGAGATGAAAAGATTGTAATGATATAATGTGAATGTAAGAGTAGCGAAAAGAGATTGATGCAAGCAGCATAAGGTTATATACCTTAATCCATTTTTGTAATAAGTTTACATTGTACATTACTTGTTTGGGCAGTGGGCTCATCTGGTAATCAAATTTTGTATTGACAACTCCTAACAGGGTTGAGGCTTCTAACAAGGCCTATAGTCCCTTAATCATGACTGATACACTATATGCTTGTAATAGACTCCTAACAGGGTCAACATCCTTAACAAGATACTTTTGATTAGTGGATCTTTGTGGGTACCATCCCCACTGAGGTTTTCCCTTGGCCAGGGTTTCCCCGAGAACATATCATGTGTTATGAGTTCTTTATTTCCATTGCTATGCATATTGTCTAGCTTTTTATGTTATGCATGTATAAAGATAATCTGTTATATCCATAATTGGGAAAAAGATAAAGTTTGTAGAATACCGATTCACCCCCCCTCTCAGTATTCCCTATTTCTAACAAAATTATCAGTAAAACCCTCGTTGATTCATGCTACATCAGAATTGGCATGACTTTTATATCAACTTCTCCTTGGCAGAAGCACCTCAAGACACAAAATCAACATGCGACGGCCACCATGATCCTACTCATAAATTTTCACCTGCAACTAAGCTGAACCATGACCAAATATGATTTGACATTATGGCTTATCAGCTCATTGTTTCAAACCCTATAGAAAACCCTAAGTAGAATTTTAAATTTTGAAAAACAACTGTTACCACCAGGTTTAAAACATGACCGTCAATCAAATCTCTTCCTAGCACATTGAATGGTTCATGTTTAAATCTGCCCATCTGGACTAAAACATTTTCCACATAAACCTGCAGCCAATAGAAATATTTCATTAAAACCATGTGCAAAATTGTGGCGCCTTAAGAATCTTACTCAGCAGGACAGGTGTTGAATGACCGTAGAAGCCCAAAAAATTAACTGGTGAGAAACTTTCCTTTGCAACATCATGACCACTATTGATCTTCCATAGATACACCAGAACATTACCTTTTAATAAAAATGTGACCCCACATCTTTGTGACATCATCTTGTACACACGTCACCATGTCGCATAAGTGCACAGAATAAACAGTGAGCACATCCCCTTCGTGGCTATGTGATAGCCGTTAGATTAACTTACATCTAGCATCCCTTTAACATGCTGAAACCCTTGGCCCCACTGACAACCTCCACATCACCATCCTTTATGACCAATAAAAATCAAACATATCTACAATACATGGCATCAGACCCACTGTATCATCTGTCCTTACCCTTTGGAAGATCAGATGGTTATCACATAAGCATGATGAATATCTTTCTAACACTTTTTCTTTGCAGCAACATGACCATCGTTCGATCAATTTGTAAGATGTCAAATTATTAAGACTTAAGTAACCGGGCCCAGCTTATAATTAAGGATAGGTGGTGATCGGTCACAAAAGTGAAAAGAGGAAAGGATGACATTAGGAAGGCTTTGTGGACATGTGACAACCACAAGATTAAATGGATCCAACGATAGAGAAAAAAAAACCTAGGGAAAGCCTAAGTTTTTGTGAAATTTATTTGTCAAAAGGGAATTTGATCACTTCCTAACCACTAACACATAAGTCTACCCCTTAACATAAAATAAAGGCACATGTGTTTAATTGGATCTTAAGTGTTCAAAAAGGCAACAATGAAATAGAAGGACTACCAAGGAACTAGGATTTTACCATTTTTGGAGAATTAGGTTAACCTGGTAAAAGGCCATTTTAGGATTTTTGCAGAGCGAGGATCAAATTTTTTTGACACAACCAACAGTGGCTCATACTTAGGGATGTGTATCTCTTGTAGATACAACGAGAACTCCAGAATCTCTCAAAGAAGTAGAGCCTCAAAATTTTGACCAAAAACCAACAGGGAACCTTCTCAAAAACTGGCAAATGAACCAGGAACAGGAAAGAAACACACAACTAAAAGGGAAAAGTGTAAAAAATTTAAAAGATTTAAAACTTTACTTGGTGGCCTCAGGACACCAAAGGAAAATCCAAACCCTCCTGAATCAAAGATATGATTTTTGTCCACATATGTGACCAACCACTTGAAGATGTCATGACATTGTTGTTGCCAATATATATCAATAGCCGTGGGTTGAAAAATAAAGCTATTTTTGTAACTGCCCATTGTCTTCCAGTCACAACCACTTTCATGTTCATACTCCAAGAAGTATGTAACATTTGTTATTTCTTCTTTCTGAGGACTAGAAATATGAAACTTGTCTAGTAATGCATCAGAAAATAAAACATAGTGATCATGCATTACTAGGAACTCACCTAGCTAAGGATGAACTAGTCCTTCAGATATATCTTCATTAAATGACTTAGCCATTGAGAAACTTGGTTCCTTCATGATATCTTCATTGACTAGATCATGAACCAAATGCCAAATCCTTTCATAAATATTGTGACAGAAGGACAACTAATATATATCAACATTTTTATCAAAGAATTTACGGTCCCTGTTATTGAAGAAACTATCCACAATACTGTCACAATCATCACCATATTTATCAAAAGAAGGAAAAGAAACTGAACTAGAAACTTGTTCATCATTGGAAACTTCATAACAGGAAAACATACTATCATGGTCTTCATTCATTTCTACTGAAAACTTATTATATGAGGGGGACTCATGCAAACATGAATCATTATCTTCATCATTTTGAACACATGCCTCATTATCAGTGTCAAAACATATATCAACAAGGTCTAATATTTGATGATAACATAGATGTGTACATTTATTATATTCATCAGTCAACAAATTAGGGATCTCATCACTGTTGAGAAAACGGGAGCCCAACTCATCTTTGGTATCTTCATCAAAATATTCACTCAAATAATATTGGCATTCAACTTCAAACATCTCTAAACAAGTTGAAGATCTTGCATACAATGATTCTGATTCCAGCTCACTAATACAATCTGAATACTCCTCTGACATAACCTTATCATTCTGAGACATACCTTTAGCATTAAACATGGATTTCTATGGAATACTGCTTGTATTCTTTTCATGTTGATGATCCTTTAGTAACTTATTCCATTCATCATCATTAGAAAATTCTTGTAAGAACAACCACTTGAAATTAGTCAATGAAGAGATGCATTTTGGGGGTAAATTTAAGTACCAATTAGATGCAACCCCTTTGAGGGATCTCCCAAAAAAGATCATACTAACATCATCCACATAAATCTGATATTTTACATCAAATCTGAATAATACTACGACATGCTCTAATGTTGATTAAGACTGACCATCAAAAACTGGAATCAGATCCATGAACTCACTTGGAAAAGAATTGGGGGATCTTGGAACTTGGGCAAAACTGAAAGCTCTATCCAACTTGATAAAACACAGCCTTCTAGACTAGCATTTCCCATGGTTATCCATCTAATTTGAAACAAGATGAGAACCACTCATCTTATCTTGCCTTTACAAGAGGTATATCAAAACATTTAGACATCTGACAATATTCAATGTTTCTTGACAATAACATGATGTTCAACATGGAAACACGAAACTGTCCTATGTCACTCTTCCCTTCTTATTAGTGTTGAAATACTTAATAGGGAACAAAATACTTTACAACTTGATCTTATGGAAATACACATGAAGATAAAAGAAAACGTGTAAGTACTGTAGTTGAATCTTAGCTTGTTGACTGGGAAGCAGGGCATATCTAGAGCTCTCTTTGTAGCTCGATCAAATTCTTTTCTTGTAGAGTCACCACCTCCTTGAAGAGGAAAATATTGCACTTGTTTTTGTATCTCCTTCCAAGCAACACAAAATTTCACCAGGCCTTACACATTGTTTATCAGGACCGAAAATATACCATTGTGCACTGATCAAATAGAGAACTCAGAGTCACCACTCACAACTAGGTGAGATGATTTGAAACCTTTTGAAACTAACTCTTATACACTTCAATGGGAACCACTGGATAAATAAATAAGCTGGCCAAGAGTCTAGTTCTACTCATACCTATGTTATTTATAACTCATTTATAACACCAGAGATATCAAGTAGATTTAACATGACTTTGCATCTCTACTCCCCAGTAGAGTCATCATGTTGGTGTTTCAAAATGACTTATGCTCTTAGGCTACCAATATACCTTCAGATAGATTTTAGGAGTGGTTAGTTCCAAAATGTATAAGGAGCCTAAGGTAATTGGACCAACTATAGGGACAAGACTTTCGTCTGCACTTTTGGCTCTGCAAAACCAAGGTGGGTGTACCTAATCCAGTGAAAACAATACTCTTACAACACCAAGGCCAGATTTGAACAACAGATGATACCAAGAAAGTACTAAATGTCAACCAAGCATTCATTGACTCTCCATTGCTATGGACAAGCTAACAAATCCTCAACCAAAGTTTAAAATCTTAAAACTGGTTCTTGATTCAATTTTGGTAATTGTAACTGTATACACTTAAAAATGGCTTCATTAATTAATTAAATATTTATTATTTAATTAATATTGACTTGATAAATTAATTAAATATTTATTATTTAATTAATAATTATTCCTCTATTTGTTAAATAAATTATTCAATTTATTTAGTAAATTCACTATAGTTTATTTCTCTATCCTAATTCTTCTAATTAGTCTTATTAAAGTGATTTAATTAAATACACAATCACCTAAATATGACTAAGTTCCCTAGTCCACCTCACCTAACTAGTCACCTAACACATCACTTTGGCTAAAATAAATAATTATTATTAATTATTTATTAGTAATTATCCTCACCCACACATGTCCTATTCTTAAGGGCTATGTGACCTCATAGGACTTGGTCTCATGACCACATGTCCTCTCTTAAACCAAGTTAATAGACATGCCCTATTCCTAAAGGGCTTCTCAAGCCACCTCTAAGGGTCAAAGGTGACTCAGAGGACACTTGTGCAAAGAGTCCTCATGAGGAAAAGGTCTCTCCTTCTTTCTCTCTTGGGTCTTTGTGAGACACTTGACATGTGTCTTTCCCTTCCACCTTGTTCTCCTCCACGTCAATGTGAGAGGAACATCATCCCTATTCTTCCTCTCACATTCCAACTACATCCCCCTTTCTCTCAACTCCTTCAACCAAGTCAATCCTAGCCCTAGGATCTTCCACCTTTCATTTTCCACTGTAGGATTGTGCCACCTAGGCCTAGATCCTCCAAAAATCTATAAAAGGAGCCTAATTTCCCCTTTGTGAGCTAATAGGTATTTTTGTAATAGGCATTCAAGCAATCAAGCATCCAAGCATTCTAAAATCATTCAAGTATCCATATTATCATCAAATCCATCTTGCATTCCATCCATTAGTTGCATAATCAAGCTTCAAGCTTCCTTCCATTCATCATCAAATCTCCACACTTTGGTAGCATCTTGGGAAAAGGCTTCATTTGGAAATTTGAGAGCTCAACATCTTCAAGAAATCAAGGCAAGGAGAGAAATGGAGACAAGCTACATGGTAGGTGAAGGTAAAATGTTATTTTAGCTTCATTTTGACTATATTCTTCATTGTAATTTTCTAATTAGTTAGATTCATTAATCTTAAAATAGTTAATTTATCATTTATAGTAGTTAGTACAGCTAATTTTCATATAGTAACAACCTTGACCAGTGTGTGCTAATAGGAGATCTACTCATTTAGACCAATTCCTTATCCATTGGAAAAGAACTCCAAGACACATAAGATGAAAAGACTAGAAAATATCCAAGATTCATAACCATAAATACATCTACCACAATCCTTACTACTAACAAAGAATCCTTGTGCAAATTAGGATGAATTCATATCCCACCCAGAGCAATATTTAATCTAATCCTAGATCAGAACTCAGGAATGAAGATACACACATAACAGTTATGTAATGAACTAGAAAGTTCAAAATTCATAAAACTTGACACAGAGGAGAGAAATAAACTAGATATTTGTATTAAGTATGATGATACCTGCTTGTGCATATAGTTTATCTTCCATTAACAAGCACTGACGCAAAAATTCTAACAATCTTGACTGAGACTAGGGCTCAAAAATTATGCCTTTCAAACACCTAACTCACAATACTCCCAAATGATCATGAAAAATCCCTTTATCAAAAGGATTGAAATAAGTATCTGATCATTTAGGGAAACATTAAAACTTCAAAAACCCTCAAGCAATTGAATTAGTATAGAGAAGACATGCCACCCAGCACAAGGCCATCAAGATCAAACCGATCATCAACCTGAGCAACACTCTAGCCAAGTACCTCACAAGGACAAAGAAATTATCATTAAAACCCTTGTTGATATAGGCTGCATCAGAGATGGCGTGACTTTTATATCAGCTTCTCCTTAGTAGAAGCACCTGAGGACACAAAATCAACATGCAAAGACCACCATGATCCTACTCATAAATTTTCACTTGTAACTGAGCTGAAACACGACCAAATCTGATTTGACATTATGGCTTTCTGGCTCACTGTTTCAAACCCTGCAAAAAACCCTAAATAGAATTTTAAATTTTGAAAAACAACAGTTACCACCAGGTTTAAAACATGACCGTCGATGAAATCTCTTCCCAGCACATCGAACGGTTCACGTTTAAATCTATCCAGCTGGACTAAAATTTTTTCCACATAAAGCTCCAGTGAATAGAAATATTTCATTAAAACCATGTACAAAATTGTGGCACCTTAAGAATCTTACTTAGTAGGATAGGTATCAAATGGTCGTAGAAGTGCAAACATTAACTGGTGAGCAACTTTCCTTTGCGGCATCTAAACCACTATTGATCTTCCCCAGATACACCAAAATGTTATCTTTTAATAAAACTGTGACCCCACAGCCATGTGACATTATCTCTGATACACATCACCATAAGTGCACAGACTAAACAGTGAGCATGTCCCCTTCACAGCTCTGCAATAGCTGTTATATTAACTTACATCTGGCATCCATTTAACACACTAAAACCCTGGGCCCTACTAACAACCTCCACATCACCATCCTTTGTGACCAATGATAAACAAACATATCTTCAACACCTAGCATCAGACCCATTGTATTATCTATCCTTTCCCACTGGAAGATCGGACGGTTGTCTCATAAGCATGATGAATATCTTTCTAACACTTTTTCTTTGCGGTAACACGACCGTTGTTTGATCAACCTAGAAGATGTCAGATGATTAAGACTTAAGTAACCAGGCCCAACTGACAATTAAGGATAGGTGGTGATTGATCACAAAAGAACAAAAAGGAAAGGTTGACATCATGAAGGCTTTACAGACATGCGACAACCACAAGATTAAACGGATCCAATGACAGTGAAAAAAAAACCTGGGGAAAGCCTAAGTTTTTGAGAAATTTATTTTCTGAAAGGGAATCTGATCATTTCCTAACTGGTAACACATAAGTCAACCCCTTAACTTAGAATAAAGGCACATGCATTTAATCAGATCTTAAGTATTCAAAAAGGAAACAAAGAAATAGAAGGACTACCAATGAACTAGGGTTTTACCATTTTTGAAAACCTAGGTTAACCTAGTAAAAGGCCATTTCAGGATTTTTGCAGGGCGAGGATCAAATTTTTGTGACACAACCAATAGTGGCTTATACTCAAGGACATGTATCTCCTATAGATATAATGAGAATTCCAAAATCTCTCGAAGAAGCAAACCCTAAAAATTTTGACCAAAAACCAACAGGGAACCTTCTCAAAAACTGGCATATGAACCAGGAACAAGAAAGAAACACACAACTAAAAGGGAAAACTATACAAAATTTACAAGATTTAAAACTTTACTTGGTGTCCCTAGGCCACCAAAGGAAAATCAAAACCCTCCTGAATCAAAGGTATGATTTTCATCCACATATGTGACCAACCACCTGAAGATGTCATGACATTGTTATTGCCAAAATATATGAATATCTGTGGGCTGAAAAATAAAGCTATATTTGTAACTGCCCATTGTCTTCCAGTCACAATCACTTTCATGTTCATACTCCAAGAAGTATGGAACACTAGTTATTTCTTCTTGTTGAGGACTAGAAATATGAAACTTTTCTAGCAATGCATCAGAAAATAAAACATAGTGATCATGCGTTACTAGGAACTCACCTAGCTGAGGATGAACTAGTCCTTCAGATGTATCTTCATGAAATGACTCAGCCACTGAGCAACTTGGTTCCTCCATGATATCTTCATTGACTAAATCATGAACCAAATGCAAAGTCCTTTCATAAACATTGTGACAGAAGGACGACTAATCTATATGCTCAGGATTAAATTGGGAAAATACTAAAATCTAATTTTTCAAAATTTCATATGTTTTAGTAAATTGCAATTTTGAGGGTCTTCAGTGCATTTTTGGGAAAACATGATGCCCGAAAGTTGGGAAGCAACATCGCTATTTCTGAAATTTGGTTCAATATTATTTGAATACCTTTCCAATGCATTAAACGGTTCGTAATTTAGAGCTAGGATGCGAAAGTTATGCCTTCTCCAAGTGGACCTAAATTTTATATATAGTTTTTTGATAAATTTTGATAGTTTTAATAGTTTATTTGTAATAAACATTATGATGACTCTTCATTTCGATTCCAAGGGATTATTGTGACCCTTGGGGTCCATCAGATTTGTATAAACTCCAATATTTGAATGGAATGGAACACTTTTTGGTTTGCAATCTTGTTGTTGATCTTATCAATTTTTGTGTTGAATTCTACAATACTGCAGGTATCACACCAGGTGTTGTAATCTAGTTTCATAAATCAGATCAGTGGTATCAGAGTGGGAACACTCCTTTATGCCAATTTACACAAGGTCTTCCTACCAAAGATTGGGTTCTGATACACAAGATTTGTCAGAATATCCACCTTTGAGATGCACACGATCGAAGATGTCAGACGATGCTATTAAGAAGTTAGTGGAGGAAGCTTTAAATAAGCAACGAGAGGAGATGATGAGTCAATTTTCACACATCCTACAGAATAAAAAACCCTTTGAATCAAGAACATCATTTCATGGGAATACCCCTTTCAAAGTGTAGGTGAATTTTGACATCCCAAATTTTGAAGGAAAAATTGACTCTGAAGCTATTGATAACTGGTTAGCAAAGTTGGATAGATATTTTTCTGTAAATAATTTCTCAGATGTAGAAAAAATTACATTTTCTCTCCTCAAAGTGGAAACCAATGTGAAATTAGCGTGGGAAACCCAAGTAGCAAATAAAGAACGAGAATCAGTTGCTGAAGATGGTTTTATAATATCTCTTGATAAGAAGCCCACATGGAGAGAATTTGTGGAATACATAAAAGAAGCTTATTTTTCAGAGGATGTATATGAGCAAAAATACATAGAATGGCAGCTTCTTCAAAAAAAGAGGGATCAGTCTGTGCAAGATTACACCAATACATTTCATTCACTTTCAACAAAACTCGGTATTGAGGATTCAGAGAAGCATCAAATTTTGAAATATTGGAGTGGACTGCACAGGTATATTCAAACAAAGATGGAATTTTTGAATATTGAGACATTGGCAACTGCCTATAAATATGCTACAAAAATTGAAGAGAAATTCAAGCAGAAAGGGAAGAGGGACTACTTTGCAAACAACAAGCCAAGGGTTGAAGGTGCCAATAAATTTGTAGGAAAATAGGTGACCAAGGAACCTCATTCAAATTCACCCAAGAAAACATGGTGGTCTACTAAAAACACACAAATAGACATAGGCATGTGGTGTGAGATGCATAAGTCCCCAACCCATAATACAAAGGATTGTCGTATTATTAAAAATTTGATGACAGAAATACGAGGAGAGGAAGCTGAACCTAAATCGTCACCAACAGATAATTCTGAGAAAGAGGAGAATGATTCCATCATAGATGCAAACCCATATGCCATAGTTGGAACTACTAAAGTATTGCCCCATGAAGATGAAGAGAGACTTTTTCATTCACAGATGTGGGTTGATGGAAAGCCTCTACATTTTATTATTGACAGTGGGAGTCAAAAGAATTTGATCTCTAGGGAGACAGTCAAAAGATTAAATCTGAAAGCAACAAGACACCCACAACCATACTCTATGGGATGGGTAAATGAGGGAAAAGATATTCAGATAAATCAATAGTGTCATTTGCCATATTCAATCAAGCCTTTTAAGGATGAAGTGATATGTGATGTAGCACCACTGGATGTATGCGATGTCTTACTGGGGCAGCCATACATGTATCAGAGGCATGGGATGTATGAGTCCAGGCCATGTAGTGTTACAATCAATCTTGGTGGGAAGAGGTATCGAATACCAGAGGTATGTCCAACACAAACTACTTCTTTAATTAGTGCTAAACAATGTAAACACTTGATTTCTCAAATTGGAGCTTTTGTTCTACTCATGATTCACCCTAAACAAACAAAGTCAGTTGTTCTTAATACACATGCTAAGGTAACCATAATAGAAAATCAACAAAATCAGATGGATAAAATTTTGAAAGAGTATCATAGTGTGTTTAAACCACCAGTGGGAGTACCAACACACTGTCAAGTCAAGCACTCTATTGATTTAATCCTAGGCCGACCACTACCACATGAGCCAATATATAGGAGGTCAGTTATGGAAAATAATGAGATTAAGAGACAAATTCAGGAGTTGATTCAGAAAGGACACATTCATCCAAGTGCTTCACCTTGTGGCAGTCCAATTGTCCTTGCCAAAAAGAAAGATGGGACATGGAGGCTTTTTATTGATTATAGGGCATTAAACAAAATATATGTTAAGAATAGATATCCTATCCCTCGAGTTGATGATTTATTGGACCAACTTAGGGGGGCTAATTTCTTTACAAAAATTGACTTGAAGTCTGGATACCACCAAGTACCAATTGATCCAGCAGATGTGTGGAAGACTGCATTTAAATCTAAGGAAGGTTTGTTTGAATGGTTGGTCATGCCTTTTGGCCTAACAAATGCCCCAACAACATTTATGAGATTGATGAATGATGTGCTTAGACCATTCATTGATTCTTTTGTTGTTGTTTATTTGGATGATATACTCATCTTTAGCAGAACTTGGTCTGAGCATTTGCAGCATGTTGAACAAGTGCTTTCAACTCTACAAAAACATAAACTTTATGCCAACATTGAGAAGTGTTCTTTTGGTATGTAGAGTATTCAATACTTAGGGTATATCATTGATACTGATGGTGTTCATGTTGATTCAGAAAAGATTCAAATAATCCAAGATTGGCCATCCCATAAAAAATTCATAGAGCTTCGCAGCTTCTTGGGCTTAGCCAACTTCTATCACAGATTTGTGTTTGGTTTCTCACATATTTCATGGCCTCTTAATCAATCACTAAGGGGTGGAGCACAAGCAAAATTTCAGTGGACAAAGGCAAAGCAACAAGAATTTAAGGAGTTAAAGAAAAGACTATGTTCAGCACTAGTATTGGTCCTGCTAGATTTACACCAAGCATTTGAGATAGAAACAGATGCATCTGATTATGCTCTTGGTGTGGTACTCATGCAACATGGGCATCCTGTTGCCTATCACTGTGAAAATTTTTTTGATATAGTACGTAGGTACCCCACCTATGATAAGGAGTTGTATGCCATTGTTTAGGCCTGTAGAGAATGGAAATACTATATACTAGGAAAGGAAACAGTTATACATACAGACCATAAACCACTTCAATTCTTGCAAACACAAGGGAAGCTGTAGAATGATAGACATCAACAGTGGTTAGCCTATCTACAAAAATTTCACCTCAACGTCCATCATAAAAAAGGAAGTAGTAACAAGGTGGCAGATTGTTTGAGTAGACCTCCAATTGTAGGTTTGACAATAGTGTTGGATTCATGTGGTCATCAAGCATCAACTTGGGAACAACTATATGGTACTGACCCCGACTTTACTAACATCTATAGTAATTTGGTAGAAGGAAAGTTTGTCCCTGATTTTCACTTGTAGGATGGGTTGCTTTCCATAATGGTCACATATGCATATGTGTACCCACAGAAGAATGACATAAAATGATATGGGAAGCCCACTACAGTCATGTTGCAAGACATTTTGGTATTAGTAAGACTACTGCTATCCTTCAAAAGTATTTCTATTGGCCAAAAATGAAGCAAGATATCATTTCACATATACAAGCTTATGCAGCTTGTGCAATTACAAAGCCAGCAAACTGTAAGTTGGGTCTATACTTACCATTACCTATTCCTGATAAGCCATGGAAGTCAGTTTCAATGGATTTTATGTCTAGACTTCCAACTACCAGGCGGGGGCATGATTGTGTATATGTTGTGGTAGATAGGTTTTCTAAAATGGCTATCATGGTGGCATGTAAAAAGATGATTTATGTAGAAGATACTGCCAAGCTATTTTTTGAACATGTTTGGGTTCATTTTGGTTTGCCAAAAACCATTATTTCTAATAGGGATAGTAGGTTCATTAGCAAATTTTGGTCTACACTATGGGCTAAAATGGACACCAAGTTGACAAAGTCCATAACATTCCATCCCCAAACAGATGGGTAGATAGAAGTGGTGAATCGAATGATTATTCATATTTTACAGATGTATCATTCCAAACATCCTCGCACATGGGATGAAAGCTTACCCTATGTGCAACATAGCTACAACCGTGCACTCCATAGTACTACAGGGCACAGTCCATTTGAGGTTTCCCTTGGATACCAACCATTGGCACCTATTGATGTAGCACTACCATCTCTACAATCTAACAGTCCATTAAATGGAGACAAGGAGGTAGATAAAGCATAAAAATTCATTGATAACATTAGACACCTACAATAGCAAGTTCATGAGATCTTGGAGCAGAGTAATCATAAGTATAAGGAAAGACATGATAAACATAGAACTCCTCATCAATTTCAGATTGGTGACAAGGTATGGTTACATCTTCAGAAAGAGCGCCTGCACGGACCAAATAGGAAGCTTTGTCCTCTTCGTTATGGCCCATATACTATTGTGAAACAAGTTGGTGAGAATGCTTTTGAATTTAATTTGCCATCATTTTTGGGACTGCATCCAGTTTTCAATGTGGAATTGTTGAGACCCTATTTTCCTCCTTTGTTGGATATTTCCCAAACTACTGAACACATCCAAGTTGCAGAGTTAAATCCATCTACTACTATTCTAGTCCAGTGTGACCATGTTACTAAAGTCATTTTAAAGACTTTGAGAAATCAGAATATTCCTTTGTATCGGGTGGTTCGAGCTGGCCAGCATTCTCATCAAGGCAAGTGGTTTACTAAGGAACAAATTGAAAAACAATTTCCTCATCTGGTGCAACAGATTAGTGCAATGGGGCCCATTACCTCTTAAGGGGGGAGGAATGCTTAGGATTAAATTGGGAAAATACTGAAATCTAATTTTTCAAAATTTCATATGTTTTAGTAAATTGCAATTTTGAGGGTCTTTGGTGCATTTCGAGGAAAACATGATGCCCAAAAATAGAGATGAAACATCGCTATTTCTGAAATTTGGTTTAAGATTATTTGAATACATTTCCAACGCATTAAACAGTTCACAATTTGGAGCTAGGATGCGAAAGTTATGCCTTCTCCAAGTGGACCTAAATTTTATATATAGTTTTTTGATAAATTTTGATAGTTTTAATAGTTTATTTGAAATAAACATTTTGATGACTCTTCATTTCGATTCCAAGGGATTATTGTGACCCTTGGGATCCATCAGATTTGTATAAACTCCAATATTCGAATGGAATGGAACACTTTTTGGTTTGCAATCTTGTTGTTGATCTTATCAATTTTCGTGTTGAATTCTACAATACTACAGGTATCACACTAGGTATTGTAATCTGGTTTCATAAATCAGATCACTATATCAACATTTTTATCAAATAATTTACCATCCCTATTATTGAAGAAACTATCCTCAACACTGTCACAATAAGAATCATATTCATAAAAAGAAGGAAAAGAAACTGAACTAGAAACTTGTTCATCATTGGAATCTTCATAATAGGACTACACACTATCATGGTCTTCATTCAATTCTCCTAAAAAATTATTATATGAGGGCGAATCATGCAAACATGAATCATTATCTTCATCATTTTGAACACATGCCTCTTTATCAGTATCAAAACATATATCAACTGGGACTAATATTTGCTGACAACATAGATGTGTACATTTATTATATTCAGTTGTCAACAAATCAGAGATCTCATCACTATTGATAAAAGGGGATCCTAAATCATCTTTGGTATCTTCACTCAAATAATCTTGGCTTCAAATTCAGACATCTCTAAACAAGTTGAAGATCTTGCATACAGTGATTCTGATTCCTGCTCACTACTACAATCTGAATACTCCTCTCACATAACCTTATCATTCTGAAACATACCTTCAGCATTAAACAAGGATTTCTCTTGAATACTGCTTGTATTCTTTTCCTACAAATGATCCTTTAGTAACTTATTCCATTCATGATCATTAGCAAATTCTTCTAAGAACAACCACTTGAAATTAGGCAATGAAGAGATGCATTTTGGGGGTAAATTTAAGTACCAATTAGATGCAACCCCTTTGAGAGATCTCCCAAAAAACATCATACTAACATCCTTGTCATAAATCTGATATTTTACAACAAATCTAAAGAATTCTACGACATGCTCTAATGCTGATTCAAAATGACCATAAAAAATAGGAATCAGATCCATGAACTCACTAGGAAAAGAATTGGGGGATCTTGGAACATGGGCACAACTTAAAGCTCTATCCAACTGGATAAAACACAGCCTTCTAGACTAGCCTTTCCCGTGGTTATGCATCTAATTTGAAACAAGATGAGAACCACTCATCTTATCTTGCCTTTACAAGAGGTATATCAAAACATTCATACCTCTGACAATATTCAATGTTTCTAGACAATAACATGATCTTCAACATGGAAACATGAAACTTTCTTTTGTCACTCTTCCCTTCTTATTAGTGTTGAAACACATAACAGGGAACAAAATACTTTACAACTTGATCTTATGGAAATACACATGAAGATCAAAAAAACCTGGAAGTACTACAGTTGAAACTTAGTTGTTTGACTAGGAAGAAGGGCAGATCTAGAGCTTTGTTTGTAGCTCAATCAAAATCTTTTCTTGTAGAGTCACCAAATCCTTGAAGAGGAAAATATTGCACTTGTTTTTGTATCTCCTTCCAACCAACAAAAAACTTCACCAGGCCTTACACACTATTTATCAAGACTAAAAATATACCATTGTGCACTAATCAAATAGAGAATTTAGAGTCGCCACTCACAACTAGGTGAGATGATTTGAAACCTTTTGAAACTGACTCTTATGCACTTCAATGGGAACCACTAGATAAATAAATAAGCTGGCCACGAGTCTAGTTCTAATCATACCTGTATTATTTATAACTAATTTATAACACCAACAATATCAACTAGATTTAACATGACTTTGCATTACTATTCTCTAATAGAGTCGCCATCTTATTAGTGTTTCAAAATGGCTTATGCTCTTAGGCTTCTGATATACCTTCAAAAAAATTTTAGGAGTGGTCAGTTCCAAAATGTATAACGAGCTTAAGGTAATTGGACCAACTATAGAGACAAGACTGCCCTCTGCACTTCTGGCTCTACAAAACCAAGGTGGGTGTACCTAATCTAGTGAAAAAAATACTCTTACAACACCAAGATGGGATTTGAACAACAGATGATAACAGGAAAGTACTAAATGTCAACCAAACATTCATTGACTCTCCATTACTATGGACAAGCTAAAAAATCCTCAACCAAAGTTTAAAATCTTAAAACTGGTTCTTGATTCAATTTTGGTGATTGTAAAAACCTTGATCAGTGTGTGCCAATAGGAGATCTTCTCATTTAGACTAATGCCTTATCCATTGGGCAAGAACTCCAAGACACATAAGATGCAAAGACTAGAAAATATCCAAGATTCATAACCATAAATACATCTACCACAATCCTTACTACTTACAGAGAATCCTTGTGAAAATTAGGATGAATTCATATCTCACCTAGAGAAATATTTAATCTAATCCTAGATCAAAACTCAGGAATGAAGATACACACATAATAGTTATGTAATGAACTAGAAAGTTCAAAATTCATAAAACCTGGCAAAGAACCATATATTTGTATTAAGTATGATGAGTCCTGCTTGTGCATACAGTTTATCTCAAAATACAACCTAGCAAATAATAGCTTAGACCTGCAACTTTTTATCTTCCATTGACAAGCACTGAAGCAAAAAATCTTAACATCTAGACTAAGGCTAGGGTTCACAAAGTATGCCTTTCAAACACCTAACTCCCAATACCACCAAATGATCATGAAAAATCCCTTCATCAGAAGGATTGTAACAAGAATCTGATCATTTAGGGCATCATTAAAACTTCAACAACCCTCAAGTAATTGAATTACTGTAGACAAGACATGCCACCCAACACAAGGGCATCGAGATCAAATTGATCATCAACCTCAACAACACTCTAGCTAGGTACCTCACAAGGATAGATAAATTATCATTAAAACCCTCGTTGATTTAGGTTGCATTAGAGATGGCGTGACATTTATATCAACTTCTCCTCAGTAGAAGCACCTTAGGACACAAAATTAGCACTGGACAAAAACCAAAATCCTACACATAAATTTTCACTTGGAACCGAGATGAAACATGACCAAATCTGATCTGGCATTATGGCTTTTTGGCTCGCTATTGCAAACCCTACAGAAAACCCTAAATAGAATTTTAAATTTTGAAAAACAATTGTTACCACCAGGTTTAAAATAGGACCATTGATCAAATCTCTTCCCGGCACATCGAACGGTTCACTTTTAAATCCACCCAGCTGGACTAAACTGTTTTCCACATAAACCTCCAATAAATAGAAATATTTCATTAAAACCATGTGCAAAATTGTGGTGCCTTAAGAATCTTACTCATCAGGATAGGTGTCAAACAGTCATAGAAGCGCAAACATTAAATGTTGAGAAAATTTCCTTTGCAGCATCGCGACCACTGTTGATCTTCCCTAGATACACTAGAACATTACCTTTTAATAAAACTATGACCACACAACTATGTGACATCATCTTGGACATGCATCACCATGTTGCATAAGCGCACAAACTAAATAGCGAGCATGTCCCCTTCGCAGCTATGCGATAGCCGTTATATTAACTTACATCTGGCATCCCTTTAACACGTTGAAACCCTCAGCCACATTGACAACCTCCACATCACCATCCTTTGCGACCAATGAAAATTAAACATATATGCAACACCTGGCATCAAAGCCACTGTATCATCTATCCTTACCCGCTGGAAGATCAGACGGTTGTCGCATAAGCGCGATGAATATCTTTCTAACACTTTTTCTTTATGACAACACAACTGTCATTTGATCAACCTGGAAGATGTTAGATGATTAAGACTTAAGTAACCAGGCCCAGCTGACAATTAAGGATAGGTGTTGATTAGTCACAAAAGCACAAAGAGGAAAGGCTGACATCAAGAAGGCTTTATGGACATGCAACAACCACAAGACTAAACAGATCCAATGACAGAGAAAAAAAAACCTAGGGAAAGACTAATTTTTTGAGAAATTTATTTTCCAAAAGCGAACCCGATCACTTCCTAATTGCTAACACATAAGTTGACCCCTTATCTTAAAATAAAGGCACATGCATTTAATTAGATCTTAAGTGTTCAAAAAGGCAATGAAGAAATAGAAGGATTGCCAAGGAACTAGGGTTTTACCATTGTTTAAGAACTAGGTTAACCTGGTAAAAGGCCATTTCAAGATTTTTGTAGGGCGAGCATCAAATTTTTGTGACACAACCAAAAGTAGCTCATACTCGGGGATGTGTATCTCCTATAGATACAATGAGAACTCCACAATCTCTCAGAGAATAAGACCCTCAAAATTTTGACCAAAAACCAATAGGGAACCTGCTCAAAAATTGGCAAATGAACCAAGAACAAGAAAGAAACACACAACTAAAAGGGAAAACTATACAAAATTTACAAGATTTAAAACTTTACTTCATGGCCTTGGGCTACCAAAGGAAAATCAAAACCCTCCTAAATCAAAGGTATGATTTTCATCTACATATGTGACCAACCACTTGAAGATATCATCGCATTTCTGTTGCCAACATATATGAATATATGTGGGCTGAAAAATAAGGCTATATTTGTAACTGCCCATTGTCTTCCAGTCACAACCACTTTCATCTTCATACTCCAAGAAGTATGGAACATCTATTATTTCTTCTTGCTGAGGACTGGAAATATGAAAGTTGTCTATCAATGCATCAGAAAATAAAACATAGTGATCATGCATTACTAGGAACTCACATGGCTGAGGATGAACTAGTCCTTCAGATGTATCTTCATGAAATGACTAATCCATGGAGAAACTTGGTTCCTCCATGATATCTTCATTGATTGGATCATGAACCAAATGCCAACTCCTTTCAAAAAAATTATGACAGAAGGACAATTGATCTATATCAACATTTTTATCAAAGAATTTAATGTCCCTATTGTTAAAGAAACTATCCTCAACACTATCACAATCATCACCATATTCATCAAAAGAAGGAAAAGAAATTGAACTAGAAACTTGTTCATCATTAGAATCTTCATAACAAGACAACACACTATCATGGTCTTCATTCAATTCTCCTGAAAACATATTATATGATGGGGACTCATGCAAACATGAATCATTATATTCATCATTTTGAACACATGCCTCATCATCAGTGTCAAAACATATATCAACAGGGTCTAATATTTTCTGACAACATGGATGTGTACATTTATTATATTTAGCCTTCAACAAATCAGAGATCTCATCACTGTTGAGAAAAGGGGAGCGCAACTCATCTTTGGTATCTTCATCAAAATCTTCACTCAAATAATCTTGGCTTTCAAATTCGGACATCTTTGAATAAGTCGAAGATCTTGCATACAATGATTCACATTCCTACTCACTACTACAATCTGAATACTCCTCTGACATAACCTTATCATTCTGAGACATACCTTCACCATTAAACATGGACTTCTCTAGAATACTGCTTGTATTCTTTTCCTTCTGTTGATGCTTTAGTAACTTATTCCATTCATCATCATCAACAAATTCTTCTAAGAACACCACTTCAAATTAGTCAATGAAGAGATGCATTTTGGGGGTAAATTTAAGTACCAATCAGATGCAATTGCTTTAAGGGATCTCCCAAAAAACATCATACTAACATCCTCCTCATAAATCTAATATTTTACAACAAATTTGAAGAATGCTAGGACATGCTCTAATGCTGATTCAGACTAACCATCAAAAACTGGAATCAGATCCATGAACTCACAAAGAAAAGAATTGGGGGATCTTGGAACATGGGTACAACTTAAAGCTCTATCCAACTTGATAAAACAAAGCCTTTTAGATTGGCCTTTCCCATGGTTATCCATCTTATTTGAAACAAGATGACAACCACTCATCTTATCTTTCCTTTACAAGAGGTATATCAAAACATTCATACCTCTAACAATATTTAATATTTCCTTATAATAACATGATATTCAACATGAAAACATGAAACTATCCTATGTCACTCTTCCCTTATTATTAGTGCTAAAATACTTATTAGGGAAAAAACTACTTTAAAACTTGATCTTATAGAAATACACATGAAGATCAAAAAAAACTTGGAAGTACTATAGTTGAATCTTAGCTTGTTGACTGGGAAGCAGGGTAGATCTAGAGCTCTCTTTGTAGCTCCATCAAATTATTTTCTTGTAGAGTCACCACCTCCTTAAAGAGGAAGATATTGCACTTGTTTTTGTATCTCCTTCCAACCAACACAAAACTTCACCAGGCCTTACACATTGTTTATCAGGACTGAAAATATACCATTGTGCACTGATCAAACAAAGAACTCAGAGGTGCCACTCACAACTAGGTGAGATAATTTGAAACCTTTTGAAATTGATTCTTATACACTTCAATGGGAACCATTGGATAAATAAATAAGCCAGCTAGGAGTCTAGTTATACTCGTACCCACATTATTTATAACTGATTTATAAAACTAGAGATATCAACTATATTTAACATGACTTTTCATCTATATTCCCCAGTAGATTCACCATCTTGTTGGTGTTTCAAAATGGCTTATGCTCTTAGGGTGCCAATATACCTTCAGACATATTTTAGGAGTGGTTAGTTCTAAAATGTATACAGAGCTTAAGGTAATTGGACCAACTATAGGGACAAGACATCCCTCTACACTTTTGGCTTTGCAAAACCAAGGTGGGTGTACCTAATCCAATGAAAATAATACTGTTACAACACCAAGACTGGATTTGAAAAATAGATGATAGCAAGAAAGTACTAAATGTCAACCAAATATTTATTGACTATCCATTGCTATGGACAAGCTAACAAATCCTCAACCAAATTTTAAAAGCTTAAAACTAGTTCTTGATTCAATTTTGGTGATTGTAACAACCTTGATCAGTGTGTGCCAATAGGAGATCTACTCATTTAGACCAGTGCCTTATCCATTGGGCAAGAACTCCAAGACACATAAGATGCAAAGACTAGAAAATATCCAAGATTCATAACCATAAATACATCTACCACAATCTTTACTACTAACAGAGAATCCTTGTGAAAATTAGGATGAATTCATATCCCACCCAAAGAAATATTTAATCTAATCCTAGATCAGAACTCGGGAATGAAGATACACACATAATAGTTATGTAATGAACTAGAAAGTTCAAAATTCATAAAACTTGACACAAAGGAGAGAAAAGAACCAGATATTTGTATTAAGTATGATGAATCCTGCCTGTGCATACAATTTATCTCAAAATAAATGCTTGCAAATAATTGCTTAGACCTGCAACTTTCTATCTTCCATTAACAAGCACTGAAGCAAAAATTCTTACAATCTTGATTGAGACTAGGGTTCACAAAGTATGCCTTTCAAACACCTAACTCCCAATACCCCAAATGATCATGAAAAATCCCTTTATCAGAAGGATTGCAACAAGCATCCGATCATTTAGGGAAACATTAAAACTTCAACAACGCTCAAGCAATTGAATTACTGCAGACAAGACATGCCACTGAACACAAGGCCATCGAGATCAAACTGATCATCATCCTGAGCAACACTCTAGCTAGGTACCTCACAAGGATAGAGAAATTATCATTAAAAAACCCCATTGATTCAGGCTACATCAAAGATGGCATGAGTTTTATATAAACTTCACCTCGGTAGAAGCACCTCAGGACACAAAATCAGCATGCGACGGCCACCATGATTCTACTCATAAATTTTCACCTACAACTAGGCTGAAACATGATGAAATTTGATTTGACATTATGAATTTCTAGCTTGCTATTTCAAACCCTGCAGAAAACCCTAAATAGAATTTTAAAATTTGAAAAACAATGATTACCACTAGGTTTAAAACATGACTATTGATTAAATCTCTTCCCAGCACATCAAACGATTTACATTTAAGTCCACCCATCTGGACTAAAATTTTTTCCACATAAACCTTCCGCCAATAGAAATATTTCATTAAAACCATGTGCAAAATTGTGGCACCTTAAGAATCTTACTCAATAGGACAAGTGTCGAATGACCGCAGAAGTGAAAACATGAACCGGTGAGCAAGTTTCCTTTGCGGCATCACAACCACCATTGATATTCTACAAATACACTTGAACATTACATTTTAATAAAACTTTGACCCCACAACTATGTGACATCATGTTGGACACACATCCCCATGTTGCATAAGCGCACAGACTAAACATTGAGCACATCCCCTGTTGGTTCCCACTTTTTCCACACAGTGTCAGGTTTACACTATGATGACAAACTGGTTAGTCTTCACTCCAAAGAATGACAGGGAAAAAGTGTCAAATGATGAGGACTGAGGGCATCCTCCTTCTTCTTCGAGCTCCACATCACTCACAAGGGTATTGCCTCATCTTCACACTCATGACTCTTCTTAATAAACAAAAGGCCTGCAAATAGATTATTGTGGAATAGCTTTCAGATCCGTATAGGTATCATGTACCCCAATGAACCAAACCTAATGCAATAACCTACTTGCATGGAATGATTCTGAAAACTAGAAAGGACCTCCTACTACTACTACCAACATGAAAGGAAAAGTATTTCATTTGAATGATTGATGTTGGGTTGAATGGACCCCTGAAATAACCTAAGTCTCTCATAGACCAGTGCCTTATCCAATGGGCAGCAAAGTTACATACCTCACTGCAACAGAGCTATGAAACAAGAAGACAACACATTCACCACTAATCAAACCATACTTCAACAATCCACCTGTGTACCCATATATGCTATCACCTATTCAAAGGATTTTAACCCTCCCCTTAGAAGAGACCTATAAACAAGTAATACATTAACCAACATCCACTGGAAGACAAGCATGAGATACCCTTGATACCCCAACTCATACACATCTGAAAACCAGTCTTAAAATTAGTTGCTTTTGCAAAAACAACTCTATTGCAGACACTTAGGAAATGTGAATAGAAAGACTAAAACACCCTTGATGCTCTAATAAATAAGCCTAAAACTCAAATGGAGATAACTTGATAGCAGCACAAATCTATTGAAATCTTATACAAAAGACAATTGTTACAATTTGTATTATATTCTCAAAACCAGAAAGGAAAGAGGGAACACCCTATATGCAGAGAAGAAGGAAAATACTGTAGGATGAACCTTTCATGGAACTTGCTCTCTGAAGAGAAGCAGGAAGCAGGAACCAATCCTCAAAATTGTAGTGGAAGGGAACCCTTCTAAATGATCAAGAAAATCCTTTTATAGGAACAAGGATTGCAACAAGCTACAGATCATTTAGGGAAAAAATTAGGTCTACAACAACTAACCTAAACAAGAAATGAAAAAATGTAGATAAAGCCTAGAAACCCAGGAGAATTAGATGAAATTTGATGTACAATTGTATTGGTTTCATCACCAACAGGCTAACTATGATCAAAGTTACTACCTTCTTGTTGCAGGAAAAACAAACTTCAATGCCAGGATCCACTTGAAAAAATTTGTGTGTACACAACATGGAGATCATTGACACACTCCAAACCCTAGCTGTCTGCGCCAAAATAGCAGTCCTTTGGATTCAAATCGGCATGGCATCCAAGGAAGCAAGATCAGATTAGGACGGCCACCCAGATCTTCATCATCATCTTCGCAACTGTAACCGTCCTGGAGAAATCAATTTCGATCAACCCCTTTGTCACATACGACTCACTTTGAAAAATAATGGTAAGACAACCTCGAGAAAGATTTAAAATTTAGTTGCAACGGCTAACCGATCAACCTTTAAAACATGACCGTTGATCTCAGTCCTTCCTGGCAGATCAAGCGGTCCATAAAATTTGACACAATGGTCAATAAGCCCATGAAAAGTCCATAGCCACATTACCACCTCGGCAACTAATAGAAATCAAGCACCTCAACATGACTGGGACCTCGGACCCACCGCCTTACTTACCACACCATCAGACAGTTTTCGCATGATCATAGCCAAACTTTAACCATCACCCAAACACCAAAAACACTGGCCCCACCGACAACTACCAAGTCACTACCACACCGACCAATCAGAAACAAGCACCGCCTGCGACACCTGAGAATGGGCCCACCGTGACATGGGTCAAAAATCAGACGTCATTCGCATGATCGCAAAGGGAAAGAATATTTCTTACGATCATGCGAGAACTGTTGATTCAATCACAACTACATTTGGGGCCAAATTTTGATGGCCATTTGTCAAATTTGCAACGCTCATTTGTTGGACTTTCGACACCTGAGTCCATCACCATTTTTACGTAGAATATTGTGACAGAAGACCTATCTATCAGTTTACCGACACCATGTCATGTTGGAAACTTGCACATGACAACAACTTCGTTATGGCATTTCCTGCGGTTCATCCATCAGAATTCTGATAACAAGACCTCTCAAAAATATACAATCTCTGTCAGAACTTACTGTCAAAACCATATTCTTTCCGACATTACAAATGTTGGAATACTGACAGTTTTCATCAAATTTTGACAGATCTACCTGTCGGTGAAATGGCCTCACTGTCAAAAGTTTTGTCAAATATTTTCTATTTACGACACTTTAACTGTCAGAATAGCGACAGTTCTGCAGTATTCTCTGATAGGTTACCCTATCAAACGTATAGCATTACTGTCGCAAGAAATGTCATAAATTGTTTTTTTTCTGACATTTTGTCTTTCGAATGCATAGCACTTCCATCAGAACTAATGCTAAAGTGTCAAAAAACCGACGGATAGGCACATTAAAGTTAACACAGCTCAGGAGACCATCATAGGTTGTCTCTTTCTTTGGTTTATATTATTGACAGAATATTTTACCTTTCATTAGCTCATCAAATCCGGGGATTTGAAAGAATTTAATAGAATATTTTCATGACAACGTATATTATTTAAGTTGACGTTGCACGAATTTATCTACTTCACACACTTGTAGACTATGAGGATGGTGATAAAGAAGCATTGCCATGGGAGGAGATGCTTCTTTATCACCGTCTTCATAGTATACAAGTGCATGAAGTAGATAAATTCATGCAACATCAACTTAAATAATATACATTGTCATGAAAATATTCTATTAAATTCTTTCAAATCCCTAGATTTGATGAGCTAATGAAAGGTAAAACATTCTGTCAATAATATAGACTGAAGAAAGAGACAACCTATGATGGTCTCTTGAGTTGTGTTATCTTTAGTCCTAGCTACCTATCGATCATTGAGAATAATCACCGCCTTGCATTTATGTACATTGCACAAATTGATCACAGTCTCACAAAAACATTTTACACTTGTACATCTCATCAATACTGGAGGTCTAAAGTAATTTTATATGATCACTAGTACATTTCGTGCATGGATGAGAAAACACTATCCAAAGTTTCTAGATAACCATTTTTGAGAAGAGGAATGAGTGGAGGCCAAAGAAGGGATAATTGTGAAGGTTTTATAGATGTAGGTTATTGAATCATCATCTCTGCACTGGTACTCAATCTGGCCTCCAATCCATATATATCTTCTCATAATCTAAAAACTCTCCATCATTGATTCTCATCATTTTTTTAGCATCTCTGTGGACTGAGACCTTAAATTATTGAGCTTCTCTTTGTTTCGAGAATAGTTTAACATTCTCTACTTAACAGGGCCAACCACGTGAAGGTGAAAGCTCACCTAGCCCCTCCTAGGAGCCTCTTATGACCCTTTACAACATTTTAAGACCTCTAAGATGTATTCTTAGGGATTATAAAGGGTCATAAGGGGTCCTGGGACACAACAGCTGAGAAAAATAAATGTAGGCATCATGGTCACAATTTTTTGGAGACACAACATATTTGAGTGGTTTTCTGAGATGATGCAAAGTAGTGGTTGCTTTGCATCATCTGGGAATAGCACTCAATTATGTTGTGTCTCCAAAAAATTGTGAGCATGATGCCTACATTTATGTTTCTCAGCTATTATGATATGTACATCGCACTTTGTCGTTGTTGCAGCAGTAGAGCCTATATTCCACAACAAAAAGGAAGACATCTTTTTAGCCTGGGTTTGGATGATACCCCAATTGTCAAAGGATATAGGGCTAGGCTCAAAAGATGTCTTCCCATTCTATCTACAACATTGTGTCCATCCATGATCTCAGGAATATCATCATCTTTCTACTCTTAATTTGCCAAAATATATCGCTTCTTTAAGCTTGCAGAGTAATCTTATTAATAAAAGAATTCTTGCCAACATTAGGGTACCCACAGATCAAAATAGTTGATGTTATTGGTGCTTGTGCTCAAGGATATCGATTCACTATTTTGAAATAGCCAAATCATTTTTATTTTGATTGTAGAGAAAAGGAGTGGGAGAAAATGAGCGGGTGAAAGTTGATCGAGTGCGAGAGAAGGAATTGCAATGTATTTGATCATGAATGCTCTCTGAAATGACCAATCATATTTTATATTCAATTTTTTTTGGTGTTTTTTTTCTCATATTTAGTAGATAAAAATCATGGCAGTAGCCACTTAGCCATATTTTTGATGTTCCAGGTATTTTACAAAGATCCAAGTATGTGGATTTATCATTCAGTTGCTTGCAGTTATTGGTCAAATACAAATATTTTGTCAAGTTGAAAGGGCAAGATATCAATTTGGTATTTTCGGTTTATGTTAAAAGTTGATTTGGTAAAATCCTCAAAAAACACACTACATGTTCTAAAATGTAAAGAAGTTGAATTTTAAATGCAAGATATATATCTCATCCATAGTAATCAAAAGAAAGGACATGAAACTTATAAGGAGATTTACCAATCCAAAAATATAAGTGAATAGGAAACATGATTGGTACCTTATGAATTGGTTTTTGAGGTGCAAAATCTTCATCAATCTCCTAAGAACAAGACCCCTCCTCACGAAAAATGCATTTAACAGATTAAACAAATCGAAAAAAACTGAACCAATGGCATGTTTAGAACAAAGAAATAGATTGATAATAATATGTTGAAAATTCTATTATGTTTAATACATGCAAAAGGACCAGTTCCAACAATTCTTAAACATAATTTATCTAATATGATAATAACATGCTAATTAAACTGATAAAGGTGTTATCTACATTTAATCTGCCAATTACTAATTACACAAAAACATATTACAAAACTGAACCAATGGCATATTCTTCATGTGGTACAAGGAAGATTTGGCTATGAAAAAAAAAAGTGAAACGACCTCATCATTTTTATTTCGATTGGATAGAGGAGTGAAAGCTGAGTGTGAGAGAAGGTATGTGATTTCTTCATCTTTTGAGCATTTGGCATCATATTCGACTGCAAATTTCAAATACATTGCATTTTTTTTTATCACGAATGCTCTCTGAAATAACCGCATTCTACTGGTGTCATGCCCTAGCCCGTGCTTTATCTCCATTATTTGATATTATTGGTGCTTGTGATCAAGGATATTGATTCACTATTTTAAAATGTTTGGATCATTTAGACAGTTACATTTCTTGACTGTTCCTCTAGTACACAGTCAGGAAATGTAACTGTCTAATGATTATATGTAATGTTGAATGGATTAAATGCTTTATTCTTGGTACAAGTGAATGGAAGGAATAGTGTGTATTAAATACAATCCAGTCACTTATTGAATGCTTTGGAGACTACTGGTTTGACTGTCCATGCACTACCAGTGACTGAGATTCATTAAAGGATACAAAACCCTTCATTTTGGGGTTATTGTGTGTGGATTCAAATGTAGGTTTGATTTGGTTAATGTTTAGAAGAGATAAATAAAGTATTTAAAGAAAATCTTACATGTTTGGAGAGGTTTGAGAGGCACTTATCATGACTGGACCCTCACAAACATCGGCATAGACTGGTTTTACTAAGTTTCCTTTCTCTATTTTGAGGTTTCCTTTCTCTGTCGTAGGGGTATAGTCAGAGGTTTCATTGACAAAATGATCCTTCAAATGGTTACTATGAATATGAATGATTTGATATAGCATATTGCTCATTTTACTTAAAGTTTGGAATAGCTTGTGCAAGGGTGAAAGTAGTTTTGATCATTTTGGTCGTGACTGTTCCTCTACACAGTCAGGAAATGTAACTATCTAATGATTATATGTAATGTTGAATGGATTAAATTCTTTAGTCTTGGTAGAAGTGAATGGAAGGAATAGTGTTGGTGTTAGGTTTCATTTATTATTGAATTCAATGGTTTCCAAGATGTGTTGAGGAGTTTTCTCCTTGTTTAATGTTAATTGTTCCTGCACAATCCACTCATACAACAGTGAAATGCTATGTGGAAGGGATGGTTGATAGTGTTCCTTGAGGGAAGGGGGATTGTGAAAGACTTGTTATCATTGTATTGTGTATTTCCAATATGTTTGGTTGCAGGGCAGACTGGGAGAATGAAGGATCACTCACCGATTGCATGATAACCCGATTTTGAAGGGTCACTGGTTAAGGGGGCAGTCAAGGTCCTAATGATTGGGCCATTGGAGGACCCTGTTTCTTTTTATTAATTGCTATTTAAATTAGATGCATGGATTTCTTGTGAACTAGCAGCTGCTATGTATCTTGCAACTGCATCCATAAATCTACATATACTTCTCTACGGTTGTAAGCCACTTACATATCAAAATAGAGAAACTAAATCAAAATCATTCTTTGTCCTATTTCCTTTTAAAAAAGTCTCAACTATCAATGATACAATATACATTTGATGCCCTAAGCTATCAAATATACAAATGGCACCTACCTAGAATCTCACTAGGAGAATGAAGGATCACTCACTGATTGCATGATAACCCAGTTTTGAAGGGTCACTAGTTGAGGGGACAGTCAAGGTCTGGATGATTGGGCCATTGGAGGATCCTAGTTCATTTTATTAATTGCTATTCAAATTGGATGCATGGATTTATTGTTAATTATTGGCTGCTATGTATCCTGCAACTACATCCAGAAATCTGCATATACTTCTCTAGGGTTGTAAGCCACTTAGGGATCAAAATAGAGAAACTAAATAAAAATTGTTCTTTGTCCTATTTCCTTTTAACAAAGTATCAACTATCAATGATACAATACATTTGATGCCCTAAGCTATCAATACAAATGGCTCCTAGCTAGAAGCTCATGGGCTATCCATTTGATAACCATACTCAACATTTCAAAAAAGTGGATATCCTTGAGCACAAGCACCAATAACATCAAATAATGGAGTTAAAGCATAGGCTAGGGCATGAGACCAGTAGAATATAGTCATTTTAGTGAAAAAAATTTACAATGTGGTCCTTTGGCATGTATTAAACAGAATAGAATTTTCAGCATATTATTATCATTCTATTTCTTTGTTGTAAACATGCCATCAGTTTAGTTTTGTAACTTCATTGTTGTATGAGTGGATTGTGCAGGAACAATTAACATTAAACAAGGAGAAAACTCCTCAACACATCTTGGAAACCATTGAATTTAATAATAAATGAAACCTAACACCGACACTATTCCTTCCATAGTTGCAGGATACATAGCAGTCGATAATTCACAAGAAATCCATGCATCAAATTTTTATAAGGATATCCAACTAATCAATAGCAATTTTCTTGAGATGACCAATGATTATGCATTTTGATGGCAGTGTGCTAGTTCAAAAGGATAATATAAATTTGAAACAATTTTTTCTGATTTTCTCAAACTATAAATGTGGTTAAAGGGAAAATATTATGTGGAAAACCCACAAACCAAGCTAGCAAATGATTGTACATCAAATTATTCCTATATTCATTCAAGTATTGCTACACTTCAACTACCTGACCTTTGAGCTTCATCTAGAGGAATGTGTAGCTTTAAGATAGAGTTACTTCTTGGGCCTTACAATAGGGTGTAATATGATCAAGATTTGTTTAGGTTGTATCTTTGTTAGTCCCATTGTTAGGTTCTTATAGTTCATGGTTTGAATCTATTATGGTTGTGTAAGGAATTTGTAGATGATTTTTCTAACATAATTATTGGACACCATGATTGGAACAACTGGTTTTTGGCTATTGTACACATGAATCATATCTATCAATGGTTCTTTGTGTTCAAGAATTCGTTGATTAATCTTTGAGATTTATTGTCCCAGCCTTAAAAGAGTGATAAAAGATATAGTGAGTGCTATCTTTTCCAAGTGTTTTGTGGGTGCCATTATCTTCTAGGAGTAATTGCTGGAACCAAATTATGTTCTTTGCCTCTAGTAAATATTGCAGACACAACCATCTTCTTGGTGAAGGGTTTCTTCCATCCCCATGAGGCACTATTGCATGGTTTCCATTCCCGTGTAGTATACTGAACCTAATTTAATACAAGTGTGCACTATTTTGGGTTCCATAATTTATGGCCCCTACACTGTGGTTGTTAGCCTAATTAAGAGAGGCCTACCTTTGCATATAATAAGAGGCCAACATGAAACAAACATCCAGAGGTTAGGGGGTTGTTCCCTATCCATAATTTATTATTTAAGTGCTAAATGATGATGGGTATATCGTGTAATTCATACCTAGTGTGTCTCTTTCTTTCTCTCCACATTTCACATTAGGAGTATATGTTATAAAATACTAATGAAATCAACTATAGGTCAAATCTAATCAAAATTGCAATATAAAGATTAAAATAGATCTTGAAGAAATATGGGAACCATTTTTGACAGATATTGTACAAACAAAGAAAATACTCCAAAGAGGAAATGCTTCAATGTGGAACAATTGAAGGACAATATTTTACTTTTATATGCACATTTGCAATGTTCTTGATATATTTCTAAGATAACAAAACCATAGAAAGAATAGCATATAGAAGAAAGTAAAGAATAATGATCATACTTTGAGATATTGTGGAAAATTAAAGGAAAGAATGCTTGGTGGGGTTATCATGCAATCAGTGAGTGATCCTTCATTCTCCCAGTCTGCCCTACATCCAAACATATTGGAAATACACAATAAAATGATAACAAGTCTTTCAAAATTGCCCTTCCCTCAAGGAACACTATCAACCATCCCTTCCACATAGCATTTCACTGTTGTATGAGTGGATTGTGCAAGAACAGTTAACATTAAACAAGGAGCAAACTCCTCAACACATCTTGGAAACCATTGAATTCAATAATAAATGAAACCTAACACCAACACTATTCCTTCCATTCACTTCTACCAAGAATAAAGCATTTAATCCATTCAACATTACATATAATCATTAGATAGTTACATTTCCTGACTGTGTAGAGGAACAGTCATGACCAAAATGGTCAAAACTACTTTCACCCTTGAACAAGCTATTCCAAACTTCAAGTAAAATGAGCAATATGCTATATCAAATCATTCATATTCATAGTAACCATTTGAAGGATCATTTTATCAATGAACCCTCTGATTGTACCCCTGCGGAAAAGAAAGGAAACCTCAAAATAGAGAAAGGAAACTTAGTAAAACTAGTCTATGCTGATGTTTGTGAGGGAAACTTAGTCACAACATCAAGTATCATCTCATCATGGTCTATTCACCATGTTTCAACACCCCATTCACTCTGATCTATTCAACTTACACCATTCTTCTTCTCCAAGAGTCAAAGGCTTGAAATAGTATATGTGGAAAAAATTCATGAAATACTAAAGAAGACCTGCTATTTGTCAGACATATCATCATTGTCCCCCACAAAAAAACTAAGTAATAACTACTATACCCTTAATTTGTTTAACAATGCACCATATTAGATAAAGTAGGTTCTATCACACATGGCACGAACTCTCTTCAAACTCACAATATGTATCATGAGTTTTTTAGCTAACATTAGATAATTGAATTACATACGTAGGTACCTAGACTCCTTTCACGAGCATCCCACATAGTCTCATGGATCGACAAGTATAATTCAATACACCCTATAGAGATTAATGTATTTCACATTTTGCAAAATATCTCGCATTACTTGCTATCTCTCTCATTTGATGGAGTGCAGGTAGTAGCAAATAGGTATTTGTCAGATGTGTCTTCCTCGAGCGAAGAAAGTGAGTCATTTAGTATGTCTAAATTAGGAAGATCAACTAGAGGTCAAAAGACTGGAAGGAAATTCAATAGATGCATGAAACAACTAGGGAAAAATTCCACAAGTTCAGTGCCACGGATCTGCAACCTAGATCATATGATCTCTTCGCCAACAAGCTCAACTTTGCAAGATCATCCTTGCTAGGTTAACCTTTGCTCAAAAAGATCAACTCTACTATGATACCACCTGGCGTAGACCAAGGGATGGTGGATCCAATTAAGGACAGTCCAAACCTTGTAGCTTCAGAACAACACAATGGATAACTCAACACAACAAATGTTTTCAACTCAAATTTTCATTAACATGCCCGACTATAAGGCCTTTCAGGTTAGGGCCAATTACAATCATAAGTAATTTTGCAAGATCGATGAGATCCAATACAATTCTAGCTAGTGCAGCTCTAAAAACTATCAGCAACTGATGAAAACTCTAAGGTAGATCTAAACTTGAGCTCACAAGCCTCTAAGAAATCTCCTTATTTCCAAGTGTGCAACCACCAACTCTGCTACAAACAAACTATCAAAAATCAATCTGATCTGAAAGATCTCATTGGATCTTCTCCACAACTTCACCACTCAAATCTGCTATCAGAGTCTCCTATTTGATCATCCAGATCTACTTTTAGAACCTCCGATCTGACTCTCTCAGTCCTCCCTAAACAACTACCCCAAACACCCCTGGAAACCTAATCATTAGCCTCAAGTCGGCTGGATGAAACCATTAATCCCCCAAAAAATATTAAATGCAATACAAGTCCGCTCTCAAATAGCCATATAATAATTAAATTCAACATGTCAACTTGTAACAATAGCTACCAATAATAAATGCACCAAGTCAGCCCAACAAATCTCATAGAACTCTAGTCAGTAAACAATATCTACCAAGCACCAGTGAAATAACTGAGCATGCCAAGCATCACCAAGCACCAATGTTGATCGAGCACTATAGGCATCATTGAGTAACACTTTCACCGAGCGCCAGAGATTACCAAGTTCTCTTCAGTGACCAAGCTTCCTACAATGACTGAGACCATCGGTCAAGGCTACAACCGAGTAACACCGGCCAAATAACACACCTCCATGTAGATCCACTAAGTAGCCTAGAATGCCCCTGCATCAGACACCCCAAGTTTGAAAAGATATTCATATGTGAGAAGAACATCTTCTGGGATTCAACACATAAACCCCGAACTAGTTCTTCACATACAAGAACTCCACCTTTTCAGTTTGCATACTCTTCCACTTTAGCTTCCTTTGTCTCTTCAAGTCTTTCCTCGACAAAACATAGGTATGTCCTTCACACTGATCAACCACACCTTCAAGATCCACCAACTCAACTCGGCTACCAATACTCAGGCTTCTCCTACTGAGCATTTTATCCAGAAAAGGCATCAGGAAAAACTTTCTGTCATCCTTCTAAATAGTAGACACATTTCTGACATAGTCATACATAGCTATGCAATCATATTGCCAAGGTCTACTGAGCAATATATCACAACTATTCATCTTCACAATATCACATAACACAAGATCCTTATACTGGCCAATCTGAACATCAATAAAGCATTGTTCTCTTACTTCTAGAGCCTGATCATCTTGCAACCAACCAATCCTATAAGGACAAGGATGCTTCATTCTATTCAACCCAAGTTTCTGAACCATGTCCTTAGCAACAAGGTTATCAGTACTACCACTGTCAACAATAACATCACAGAGTTTACCTCCAAACTTGCACCAATACCTAAACAAGTTACTCCTCTAACAAGGTTCCTCCTTTGTACCGAGAAATGTTCATCAAAGTAGCAAGTTCTCAGATTCAGGTTCATTCTCATTCACCACAACAGTTCATCGGTCACCAAGCTTCTTATGTGTACACTTAAAAGAACTATGTCTTCACCAGATCTATCTCTCCGGTCATCACCACTAGATCCAACAGGTTCAAATTCTTTAGCAACTTCCTCATAACCATCTTTAGTACCAACATTCTAAGGTACACCAGCAATAACTCTCATGATCTTAGTGACCATGTCATTCTTCATCAACTCCATCTCATATGTAAAATTTGATTTCACTACCTTCTATGTAATCCTAGATTCCACAGTATCACAAAGATATGCACTCACTCTAAGGTCCAATCTTCTTAGAGGCATTCTTAAAGATAAGAGTAACCCTCTTCAACAAACCCTACACCGACCACCTTGTGGCAATCTCCAAGTTATATGCAAGTCAGATCAGCCTGCCACCTTGCACAAACAACTAGAGAAAAATTCCACAAGTTCAATGCCACGGATCTACAACCCATATCATATGATCTCTTTGCCAACAAGATCAACTTCGCAAGATTAGCCTTGCTAGGTCAACCTTCAGTCCACAAGATCAACTCTGCTCTGATACCACCTAGCATAGACCAAGGGATGATGGATCCAATTATGGACAGTCCAAACCTTATAGCTTCAGAAAAACACAGTGGATAACTCAACACAACAAATGTTTTCAACTCAAATTTTCATTAACATGCCCAACTGTAAGGCCTTCTAGGTTAGGGCCAATTACAATCATA
The DNA here is from genome assembly GCA_027943335.1 of Chamaecyparis obtusa. Taxonomy (NCBI): domain Eukaryota; kingdom Viridiplantae; phylum Streptophyta; class Pinopsida; order Cupressales; family Cupressaceae; genus Chamaecyparis; species Chamaecyparis obtusa. Next base: position 340,288 of record BSBK01005883.1, read on the forward strand.
AGTAATTATGCAAGATCAACAAGATCCAATACAATTCTAGCTAGTTCAGCTCTGAAAACTATCAGCAATTGTTGAAAACCCTAAGGTAGATCTAAACTTGACCTCGCAAGCCTCCAAGCAATCTCCTTGTTTCCAACTATGCAACCACTAGCTCTGCTACAAACTAACTATCAGAAATCAATCTAGTCTACAAGATCTCACAGGATCTTTTCCACAACTTCACCACTCAAATCTACTATCAAAGTCTCCTATCTGATCATCCAGATCTTCTTTCAGAACCTTCGATCTGACTCTCTTAGTCCTCCCTAAACAACTACCCTAAACACCCCTTAAATACTAATCATTAGCCACAAGTCAGCTGGATGAAACCATTAACCCCCCCCCAACAAATATTAAATGCAATACAAGTTAGCTCTCAAATAGCCTTACAATAATTAAATTCAACATGTCGGTCTGTAACAACAACTACCAACAATAAATGCACCAAGTCAGCCCAAAAAATCTCATAGAACTCTAGTTGGTAAACCAGAACTACCAAGCACCAGTGAAATAACCGATCATGCCAAGCATTGCCGAGCACCAGTTTCAACCAAGCACCGTAGGCATCACCAAGTAATACTTTCACCGAGCGCTAGAGATTACCGATTTCTCTTCAGTGACCGAGCTTCCTACAATGACCGAGACCATCGATCAAGGCTGCAATCGAGTAACACTAGCCAAATAACACACCTCAATGTAGATCCATTGAGTACCCTAGAATGCCACTGCATCATCAAGGAGGTATAAGGATAACCTAATTGTGAGGTTTCAATAGAGAGAAGAGCTTGATGTTATTGAATGATAAGTCTAAGCAGAAGGCTGAAGGTGAAGCTGTGAAGAGCTCAACAGAGTTGTGGTGATTGCTTGAAGAGAATTCCGAGCAGATCAGAGATGGAAATGAAAATGAAAGTCAATTAGAAAATCAGCATATGTGTGAAGTGGATCTATATTTGCAAAGTGACTTGTATATTTTCATATCAGAACCTATTGTTACTTTCTAACCATTGTATCAGTCTAAATCCTTTAATCAAGGTTGACCTTATAATAATTTTGTATAAATCCTAGTGTTATACTTGTGTGAATGTTATTTTGATGTGGATGATGTTGAAAGTTTCATATTCTGCAAGTTATTTACTTTAGGAGAAGGGACTACAAGTTTTATGTTATTGGTATATGCTATAGAGACCAAATTGAAAGCTGGTTAGATCTGAGATTGTTGAAGATCTAGAAAGTTGAATTAGTACATCTGGACCTGAGAATAACTGATTCACCCCCCCCTCCCCCTTCTCAGTTCTAAAATCATTCTAACACCTTCTTCTACCAGTGAATTGTATCAATATGAAATGATGAGGTCCAATTTCTTAGTCGAGAAATAAAAGGAAAAAACAAAACTAAATTGAAAGAATCTAATGGTGAAAACCATAAGGTGGTAGTATTAGACCAAAAAGAGAAAGAAATAAAATATGTTTCCAAAGGATAAAACCCAATTGTGGCACATAAGGAAGAGAGGTTAGATACTTTTCCTGAACATTATAAGGAGAGATCACCTATTCTGATAAAGCCAACAGAAAAGATCAACATTGGGGCCGAATCATAACCAAACATCATACATCTTGTAGCTTCATTATCAATGGAAGAGAGGGAATAATTTATAAAGTTCTTCAAGGAAGAGAAAATAAAACTTTTCTTGGTCCTATGATGATATACCAAGATTGGACACCAACTTGATCATGCATCATTTGAATATCAAATTAGGAGTTAAGCCAGCCAAGAAAAAGTTGAGAAAAATTCACCCACACATTGCACTTCTTGTCAAAGTGGAATTAGAAAAGTTACTAAAAGTGGGATTCATAAGAGCTATTGACTGTACTGATTGGATATCCAATATTGTGCATATTTTGAAAGTAGATAAATCCATTATAATTTGCATGGATTTCCAAGATCTTATTGTAGCATGTCCAAAGGATGATTTTCCTTTACCAAGCATAGATGCCATAGTGGATCTAATGGTGGGTCATTCAATTCTCTCTCTTATGGACGGATTTAGTGGCTACAATCAAATCAAAATTGCACCCGAAGACCAAGATAAAATAAATTTTACATGTGCATGGGGGAGATTTTGTTGGAATGTTATGCCCTTCATGTTAAATAACTAAGAGGAGGGGTGAATCGATTAGTTCTAGTTATCCTATAGTCCCAAATCTTCTAGATGTATATATTCAAACTTTTCAATCAAATTATCAACTCAGTAAGCTATCAACAATATCTTTCTCTTCATTTACCAATTGGCAGTCAATTCAATACTATATTTACTGATCTAACTAGTTATGCAATGTCTAAAGTAAAATAACAATTCAATCACATCAAATACACATAACTCATAGATTTTTAACATGAAAACCCTGTTAGGGGAAAAACCACCTAGGACCGGTAGCCCAAAATAATTCACTCTTCTAAAGTGAGCTCAGTTAGGAGCCAACCCTATCAAAGGTTACAAAACACATTGTAAGGTGTGACCTGGGTAGAGGATTCATCACTAACAATTCTCCCTTGACCAACATTCACTATGGTGTCAACAAGAAAGCCAACAAAATTCATTGAATGTCATATTGAAATAAAAAAAGACTATTTAAAGTCCACTCAATTAAGATATTTTGTTGTAACAATGGTTAAACTGATACAATAATGATCTAATTCAAATACAAGTAAGATTTATAGATTTTCAGATCTATGCTAAGCTCAAAATACCTCCTTTGATCAATAATCAATTCAATTATTCATATCCTCCAACTTATTCAACTTGATGTATGATTCTCTGATGCTCGGTAATGTTTGTAGTTTATCTCAGTTCTGTCTGTAACTAGTTTGATCAAAAGTGCATTAAAATAGTCCTTTCACATGAATTTTCTTATAGTAGCAATAATCCTAGACTCAATAATGAATCTCATGTATATTTAAATAGACATCATAAACCATTTTCTTATCATCCATTAGATTTTTCCTCTTAATCTCCATCATTAATTTTTCCACTTCAAGCTTCCTCAGTATTTTTGTCTATAGCACATTTCTTTCTTCTTCATTCAATCAATATTGAATTTTTTCAGCCATTATATCATCATAAAAAATGTTATCCTCTACCTTGGAATCATAAGCAATTGTCCAGATCATCAATTCAGTCAGTTGTTATAAACTTTATTTGTTTCTTTCACTTAGTCAATACTAGAATGTGTCAGTGAATACTGGCTCGGTTAATATTGTACTCAGTATATACTACACTAACTCTGTGTACAAGAATATTCAATTACTTACCACATAAACTTGTTCAATTCTGATCTTCAATACCTAACAAAATCATGTAATACAATCAAGTCAACAAAATGATGCCATAGACTCATCAATAAGTTACCCAATGTATACCATAGCCATATCTTCCATATATATCTCATCTTCATGTAGATATCTCATTCCTTTACCATTTTTCTTCTTCAGATGTTTGTAACCATCATGATAGTATAGTCAAAACTAGTTGACATCAATGACAATACATTGACTAATTTAATTGCCTTACATATCACTTTAGTATCTGGGTGACCTTTAATCACTATCTTTTACTTGTCCATTCATTTCATCAAGATATTCAATCAATTGTAGATTATCAATCTCTCCTTTTGGCATTGATGGAAACACAATATGAAATATGCCATAGAATACAAAACATCTATTCTACAACTTTATAAGTAAATTTTGTAGCTTGGTAAGCTCTCCCTAGCTTGTTCATTTAATATGTTTAATCACTACATAGCATTTCATGCAGACTCTCCCTGTGGATTTGATCTTCTTCTTCTTGTGATTCTTCTCTCCCTATGGATAAATATTTCATTGATTCTTCTCTCCCTTTGACAACAATGCCAAAAAGAATAAACATCTCTTCAATAGCCAAAATATTATCTCTGGTGTTCAATTCAGATCAAGTACCTTCATGTACCGATATGCAGTGTTCTCTGTTCTAGCTTTCACAACCTTAGAGAACCTAAAGTGTGAACAATATGCATCAACATCATTTGATATTCTGATAAAGTATAGGTTGATGCAACTTCCTGATCACCTTAATGACCGATAGACATGGGATGGACCCCTAGTCTAGTCCTCAAGTACTCAAATGTATCCTTAGGTATGGGTTTGGTAAATATGTCTGTAATTTGCTCTTTTGATTTCATAAACTCCAGTTTCACTTTCTTTTCTTGTACTTGTTCCCTTAAGTAGTGATACTTTATAGATATATGCTTTGTCTTTGCATGTGTCACGAGATTCTTAGAAATGTTTATAGCACTTGTGTTGTCACAATATATTATCACTGGATCAATGATCTCTTCATTCATCCCTTTCAAAAGTTGTTTTATCCATACAATGTTTGAATAATTAGCAACATCAGCAACATATTCTACTTCGGTAGTAGACTCAAAAATACATGCTTATTTCTTACTTATCCAAGTAACTAATCTTTCTCCCAAAATGAATGCTCCACTGATATTACTCTTCTTGTCATCAATGTTTCCAGCCCAATCTCTATCGGTGTAAACTTGTAGTTCAAAATTGCCCTCTTTCTTGTACCATAAACCATAATTCTTTGTATTTTTCAAATATCTCATAATCCTCTTAACAACAGTCATATGTGATTCTTTGGGATTAGCATAAAATCTTGCTACAATCCCAACTGCATGTGCAATATCCAGTCTACTATGCACAACATACATCAATTTTCCAATCATTGATATGTATAGTGTTTGATTTACCTTGGTTGACTAATCATCCTTTGTTAATTTCATCCTATGACCATCGATATACCAACCAGTTTTGAATCTTTCATTCCAAAGGTCTTCAACACTTCTTTGATGTACTTTGATTGTGTAATGAATATACCTTCCCTTTGTTGTAGAATTTGCAAACCAAGAAAGAATTTAATCTCCCTAAACATTGACGTTTCAAATTCCTTTCTCTTTTCATCAAAAAATGATTTGCATAGATTATCATGTCCTCCAAATATGACATCATCAACAAAAATTTCAGCAATAAGAATCTTGTCATCAGTTTCACCTTTCAAATATAAATTTCTATTGTCACTTGTTCTAACAAATGCAATACTAATAAGATATGAATGCAGTCTCTCATACCATGCTCTCGGTGCTTGTTTCAGTCCATGCAATGCTTTGTGCAGCTTACATACCATGTTTTTCTGATTTGGATCAACAAAACCTTTAGGTTGTTCAATATATACTTATTCCTCAATAATTCCATTCAAAAATGCAAATTTAACATCCATTTCATATAATTTAAATCCTTTGTAGGCAGAATATGCAAGGAATATTCTAACTCCTTCAAGTCTTTCCATTGGTGCAAAAGTCTCACCATAGTCAATACCTTCTTCTTGTGCATACCCTTTACATACAAGTCTTGCTTTATTTCTAGTGACTTGACCATTTTCATTCAACTTGTTTCTGAATATCCATTTAGTTCCAATTACATTTTTATCATTCAGTATTGGTACCAATGTTCATGTGTTGTTCTTCAGTATATGCTCAATTTCCTCATTCATTGCTTTAATCCATTCATAATTCTCAAGTGCATCCCAAACATTTTTAGATTCAAATTCACAAATTAAACATGTGGTGTTTCTCAACTTACTTCGTGTCATTATGCCAACTTTCTTTTCACCAATAATCCAATTCTATGAATGGTGTCTTCTCAATTTTTTTTCTAACACTTGCTCTCTTCTTTGTTCATTAGTTGGTGTAGGATCAAGATCTTCCTCGATGTCTATTTCCTAATTCTCAATATCTATAGGTTGATGCTTGGTGTCATTATCTTGTTGCTTGGTAACTTCAACCTATTTCTTAGGTAGAATGTCAGGTTTCTCAATATATGTAAATCTATCGTAGTCTTATGCTTCATTTTTTCTTTCTTCATCATTTTTCTCAACAAACTCATCAACTCTCACATTTCCACTTTTAATCATTTTGTTAGAAACCTTATTCAAACATTTCTAAGCTTTTATTTTAGTAGAGTATCCTAAGAATATTCCTTCATCACCTTTAGAATCAAATTTTCCATTTCTATCCTCTTTCAGAATGTAACATCTACTTCCAAATATTCTAAAATAACTTACATTTGGTGTGTACCCATACCATAATTCATAGGGTGTCTTGTTTGAATCTTTCTTCAGTTGTACTTAGTTTAATGTGTATACAACTATTAGAGATAGTTAGAGTCACCATTATTGAAGTGTCTAAGACCCTTTCTATTTCATTCATTTGAAGCTCATTTAGCATGTTCCCTTGAGAGTCTTTCCTTGCAGTAATCCTTCAAGCGTCCATGCCCTTCAAGTTGTCAAGTTCAAATTCGGCCTTCCTTGGATGAATCTTTTCCAAGACTCATGCCTTACCTGAACCACTTCGAACCACTTTGAACTCCAGTTCAAAGTAGTTCGAAGTAGTTCAATGAAATTTTTTTCTTCTAACGACCATTTTCTGCAGGTGGGCCCCGACCTACATCACCTTTCAGCGGTGAACCACTTTGAACCACTTTGAACTCCGGTTCAAAGTAGTTCGAAGAGGTTCAAAGATAGATAGCGGGAAGAGTCATAAGTGAAAGGATAGTTGATGGGACACATGACATAAGCTGACGGTGAAATGATGGTTAAGTTTTTAAGAGGGCAATTTAGATTTGACGGGAGCCACAAGGCAAGCCTCGAATGAAGTTTCAGGTTGCAATTAATGAAATCGTTAACACAAACGAGAGATATCATTTGGGGGATGGTTGATAATGATATTAAAGATGGTGGATTTCGAGGACATCTTATTGATGAGTCATTACTACTCACATCATTTGAAATTAATGTCCCTGACTAATGCTCATTAAAGTCGACTTTTCAGAGCATTAATCTTTCAAAATATAAACAGCTCTATAAGTTTTCCTTTCATGTTATTTTTTTGTGGATGTCTCAGCTGTGGGAGAAGAATTTGTTCTAAGTCTACATAAAATAGGTAGCTCCTAAAGATTTTTCTCATTTCCTATCGATGTTTAATATATTGATTCGAGAGGGGGGGGGCGTTCTCATTTTTATTCCTGAGGGAAAGATGAGGTCCAGTATGCATTTCTTTGGGAATGTCAAGAATATGCAATGTCAAGCCCCTATTGTCTCAGACAAAGACCTATTAGAGATATCAGTAGAAAAAATGACAATTGACCTCACAAACCATGCAATGAAAGATCATAGTCTAGAGTTCCTGTCAAGTGGATTATTAGAAGTCGTGGCTTTTCTGCCATTAGCTGTATGCCTGGAGTTGGTTCAGAAATGTATTAACATATATGAAGTTAAATCCAAGTGCATTATGAATGCAGAAGGCCAAACCCTTGTGCCAGTCAATAGAGAGACTATTATGGCTATTTTTAAAATCCCAAAGGAATCTCTCATCAGTTTTACCCCCACCCAATCTCTAGCTTAGTACAGAGAAAACATAGATAAAAGTCAGAGTCACGTGGCTAGGAAGTGGACTCAAACCAATTACAAAGGCGGATCTTAGTTACCTAAATTTCTCACGAAAGATCACATGAAACCACTTATTCATGATGTGATAGTGTTGCTCCACCGGATTAAAGGTTCAGAATAGGTTCTTCTCTATGAGGAGTGGATGTTTCATTTTATAGAGATAGTCTTGGAAGGGGGGAAACATATTGATTGGGTGGATATTATTGCTAGTTCCCTGAGGGACCAACTTAAACAAGCTTAAGCCATTAAGAAGGATTTCTTTATGTCTTCCTATTTGATATACTACCTGGCATGCACGCAATATTTTTATGCCATTCAACATGTTCCTTAGAATGAAGATCTTTTAATCTATGAGTACTGTCCATTATTAAGAAAAGATAATATTTTGGAAAATTACAGGAAGGTTCATGATGTTTTCCTAGGTAGATTGTGTCAACAATTGGCAGGAGTCCCAAACAAAAGAGTTTCATTGGAGGCACAAAAACTGATTCAAGCCTATGAAAGTCTATACATTCAATTCCCATGTTTCACCTACATCCGAGTCGGAGGCTTTGATGATGAACCTCTCAGACTCCCAAGGTTTTCTTTTGACTGTTTTATTTTGGAAGAAGTTTGCAAGAAATTGTTTGTGGTTATTAAAAATACCCTACTACAAGAAAGGAGGCCTTTTATGTTCCCAGTTAAAATTGGCAACTTGGCTTGTAACAATATGATGGACGCTTTGGTGATAGGAAGCAACCTATTGAGTTTTCATTTGCAATTTTATGAGTTAAGAAGGGATTTTGACAATAAGGGCTTCGCTAGACAAGTTCTAAGCCTAAGTAATTATCCTTCACCCAGTTCGCACCTTGAGGACCTATGGGAAGATCTTGGTGATGAAGAGGCAATCTGGAAATGAGATCACTCCAGACTTGTAATTCCACATATCAAACTGTTGCAATTTAATTTTGATATTAAGGGTGTAGAAGTGGATAGTTCCAAAGCCACAGGTTTAGAGGCTAGTAATGTAGAAGCAAGAAGTCCCCCGAACATAGATTGGAACAGGAAAGAAGAAGATGATATAAAGTTGAGGGCCTGAACCATTTTCGGGGTCACAGAAAACTAGTTGACAGAAAAGAAAAAGGAAGGAGCTAAGAACCCCCCTCTTGAAAAGCATAGTGCAGAATCAGCCTTAAAAAATGTGAAACATGCCCCATCTAATGTATCTCTTGTGGTTCCAAATGTAGGTAAAGTTACATCCCCTAAGAAAAAGGTGGTTTGTAGTGGACATCCTACTACATCCAGATCGAGGCCTAGAACAAGATCAGAAAGGCGTTGTCAGATGGCATCCTTAGGACTTGACTACCTAGATATTGAGATTAACAATGATGACATTTCCTTTCCAATGGATGAACAAGAAAAGGTTCAATAAATCCTTACCAGTAGCACAGATGTACCTCAGGCTGAGAATACTCCTATAAAAACTCCTGACAATCAGATAGTCATTGGTTCAGTTCCTCCCTGGCTAACTGAATTAGTTAATAAGAGAAAGAGTTACAAGCCCATTTCACTTCCTATGAAAGATATTGTCACCAAATATGCTACCTAGACCCCCAAAGCAAAAAGAATGAAAAGTGATGCAAGGCTATCTACCAATCCATCTATTGGAAAGGTGACTACAAAAATAGCCACCTTCAGGCCTAAAGAGGGAATTCAAGAACCAGAAGCTGAAGATTTTGAGATCAGTAAAATGGAGCTTGGTGTTCTAAATAGGGATTCAAGAGATCATCTATTTAAATTTTTAGCTGATCATATGCTCGGGCAGTCGCAAAAATATGGAAGGGAGAAATATGAGTTAAAACAACTAGTATCTACCATGGATGAGTTTCTTTCCTCACTCGCTGATGATGGAGTACTGCCACTGGCCCAGTCTTCACAAGATTTTGATCTGAATTCAATTGAAAGCCAAAGGCTAGTGAAACAGATGCAACAGGGGAGGGTTCTGATGGAGGTCGTGAAGTCTTGGATAAACAATGTTATCACTGAAGGGAGTGCTTTCATCCGTGAGTTTATATCTACTTTCTTATATGGAGAAGGATTACTTGGTGAGATTCAAACCTTGGTTCCAAGCTGGGAAATGGAGGAAGAGAAATGTGCAGCGATCGTCATACAAGTTCAAGAAATAGAAACCTATGGTGTGATTTAGTTCTTATCAGAGAATCTGATGAAGCTAGTAGATCCCTATATGATGTTCATCCTGAAATAGAACTTCGGATGGAAAAATACAATGTTTAAAGCTGCGATCTCTCAAGCCAAAAAATAGAGAAAGACGTGTTGGATATGCATGCAGATGCCCTTAAAGACATCAAGATAGTGAATCCCTCGAGTATTTTGCAAATTGATGAAGGTAACAAAGACGCGGATTCCATGGTCAAAGTCTTTACAGACACCATGAATACTCTCAAAGAAAATGAAGCGTCGATAGTTCAAGATTTCACCAGAATTGTAAACATAGAATTTATGTTGCTACTAAACAGAGGTCAATTACTTAAGCAGGTGGAGAGGATCAGGGAGTTAAGATGGGAAAAGAATGCGACTCGAGCAAAGCTGATGGGTCTAAAGAATCTGCACTTCCAGCCTACCCAGGAATTGGTGAACATGTTCCTGTTAGAAATAGGAAATACTGAGAGGGGGGGGTGAATCAGTATTTCACAAACTTTTACTTTTTCCCACTTATGGATATAACAAATTACTTTAATGCATACAAAGCATAAGAAACTAGATAGCATACATAACAGTAAATGTAAAGAACTCATAACACATGATATGTTCTCGAGGAAACCCTGGCCAAGGGAAAACCCCAGTGGGGATGGTACCCACAAAGATCCACGAATCAAAAGATATCTGGTTAAGGATTTTGACCCTGTTAGGAGCCTATTACAATCATATAGTGTATCAGTCCTGATTAAGGGACTATAGGCCTTGTTAGAAGCCTCAACCCTGTTAAGACTTGTAGATACAAAACCTGATTACCAAATGAGCTCACTGCCCAAACAAGTAATAAATTTTTTTACTAATTATAATATGGTACTGCTTACAACTTCACATCAACAACTTTCGCTGCTATCACAATTTACATATATTACATGTTACATTTCAAGTATGCTCGATACATCTTTATTTATACAAGATACAAACATAATATCTTTCTCTTGTTAGCTTTCATATCTTTATCCAAGAGTAAACATCTAGGATGTCATCTCTTTATAATATTAAGTCATTATTTTGACAAGAAAAATAATCCCTTAATTCATTTACTAGTTCTGTCTTCAAAACTGCACTGTCGGTTGTACTCTGTCATCGGTAAAATAGTCATAACTTTGTCCGTACTGTCTGTACTCTTTTGCACACTAATATGGGGTATCCTTAGACACCATAGAGTCTATGTTCAACTCCACAAACTTTGATCATGGTCCAGTGAACGTCACCAAAACAAATTGTATCGGGTGCTCTGTCAAAATCACTATTTCATACTTAGACAATTTTAGTCTGCGATCTTCCATACTTACTTTCCAACTTATGCACTCTTCATAGGGAACATATGTTTCCATAATGACAAAATCTATGTACATACCTCAGCCAAATTGCCAACAATCTCCCCCTTTTTCATTGGCGGCAACATATGAGAAAATTGGCTAAGTGTACAAGTCAAAATCTCAAAATTTGTATCAAAATTGTGGCCATAGTATAAAATAAGTATACTATCCTTATATCTCCTCAAAATATATACAATAATCTATAACACTTCATAATACTCCATAGAAATCCCCCTATGAGTATCCTTCCTTATCATATAGACAATTTTCTAAGTATATCTCCCCCTTTGACAACAATGACAAAATAAAGGGTGGAAAGGGATATACAAAAATTGTGTCAAAACTTTTACCTTAGTGTCTTATTGCAAATCCGGTAGGCTTGCAACACAATCTACAAAATCTATCTTCCAAGTCTCAAAATCTTTCTCCCATGCCTTCTTTATTGATTCTGCTACATTGAGTAAAGTACTCAATCCGTATGCTGCAATCTGACAAGCTTGGAGGGACTCAAAGTTGAATTTCTAAAATGCTATCTTAGCAGTAAGACATTCATCTAGCTGCTCTTCTATTATGGTCAACTTGATTGAGACATGCTCTCTCAAGATGTTTATTCTGATAGATTTCTTATTCTTCTCATCATTTAAACTTCTTATTTCATCACATAATTTTCTGATCTTATTCTCAACTGTTCTGATCTTCATGTTTAGGCTAGCCAAAGAGTTTGTCTCTACTGCAATCTCATCTTGCTTCTCTTTTATCTTCTTTTCTTCTTCAATTAAAATATTCTCAGATTTTGTACACTGAATGTACAAACACTTTCCAGTCTCAAGATGTTTCCTTAAGTCCTTAATGTGTCTATCAAGGCTGTCAATGTCATTCTTGATATTCTAACTTATGTTCTGTAACATCTCAACTTCATAAGCTATCTGAGCCTTAACCTTAGCAATATCAGTTAAACTAGTGAATTCAACATCAAAAGATTTAATTACCATCTTTGCTCTTTCAAGTGGATCTGAATCAAAGACCTTTGTAGATATGACACTTTGTAGCTTCTCAGTCAAATCTTTTAGACTACCTTCTAAATTCTTAACTTTCTTGTTCTTTCCAATAATTTTGTTTAAAGAGGTGATCAACTCTATTTGATCATCGTCATCAACTTCCTTGCTCAAGTCTTCAATCAATGTTTCTATTCCTTTCTCCTTTCCAGTCTTAGGAGTAAGACTGATGTCTTCTTGTATTTCAGTAGGTTTATGGGCCTCTGTTTCCATTTGCACTTCAGTGTGTGTAGTCTCTATTTCAATAGCCTTTTCTTGCTCTCCCAAATCCAAATTGTCAACAATGTTATCCAAATTGTTGAGTACTGCATCATCTGAATCTAAAGTAACTTTAGTTCCTTCAATGTCCATAGATTATGTGCCAATGTTTATGGAAGAAGAGGGAATATCTTCAACTTCAACTACCTCTACTGCTGCCTCTTCTTGTTCTGAACTCTATTTCTCTACTGGTTCTACAACTGCTTGATCTTTGCTATATTTTCCTGCTACCAAGTTTGCTAGCACTTGCACAACTGCCTATTCAGTTTCAGTCTTTACTTGCTCATATTGTCCTCCCATTATTTGTATAATTCTTCTTTTGGTTCTCAATAGGGTCTCAAGTGGCTTGAGGATCTGTTTAAGATGGTCATCATCTCTTATCTCATAGATCTATCTAATCACATTCTCTCTCATTTTAGTATCTTCTTCTTGTGCTCTCATCTTTCTTCTCACAAGTCTGTTGTACAAATCTTTTGGTATCTTTCCATGAATAGTATCAAATTTCTTGTTAGACAAAATCATATGTGTAATCATTGCATTCTCAAGATTCAATCTATCAGAGGATCCATATAAATCATAGTATTTATTCATTTTGGTAAAGTCTCCATGCTACAATATATCTTCATTAACTCTTTCTATCCTTGGTTTCCATGATTTCTTTTTTGTTGTCACTTCATCATCTTTTATTTTTGAAACTCTTCTAGGTACTGGTGGAACAATTGTTTTCTATCTTTTACCTAGTCCTGAAGCACTTTCTTTCATTCTTTTGGTCAGTGCTGAGGAAAAGGGTTTCTCTGTCTGACTGATTCCTTGTTCCTTCTCAAGTTCTTCAACCTTTACCTTTACTTGAATAGGTTCTGCACTTGATGCCAAAGGTGGGACTGATAATATCTCACTTTGCCTTATTGCTTCTGCAGTCTTCTTTGCAATATCAAATTCCTGCTCACTCATACCTGATTCTTTTAGAATTTTCTTTATTGTAGACTCCACTCTCTTCTTTGATTGTTTCTCTTCCTTAAGTGACTTTTCTGAACCAAAGTTTTCATCATATGTTCCAAATCTGTTGCTATGAGCATCAACTTTACTTTTCAACAATCTACTAACATAACCTTTTGTTTCAACTTCAGAGATTTCATAGCCAAGAGGGTCTATGAATTCATGTCTAGGTTCTCCTGCCTCAATGTAAGTGAAATCAATATCAACCATAAAACATGTATCATCTTTGTATTTCTCAACTAGGGATGGAGGAATTCTTGATCTGTTTACCACAATGTTCTGAAAAGTTTTCAATACTGACTTTACACTATTATTAACCTTCTCAATAAGATGTTTCATATAGACTTTATTGATTCTTGCCATAGTATTCTCATCATCATTCCATTCAATAGTGTAAGGAAATCTTCTTAACAATTGAAAGAACATGTAAGTAACCAATGAGGAAAATCTAAAGTGACTGTATTTAGCTTTCTTTATCTTCTCTAAATTTTCAAACAACTGTATTCTCAGAATTTCACACATATCCACAGGCTTCTTCTCCACACACATCAGATAAGCAATGTGTACCATACCTGCTGGCATATCATCTTCTCTAGAGCTTCCATATAACTTTGTTGTCAAAATCTTACACAAGTATTTTACATCATCTTGCTTAATTTTACTAATGACCATACCTCTGCCATTGTATACTGAACCAGTGTTTTCAATCACAATCTTTCTCATGTCTTTCTCATTCAATGGGAATGCACCAACTTTTGATAATCCAGTCACATCATGAATTAGGTCTGTAGTTATGTCTATAACTCTTTCTTCTAACCAAAATTTTCCATTATGTATCCTACTCAAAATTATCTTAGTACACTCCTCATCATCAAATTCATATTTCATAGAGTACTCAATGATTTCATTGTTTTCTAGATGTTCATAACCTTTTTTTACTAACATATCTAAGTTGTACAATTTCTTATATTCACCATTAAAATCATACTCCCTTAGGGTTTCATACTTGCATCCAAGATAACCTTTAACATTCTCTAAATGAAGAACTTTGTCTGGTACGGTTGATAAGGCTAAACTAGCATCTCTTTCTGAGGGTTCAACTGGATCTTTCTTATTTCTAGGTCTATTCTTATCCTTAATGTTGTGAATCAATGACACATCCATGATTGTATCTGATTTCTTAAGCTGATTCAAGATCGTAGTCGGATAAATACCTTAAATTCACAAAATTAGGGCTTTCGCTAGATTGACGCTTCAAACTTCTGCAAATCACTTCCAAACTTCTTTCTTCACTTCCAAATCACTTCTAATTGCTTGATAATCATAATAACTTCAATTTCAATCTTTTAACACTTAGCATTTACTTGATCTAACATCGTATTCAATAATTTTGCCGCCAAAATGCCAAAAAGTTGGTATTGTAAACCTGCAATCATAAATCTTTTTGCGACCTTGCAAAACACAATATTTATTTTTGCGCACTTAACCATAGCATCAATATAACATAACAAACCTTCATCTAACTGTGCAAAACTTAACTCATTCAAAAACTAACTCTATACTAATTCTAAGTTCCTAAACTATAGAAATTTACATAATTTAAGTGCTTAAAGAAGGGTTAGATAAAGACTCATCCTTACCTTTAGATACATTACCTTCAATGCTGAATATACCTCCTTGATCTGTGCCTTTAACAAATTTTACTTCATCTTCATTGCTATAGAAACCTTTCTCTTTGTTTCCTGCAATTTCATTCTTTCTTACATAGTTTCTAGGGTTAGGGTTATGTTGATAACCTCCATTGTTCATTCTACAAAATCTTGTTGTGTGTCCAATCTTGTTACATATCTGACAAGTGATTCCATTGGTTCCATACCTAGGTATTTGCTGAATGATTTGTGTCCTGCAATATCTAGCAATATGTCCAATTTTGTTGCATCTGAAACATACTATTCCATTTCCTCTTTTCATGTCTTCAGTTGATCTTTGATCTGCATTGTTAGTATTTGTAGGCATTCTTCTATTGTAATTATTCTCAATAACTTTAGATCTTCTACATTCAATATCTCTATGTCCAAAACCATGACAATTATAACAATAACCATTTAGAGGTTTGAATTGTTTACCTGTACAATCTCTCTTCATATGACCAATAGTATTACATGTAAAACATCTACCTTTGAATTCTCTTTGCATACCTTTGGATGATTCTTCTTACTTCAGTGGTTCTTCTTGCTTAGGTGCATCTTCTTGCTTCGGTGATTCTTCTTTCTTAGGTGATTCTTCTTGCTTCGGTGATTCTTCTTGCTTAGGTGATTCTTCTGATTTGTTCTCATCTAACTTCTTTTCTTCACTGCTTTCACATTCATTCAGATCTGGTTTCTTGCTTTCACTAACTATCTTCAATATGTTAAATCCAAGACCAGTTTTGTCATAGAATGGTTTTCCATAAGATACTTTCTTATCAATCTTTTCACTGTTTGAATATAGCCTCTCAAGTTGTTGTTTAGATTGAGTCAATTCACCTTTCACAATTTTGTTGTATTTCTCAAGTTCATCATACTGCAGTTTGACTTTACCAAATTCAGATGTTACCTTGCCAAGTTTAGATTTTAGATCTTCATTTTCATTCTTTAAACTTTCATTCTCAAATCTCAAATTGTCATTTCCATCTTTCAAGCTAAGCTTCAGATTTTCTATCTTCAATTCATGTTTAAGGATCACATTTTCTTTTTCTAAGTCTTCACAATCTTCAACAAGGATTTCAGATTCCTTCTTAGATTTCAGATCTTCTATCTTACCTTTCAATTTGTCAATAAGATTCTTTGCATCATCATACTTCCTTTTCAAGGTGTTTCTTTCATCAGTAAGCATATCAATCTGCTCTAGAGCTTCTTCAAGATTCTTTTGTAATTGATCCATATCCATAGAGATCTTACTCAAGCTACTAGGCTTTCCTTGAATGTTTCTTCTCTGAGTAACTATGCTCTGATACCAATTGTTAGAAATAGGAAATACTGAGAGGGGGGGGTGAATCAGCATTTCACAAACTTTTACTTTTGCCCACTTATGGATATAACAGATTACTTTAATGCATACAAAGCATAAGAAACTAGATAGCATACATAACACATGATATGTCCTCGAGGAAACCCTAGCCAAGGGAAAACCCCAGTGGGGATGGTACCCACAAAGATCCACTAATCAAAAGATATCCGGTTAAGGATGTTGACCCTGTTAGGAGCCTATTACAATCATATAGTGTATCAGTCCTAATTAAGGGACTATAGGCCTTGTTAGAAGCTCAACCCTGTTAAGAGTTGTAGATACAAAACCTGATTACTAGATGAGCTCACTGCCCAAACAAGTAATAAAAATGTTTACTGATTACAATATGGTACTGCTTACAACTTCAAATCAACAACTTTCACTGCTATCATAATTTACATATATTACATGTTACATTTCAAGTATGTTTGGTACATCTTTATTTATACAAGATACAAACATAATATCTTTCTCTTGTTGGCTTGCATATCTTTATCCAAGAGTAAACATCTAGGATGTCATCTCTTTATAATATTAAGTCATTATTTTGACAAGCAAAATAATCCCTTAATTCATTTACTAGTTTTGTCTTCAAAATTGCACTGTCGGTTGTACTCTGTCATCGGTAAAATAGTCATAACTTTGTCCGTACTATCTGTACTCTTTTGTGCACTGAGATGGGGTATCCTTAGACACCATAGAGTCTATGTTCAACTGCACAAACTTTGATCATGCTCTAGTGAACGTCACCAAAAATAACTGTATTGGGTGCTCTGTCAAAATCACTATTTCATACTTAGACAATTTTAGTCTGCGATCTTCCATACTTACTTTCTAGCTTATGCGCTCTTCATAGGGAACATATGTTTCCATAATGATAACATCTATGTACATACCTCAGCCAAATTACCAATAGTTCCAATCTTGGAAGCTCGTACAGACCGCCATGTCAGAAGGCCCCGGAGGGAGTTAGTAGTTTTCGGGACAACGTTTACCTTTCTTTATGTTTTAAAAGACACGTGTTATGAAACTTTGTTTTTAGTTGTGTAACGGGTTTTAAATAGTTTTTCTGGTGTCCGAGAGGCTGGGTTTTTTGGAGGCTCTCTCGGACCTAAAACTATTAATGCTGGAGCATTGAACAGTGAAGGGGTTAGAAAAGACAGATAGAAAAATAGATAGTTTCTTTTTGAAGTAGATAGTTAGCATAGTTTTTTTTTAAGTTCTGAAATAGCTGGTGATTGATTTTTTATTAGACTTTGATCTGATCATATATGAATATATAGATGCATGGTATGGTTTAGATCTTTGAATCAAAATTTGGAATGTATTGATTACTTTGAAAGTTGGTACATTTAAATCTGTGCATGTGTTATTTATATTCAGTCACTTCCGGTTTCTTTCTAGTTTTTCCTTCTTGAGTTATTTTATAGGTTATTTGTTTTGGAAGTAGTTAGTAGATCTCAGTTTTCTTCATAGTTAAATTTAATCACATGTTGATTATGTAAATCTCCTCAATACCCAAGAGTATTCGAGTGCTCCTATACTTTCCAGTTAAAGGTGTACGAATTTACTTTTTGTTAATAATTCATTAAATATCCTACGAGGAAGCTGAACCTCAAAAATTCAAAGGGAAGCAATTTCTAATGCTTACCCAACTGTTGATGAATTATTTGTCTTCAAAGGCATAGAGTTACCATTTATTTTCATTTAAGAAGAGGAAGACAAATCTGTTCGCCAACAGATTTTTGGCAACTCTACTGGGGAGAGTCCAGTATAAAACAATAGGTTCTCAACTAATATAATGC
The DNA here is from genome assembly GCA_027943335.1 of Chamaecyparis obtusa. Lineage (NCBI taxonomy): Eukaryota > Viridiplantae > Streptophyta > Pinopsida > Cupressales > Cupressaceae > Chamaecyparis > Chamaecyparis obtusa. Next base: position 358,610 of record BSBK01005883.1, read on the forward strand.
CAAAAGATGGTATTACCACACAATGATGTGTTTCATGTGCTTCAACCTAATCTAGGTTTCAAAGACACACAAGAAGACATAATTTCAAGCTTAGTTGTAGTAGCGTGGAGGTTTAAATGCAGTAATCAGCAATTTCATCAAGTTCGGGCAGTGCTTGAAAGAGAAGAAGAAAGAGCTAAGTGACTGAGGGGAATACCAGTTGCTCATGAAGCAGTTATAGTGAATAGACTTGCACAAGCTCCAGCAAGAAATTAAGGTTATTCCTAAGTTTGAAACTGGTAGAAACGAGGTATACCAGAGGTGATAGGAGTAGGGGATTGCTTGATGAAGATTTTGAAGCTTTGAGGAATCTTAGTTTTGAACTTGACCTTAATACCCGCAAGAAGAAGAAAACCTGAACATTTAGTAGACCTTCTTCACCTCCACCTAGCCCATTTGTTCCACCCCTTTTCCAAGCTATTGTAACACCAGGTACTATTGTACCTACTATTCTTAATATCCAACCTTTGAATTTCCAGTTACCTAATATGGCTGCCAATCAACCCTGGGGTCAGAATATTGGCCCACTAAACTTAGGAGCTAACCCCCTTGGGGATTTGCCCAAAGGTTCTAATTAGGTCTTACCCAAGTTTAGTGGAGATGGAAAAGTAACCACTGATGATCACCTTAGTGCCTTCCACATTGCTTGTGGTGTTATTAGTGTTCCTACTGAGGAAGTTGCAGTTAGGCTTTTTGTCAAGACCTTAGTGGATACCACAACTAACTGGTTCATTCATTTACCTAATGGTTCGATCACTAATTGGAATGATATGAAAATTACTTTTGAAGCAAGATTTAAAACTCCTGATAATGAGATTTCTTTATTGCTTCAACTTAGTCAACTAAAGAAAGAAATACATGAGCCTATGTGGGAGTTTGTGGCCAAGTTTAATAGAATTTTGCAAAGGATTCTAGCAGCTTCAGCACCAAGTAATGAGAATAAGAATATTTTCTTCTTGAATGTCATTCCGCCTAATATAAGCTTTCACCTATTGAAAGATGGAGTTGCCAATTTGGCTGCAGCCCAAACACAGGCTATTCAACTAGAGGATACACTCATAACAGCTGGAAAGTGGAAGAGAGAAGTTTAGGCTTCGGGAACTCCCTCATCCTCTACAACAACAGACCCTCTAATGCAGAGGTTGATGAATGATATGGCTATGCTCAAGAGACAGCAAAATAAGGCTAGTTCACCATACCAATCCCCTTATCAAGATGTTAGCCGAAGACAATATAATCAACCCCAGGGAAAAGCACCTCTCTTGCTGGGTTCACAACCTAGATTGTAGATTGAATCTGCCCCAAGGGAAATAATGTTTTAGCAACTTTGCAGGATCTTGCCTGCGCTATTCTAACAAGAAATCAAAGAACGCAAAAGTTTGTCCCTGGTTCAATTGCTGCTAACACTGATGCTAGGCATAAAGAAGCCATAAATGGAGAGACTCCTACATGTCCAAGGGGCCCTGAAGTAAAGATCTTACCAATAGGTGGTTTGTCTCCTTCTTCTTCGTTTGACTTTGTTGAATTCTGTAAAACAAGCACAATCTCCATTTCCCTCACAGAATACCTTAAAATGAATCCCAAAGAGCTGGACAAGTTGGTCCAATATGTTAAAGGGGAGTCAAGTCCAAACCCCAAACCAAATAAGCTGCTTATAGGTGAGACAACCACAGTTGAAGAACCACTTGTCTTTAAGCCCCAAGACACTCCTCAAACACCCAAAGAATGTCCTTTTGTTAATACAATTGAAGGTGAACTAGAGGAAAGAAAGCCTAATCCCTTTTATATCTCCTTACTGCTAAATGGCCAGAAACTCAGCAATTACATTATTGACTCTAGTGCATCAGATAACATCATGCTTGCCCCTGTTGCAAGAGCCCTCAATCTCACCCTAACTAAAACTTATGGCCATTGTTATTCTATGGATGGGAAACAAGTACCGTTAATGGGTCAAGTCAAAGATGCCCAAGCCATTCTTGCTACATATCCTGACAAATGTCTAAAGTTGACTATCCTGGTAGCAGATATCCCAGCTAATTATGGTATCCTTCTTAGTAGAACTTTCTGCAAGGATCTAAGAGGAGACATTAAGATGGACTGGTTAGAGGCTATGATCCCAGTAGGAAAAAAGAAAGTAAAAATTGAACCCGAGCCTAAAAATAAATATACTATGGTACCCTAGGATAATCCAAAAGCTTAAATTTTATATGAGGAGTGTCATTTTGGCAACTATGTCATTTTAGCCGATCTTGAAAAGGATGGTGAAACTTCTTCTCAGGAAGAAGAGAGTATATGGAAGATGGAGTTTGATGGTAGCTGCTCCAATTCAGGTTCAGGCGTGGGGGTAGTCCTTTTCCCTCCTAATAAATAATGTATTCCTCTTTCTTTCAAGTTAGATTTCAAAAATGCTAACAATACTGTAGAGTACAAAGCCTTACTTCTAGGATTGGAAGAGGCAAAAATGAGGGGAGTCAAGAAGTTGATAGTAAAGGGTGATGCCGAGTTAATCATGAAGCAAGTGAAAGGACAATTTTCTATCAAGAATGAGAGGTTAAAGCATTATAGAAATTTGGCATGGGATGAGCTGGACTTCTTCGATGCCTTTTCCATAGAATTTATACCAAGAAATTAGAACACCAGAGTAGATGCCTTGGTGGTATCAGCTTCATTATTGTTTCCACATCCTGACTTTAAAACTCAAAAGTATCAAATTGAGATGATCTACAAGCTGAAAGTGCCTAATAATGTGGAGTATTGGCAGGTCTTTGATAGTGATTCCCAGCTCAGGGATTTCTTAGAATGTGTCGCAGGTTTTTCTGATGTATATTTTGAAGGATCTAATAGTGATTGCAAAGAAGTCTATGAAGATGTTGCAGGTACTGATGGAGTGATTCAACTGAAAGGTAATAAAATCCCCAAGGGCCTTGTATCTCTAGAACATTTGTTCAGGAGAAAAGATGATAGTACTGTTAAAGAGAAGATATCCCATGTACATAATGCCAAAGAATATGACAAAATTGATATAGGAGAGCAAGATGATCTGAAATGGATTTCAATTGGTCAGACATGTACTTCATCTGAAAAAGAAGACCTGAAAAAGTTACTTATAGAATATAGGGATGTCTTCGCTTGGAGGTATGAGGACCTGAAGAATTTCAGAGGAGGCCTTTTTGAACATTAAATCCCTTTAAAGCCTGGTGTTACCCCCTTTTGTCAAAAATTAAGGAACTATAATCCAAAAGTGTCTGAAGCCATATTGAAGGAAATTGAAAAGATGCTACAGGCAAGAATTATCTATCCCATTCATCATTCCACTTGGATCACCAATATAGGTCCTGTGAGAAAGAAGAATGGCAAGATCAAGATCTATGTTGATTTTCATAACCTGAACCAAGCAAGTTTAAAAGATAACTATGCCTTGCCTGTGATGGAGCATGTTCTTCAAGTTGTATCAGAAACTAAAGTTATGTCTATGCTAGATGGCTATTTCGGGTACAACCAAATCAGTGTAGCAAAAAATGACCAACACAAAATGACATTTATCACCCCGTGGGGAACTTATGCATATAGTCGAATTCCATTTGGGCTGAACAATGCGGGTGCAACCTTCCAGAGGGCAATGAATTCTTCTTTTGAAGATCTCTGGAAAAAAATTATACTAGTGTATTTAGATGATCTTACCATCTTTTCAAAGAAAAGAGGTCAACACCTAAAAGATCTCAAGACAGTGCTTTTAAGATGTAGAAGCCACGACATCTCTTTGAACCCCAAGAAATCAATATTCTTTGTGGAGGAAGGAAAATTACTAGGTCATATTGTCTCAAAGGATGGTGTTCAAATTGACCCCGAAAGGGTTAAGGCAATTCAACAGCTCAGCCTACCTTTGAACAGAACTGGATTGAAGTCTTTTTTTGGCCAGGTGAATTTCCTGCATGCGTTCATTCTAGAATTTTCAAAAATTACTAGATGCATGATCAACATGATGAGTGAGAAAGTTCCTTTTAAGTGGAACGAAAATGGACACAGCTTTCAGTAATATTAAGGATGCGATATCTCAAGCACCTGTGCTAAAAAGTCCCAATTTCAAAAATGACTTTATCATCTATTGTTATGCCTCTGAGCATACTCTGTCAGGTATATTAACACAAAAAGATGAGAAAGGACAGGAAGCACCCATAGCCTTTATGAGCACACCTTTGAATAGACATGAGCTCAAGTACTCCCAGATGGAAAAACATGCCTTCACCATAGTAAAAGAAGTAAAACAGTTCAAGTATTATATACTTCATTCCCATTGTACCGTCTTTGTCCCTGAGACTGCAATGAAAAGTATTTTGACTCAGAAGGAGATTGATATGAATAATAGAGCAGTTTGGATAGCAAAAATTCAAGAGTATGATCTAATGATCAAACCAACCAATTTGGTAAGTGGGAAAGGCCTATGCAAGCTAATAGTAGAGGATGGTAAGCTGTCTAAGAAAATTGATGAAGTACCCATGGCATTGCTGGTTAGTCTAACTAATCCTTGGTTTTCGGACATGGCTTATTTCCTTACTTACGGTGAGTGTCCTGATCATTTAAATCCTAAAGAGAGGTGTAACTTGAAATTGAAAGAAAGTAAATATGTGATATCCTAGGGGACATTATATAAAAGAGGCGTAGATGGAACCTTCTTAAGATGCGTGGATGCTGAGCAGCAGAAAGAACTTTTGAAGGTGTTCCATGATGAAGCTTGTGGATGTCACTACTCCTCAACTATAACTGCATTCAAGATTCTCCGGAATCGTTTCTACTAGCCTGGCATGTTCAAGGATGTGTACCAATATGTTCGCAATTGTGAAAAATGTCATCTATTTACTGGGAGACCTCATCTTGCTGCTCTACCTCTTAAACCTGTGATTTTTGATGAGCCTTTCAAACAATGGGGGATAGACTTCGTGGGACCTTTGAACCCACCATCTAGCATTGGGCATGTTTATATTCTCATGGCCACTGATTATTTTACTAAGTGGGTGGAAGTTGTCCCCACCAAGAAAGCGAACTCTCAAGTTGTGTGTGAGTTCCTTTTAAATTATATTTTTGTTAGGTTCAGGGTACCTATTAAGATAGTAGCAGACAATGCTACATACTTTTCTTCTAAAGAAATCTCAGCTTTTTGTTATGAACATGGCATATCTCTAGCTCATTCCTCTAATTATTTCCTACAAGGGAATGGTCAAGCTAAATCTAGTAATAAGAACCTGGTAGCGATCATGAAAAAGTTGATGGATGATAATCCCCGTGAATGGCATAAGAAGTTGTTTGAAGCTTTGTGGGCAGATCAAACCTCTTTGAAAAGAGCAATTGGAATGGCCCCCTTCGAACTGGTATATGGGATAGGAGCACATGTCTCTCTGCCTTAGGAACTCTCCTTAGCTAAGCTCCAACCTATCATTGAGGATCAGTATTTTAAAGATCCTCAGGAGAAATGGGTCATGCATTTGAGTAGACTGGAAGAAGAAAGGGAGGAGTTGGTAGATCATATCACAAAGCATCAACTAAAGGTGAAGCAGATTTTTGATATGCGGGCGTGGCCTTGTAAATTTATGGAGGGTGATGAAGTGCTTCTATGGGACAAGAGGCGAGCACCCAAAGGGTCTCATGGGAAATTTGAGTCTTTATGGAAGGGCCCATTTATTATTTTTGAAACTCTTGGCTCAAATGCTTTCCAGTTGTCCTACCCAGATGGTGTGAATCTTCCTTTTACTTATAATGGGCAGGACCTCAAGTTATGCAAGCTCTAATGATTTACTCAGTCAGTACTCGTGTACATATTAGGTAGTGTTTCCCTATTTTCCTTTTTGTTGTGTCCTAGTGCTCTCTTTTTCTTTCCCTTTGGTAATCTTTTCTGCGAAACCAATTATTCAGAGTTCTCTGCACATTGAGCAATATGCAGTCCCCAGCTAGAGCTGATGTTAGAGATAGTTAGAGTAACCATTATTGAAGTGTCTAAGACCCTTTCTAGTTCATTCATTTGAATCTCATTTAGCGTGTTCCCTTGAGAGTATTTCCTTGCAGTAATCCTTCAAGCATCCATGCCCTTCAAGTTGTCAAGTTCAAATTCGGCCTTCCTTAGATGAATCTTTTCCAAGACTCATGCCTTACCTCAACCACTTCAAACCACTTTGAACTCTAGTTCAAAGTAGTTCAAAGTAGTTTAATGAATGTTTTTTCTTCTAATGACCGTTTTCTACAAGTGGGCCCTGACCTACATCACCTTTTGGCGGTGAACCCCTTCGAACCACTTTGAACTCTGATTCAAAGAAGTTTGAAGAGGTTCAAAGATAGATAGCGGGTAGAGTCATAAGTGAAAGGACAGTTGATGGGACACATGACATAAGCTGATGGCAAAATGATGGTTAAGTTTTTAAGAGGGGCAGTTTAGATTTGAAGGGAGCCACGAGGCAAGCCTCGAATAAAGTTTCGGGTTGCGATTAATGAAATCATTAACATGAACGAGAGATATCATTTGGGGGATGGTTAATAATGATATTAAAGATGGTGGATTTTGAGGACGTCCTATTGCTGAGTCATTACTGCTCACATCATTTGAAATTAATGTCACCAACTAATGCTCATTAAAGTCAACTGTTCAGGGCATTAATCTTTAAAAATAGAAACAGCTCTGTAAGATTTCCTTTCCTATTATTTTTTTGCAGAGTCTCAGTTGTGGAAGAAGAATTTGTTCCGAGTCTGCGTAAAATAGGTAGCTCCTAAAGCTTTTTCTCATTTCCTGTTGCTATTTAATATATTGATTCGAGAGGGGGGGCATTTTTTTTTTTATTCCTGAGGGAAAGATGAGGTCTAGTAAGCATTTCTTCAGGAATGTCAAGAATATGCAATGTCGAGCCCCTATTGTCTCAGACACAGACCTGTTAGGGATATCAGTAAAAAAAATGGCAATTGACCTCACAAACCGTGCAGTTGAAGATCATAGTCTAGAGTTCCTGTCGAGTGGATTATTAGAAGCCGCGACTTTTCTACCATCAGTTGTATGCTCGGAGTTGGTTCAGAAATGTATTAACATATATGATGTTCAATCCAAGTGCATTATGAATACAGAAGGCCAAACCCTTGTGCCAGTCAATAAAGAGACTATTATGGCTATTTTTAAAATCCTAGAGGAATCTCTCATTAGTTTTACTCCCACCCAATCTCTAGCTCAGTACACAGAAAACATAGATAAAAACCAGAGTCATGTGGCTAGGAAGTGGACTCAAACCAACTACAAAGGTGGGTCTCGGTTACCTAAAGTTCTCACTAAAGATCACATGAAACCACTTATTCATGATGTGATAGTGTTGCTTCACCAGATTAAAGGTTCAGAACAGGTTCTTCTTTGTGAGGAGTGGATGTTTCATTTTATAGAGATAGTCTTGGAAGGGGGGAAACATATTGATTGGTCAGAGATTATTGCTAGTTCCCTGAGGGACCAACTTAAACAAGCTCAGGCCATTAAGAAGGATTTCTTTATGTCTTCCTATTTGATATACTCCCTGGCATGCACACAGGATTTGTTTGCCATTCAACATGTTCCTTGGAATGAAGATCTTTTAATCTATGAGTACTGTCCATTTTTAAGAAAAGATAAGATTTTGGAAAATTACATGAAGGTTCATAATGTTTTCCTGGGTAGATTGTGTCAACAATTGGTAGGAGTCCCAAACCAACAAGTTTCATTGGAGGCATAGAAACTGATTCAAGCCTACAGAAGTCTATACATTCAGTTCCCCCGTTTCACCTACATCTGGATCACAGGCTTTGATGATGAACCTCTCAGACTCCCAAGGTTTTCTTTCGACTGTTTTATTTTGGTAGAAGTTTGCAGGCAATTGTTCATGGTTATTAAAAATACCCTACTAGAAGAAAGGTGGCCTTCTATGTTCCTAGTTAAAATTGGCAACTTGGCATGTAACAATATGATGGATGCTTCGGTGATAGGAAGCAACCTGTTGAGTTTTCATTTGCAATTTTATGAGTTAAGAAGGGGTTTTGACAATAAGGGCTTCGCTAGACAAGTTCTAAGCCTAAGTAATTATCCTTCACCTAGTTCTCTCCTTGAGGACCTATGGGAAGATCTCAGTGATGAAGAGGAAATCTAGAAACGAGATCACTCCAAACTTTTAATTCCATAGATCAAACTGTTGCAATTAAATTTTGATATTAAGGGTTTAGAAGAGGATAGTTCTGAAGCCATAGGTTTAGAGGCTAGCAATGTAGAAGCAATAAATCCCCTGGACATAGATTGGAATAGGAAATAAGAAGATGATATAAAGTTGAGGGCCCGAACCATTTTCAGGGTCACAGAAAATTGGTTGACAGAAAAGAAAAAGAAAGGAGCTAAGAACCCCGCTCTTGAAAAGCATAGTGCGGAATCAGCCTTAAAAGATGTGAAACATGCCCCATATAATGTATCTCCTTTGGTTCCAAATGCAAATAAAGTTACGTCCCCTAAGAAAAAGGTGGTTTCCAGTGGACATCCTACTACATCCAAATTGAGGCCTAGAACAAGATCAGAAAGGCATTGTCAGATGGCATCCTTAGGACCTGACTACCTGGATATTGAGATTAACGATGATGAAATTTCCTTTCCAATGGATCAACAAGAAAAGGTTCAAGGAATCCTTACCAGTAGCACGGATGTACCTCAGGCTGAGAATACTCCTATAAAAACTCCCGACAATCGGATAGTCACTGGTTCAGTTCCTCCCTGGCTAACTGAATCAGTGAATAAGAGAAAGAGTTACAAGCCCATTTCACTTGTTGTGAAGGAGATTGTCACCAAATATGCTACTCGGACCTCCAAAGCAAAAAGAATGAAAAGTGATGCAAGGCTATCTACTAATCCATCTACTGGAAAGGTGACTACAGAAATAGCCACCTTCAGGCCTAAAGAGGGAATTCAGGAACCAGAAGCTAAAGATTTTGAGATCACTAAAATGGAGCTTGGTGTTCTAAATAGGGATTCAAGAGATCATCTATTTAAATTTTCAGCTGATCATATGCTCGGGCAGTCACAAAAAGATGGAAGAGAGAAACGTGAGTTAAAACAGCTGGTATCTACCATGGCTGAGTTTTTTTCCTCACTCACTGATGATGGAGTACTACCACTGGCCCAGTCTTCACAAGATTTTGATCCAAATTTAGTTGAAAGCAAAAGGCTAGTGAAATAGATGCAACAGGAGGTGGTTCTAATGGAGGTCGTGAAGTCTTGGACAAACAATGTTATCATTGAAGGAAGTGATTTCATCCCCGAGTTTATATCTACTTGCTTAGATGGAGAAGGATTACTCGGTGAGATTCAAACCATGGTTCCAAGCTAGGAAATGGAGGAAGAGAAATGCACAGCGATCTTCATATAGGTTCAAGAAATAGAAACCTATGGTGTGGCTCAGTTCTTATCAAAGAATCTGATGAAGCTAGTAGATCCATGTATGTTGTTCATCCTGAAATAGAACTTCAAATGGAAAAATACAATGTTTAAAGCTACGATCTCTCAAGCCAAAGCAATAGAGAAAGAGGTGCTGGATATGCATGTGGATGCCCTTAAAGACATCAAGATAGTGAATCCCTCAAGTATTTTGCAAATTGATGAAGGTAACAGAGACGCGAATGCCATGGTCAAAGTCCTTACAGACACCATGAATGCTCTCAAAGAAAATGAAGCGCCAACAATTTAGGATTTCACCAGAATTGCAAATGTGGAATCTATGTTGCTACTAAACAGAGGTCAGTTACCTAGCAGGTGGAGAGGATTAGGGAGTTAAGATGGGAAAAGAATGTGACTCGAGTGAAGCTGACGGGTTTGAAGAATCTACACTTCCAGCCAGCCTAGGAATTGGTGAACATGTTCCAATCCTGGAAGCTCGTACAGACTGCCACATTAGAAGGCCCTGGAGGGAGTTAGTATTTTTCAGGACAACATTTACCTTTCTTTATGTTTTAAAAGACACGTGTTATGAAACTCTATTTTTAGTTGTGTAACTGGTTTTAAACAGTTTTTCTGGTGTCTGAGAGGCTAGGTTTTTCTGGAGGCTCTCTCAGACCTAAAACTATTAATCCTGGAACATTGAATAGTGAAGGGGTTAGAAAAGATAGATAGAAAAATAGATAGTTTCTTTTTGAAGTAGATAGTTAGCATAGTTTTTTTTAAAGTTCTGAAACAGCTGGTGACTGATTTTTTATTAGACTTTGATCCGATCATATATGAATATATAGATGCATGGTATGGTTTAGATCTTTGAATCAAAATTTGGAATGTATTGATTACTTTGAAAGTTGGTACATTTAAATCTGTGCATGTGTTATTTATATTCAGTCGCTTCTGATTTCTTTCTAGTTTTTCCTTCTTGAGTTATTTTATAGGTTATTTGTTTTGGAAGTAGTTAGTAGATCTCATTTTTCTTCATAGTTAAATTTAATCACATGTTGATTCTGTAAATCTCCTCAATACCCAAGAGTATTCGAGTGCTCCTTCTACACTTTCTGGTTAAAGGTGTACGAATTTACTTTTTGTTAATAATTCATTGAATATCCTACGAGGAAGCTGCACCTCAAAAATTTAGAGGTAAGGAATTTCTAATGCTTACCCAACTGTTGATGAATTATTTGTCTTCAGAGGCATAGAGTTACCATTTATTTTCATTTAAGAAGAGGAAGACAAATCTGTTCGCCAACAACAACAGTGCAAACAACTTCTCTCTAGTACATTTGTGCAACATCTTTTTCAATCATCAATGTTCTAGCACAATCAACTATGGATCTACTCCTCTTTTCAGCAATTCCATTCTGTTGTGGTGTTCTCGGTGTAGAAACCTATCTTTTAATTCCATGCCCATTATAGAAGTTAGTGAACTCATCGAAAATAAACTCACCACCTCTATCTGATCTTAAGTATTTTAACTCTTTTCCACTTTCTTTTTCCACTTTAACTTTGTACTAGTTAAACATCTTGAAAGCTTCAGACTTTTCTTTTAAAAACATAACTATCATCATCCTAGAGTAGCCATCAACAAATAAAATAAAATATATGTCACCATAATAACTCTGAGTTCTCATAGGACCACATAAGTTGGTATGAACCAACCCAAAATAGATTTAGATGAATAGTTCATTCTCTTAAAACTAGATTTTGACATTTTTCCCATTTGACATTGTTTACACATGACATCGTCGGGTTTAGATAAGCTCGATAAGCCTCTAACTTTTATTTTCTTACTGATCTTAACCATGTTGTGACATAACCTTTTGTTCCATAACCACACATCTTCAGTTCTAGCCAATAAACAAGAAGTTTCAGTATTGTCAAGATAGAACAGATTACCTTTTGATTATTCACCAATACCAACCAACTTTCTAGTTTTATCATAGATTTTCACCTTTCTACTTTCAAATGCAACTTGGTGACCTAAGTTATTCATTTTTGCTACACTCAACAGATTATAATTAAGTACCTTCACCCAATATGCATTCTCACATCTAATCTTATTGTTCAACAAGATAGACCCTTTTCCTTTTACTAGATAAGGTGTATCATTTCCCATTTTAATAGATCCACCATTATAATGTTCGAGGTATTAAAATTTATCTTCATCACCACTCATATGATGTGTACAAACACTATCAATAATCCATGTATCATTCTTGCTAACTTTAGAAATAAGTGTTGTTTCAACATACCTTTCTTCTTCTTCTGAATCTTCTTTCAAAGCTACAAATACCACCTCAATGTCTTCATCAGTGTCAGTGTCGGTGTCATCATCCTCATCTTCAACAAGGTAACATGCTTTCTTTCCTTTATATTTTTAGTCTCGATTACTTTTTCTATCATATTGTCAGTTGCCTCTACGATCTCAGTTATCTCTCCTGCCAAACTTTCTATCATCGGATGGTTCATTGTCTTTGTCATCATCTTTTTTGTTAGGACATCTAACTTTAATGTGGCCAATCTCTTTATAGTTAAAACATACTAGAGGTAGTTTCCCTTTGTATCATCCTTTACCTTTCTACAGCCTTCTAGCCATTAATGCTTCAAGTTCATCAAGTTCATCCTCATCACTATCACTATCACTCTCATTTCTAATCATGTGTTTGCTGCTTGATTTACCAATTTTCAAGGATGGCATAAATGCATATTCAACATTTGGAACAATATTGTTATCATAGTTATTCAGCTCAAAGTAATCAATTTACTGATCAGTCTATCAAGTGTAAGAGTGTTACCCGGAGCTGATCTCATTCATGTATTGCAGAGATTTGGATAGCATAGATAGGAAGCAAGGTTCTAAGAATTTTACTCACAATAGTGTCTTCATCAATAACACCTCCTACTCCTCGGATAGCATTGATAATCTCCTTAATTCAGTTACTATACTATGAAATGTTTTATCCTTATTTCATCTTCATATCATCAAATTTTCCTCTAAGACTTTCAACTCTTGCCCTCAACACATTCTCATCTCCTCTGTGAACTAGTGCAATTTTGTCCCACATTCCTTTAGCAATAGTACATGTCTTGACATCTTCAAATTCAGCATATGTTAAGGCACCAACAATCTCTATCATTGTCATATTATGTTCATGTCTATCTCTCAACTGATCAATAGTCAAAGGTCCAATCTTCGATTGAATGTAATCATTACTCAAGTAGAATACTGGAGATTCTCCACTTCCATATATATGAAACTTCATTCTACTTTTCCATGTCAAGAAGTTGTCTGTGTTCACCTTTGGCACCTCTCTCTTATACATCTTGTGATCTTTAGCTTAAGTCCTTTAAAATTTCCTTCCAAGAAACCAACGCTTGAATACCAATTGTTAGATAAATGAGAGGGGGAGTGAATCAGTTAGTTCCAGTTATCCTATAGTCCTAAATCTTCTAGATGTATATAATCAAACTTTTCAATCAAATAATCAACTCAGTAAGCTATCAACAATATCTTTCTCTTCATTTATCGATTGACAGGCAATTCAATACTAAATTTATCGATATGAATAGTTATGCAATGTGTAAAGTAAAATAACAATTCAATCACATAAAATACACATAACACATTTATTTTTAATGTGGAAACCCTGTTAGGGGAAAAACCACTTGGGATCGGTAACCCAAAATAATTCACTCTTCTAAAGTGAGCTCGGTTAGGAGCCAACTTTGTCGAAGGTTACAAAACACACTATAAGGTGTGACCTGGTAATTAGAGGATTTATCACTAACAGTTCTCCCTTGACCAGCATTCACTATGGTGTCAACAAGAAAATCAACAAAATTCATTGAATGTCATATTGAAGTATAAAAAGACTGTTAAGTCTACTTGGTTAAGAGATTTTGTTGTAACAATGGTTAAACTGATACAATAATGATCTGATTCAAATACAACTAAGATTTGCAGATTTTTAGATTTATGCTAAGCTCAAAATATCTCCTCTGATCAATAATCAATTCAATTCTTCATATCCTCCAACTTATTCAACTCGGTGTAGCTTCTTTAATGCTTGATAATGTCTGCAGTTTAGCTCAGTTTTGTCTATAACCAGTTTGATTAGAAGTGCATGAAAATAGTCCTTTCACATGAATTTTCCTGTAGTAGCACTAATCCCAGACTCAATAATGAATCTCATGTCTCTTTAAATAGACATCATAAATCATTTTCTTATCATCTATTAGATTTTACATCTTAATCTCCATCATTCATTTTGTCGCTTCAAGCTTCCTCAACAGTTGTGTCTATAACACATTTCATTCTTCTTCATTCAATCAATCTTGAATTTTGTCAATCGTTAGATCATCATAAAAAACTTTATCTTCTACCTCGGAATCATAAGCAATTGTCCAGCTCATCAATTCAGTCAGTTGTTATAAAATTTATTTGTTTCTTTCACTTGGTCAATACCAGAATGTATCGATGAATACCTACTCAATTAATATTGTACTCAGTATACACTACACTAACTCGGTGTATATAGAAATCTTCAATTACTGACCACATAAACTTATTCAGTTCTGATCTTCAATACATAAAAAAATCATGTAATACAATCAAGTCAACAACATGATTCCATAGACTCATTAATAAGTTACCCAATGTATACCATAGCCATATCCATTATTGATTACACTACAAGGCTCCACAATTCCAAAGTCCTATAAGCTACTATTTCCATGTACCAATAATATAGCCGAATATAAAGCACTTGTTATTGGCATCAGGTTGGCTTTAGAATGGAAAGTGATAGAATTGCAAGTATATGAAGATTCTCAGCTAGTCATAAATTAGATTAATGATGAATATCAAAAAAAAGATGACAAGTTGATACCCTATAAAATAATGATAGATGATCTAAATAAGTACTTTGTTTTGATCACATTTGAGAAAGTGCCTAGAGAAAAGAACAAAGTAGCAGATGCCATGGCGATGTTAGCTTCACTCTTACACATTCCAGACCAAACTGCGAGATAGGAATTCTTGGTAGAAGAAATGGAACAACCTGCATTTGACCCTTCCAATTCCCATATCATTTTCTTATTAGTGGTAAATGACTCTCCCTAGTATGGGTCCATCTATACTTATTTGAAAGACCAAACCCTACCCTTCGACCAAACTCGAAACTAGAAAAGAAACTTCATAAGACAAGCCTCTCGTTACACCCTTGTATGTGACACATTATATCGCAAGAGTCTTGATGGAATGCTTTTAAGGTGTCTAGAGAAGGAGGAATAGAAAGTATCCTTGCAATAAATCCACAAAGGAATGTGTGGGTCATATTCGAATGGGTTAACCTTAGCAAAGAAACTTCTAAGGATGGCATATTATTGGCCTTCCATGGAGAAAGATGCATGGCATGTTACGAAGATATGTCCAAAATTCCAATATCATGGGAACTTAATTCATGTACCAGCTCAGGAACTACATCTAATGACTACTCCTTTTCCCTTCTATCAATGGAGGTTGAACCTAATTGGGATGATCTATCCACCTTCATCCAACAGTCATAAGTTCATAATAATTGCAACTAAATATTTTACCAAATGGGTTGAAGTTGTGCCTTTGTCTACCACAACGGGAAAAAAAATCTCAATATTCATATTGAACCATATAATTTGCAGATATGGCATCCCTTAAGATATCATAATAGGCAATGCTAAACACTTCAAGAAATAAGACCTAAAAGAGTTGTGTGAAAAGTTTCATAAGATACATCATTCATCTTCAATCTATTATCCACATGGGTACAGACAAGCATAAGCCACTAATAAAAATATCCTAAAAATATTGAAGAGAGTAGTGGACAATTCAAGGAGAGATTGGCACATTCAAATAAATCCAACTCTATGGGCATATAGAACTAGTGTGAGAAAACTAGTAAGAGCTACACCTTTTTCCTTAGAATATGGAGTTGAAGCAATGCTACAACTAGAAGTAGAGATTCCATCTTTATGAGTTTCATTACATGGGATATTAACAGAGGAGGATTATAGTATTGAAATACTTCAAGAGTTAGAGCTACTTGATGAGCAACAAAAATAAACCTTTGATCATCTCAAAGTGTATCAAAATAGAATGTCAAGAAATTATAATAAAAACATTAAACCAAGAGAGTTTTAAATAGATGAGTTGATATTGAGAGAAAATCATAACAATCAAGAAGAAAGAGAGAAGAAAGGAAAATGGAAATCAAATTGGTTAGGAACTTTGGTCATTACTTTTTCCTTTGGAATGGGTACGTACAAGCTAGCTGACTATGATGGAGAGGAACTACAAGAGCCCATTAAACAACATACACTTGAAGAGGTTCTACACCTAAAGAAGATGAAAGAATATAAGTGGAAAGAGTATCAAAATATCAGATGAGAGAGCATCCTATTTATTTTGTACAGTCGAAAGTGATCCTAAGAAAATTCAAAAATAGTGAAAAATGATCCTAAGAAAAAGATGAAAAAAATCAGAAAAGAAGAAAAGTCCAAAAACAACAAAAAGAGTTCTTGAAGAAATAAAAAACAATGAAAAAGTGAGCATGAAAAAATCCAAAAAGATTCAGATATGGATCTTGAAAAAAAAAGTTGTTGTCTTGGTGAAAACCTAGCAAATAGGCACCTTGATAATACAGAAAAAATTTGAAAATTTGAAAAATACAAAAAATTTGAAAAAGAAAAAGTGCCTTGGTGAAAACCTAGCAAATAGGCACCTTGGTAGAAAATTTTTTTTTTATAAAAGAGAAAAAGAGCAATAAATTCAATTGGTGAAAACCTGGTAAACAAGTGCCATTGAAAGTCAAGTCAAGTCTCATTTCGCTTTTCCTAGCCATCCTTGTATATATTGCATTTGCCAGGATTTGTAAATATTACATAATAAATCCCAGAGTTACATTTGTAAATACCCAAAGCTTTCATCATAAATCTAAAAATTGTCCAAGTCCAACATCGTAATGGAATCAAACTGGGGGCAATATATCCTAAATTAGGGAGATTCATCAAATAGACACCAATTGACACAAATCAATGCATCCAACCACAAGCACAATACCTAGACGTTCAATTCGAATCCTAATCCAAATTTTGATCTCACAATGAATAACTTTGATCCTTGATTGCACATAGACCTTATTTTATGAGGATTAAAAAGAACAATCAAATATAAAATGGATGAAGTTCTACTTGAAATGCGGATTTGAAAAACAATACAAATTTTTTTTTATAAGTGTTTACTTTATTGGTGAAATCATGTCTTTTTTGGCAAATTGTTGAAGTCTTGGGATAGATAAGCAATGATAAAAGCATGACATTTTCTTGATTCCTGCATAAGTGTCCTAAGATTAAGGTTTTAAGATATGTATCATCCGTCTAATGACATAATCATCAAAGAATCATTGAGGACATGTACATATGGAAAAACTCAAATCTCTATTTGTTTATGCAACATGATACCTTGGTCATTTTGATCTTCAATATGTCAAAATCCACTTGCAACATTAAATCTGATGAAAGTGGTATTTAGACTATCATGGTTGAAAATATAACTAGTGATAGTTGTACCAGCTTTAGGCATGTAACTCAGAAGGAAAGAGGTATTCATATCATCATGGTTGAATCAATGAGGATTGTACCAATTTTGGTTTCAAAAGGATTGATGATGAAAATAAGCATCTTAATTCTTGAATAGAGACAACTAGCTGCATCCATAATAGATTATGTGCATATTAGCTTGCATATGGATCCTTTTTCTTAAAATTTGTCATAAAAGATGAAAGGGGTGGAGTTTAGATAAAATGAAAAAAATTGTCATTACTTTATGTGATCGAATGTGTTGGATATCAAAATCAAATTTGCATCTTAGTTAGATTTGCATGGTAGGTAGATTGTATTGGCATAAGTACATTTATTAGACCCATTAATCATTATTCATGTAAGTACATTTATGAGAATCATTATTCATGTAAGTACATTTATGAGAATCATTAATCATTAACTTGCATCCATTAGGTTAATTTATTAATCATTAAATTAGTCTTCATTATCTCATAATCATTAATCATTAAGTAAGCATTTAGTTTAATTCATTAATCATTAAATAAAATTATATTAGATTCATTATACATTATCCATTAGATCCATTTAAGAGTTAATTGCATCCATTAATCATTATTCCTTTAGATTACGTTCAATATACATTATCCATTAGATCCATCTAAGATAAATTGCATCTATTATCTATTAAACTGCATTAAGTCCATAAATATCATTAATCATTACTCATCAATCATAGTATTAAAGCATTAATCATTATCCATTTAGTAATAAAACTGCATTTAGAAACATTTACATGCATTACATCATATTAAACTCATCCATTGCATTAAATATCCATAATAAGCATTAAATATCCATAATAAGCATTAATCATTACAACATATCAAAATCCATACATCTACGCTATGTCATAACTAAGGCATCCATCCATAAAAAGAAAGTAAAGTAAATGCATTCATATCATTTTTGCATCAGAAAAACATATTAAAAAGGAGGATATAGATATAAATCATATAGAACTGCATATCATCATAAAATCAAAGTCCAATACATAATGACATCAAGTAAAGAAAATTCCCTCATATAAATCAAATACTGTCAAATGTCCATCACATAATCAAATTCTATCAAGAGTACATCAGTATATAGATCTTGATAAAAATGATACATGGTACATCAAATGTATGCACAATATACATCAACTAGCACCACTGGCATCTCCACCTGTACCTACCCTTGCACCATCTATACCGAGACCATATGTGTATGTGCTAGGACCTTTGTTGGAACTAGGCTAGGAACTATTCTGATCCATAGAATCCATAAATGTTTGCATCGTGGTACTAAACTGTGTCATTTGATGTCTCATTTGTGACACATCTTCATGTAATGATCTAACATCCCAAACCAGAGTATCAGGAGATTGTGACACTAGAGTTGTCTATTATGGCGGAACAAGAGGTGCTATAGGATCCACCTGTGGAGATACTTGTGGGGAAACCTATGGATAAACCCTGACTACTTGAGGTCTATGCTAACCCCAACCAACATTTCTAATCTGGCGAAGGGCTCTCAAAGGTCCCCCTCTCATCTGCACCCTGCCTCCTCGCATTCGTACACCACCTCTAGAAATCATAGGGAAAATAATAGGTATTATGGATCATCGACCCCGTCTGTCTCTCCCAGCTCTCTACCCTTGTCTCCCACCTTTCTTACCACCACTGTCATCATTATCATTTGATCGATCATCAATATCTAGAACAGGCTCATCTAGATCTATGAATCGAGGAAACGGGTTCTGACTGAACCATTATGTGTAGTCATCAGTCATACCTGCATCTACAATATGCTCTCTCATGTCCTAGGATAAATGTGGAAGGCCCAGAAGTCCATCACGAGAAACACAGAAATTAATCTGAGGACTCTATGTACTAGAAGTACCTTTATAGGATTAGTTTTCCAGTATTTAAATCAAAATAAACTAAATTACCACAACTATTGACCTATTTTATGAAAATAAGAGCAATAAACATCCTATAGATCTCTAATTAGGTTTTCTAATGCAAAGCTCTCAGCAAGCTTCCACTAGTGACAACCCTAAAATGAGAAAATGATAAATGATTACACAATTCAAGCCTATTTCAAAGAAACTATGCTTTTATGCATAAAATGCCTTTCTAGCTCAAATTTGCAATAACTTGGATACAATTCTCAGATTTGTGGATCCTTTTCTCTTGATTTTAGCCTTCTATTTATATATTTTAGCAAGCATAGGGGGTGGAGTTACTTTGATCATGGTTGAATTAAGGTTTAGTCCATGGTTTCAATTATGGGGACAATTTAAATAGTTTTTCCTTAAAGCTTGGGACAATGAGACAAAATGAGTGGTCAAGATGCTCTCACCTTATGAGTGATTGAGATTCAATTTTGGCTTAATCCATGCGAGTCCAATCCTCAATTCCTATTGGTTGAAGTAATTTCCTCCCATGTGGTGGATGAGGGAAACTGGGAATTAATTAATTAAATTTTATTGATTTCTTTAGCCATGTGTACCCCTTGAATGGGTTGATTTGATTTTTAATTGAACTAAACAATTAATTAGATTAATTGCATAATTAATTAATTTATTTGATTTAATTGATTTGTTTGGCTTTTGATTTTCAATTAATATTTGATTTTTGACTTGATTGCAATTAATATCTTGATTTTGTCTTAGTTACTCACTTGATTTGATCTTGACCAATTTTAGGTGTCTACAGATCCCATAAGGATCTCTCCACCTAAACACGAGCATACAATGCCAAACTCTATGGCATACCCTATATCCGACCAAACTGACAAAGTACCCTATGAAAGAAGAATCTCTCAATAACTAGAGGGGTACGACCTATCATCCATCGTGGCATACACATGAAAGGTAGCACACTAGCATCTTCTACCCACAGCTCACAACCCAGATATGGCCACCAAGTCACCTAATCAATGTCATCTAGAATGTGTCACCAATATTTGACCTTGCCCAGATGAGACTGGAAAACTATACCCTCATAAATGTAAGAAAAGGGCCACCCAGGATCTCTCTTGCGCACTACAACTAGTCTACTAATCGGGATGTTCTCCCACATCTATAACTGTAAAATAATAGCCCCAGTAGATAACGTTGCATCATGCCTATATACAACGTGATGCAACTCATGATAGAGTTGCGCTAATGCACAGGAGACACAATCAAAATGATGAGGATGTTCGATCATATCCTCTAGGATATGACCCCAACCAACTGCAAAACCATGACCTTGATGATCTAGCAAGAGGAATCCGCCGATCAAGATGCCCAATATAGTAGGAAGCGCATGAAATGAAAGAAACTAAGACTAGGGAATTCTATCATCGTCGATGGAAGGATCACCAAATAGATGTCTGCACACTGATCTATCATACACCTGGTCGTAATAAACAATCTCTCTATGTGTAGGGATACAGAGTAGTTAGTAAACATCCTTGGGAGTGATGGTCATATCCCCAAGTGGAAAGTGAAAGGTATTATGGTCGGAGTGTCAATTCTCTACCATAGCAGTCAGTAAAACTTGATTCACTCAGAAATGAGGTATGTCTAGCAAGAACAAAAATTCACATCGACCGATCAAATGCCACTCATGAGCTCAAATCCTCAATCATGTCCAATGGCCATGGGTATAATCCTCAGACATACAACTTCCAGAGGTGAACCTGCAGAATCAAGTAACATTAAATCAATAATCAATCATCAAAAGTGAATTATCACAAGTTAATCGACATACCCTATCAGTATCATCATCAATTTTTGTAATTCTACTCAGAGAAGATGGAAAATAATCAACTTAATCAAACCAACCAACCAGGATTCACAATCAACATTCATCAAACGTGATCAAAACTAACACAAAACCACTTGTTTCACCATAGGACCAATCATTTTAATTCATTGATCAATCGCGTGAATCATTCAGATTGGATGACTCTATGAAAATCTGAAAACACTTGCAAAAAGGTGCATGTGCTACTTTACAGGTTGTATGCGCTATAACTCATAAGCGCTACTAAATTTATCAAATGCACTAAAAGAATGATCAAACGCACTAAAATAATTTGTACGTATCATTAAATTTTGAATGTGCTACTGTATGACACTCTACGCGATATAGAAAATCTAATTTGTGTTGACTAGCCTATACGCGCTTCCTAATTCATCAATCACCAAAACCTGACCTAGGGCATCCTATTGTACGCGCTACTAAATCTATCCTAAGTTTTATTTTATAATGCAGATGCACTAGAAAACTAACTTATTCACGCTACTAAATTTATTGTATGTGCTACTAATTTGTTTTGGCAGATTAAAAACATTTTGACACTGAAAAATCAATTTTTTTTGTAAATTAACAAAATTGACAAGGAAATTTTATCAGGGTACTCACCATAGGTCCGTAGTCTCGAGGACGTTGGTATCATCGGCCATGCTCGAACCTATGCTCTTGAATCGGCACAACCACCGTGAAACATGCAAAATGGTCAGAAATTGAATAGTAAAATTGACTTTTTACCCCTATATATAGCCATTTGACCTAAAAAGGGGCCTATTTTAGCAGGAAATTGATACAGGATTGAATTTAACCACCAAATTGACTAGATTG
The DNA here is from genome assembly GCA_027943335.1 of Chamaecyparis obtusa. Lineage (NCBI taxonomy): Eukaryota > Viridiplantae > Streptophyta > Pinopsida > Cupressales > Cupressaceae > Chamaecyparis > Chamaecyparis obtusa. The sequence goes on from BSBK01005883.1 coordinate 380,387, forward strand.
GGGGCATTCTTATCAATTAACCAGTCACATCATTATCGGAAATGAAATTGAAGTGAATGCAAAATCAAAATTATTGAAGGAAATTCATCAAAGCTCTTAATCTTTCATCAAAAGGCATTCCATTTAATTTTTGAGGGGGCATGCAGTCGTATCAGATATTGATTTAATCAGAATCTATTTCAGGATCAGCAAGCATGAAAATTTTGTAAAAATTTTCAAATCATCAATAGAGCATCAAAGTCAGCCAATCATTTCAGATCAGGCATTGTATCTAAGATCCATTATCGTATTGACTAATGAAATCATTAATCAATAAGGGCTTCACTAGGGAATCTGCATCAATCATCAAGATCGAATCGATAATTGAGACATCAAACATTCTTTGAACCAATGCACTCCGCACATTGATTCAAAGAGGGGCATTTGTAGACACCTAAAAATGGTTAGGACTAATCCAAGTGAGTAATCAAGGCAAAATCAAGAATTAATTGAAATCAAGGCCAAAAAGTATTAATTAAATCAAATAAATCATTTAATTATGCCATTAATTTAATTCCTAATATTTCTCACCTACCACATGGGAGGGAGTTACCTCAACCAGTAGGAATTGAGAATTGGACTCACATGGATCAAAGCCACATTGAATCTCAATCACTCACTTGGAGAATGCATCTTAACCACTCATTTTGTCTCATTGTCCCAAGCTTTGAGGACAAAATATTTAAATTGTCTCCCTGTTTGAAACCATGGACTTAACCCAAACTCAACCATGATTAACTTGACTCCACCCCCTATGCTTGGAGAAATCTATAAATAGAAGACAAAAATCGGGAGAATAGGATCCCAAGAGCATTTAGAATTTGCATCATTACTATAGTGAAATTGATCTAGAAACATAATTTAGCTTTGTTTTGAGTAAAATAGGATTAATTCATATCATTTAGCATTTTATTCTCATTTTAGAGTTGGCTCTAATGGATGCTTGCTGAGAGCATTGTATTAGCATCTTTAAATAGGGATCCATGAGATGTTTATTGCTTTAAGCTTTCAATTCATCATGTTTTAAAGTTTAATTTAGCTCAATTTGAATTGATTCTTAGCAAACTAATTTCATGAAGGTATTTCCGATACACACTACCTAACAGTTTCATTTCTTTGTGCTTCGAAAGAAAGCTTTAGAGTGTGTTCATGTGTATAAATTTGTAAAAGGAAAGCTCCCATGAATGGGTATGAATTTTTTATATGTATTTGTATATTTAATAGTAAAACCTCAAGTTGAATTCCATAATTGCTAAAATTTAAACTAGTATGACATTTTCAATCTCTTCACAAATTTAAAAAATATAACATTTACAATGTGTACTCCCTTTGTCATCAATCTAGAAATAGTTTTAAAATTAGTTGGTTATGCTTTATGATCTATATTAAATTGAATAAATATATATAAATGTAAATTTTCATTAAAAATTTGTATTTTGAACTAGTAAATATACTACTTGATCTTAAATGACTAGGGAAAAGATTATTGAAATCAAAGAATCTAAGTGTAAAAAATCCAATCATATCAATGATCATGCCCAAGGACACGATCTTTGTCTAGATTTTCATTATTCTATTATGGGCAGAATTAGATGTTCAAAAATCATAATTTTTTTTTTTTGATAAAATCTAAGGTATAAAAAACAATGGTGAGTTATTAAGGAGTATTGTGAGGGGATCACAATCGAAGGTTTAAATTTTTCATCATTCTAAGTGTTCGTTAAAACCCAAGATTGAATTAATAGTAAAATTAAAAATGATAAGGGATGGTAATGTGTGTTGATGCAAGATATGAACTAATTTGTATAGTTTAAAACTTATGATGAATCATAAATTGAAGTTATAGCATTTATTATAAATAAATTATACTAGTTTGTATGGATATTTGAAATAATTTATACTTATTTTAAATGAGTATAAATTATTTCACATAATTTATACTTGGGATAGTAATCATATTTGTCAAATAATCTGGATCAACAAAATTCATATTAAAAAAAATAGGCTTTTTATATACAAATTCGAATTGTTCTTCTCAAATTGGAAGTTATTTGAAACATATCGATGCTCCAACATTTCAACTAAATCAAGCCAATTGCAATATAAGACGCTAAATAAAATTACTATTATTAGTACTTGCCGATAGGCTAGCAAGTACTATTGCATCACTTTTTGCATTTCTTCCATTAAGTAGCGATTAAAACCAATTATTTGCACCAATTATAATTTAGTATTTTCTTATTTTGTTAAAAATAACACATATTCTATAGTTTAAATGTTAATTTTTTAAGTTTATAATTTGTAAAAATTATTTTTTGATGATATGATTGGCTAATACATTAAAATAATATTTCTATTTTTGTTGTATTATAAAATATTGAATTTTTTGGATTTATTTTAATATATATTATATAAATTTAGATTTAATAGAATAACATTATAATATTGTTGAAAAAGAGTTATTTGGACTAAATAATTAATATTAAAATTAATTATAAGTAGAACTATTTTACAATTTAAATTAATTATAAATGATATTTTATAATTATTTATAAAATTAAAAATATTATTAGAACTATAATTATAGTAATTTTATAATTTTTTATAATTAAATAATTACTTTACATATAAATTAAAATTAAAATTAAACTTAGTTATAAATTATTATAATTAAAAATTCACTTTACATATAAATCAAAATTAAAATAAAATTTATTTATAAAACTAAAGGCAAGTACTTGGTCACTACGTGGCACTTGTTATTTTAGTTCAATCTGGTTGTGTTTGATTTTTTTTTTCTAAAGCTTGATGTATGCTAAGGAGTTGCTGTATTGAAGTGACAATTGAGATTTTTTTGAAATACTTTAAATGTATTCCTTATTATTTGAACTAGTACCTTACATGCTAAATAAATTTACTATTATTATAGTAGTCCAAATCTAGTTAAGTTGATTGTTTATTTTTCCTAAATCTTGATGTATGCTAAGGAGTCACTATATTGGAGTGACAATTGATATTGCTTGCTTGACTATTAAAAGATAGATTGTTGTTTATGCTAATAGAGAATTATTGAATAGAGATTGCCTACAAGAAAAAACAAAATGATTTTTTCTCTTTTATCAAGATATGCTTTCAATGATGTGAAGTTGTCCTTAGATAATGTGTTTAAATAAATAGTTTTAGATGTTTAACTTAAGGTTGGGGTTGGGCAATTTCTTGAATTATATTATTAACATATTCAATAGAGCAATAAATATTAAAATAAAATAAATTTGAAAAATTTGAGATGATTGACAAATAGTAGAAAAACAAAAGTCTAGAAGTTGGTGGGGCAATTTCAAGCTCCCTATTTTTACAAAAAGATTCCAATTAATCCTGTGGCCAAAAATTATTTTGCTTCACTAGATCTTTTGTTTCTAAAAAAATAGATCTTGAAACTTTCTAAAGTACATGGCTCTTGATCTCCCATAATTCATTTCTAATATAAAAGTAGTTTCTAAATAAATAGATTTCGAAGTTTTAACTTATGGTTGTTCAAAACAAGCTATTATAAACCACTGTAACCTTTGACAACTGCCTCCCTGTCTATACCAAAATGGAGCTATGTAACAAGGAACGGACATCCATCAAAGGATAAAGTATTTTGGAGCTATGTAACACGGAATGGACATCCATCAAAGGATAAAGTATAGAGGAATTTCGTCAGAAGTTGTATTTAGAAATGCTCTGGTAGACATGCATGCACGCCAACTGTTTGACAGAATGCTCAAAGAGATCAGGCTAGTATCATCTATCAAAACATAATGGAAAGAAGGTTTTTGTTTGAAACGACCAGCCATTAAAAAAAAAGATTTTTTAAAGTCTGACAGAATGTCTCAAAGAGAACAGGGTGGGATAGCCATTGACGAATTTTGTCATGTATTTCAGTTGAAACGCGCAGGCATAAACGTATCCAAATTGCAGAAACACGGGCAAGGTAGTAAACTGTTTGATTAAATGCCTCAAAGAAGTGCGGTCAAGATCGCAAGATTAAGCATAAAATGGACTCGTTAAAAAAGATTTTTTGAAACTTTCGAGCGAATAGAATCCCCAACCTGAGCCAAGATGGGCATCGTTCAAGCACAACGAGAGGCAATATATTTTAACACAGAATACTGACTACTGTGCAGAAATGTTATTCTGTGTTAAATGTAATTTGAGATTAGGGCTTTTATTCGCTGTTATACAGAAAACCCATTTATAAAAGAGCTCCAATAAGAAAAAGGCCGTACAATCACTCCCGACAACTTGCAGTGGTTTTCTTTTAAAATACCGGAGCAGCATCAATGTTGAAGTGGGATGGTACAAAAGAGAAAAAGAGGTGTCCATAGCCAATGGGTTACGAGGGGAAATATATTGCCGTCCAATCCAGCCGTAACATGTCCTCCTGTAGACAAGCAGGCAAAATTCCATGAGTTGGGTAGCAGTCAATATCAAATAGATGCTCTATCTCTGTCTTCGAATCGTCAGCCACCAACTGTCACAAAACTGGCGGTGGATATGTAATCAGTACTTTCTGCATCACCATTATAATCGGAAACCAGAAATTAAAGGTCTCCAATTCTCCACGCTCTTTTTCGGTTTTCGAATATGACCGTATGGTACTGATTATCTTCAGAATCACGTACAATAATGGGGAAGGATAATGATCACACTGCAGAAACATAGCCCGTAGCTCAAGCTGGCTGTAATCCATTTCATTAGGCGTACCCTAGAACTTTGGATTTATTTATGTTTTAATTATAATCTATTTTATATGAATTTTATATTGTAATCTAGTTTTTATATTATAGTACTTTGATGGGATGATGAGAGGTTGCATTATGACAAAGGATTAGAATTGAGTGGGGTCATTTCATTTAGCATTTCTTAAAATTCTCAAGGTTTTTATTATTATAATTATATTTGAGGAAGGCTACCAGCCATCTATTGATCTTAAATGATAAATTGGGTTTTGATGATTTTTTGTTATTGTTTTCGTATGTAGTTTAACTTCTTATATTCATTGTTCTGGCTTCTAGGTAGTAATGATGTACCTTGTGGGACCTGTTATGTGCCCAAGGGTCAAAAAATGGTCATTTCAAAATCTCACCTGAAACCTACTTAAAGACACCCCAATAACCTTGGGCACTACAACCACCTCAAAAAGCTTGTCAATACTTTTGCACAAATGTTTGGCTTTTAGTTATCATTTTTTTTTTGGTTTCTGTAAGGGTTTGTTTGGTTGTTGGAATTGTCAAATTCTAGTATTTGACAATTTTGGAAGTTTTAAATCCGGAAAGTAGTTTTTGGAATATAGCTGGAACTGTTTGGTTCACCTAGAATTCATAATGAGAAGATGTTGAGAGGCTGAATTTTGGATTTATTTATGTTTATATTCTAATCTATTTTATATTGTAATCTAGTTTTTATATTATAGTACTTTGATAGGATGTTGAGAGGTTGCATTATGACAAAAGATTAGAATTGAGTCTATAAATGACCCATTTCATTTAGGATCTCTTAAAATTCTCAAGGTTTTCTTTATTATAATTATATTTGAGGAAGCTTACCAGCCATCTACTGATCTAAAATGATATATTGAATTTTGACAATTTTTTTTTTGTTTTCGTATGCAATTTAATTTCTTATATCTATTGTTATGGCTTCTAGGTAGAGATACCCAATAACCTTACACTATAATAGAGCCGGCTATGCAACCAACAATTTCCCCAACCCCCCAATCCATAGCGGCCTCACCATCACTCAATACATCCATGGGAGGTCATGCCCACCTCATGTTGTGTCGTTTCAATCAGCTCTCATCCCAATGCGGTAAACAAAATTGCAGCGGAGTACTTCTCATAGGTTTTGGAGCTTTGAAAAAATAAAATAAAAAAAAGTAAAACTACTAAAGTCCTATATAAATTAATAAATAAAAATGATTTGGAAATAATTATTAAGACTTCTTATATATATATATATATATTAAAGACTTTATATAAAAAAAATATTAAGACTTTTAAAAATAATATAATTCAATATAATAATATATTAATTAGTATGCGGTAAAATATAAATGCCAGAATTTATTAATGCCATAATTCACCTGAATTATATTTATTAAACGATTATAATCAAGTAGTTTTACTAAAAAAAATTAATATACAATTTAGAATCTTTTGAATTTACTGATTTCAATAGGATAGAATTAAAAATAAATAAAATTGTTTTATTATTGAATAATAATCTTTTTTATGTAAGAGCTAAAACAATTTCTATTTGGGATGGATGAATAGATTAAGTATAATTATAAAAAAAATAATTAATTAATTAATTAATATATAATTTTTTTAATACCTAGTTTGAAATAGAGTAAACAAATTAATTACTTTGAATAATTATATTTTTGTGCTAGGTTAAAAATGTTAGTCTCAATTAAAGTTAATGTTAGCTATACAAAGTCATCATACAATTTTTTTTTGGCACAAGACAAAAGTTACCAACTTGAAGATTAGGGTTAGATAATAATAGTTAAATAATGATATTATAAAAGTTTTTATATAAAATATATTATAAAAATTATATATAATATTTTATAAAAATTATATATAATATTTTATAATATATACTTATTATAATTATAAATAAAAATGAAATGCATGTTGTTTTTTAAATACTATATGATTTAACATTGAGGTAAGTGGCACAACAGAAAAGTTATCAATTTCAAGATTAGGGTTAGATAATAATAGTTTAATAATGATATTATCAAGATTTTTATATAAAATATATTATAAAAATTATATATAATATTTTATAATATACTTATTATAAATATAAATATAAATTTAAAATTTAGAATTATATATGAAAATTTTAATAATGTAATTGTTTTGATTTTTTAAAAAGTAAGTAATGTTATTCAAAAGTTCATATAATATATAATTTGTTAATTACATATATTATAAAATATTTTTTTATCAAAGAAAGAATATTATCTAGTGTAAAAATGTAGTACTAAAAATTTAAATATATAATTAAATATTAATATATTATGTTAATTATTTTAGTAATATTACCTTTAATAACAGTAAAAATAATAAACTAAAATGTAAACGTCTAAATGGTAAACTAAAACGCATATCTTACGAAGGGGGACACTTGATTTTTTCCAATCTTCCCTTATATATTTTACGTTTTAGCTTACGATTTATCCAATACCCACATTGGAGCTGACGGCGACTGACAGTACTCCACTGTAGTTTCATTTTTCGCACTTAGTCATTGGGATGGGAGCTGACTGAAACGACACAGGAGGAGGGCATGGATGTATGGGAGGCCGCTATGCATGGTGGGGGGTAGGAAGAAATTGTCGGCTACATAGCTGGCTCCCACTATAACCACCTCAAAACTTGTCAATACTTATGTACAAATGTTCGACTTTTAGTTATCAGACTTTTAGTTTCTTTAAAGTTAGTAGCTGGGTGGTTAGGTGGGCGTGGAGTGTGCAGTTACTAGAACGTGGGTGGCAATTGGTGCTCTTCCCCTATTTTATATGAAAAATATAATATTATATTGCAATGCAATTTTTATATGATAATATTTTGATTGGATGTTGAGGCATTGCATTAGGGAAAAGGGTTAAAGTTGAAGTCATCTTAATCCATTTATTAGCCCTCTAAAACTCTCAATTTTATTATTTTATTATAGTCATATAAAATATAATATAATATTATAATCTAATTTTTATATTATAATGTTGGGCTATGTTCTATGTACACATAGGCATAACCCAAGTGCATAGTAAACCATTTCATAAGATGTCCTTTAAAACTTTTGACTTTTTATTATTATAATTGTACTATTTTTATATGAAAATATATTATTGTAAATAATCTATTTTTAGTATTATAATATTTTGATAGGATGTTGAGACATTGCATTAGGGCAAAAGGTTAAAGTTGAGGCTATCAACAATCCATTTAATTTGGCATCCTCCATTACTCTAGATTGTTTTAATTATAATCATAATATTTTATATGAAAAGATAATATTATATGGTAATCTAACCTTTTTTATATAATAATATTTTGATAGGATGTTGAGGCATTACATTAGGACAAAAGGTTAAAGTTGATGTTATCAATAATCTCTTTTATTATACATCTTCTAAAATCTTGAATTTATTTTTTATTGTAATCACATTATTTTTATATAAAATAGAATATTACATTATAATATTTTGATAGAAAACTTCTTTTCTTCGGGTTGTTTAGGCTCTTGGTCCTTTTATCATTTGGCATCTCTAGTTGGAGAGGAATCAGAGTGTTTTTTAGAATGCAAGGATGGAATCTATACACTTGTGGTGGAGAATTATTCATTCACTTCGTAAGACTGTTTTGGCTAAGTGTGATTTAACTAGAGGTATGGATCCTAGAGATGATGTTATTTCTAATTATCTTAATTTTCCTATCTAGGGGGGTGTTTCGAGGTATGCTAGTCATGGTAGCATTACTAAAGGTAGACATCCTTTGTGGAGGATCAATTGGGAGGGTCATTGGGCTCCCCCTCCTTCTAGAGTTTTAAAAATTAAAATTGATGGCTCATCTTGAGGGAATCCTAGGCATGTTGGTGTTGGCGGAGTTGGTCGAGATAGTTCTAGTGATGTTCAATTTATTTTTTTCTATTTATAAGGGATTTCATACGAATAATCTAATTGAGGCTCTTGCCATTATGTATATTGTTCAACATTGTTGTGCTCTTGGCTGGCATAGAATTATTTGCAAGTCTGATTCTTAGGTGGTAGTGTCCCTGTTAACTGGACAAACACTTGGGGATGTTAGTTGGCACTTAGCTTTGATTATCAAATAGACTCTTATGTTGTGCAACTCCTTGGAATCTATTACTTTTACACACATCCCTAAGGAATGGAATGTCGTTGTAGATTGTTTGGCTAAATAGGCTTCAGATCAAATGTAGGATTAGAATATTGTGGATAAGGGGAAATTACCTCCTCATATATTTCATATGTATAGTGACTTAGTTATATAGTGTTTTCCTTGCTAGGCACAATTCTTATTTTGTATATCTTTTGTGTTCTAGAATAAATTTTTACCCCTCTTTTATTGAGAATATTTTGATAAGATGCTAAAACATTACATTAGGACAAAGGGTTAAAGTTGTAGTAATTCCATTATGTTAGAATGTGAGGTTGATGTTATCAAATGGTTTTATCATTAATGGTTGTTATTGATGTCAACCTACTCTTCTTGCAGCCTATGTGTGTATTAGTTGTTGTGTATCCGGTAGATTGTTGTATCGGTTGATGTGTACCGATAGCCTAGTATATTGGTTGGTGTGTTCACCGATAGTTTTCTGGTTTGTGGAATCTACATCTTGGTAGATTGTGTGTTTTAGTTCAATCCTATCTATATTTTTTTTGGTCCAAGCCATGTAATTGTAATGTGCTAAATATATATGTTGAAACCGAGTTCTTTGGAGATGGTGTAGTGTGTTGGATTGAGGGAGGCATGTTGTCTTGATTGAGATGGTCCTCAATTCATTCCTTACCACCATGGGAATGTTTTGTTGTGACCTATTTCAAATTATCTATCCAACATGATGGATCTCTTTGTGTTGTATATATGGAGTGAGGAGCATAGTTTTTCATGCATCAATGAAGTATCAATCAAATCTCATACGTGTTGATATGAAAAGTGGTTGTGAATCTATTTGCTAGAGATCTTTTTTCATGGTTAGAAACCTATTGATCTTAGCGGTGGATTCTATCTCTTTTCATATTTTCTGTTTGTGATTCTTGTATCAGTAGTGAACCCTTGTGTATCGATAATGAGCCCTTGTGTATCGGCAATGAGCCTTTGTATCTATAGTGAGAAGTCTTGATAGTGATCCTTTGTATAAATTACCATACCAATGTCACCTTAATAGGTGTTTTTACATTTCATGAGAATTAGCTTCTCCATGGTTTTTCTCATCTTGGGTTTTCCACGTAAAATCTAGTGTTCTCTATGTTGGTGTTTCTATGTTCTTAATTGTATATATTTTATGTGAATGTTGATGTTCTTAACTAACATATCTAAATTTTTTATATCTATTAATGAATAGTGGTAAAATGGAATCACATCTATTCAAATGTATATGATGTATGTGTATGGGGGAAATATGAGATCCACCCTTAAATCCAAATTCCCAAAGGAGAGATCCAATTTGATCAACCAAAAGGCTAATTCACAATTAAATCAATCTATGGAGAATATGAAAGAGAGAGAAAAACCCTATATTTCCCTATGGAGAATTATGCTTACAATCTGAAATAATTAAAATACAAGTACTAACCTCAAATTAGGGAAAATCTAGAAAATGCCAATTTCTGATGTTTGTGTGTACTTTCAAGCAATTCTGCAACCTATTTTGGACTGGAAATGCCGAGACGGAGAAAACCCAGAAATCTTTTGTCTTTCCGACGATAGGTAGTCTTTGACCCTCATAAAAGGTCAAAGGCTACATTCTTTATTTGAAGGTAGATTCTGACTTTGTTCGCAGATCTTGAAAGTTCACTAAAAAGGGTATCCAAATCCGCTCTCAGATCTAAAATTATTCACCTGTACCTGCAAGAAAATGGGGGTTTTGTTTGTATGGGGGTTTGCCTTGGTCAAACCCCAATTTAGGAGTTAACCTTGAAATTGAATTGAAATGTAGTGTGCATAAACAAAGTAATTGAAATAATTCACCTCGCTTATGTTGAAGTCCTTGTAGAGGATTCGAATCCTCAAATCCACAAGTAGGAATGCTTCAATGGATGTAGAATGAATGTATGATGTCTCAAATCAATGGCATTTGATCTTCAACACCAATCTTGAATAGTTCTTTGCATATGAGGAGGCTTGGATGAATGTAGAAGGATGGATCTTCAAGGGGGGGCTCCAAAGAGATTGAATCTTTCAATGGCTAACAATGGATCTCCTTGATGGATAAATGCTTGAACACTTGAATGCTTGAAAGCTTTCTTGAATTCTTGAATTCACTTGCTTTCACTTGAGAGCTTGATGGCAAAAGAAGATGTGAATGATGGATGTGAAAATAAGAGAGCAAGGCCTCCTTTTATAGTGAACTAGGGCACAATCCTCTAGAGGGGCCACCTTGGAGAATTAAATCCAATTAGGTCCTAACCTTTAGAAACTATACCTAGATTAAATCAAATTTAAGGATTTACCATTTTGAAACCCAAAATGGCTGACCCGGAGGCGGGAAAACAAATATCCCTGAAACCTGACACCTGAAAATCAAGGAAACTTAAAATCTGGACAGGGGGTCAAGGACGAGGTTGTATCTGACCAGGTCAGGATAGAGGTTGACTTTGACCTTATGGTCAAAAACCTTAGGATCCTGACCCAAAATGCTTGGAAATGTAGATTGAAGTTAAAAATGGGTGCAGAAGGAAGCAAAACAGGGGGAAAAGTCAAATACATGCAAAGACCTGATCAAGGCGCTTAACATGACCCCAGACCACTTACTCGGAGGGCTAAATGCTCTTATCATGGAAGTGCTTCCATTTTAAGATGATACATGTTTGTGGGAATAACTGATTCACCCCCCCCCCCCTTAGATAGTCATCCTATTCAACACAATAATGGGGTCATGGTCTATAATTTCAAATTCTAAAACTTTTAAACTAGTATTAAGCGTATTATAAATGTGAAGAACAAAGTAACAATTTATCAATGGAACTTAACATAATAGTTTTATGGATCAAGCCATAATACATAAAGATGTGATAATTTGTTTTTAAACATCTTAAATGTCTTCCCCAAGTTCTAGGGTATAAATGTCAAACAATATATTAAGGATTAATAATCAATTTATAAGTTTGTATGCTGTGTCAATTGTGTACCCATCTAGAAACACACAAAATTCAATAAGACATTAGTTCAATGAGTTAGTACATCAAAAAATAATCAAATTCATATCAAAACTCATTAAAAGCATCCTATTGCTTCCTATTCATGAGGATTCGTTAATCTATTTAGTGCTCTCAAAATGCATATTAGATTTATTTGAATGACAACTCATGAAATAGAAGATTAAAACATGAAATACGTCTACATTATGCAAATTTGATCAAATGTTGTGATGATATGATTGAATTGATGCTAGGTTGATCCTAATTGATGCAAATGATGATGAATTTGAGCTAAGAAGCAAGCTAAGTTTTGAAATTATGCAGCTACATGATTGAATTGAATGATGAAATGAGCTAAAATGATGTAATTCAACTTGAATGATTTTTCTAGGTTCTCAAGGCTTCAAATGAGTGTATTTGAAATGAATGGTCAAGATTCATCAATTTGAAATGAATGGAAGTAATAGAAAAGGCATGTGAGTAATCCTTATGCTTTGCTTGTATTGGTTGAATTGTGTCAAGTTGGTTATCCCTTTAAATTTGTTGATTGACAAGTGGCATTAGTTGAGAGAATATTTGGCTTTAAATTAAATGAAATTAATTAATTTCCTTAGCCACATGAGTTTTTTTATTTTGAATTAATTAATTGGATAGGAAAATTAATTGATTATTTAATATTAATTAATTATGTGATTAAATTGATTAAATTTAATTACCCAATTGAACTTTGATTTAATTTGTGAGGATTTAATCACTTGATTTATCTTGATCATTTTTATGTGCATGCATTTTCTCCTCTTTGAATCAATGTGTGGGAAATGCGTCGATTCATAGAATGTCTTATATTGCCCTGCTTGTTGATGGGAACTAGTGAGATTATTGTTGGAGATTTTCCAGCAAGCCAGTGCTGACTATATGTTTGTCATTGATGACAACATATGGTAAGTAGCATGCGTGGAAGACTTATGCAGTAAGCTTTGAGTATATGTAGCATGGACATGTTATCGGCATGATATCATGGACATAGAGGTTAATTGTTAGTACAGACAGTTATGTAGCATTTTGTGTCAGCAGTGTTCTTGACAGAGTTACAGGCAGTGTTCTGTGAGTGATTGTCTGTATAGTTATCATGGAGCCTTGCGCATTTGGATATGTGATGGAGACATTTCAGTGTTGTTACATTCATGGACACAGAGTTTGATGTGTAGTAGAAGTGAAGTTATGCAGTTGCTATTCACCAGTTACAGTTTCATGTGTTTATCTAGAAGAGCCGATAGAGATTATATTGGTACAGGAGTTGCACCTATCATTTCAGTATGCGTGCTTGGATTAGTGATTGGAGAAGAGTTAAGAATGTTTGGTTAAGAACGCATGATTTAATTCAGCTTGAGGAGAAAGTATCAGTTAATTTGGTAGAGCCGACAGTGTGTAGCGTGTGTTTACACTTATTGATTTGGACAGGTCCCAGTTTGTGTTGCGTGCTTAGTAGAGCCGACCAAGATGTTATTGGAGAGTTTTATTGTTTCTCTAATATGATTTCAAGGTGGTTCTAACAAGCCAACTTGATTATATCATTTAGAGGAAAGATACTTATAGCTGGTCATTTGTGATCGCTAGTAGTATGGCATGGAGATGAAAGATTAGAGCAGAGCAGAGAGTGTGAAGTATTATGCCATCAAGAAGAGGTCTATGTGATAGAGAAGATAGAGTGTTCTATTCATTGGAACTGATCAAGACAACAAGTCTACCTCATAGCTCACCAAGATTTAGATATAGTGTGTATCTTTTATTCAGAAGGTTGCATCCTTCACCGCTCTAAGCAGTGAGCTCTCAGACAGTGCCTCCTCACCCCTAACAGGGTCAATCATAAAAGACTCCTAACAGGGTCTGACCTTTGACCAGGTCACTGTACTAAAAGAATTGTAAAGATCAACTCCTAACAAGGTTGTAAGATCTTCTAACAAGGATCATTATACACTAGTTTAGTTTATTAGTGGGTGTTAATTCTCACTGGGGTTTTTATCTATTTGGGTTTCCCCGTAACCAAATTATTGGTGTTGTGTGTTCAAGTGTTTTTTCATTGTGTTTATGCTTAAAGTTTAAGTATACTTAATTGGATAAAGAATTGAAACTTGTAGATAACTGTTTCACCCCCCTCCCCTCTCAGTTATCTCTTGGGACTATTCCTAACAATTATGATTGCTGATGTCTCATGTCAGATATGAGTTTGATGAGTTGATAGATCAAGAGAACTGATAATACCAATATTTGGATTGAGCGAATAGTTTGATATGGGTCTTGATGAAACTTCTCATGAAATGATGGTGTTCAACTTGAATTTGTGTTTGATGTGATGTCCGATAATGGATTGGTGATTAGAGTTAGCACTATCAATTTGATATGGCTCCTGATGAAATTGATATGGTAATATTAGAAAGATACTGAAGATACCAATATTGATCAAAACTAGTAACCAATTTGATATGGGTCCTGATGAAATTGATTACAATTCAAAAGATACTAAAGTCAAGAATGAGTAATTTGATATGAGTATGATGAAATCACTCATTTAAGATCTTGATTCAAACAATAAACTTGATATGGATCATGATGAAGCTGATTATCCAATGATTCTCTGATAAGGACACTATCAATTTGATATGGTTTCTGATGAAATTGATATGCCCATGTTGATTTGATGATGATGATGATGATATTGTCAATTTGATATCCTAGTTGAGACAACCAACTTGATATGGGTCTTGATGAAGTTGATATTCCCCTAGTGATGTGATTTAGTTTGATTTGATATGTTCCTTGATTTGATTGATGATTTGATGATTCGATTGATGATGAGGGTTTTGTTGATTCATTGATGACAAAATTTGATGTTTTGAATTGTTTCAATGCTTTGATTCTGAAAATTATCTGATTATGATGAATAAGTGCCCCTGATTGTGAAATTTTGATAATGATGAATAAGTACCCCAATGTGAGAATGTGTTGATTATGCCCCTCAAGAGGTAAATAAAAATGTAATGATGATATTTGGATAATTTTGGAATTGATAATGAATTGATTTGAATGATATTTGAGTGGTGTTGAATTGATTTTGAATTGTTTTGAATGATTTTGAGTGATGTTGAATAATTTTTTATTTAGCTCCCTATAATGTGTTGGTGAGTGGTCAACACATGCACACATATGCACATGTATGCACATGCACATATATGGAATGTTGTCATTTATAGAAACACTTATCCATTTTATGGTCACACATATTGGATATGATGAATATGTTTAATACAGTTGTTGAATGGAAAAATGCCTAAGTCCACAGACTATTCCAGTAACCCAGTCTGATAGAGAAGCTTAGAGAGCTTTATAGAAGTTAAATTAAGGCTTGCGATCTTAAGGACATACTTGCAGGACACCAATGAACACATGTGTGAGGTCACATGTGCTAGTATTGAAGGATCGAAGCGATATGCTCAGTTGATTGGATGCAAAGACAATAAACAAAGCATAACATGTTAGCAATCATTGAGGCTGACCTTGTGAACGTTTGGAAAGATATTTTTGGATGCTATCTTGGATTTACAGCCGGCTAAGGGTGGTAATAAAGAACACAATTTCACTTGAATTAATATAATATTTAGCTAGAGTAATGTTGACTATCTTTTTTAATTATACTTCTAACAAGGTATAAGTATACAAACAATTTTTTAAAAGTGTGTGATGGGGACATGAAGATATGGATGGTTGTTAGATGTAAATTGTAAAGACATCTAAAAGGAAGAGCAGAGATCAAAAGAAAAGAGAACAAGAGTTATTCTAGGAATACTTTGTTAACTCTTTGTATTTGGGATAAAAGATTTGTTGTAAGTGTTGTTGCACCTATTGTACACCCCTAACAAGGTTTTTTTTCCTTTAACAGGGTTAATTCCTTATCAGGAATCTCATTGTATGCATCCCCTAATAGGGATTTTCCTATATTGTATTAATCAGCTCCTAACATGGTTAGAACTCGTAACAGGGTTTCAAGATTCATCGTGTAGAATTTTGTGGGTACCATCCCCACTGGGGTTTTCCCTTGGCTGGGGTTTCCTCAAAAATAAATATGGTGTTATAATTTCTTCTACGTTTATCTTTGTTGCATGGTTGTCCATTTTCTATTATATCTTTATCTTTTTCTTAAAGAAGATAAAGAATTTTAAGAATTTAATTAAGTATTGTAACACTGATTGACCCCCCCCAGTGTTACCAAATCCTAACAATTGGTAACAGAGCATGAGGCCCTTGAAAGAAAATATTAGCATCTTTGGGGAGATCAAGATGGATTTGGAAAACTTGAAGAAGAATTATGAAATGGATTTGGAAGATGTGGACATTGTTGTTAGGAATGGTAACACTAAGAAGGGGGGATGAATCAATGTTCACTATATTTTATCTTTTTACTTTATTCTTAAACTGAAGTTGAATACTTAAATACTGAAATGAACATCAACATAATTTTTACATGAAACATGAAATCAACACATAACACCAATATAGCTACGGGGAAACCCAAATAGGTAAAAACCCTGGTGGGAATTGACACCCACTAATATTCTATACTAGTGTTTTATGATCCTTGTTAGAAGATCCTTAACCCTGTTAGGAGTTTCTTTACAATATATTTAGTACAGTGACCTGGTCAAGGGTTGGACCCTATTAGGAGTCTTTACAATAATCCTGTTAGGGGTGAGGACACACTATCCTAGAGCTCACTACTCAAGTGGTGAAGGCTACAACCTTCTGATCTCAGATACACACTATATCTCCTGGATGAATTGGCACTGTGGCACTGCTTGTTTGATGAGTTCCTTTGATGTGTTGATGCTTTGACCTCTTGCAAAGCTCTAATACATCTTATCAACTCTTTGCACACTTCTACTCTTCTTGTTTCAACTCTTTAACAACTTCCATCCTGATTACAATGGGCACATCTAATATTTATGTGTATACAAAACAAATAACTAGGTTGGCCCTTTAACCGATTACATACAATGCTTCCAATTGAATTGGCTCAAGCGTGTTTACAAAAAAATATAATTACATGTAGGAAACCTAATTAAAATAGGTGCATAGCATTTACAACATAATAATATAACCGCAAACCAAAATACCAACAGTCGATTGCTTGCTCTGTTCTTCTCTGGCATTCACTATCTGTGCAACTTGAACTCTCTGTATCTTCCTCATACAGAATCTTCTGATCATGCACTCTTAGAATTAGCATGAATATGATGTTACCAACTTAACTTCTAGGGTGCATACCATAATTCTATTGTATGCATGTGTGTTGATGCTCTGATCTTCAGGTACTCTATACATTGTCCAGTCTTCAAAACTTAGCCAATTTCTGATCTTCTCATCAAGTGCTCTGACTCCAAAACACTATATGACTTTGTTGCCATAATGACAATGCTATTAATTCATATACACTAGTGTAGTCAACTTTCCAACAATCTCCCCCTTTGTCATTAATGGCAACAAAGGAATATGGCATAGTTACTAACTGTCCCTTAATACAAAAATACTTAATCATATTCTATCTTATATCTCCCTTATATTTTCTTACTATACATTTTCTTTACATAGCTATAGCTCCATATTATATACATACTCCCCTTTTAACATTAATGACAAAGGTGTTACAAGACTGAATCTGTACAAGTACTTACACTAAAAGTACATCCGGGTATGCAATCCATAGATTTTGGATCTCTTGCTTCCAAAATGAAATCAATGCATTGATTGTTTGGAGATGGGCACATAAGGCATACTGAAGTTTCTCCATCTTCTCCAAATCTGAACTAGGACCTTGATCATATGTCACCATGGTGGCATCAATCTCCTTCATATTCTAATTCAACACATCTAAGGAGAGCGCAAGAGCATTTCTAAGTTGAGTCTGCCTAGCCCTTACCTTTGACATCTCTTTTTCTGCCTTCTTAATTTTGTCAATTTATCCCTGATATACATTGTTGTACATGTTTATATCAGTAGAGGGATCTTCTACTAACTACCTCACCTTTTCAATCAAGGCCTCTACTTCTTGTATCTTCTTTTAGTGGTTAGCTGTCAACTTATCTTGATTCATATAGTCAGCAATAATTCTTCTTCTTTTTGTTGCAAACTCTTTCAAAGTTGCCTGTCCAACTTTGAGTGAACTAAGGTCAAGTGCAAAGTTACTGACCAATTCACTTAGCCTTTTCTTTCTATACTTTTCTTCTGCAACTTGAGATGCAGATTCTTCCAAGCTAGCAAAGTTAGTTTTAAAGGTTGTGAGGATGTTGCTAACATCATCAACTGTACTGACCTTAGACACTTTCTTGTCTGAAATCAACAAGCTATTCAATATGTTCATTGACTCCACAAATAACGGATTCCTCATCACTTGTTTCTCTTTGGCTTTTTCCATAGCTAAGACATTGATCTTGATCCGGTCTTCTTTTCCCCATGAATCCAAACTGGTTGTGTCAGGTGTCAAACTTGACAACAATGAAACTGAGTGTACTAGAGTGATAGGAGTGCTATCCATCACTTCTTTCTTTACTTTGATTAACATTTCAACTGATGGTTCATCTTCTTTTTCTTCTTCTTTTCCTTTATCTGTTTGTGTTTCCTTTCCTTTTTCTTTTTCTATCTCTTTTTATTTTTCTACCTCAGGTGAGTTACCACCGCATAGTATTTCAACTTCTTGTGTGCTTACAAAAGATTCTTCAAACTTGTTCAAATCCATGTCTGTGGCTGCCATAGTAAATTTTACATTATCAATAAAAATTGAGTCATCCTTGAGTGTCTTTGTCATGGGTGCAAACTTATCTACCTCCGTATGTGTTTCAACTATAGGCGTTGAGTCCTAGGGACCTATCATAGATATATTAGTGGGCTCTGCCACCTTGATTTCCTTTATGGGCATTTGAGTTGTAGGCATAGCAGGTGGGTATATGTGCCTATTCATGAAAACCTTCTCAAATGATTTCTTAGTTTCCTTAGCAATTAGTTCATAGTTCTTATCCATGATATTTAATGTTCTTGTCTTGGTTCTGAGGTGAGGTTTCACCAGATCTAATAGTAAGGTCTTTTCCTCAAAAGAAAACACTAGTAAATTCTCATCTAAGATCTTCTCTCTTATTCTTAGATCTTCCTCCATTACTTGTCTCTTCAAGAAATCTAAAATGTTCCAAACACTGTCTGGAATCATAGTTTTCAATTCTAGCACTGTCTTCTTAAACTTAAGCATGTGTTTGACAATCATGCCATGAATCTCTGACTTATCCATTTCACTGTACTTATCATAAAATTTTCCTATTTGATCAATCCTTCCTTCATCAACAACCCTTTTACTCAATACTTGAAGACTAGGTCTGAAACCTACCTCTGAAGGTGCTTGAGTGTTTCTTTTCCTTCTTGTTGCTCACGAGGATGGATGACAGGTGCTGATCTATTTCTTCCTCTTTTCTATTGTCTTATACTTTGGAGGAGCAGTAAGATCAATTGTTACTATGGGCGTAGGAGGGGCAACATCAAATTTACCCTTCTGATCATCTGATTCTTTAATTTTCACCTTCTTCATCTTTGGATCATCAAATTCTATCTTTGATGCAGATGCACTCTCTATCTCCAAAGAAATCTTCTCTTTCCTTGCTTTATCTAAGTCGGCTTGGGATACTCCATGAATTTTTAGAATCTTTGAAGTGACTTTGGCAACCTTTCTTTTTGTTGCTGCGTTGTTCAATACATCTACTTCTCTTGTTTTCTCTTCATAAGTTCCCCATCTAGGTTCATTGGGGTCGTTAGGTGCTGACAACAGAACTTGAGCATAAGCCTCTAGAATTGGTTCCTCAACCTCATATCCAAGTGGATGAATCCACTTTATCCTTGGTTCAACTGCTTCCATACAATTTGTATTAGTCTCCACCATAAAGCAAATACTATCTTTGTACTTTTCAACAATGCTTTTTGGAATCTTGTATCTCATCTGCATTTTGACCCTAAATGTTTTCAATTCAAGTGTCATGTAATCTTTTAGTGTGCTCTTAGTAGATGCCTTGAAGGATATCTATGGCATAGTAGGAATAGTCTTGTCTAAGTATAAATCTGACACCTTTCCAAGAATGTGGAAATACATGTATATGATCAGAGACCCAAATCTAAATATCTCGGTCTTGTCATGTTTAATAGATTTGATGTTGTCTATAAGTTGTCCATGCAGGATCTTGCACAGATTGAACTCTCCATTCTCTCTCACAAGTCTTATTGCTACAAGAATTGTGGCCGCTGACACACTGTTCACCCCACTAGTGTGTTGAAACCTATACCCTAGTATCATAGACATCAATTTGATGTCTTTCTCCTCTATATGTTCTATAGTCATTCTGCACCTATCACTTCTTGATTTTCATGTTTGTTCAACAATCTTTCTTACATCCTTACCCATTGGAAGAATGACGCCTATTCTTGAGAGGCTTGTCATCTCATGAATTAGGTCTCCAGTGATCCTTACTAGAACTTCAACTATCCAGAATAGGTCATCATGAATTTTGCTAAGTAGAATCTTTACCCACTCAGACTCATAGAACTCATATGTAGTCGCATATTCAGTAATTGGGTGGTTTTCAAACTACGCATACTCAGCCAAGAAGGTTTTATCTAGTTTCATCATGGTTTCTAAATGCGCTCTTATTCTGTCAAGTCCTACAGGCTCCTTCTTACAATATATGTATGCATAGATGTCTTCGACATGCATAACACCCATAGGCGTGTGGGAGAATAACCCCTTCTAGGTCATCCAATGTGGATTTGAATGGGTGCCTCTTAAATAAATATCTTTTCTTCTCCGCAACATCAAATAAAATAGGAGTAGCCATCACTTACTTGTATATCACTTTCTTAATGGTTTCCAAGAACTTCTAAATCGGCGCGACAGATTAGGGCTTTTGCAACCGATCAAATGCACTACTAATCGTTGGTGAATTAATTTGCAATCCTTTGCTATCAAATTCTAGGGCTCCTCTTCTCTCTAATCACTTTGAATTTGAATGCAATGAGAGATCTAAAGGCTTATGTGTACTTTAAAGTAATAATTTTTCCATTAATGCTTGCCGCGTGAACCAGGTTCACTGATAATTTCCAACTTTTATTCTGTAAACAATCAACTAGTGCACTCTTGCACATAGGTTCTGCTAGTCTCCAAAAGCTTAAGTCCAAGGGCGCATACTCTGAGGGTGAGTATACTGGCCGCACAGGGGTTTAGAGATAAATTAGCTCCCCCTATGACCATGAGGGCCATTCATCCAGATGTAGAGGGTGTGTCCACTGTGGATGCATCCAATACATTCTCATCAACCTTATCCTTCTTTGTCTTTGACCAAATAAAGCTCGCATCCTCTGAAGCTTTCACAAACTTGACTTCTCCTTCGGTATCCAATATTGTTTCTTTTGGTTTTTTAGGGCTTTCCTGACTTTGCATCCTTGATCTACAAAAATTTGAGATGTGTCCAACCTTGTTACAAGAGTGACAAATAACTGGAGGTCTTATATTCCTCGGCACATTGACATGGGTTACCATTTTACACCGTTTAGTTGAATGACCATTATAGTTACATATTTGACATGTAACATTTTGAGAACTTCTTATATTTGACTGATTCTGATTGTACCGAGTCTTGTTTTTTTGACTTGTCTTACAATTCATAGCTCTATGAACAAATTTATTGCATGAATGACATTAACCATTAAAAGGTATTACCTTTGTACAGTTCCTTGCTATATGTCCATGCTTGTTACATGCATAACAAGTGCGGTCTACTGGCTTGCGCTCATTCTTAGGTGGTTCAAAATTATCTTTAGTTTGATCTTCAGTCTTCTTAGTATCAGTAGAGCCTTTTTGTGCTTTCATCCTTGCTTACATGTTGTCAATCTAGTTTTGTGCTTCATTGTATCCAATGAAGCTAGTATCTCCTTTGAGTCTTCTAGCATACAACTAAGATTCTATCAAATCAGAACTTGTGTGTAATTTATCAATGTGATTCTTTGCATCTTTCAATTCAGATTCCAAGCTTTCTTTGATGTTCTTTAGCTCCAAGATTTCCATGTTTGCTTGCCTCAATTCTTCATTCAATTGAAGGTTCTCTTTGATATGTTCATCATAGACTTCCTGATTGTTAGTCAACTTGTCATCCAATTCGTCAATCTGTTCTTTCAGGGATGAATTTTCTTCATTGAGCTTTTTTATCATAATCCCTAAATCACTAGTAGAGCATTCTTTCAAATCTTTTCTTAGGCTTTTGATGACTGTTTGAGCATCACTGACTTTTTCTTTTAGTTCTTCAATTTCTTTTTCAAATCTGTCCAGGTCTTCAAGAGAAGATTCAAGATTTCTTTTCAGATGTTTCATTTCTTCTTTGTCCATGATCTGCTGAAGTGGTTAAACTTCTTTTCTGAGGACCAAAACTCTGATACCAATTGTTAGGAATGGGAACACTAAGAGGGGGGGGGGGGGGGGGGGGGGGGTGAATCAGTGTTCACTGTATTTTATCTTTTTACTTTATTCTTAAACTGAACTTGAATACTTAAATACTGAAATGAACATCAACATAAACATGAAACATGAAATCAACACATAACACCAATATGGTTATGGGGAAACCCAAATAGGTAAAAACCCCAGTGGAAATTGACACCCACTAATATTCTGTACTAGTGTTTTATGATCCTTGTTAGAAGATCCTTAACCCTGTTATGAGTTGCTTTACAATATATTTAGTACAGTGACCTAGTCAAGGGTTGGACCCTATTAGGAGTATTTACAATAAACCTAATAGGGGTGAGGACACACTATCCTAGAGCTCATTGCTCAAGTGGTGAAGGCTACAACCTTCTAATCTCAGATAAACACTATATCTGCTAGATGAACTGGCATTGTAACACTGCTTGTCTGATCAGTTCCTTTGATGCGTTGATGCTTTGACCTCTTGCAAAGCTCTAATACATCTTATGAACTCTTCGCACACTTCTACTCTTCTTGTTTCAACTCTTTAACAACTTCCATCCTGATTACAATGGGCACATCTAATATTTATATGTGTATACAAAATAAATAACTAGGTTGGCCCTTTAACCAATTACATACAACGCTTCCAATTGAATTGGCTCAAGCATGTTTACAAAAAAACATACTTACATGTTGGAAAACTAATTACAATAGGTGCATAGCCTTTACAACATAATAATATAACCATAAACCAAAATACCAACAGTCGGTTGCTTGCTCTATTCTTCTCTGACATTCACTGTCTGTGCAACTTGAACTCTCTGTATCTTCCTCATACGGAATCTTCTGATCATGCGCTCTTAGACTTAGCATGAATATGATGTTACCAATTTAACTTCTAGGGTGCATAGCATAATTCTATTGTATGCATGTGCACTAATGCTCTGATCTTCAAGTACTCTGTACACTATCCAGTCTTCAACACTTATCCAGTTTCTGATCTTCTCATCAAGTGCACTGACTCCAAAACACTATATGACTTTGTTGCCATAATGACAACACTATATTAAGTCATATACAGGTAAAAGCACAATCAGGTGTCACCTTTTAGGCTAACTTATTAGCATAGCTGAATTTTAGTATTTTGAACTAAAAATTAATTTTGGTCAAACATATGGTTTAGCTAGATTCATTCTAGCTAAGTTAGATAAGCTCTTTAACTTTTCCAATTGGAAATATCTATTACATGCATGTTTTATACAACTGTAGGTCTAATTACCATAAAAATAAAATTCTTTCAAAAAAGTGGTGTTTCAATAACTCCTAATCTTTTTAATGATATTTTAAAAAAAATAAAAAATACCCTTTTGTAGAGATTAGAGTCAAGAATATCCTCATATAAATTTTATAGTGTTTTAATTAGACATAGATGATTGTAATTAAAAATATTGCAAGTAGGTATTTTAACAGTCAAGGAGATGTTGATTCGGAGAAACAAAAAAATAGTAAATCATATTAAATAAATTTGAAAAACATATGGTGCACTAGTGGAGGGAGTCCTATTCAAGAATATATATATATATATATATATATATATATATATATATATATATATATATATATATATATATATATATATATATATATATATATATATATATATATATATATATATATATATATATGATTGGGATAGATTTGTTATGAAAAATATGTTGTGAGATGAAAACTGTCGATTTCAGTGAGTTGGAATTTGAATTGTTATAAAAGAGAAAATATAGGTCACAAACCAATTTTTATTTCTTCATGCACTAGCTATATATGTCATCTATGATATATTTTGAAATTAGGGGAAAACATGTTTATTTACATATAATTTTTTGGTGGGAACTAGACCCCTAATTTTCAACATTTTTCAGCACTTGAAAAATCGTCTTTAAAAATTTAAAAAATATATCAATTCTTATTCAAAAAAAATATTAAAAATATTAATCATTAAATTCATCTATTTTATCACATTTAATTAGTTTACATCATCTTCAAATTTGAAACATAAATGTCATTTTTATACTATTGAAGTTGAACAACTTTGATTTTGTTAGCCTTTTCCTTTGTAAAAGGGTGACAACTTATTGTGCTTTTACCCATACACCAGTGTAGTCAACTTGCCAACAATTTCTAACGCAGATAGAGTGGATCTAAAGTACAAGCTAAGGAAGGTAGATGACTTTATCAAGAAGTTGAAGAAGCAACTTGAACATGAAAGAAAATTGAGAGATGATCTTATGGAAGCACAAACTAGAGAGTTATTAGACCAAGATCAGATTGAGCAATTGAAGCATGAAAAGGATGAATTGGAGATCACAAAATTGAACTTGATGAAAGAACTTGATGTTGAAATAGAAGTAAATGGAAAATTGCAAAATGAACTATCAAGTACAAAGGATAGGATACAAACTTTGGAAAGCGAACTGAATACATTAAAGACAAAGTATGAAAGGGTAGATAAATATCAAGCATCACCATTACTAGTGAACTTGATTAGAATAAAGGTCGCATAGAAAAACTTCATGAGAGCAGAAAGAAATTGGATGAGAAAATTGACATGCAAAAGCCTATTGGAGACAAGACAGGAGTATGATTTAATGAAAATCTAGATCAGAGGAAAGATAGAGTTGTGGTAAATCTTGATTCACCTAAGAAGTTTGAATCTGAGGTTGTGATAGAAAAACCTGAGATACCTCCTTGAAAGGACAATGAAAAGGATTGCAGCCATGACGATCAATCAAAGAAACCAACTAAAAAAGGTATTCCTAAGCCCAAATTTACTAGTTTTTGTTTTAATTGTTACTTGTATGGACACAAGATAAGAGAATGTAGAAAACTAGATATGAGATCTACCAGACCTACATATGATCACTTGCATAATTTTCTTAAGAAGCAAAAAGAGAAAAGCTTCAATGAGGCAAATATGGAAAAAGGTGAATGTAGTAAAAATGCTAAACTTAGGCAACCTGAGGATTTAAGGAAACAAGTAAAGCTAATGATATTGTGCAAGATAATGTTTCTAATCCCAGTAAGTATGAAGCTAACAAAATAGTTGAAGAAGTTAAGAAACCTATTGCCAGACTTAGAAATATTATGTGTTACAAATGCAACAACTTTGGTCATATTGCTAAATATTGCAAGTTGCAAATTGATTACACTCAATTGAAACCCAAGAAGAAGGTGACATGTTTTAAGTGTAACAATGATGGATATGTAGCAAAGTATTGAAAATTTAAAGGACCAATGAAGAAGTCCTTCAGACCATTCACAAAGGAAAAAGAATTAAATAAAGAAGATAGAGAGCTAGCAGAGCTGAAAGCATAATTTAAGGAAAAATGGGTCAAACAAAATGAACCTGTGGAATTTGAGGTTAAGAAAGATGAAGAGAAGAATGTGAGCATTCACAAGAGTCCTAAGAGTCTTGTTGAATCATTGCTAGGGTGCATTTCTTCATCATCTATATGATGGCCAATGTATGCCTTAGGGGGAGCATGACAAATTAACATCAGTCTGATACAGAGCCCCAATATGGATGATTTAAGTTATGCAAACTTGAAGGTAGATTAATTACTATGTTGTGTGATCTTGGACAAGATCACATCATTTTTGGAGATGTTTGTGAGAAGGTCTACCAGTCTAAGCCTGCACTGGTTTCTTGTAGCTTTATGGGTAATATTTGGGACTTGTGCCAAATTGTCTATAAGGTTAATATTGTGGTCGAATTATCTACCATTTACACTAAGATCAAAGAGTATTGAAGAGTTTGGAGTAGTAGTTGGAACTTTAAGTGTTTGCAGCTGTGTTCGCAAAACCCTCACATAGTCGCGCAAGCTAGGTATTTGTAATTATCTCAAGAAAAAATTATCAATTGTACTAATAGAGTAATCAGTATGGACACACCTAAGGTTTTCAATGTACTTGGGAGAAATAGATACAAATTTAAGATTCATCCCTTCAAATCTACCAAAGAGGATCAAGAGGGTGCTTTTTCACACACTCTGGTTGGTGTTCTTCATGTTGAAGACATTAGGGCATACATACACAATAAGATTGAATTCATAGGCACCACAGAGATTTATGATGAAATTCTAGGGTTCTATAATGTAGAAAAAACCCTAAGAGAAGAATGTACAAAAGTTCACGAGTTACTAGTGGTCAAATTCATGGAGAGATTTGAATTTTATGAATTAGACTAGATCAAGATTGTACTAAGTAGAATACATGATGAATTCATATGGATTGGTGGAACTCCCACTAAGATTAGCAAAGAACTACTACATGAGATTATTGGATTACCTATGACAAGTAAAATGCCTACTGCAGAGAAGAACATAAGGTTTGAATTAGAAAAATTGACAAAAAGAAAATGGAACAAAAGAGCCATGACTGTAAATGACATCGTACAAGAAGATGTCAAACTAGTAGCAATGATATTGTGATACAAATTCCAATATAGCATCAGACTAAACAATGTGTCATCCATTTTTGTTCACATGGCATATAAAATGGTAATTGAGGATGAAGAGTATGACCTATGCGAGGTTCTCAGAAAATAATTAATAGAAAATCTTGAAGGAATTAAAAGGAATAGGACAACACATTTTAGATTTGGATAATTGATTATGTATATATTCTTTCATGTTATGAGAATATTTCCTAACATGTACCTATGGAGATATGATAGATGCTCCATGTAGATGATTAGTGATTGTTACAGAAGAAGTGATGAGAAAAATAAGCATGTTGAAGTTGTAGGCATGATGAAACTCTTTCAGAAGAAAATGCATGAAAGGGAAAGAATCCCTTGGAGACTAGTTGATAAGTATAAAAATGGCATCTGTTTCATGGTGGAAACTAATGTGATCAGTGCAAACCTAACCTTTTCAACATATTCGTAGACATTCAAACATTAGTCTAAGAAGGATATACCTAACATATAGTAAAACTATTTGAAAAGACACCTCCGATAGAGCTTAAACATGAGCACCCTGTCACCGTTTGATTTGCTCTTAGATTAGGGATGTGAGTATGGTCTTGAATCACAACAAGCATGTCCTCAATTCTTCTTAGGAAGGTTTAGGATCATTTAGGAACCATGGATACCCCATAGTGGCACAAAATTAGGTATGGTGAACCTGATTTGCCCCTAGAGTCCCAATGAACCAAATGAAGCTAGAATGCATATTTGAGCTATGAGTGCTTGTGCTAATTTGATTTTAACCAAAGATAAGTGTCATATGGATGAAAATGATATGAAAAGCTTGAAAATGAACTATATTCAATCCATTAAGCTAAGCTAGTGTGATTTATAAAGCTTGAAAGATAAGTAAATCTAATAATTAGGAGATATGTTAAGATAATCTAGAAGTAATTTAACATTATAACAATGCATGAAATGATATGTGAATTGGTGAATTTCTCTTGGAATGAGGAGTATTTATAGGATTTGAGGAAGGGCTTTGGTTAGGAAGGGTGGTTAGGGTTAGAGTCAGGGTTAGGGGTAGAGTTAGGGGTATAGTTAGAGGTATGGTCAAGGAGATAAGGGTTAAGGGTTGCTCACACATGTGTGAGAAACACTAGGAAAGTGTTCTTAGGAAAAAATGGTAAGAGGAGACATAGGCTTCATTAAGAGGTTGTAAGAGCCATACATGAGGGTAAGGAGCCATTAATGAGCATGTAAGGCTCATTAATGAGGGGGTTGATGAGAAGAAAAAAGATGAGGGTTTAGACTAAGAGGGTTAAGAATCACCCTCTAAGAAATTTTAGGGAGTGATTAGGAAAGTGAGGATAGGTTTAGGGTTTTCTAGAAGATTTCTAGGGTTTTTTGCTTTTAAATAAATGTTTAATTTATTTAAAGGATTTTGAGGGATAATTTATTAAATAATTAATAAATTGGAGGGAATATCATTCAAATTGGATTTAAATGATTTTGGGAAGGATTCTTTAATTAAAATAGGAGGGATAATGATAATAAAAATGAATTAATTCATAAATAATGATGTCATCAGATCTTTTGTCAACTAAAATAATCTTAATTGACAAATGGATTTTTAGGTGTCTACATTTTGCCCCTCTTTGATGTAATACCACAAGTGGCGTGGCATCAAAGATAAGAAAATAAGATGCCCCAGGCTAGAATAGAAGACAAGGGGTTGTGCCTAGACCCCTTGAGAAAATAACGCAAAGAGGAAAGTTTGGGGAATTTTTTTGAAAAGGATGCAAACAGGAAGGAGATGGGAGGGAGGATAAATAGACTGTTAGGAATAGTCCCAAGAGATAACTGAGAGGGGGGAGGAGGGGTGAATCAGTTATCTACAAGTTTCAATTCTTTATCCAATTAAGTATACTTAAACATAAAGCATAAACACAATGAGAGAACACTTGAACCCAACAACAATATTTTGGTTACGGGGAAATCCAAATAGGTAAAAACCCTGGTGGGAATTGACACCCACTAATATTCTATACTTGTGTATTATGATCCTTGTTAGAAGATCCTTAACCCTATTAGGAGTTTCTTTACAATATGTTTAGTATAGTAGACCTGGTCAAGGGTCAGACCCTGTTAGGAGTCTTTTACAATTAACCCTGTTAGGGGTGAGGACGCACTATCTGAGAGCACACTACTCAAAGGGGTGAAGGCTACAACCTTCTGAATAAAAGATACACACTATATCTAGATCTTGGTGAAATGCGCTTTGACCTACTATCTTGATCAGTTCCAATGTATATCACAAATAATTTACTTGGTCACATAGACCTTCTTCTGATAGCTCAACACTTCACACACTCTTCTCTTCTCTTCACAATCTTCTCTGAACCACACTTTAACAATCACAAATGACTGCCTATAAATATCTTTCCTCTAAATGATATAATCAAGTCACCTTGTTAGAACCACCTTGAAATCATATTAGAGAAGTCATAAAAAACTCCAATAATAATTCAATCGGCTCTACTAAGCACGCAACACATTCTGGGACCTGTTTAATAATGATAATTGTAGACGCACACTACACACTGTTGGCTCTACCAAAATAACTGGATCTTTCTCCTCAAGCTGAATTACATCATGCGCTCTTAACCAAACATTACTAACTCTTCTCCAAGCACTAATCCAAGGGCACATACAGAAATGATAGGCGCAACTCTAGAACCAATAAAATCTCTATCGGCTCTTCTAAATAGACACAAGAAACTGGTACTGTTGAATAGCGACTGCCTAACTTCACTTCTATTGATCATCAAACTCTGCATCCATGAATGTAACATCACTAACATGTCTCCATCACATAACCAAATGTGCAAGGCTCCATGATAACTATATGAACAATCATTCACCGAACACTGTCTGTAACTCTGTCAGGAACACTGCTGACACAAGCTGCTATATAACTATCTGTACTAATAGTTAACCTCAGCGTCCATGATATCATGCTAACAAGATGTTCATGAAACATATACTCAAATATTATTGCATAAGTCTTCAACGCATGTTACTTACGATATGTTGTCATCAATGACAAACATACAGTTAGCACTGGCTTGCTGACAAATCTCCAACAATCTCCCCCTTTGGCATTAATGGAAACATATGGAATGAAAAACACCACCAACCCAAATAAAAATTTCTTTTATAACATTCTCCATTTCCTCTTCAAAACTCCCCCAAGGATGAGTCCTCCTTCTACTGCAATATTCTTCAACATTCTCCATTTCCTCAACTGAACTGCTTCCATAACTGAATACTACTCCCCCTTAGTATATTTCTCCTTCTTTTACTTTAGTTTTTCATGACTATATATTACTCTCCCTTTGACATCAATGGAAAAAGGTGCCAAATAGTTTAAGCACTGGTACTACTCCTGAGGTAGAGTAGTCAACCATCCATCAGTCCCTAAGGACTGATGCTCTTTCTTCTTTCTTCTAGACAGAATCAGGGAAGGGAATTACTCCCAACTTCTCCCTGAGATACTCAAAAGTATCCTTTGGCAAGGGCTTTGTGAATATGTCTGCTAGCTAATCTTTAGTACTTACATAGTCCAACTTAACTTCTTTTTCTGCTACTTTCTCTCTTAAGAAGTGATACTTGATCTCAATGTGTTTTATCTTTGCATGCATCACAGGGTTCTTCAACATATTGATAGTGCTAGTGTTATCAAAATGTATAACAATAGGATAGTCAATATGAATTCCAAAATCCTTTATCATTTGCTTGATCCAAATAATTGTGGAACAATTCAAGGCTTCTACAACATACTCTACTTCTGCTATTGACTGAGAGATACAATTTTGCTTCTTGCTTGTCCAAGAGACAAGTCTATCACCAAGAAACATTGCTCCTCCTGATGTACTTTTTCTATCATCAACACATCCTACCCAATCTGCATCAGTATATACATGAAGCTCAAATTTTTTTGAATTGGGATACCATAGACCATAGTCTATAGTTCCTTGCAAGTATCTAAATATTCTTTTTATTTCCATGAGGTGACTTTGTTTAGGCTCTACTGCAAATATTCCAGCAATGCCAACTACATTGGAAATATTTGGTCTGGTCTGAGTAAGATAAATAAGTTTGCCAATCATATACTTGTACAATGTTATATCTACTACTGGTGAGTCATCTTCTTTTGTAAGCTTACATCCAATTATCATAGGTGTCCCTACTGGCTTGCAATCAACCATCTTGAATTTCTTTAATATCTCTTTCACATACTTGGACTGATTAATGAAAATACCTTTCTCTGTCTCCTACACATTTAATCCCAAAAGTATTTGATAGGTCCAATCATGCTCATCTCAAATTCACTCTCCATCTCCTTAGAAAATTCAGCACTAAGTTTGTCATTACCTCCAAAGATAATGTCATCAACATATATAGCTACAAGTAGTAAACCTTCATATGTTTCTCTTATGAATAGATTACAGTCTACTACTCCTTTCTTGAATCTAATCTTTGTTAGATATCCATGTAGTCTCTCATACCATGATCTAGGGGCTTGCTTAAGTCCATAAAGGGCCTTCTTCAATCTACATACCATATCAGGTCTATCTGATAAGGTGAATCCTTCTAGCTGCTCAATGTATACTTCTTCTTTCAAATCTCCATTCAAGAATGCTGACTTGACATCCATCTGATAGACTTTGAAGTTTTTTATTGTTGCATAAGCTAGAAACAACTTAATAGCTTCTAATCTTCTCACAGGTGCAAATGTTTCTGAATAATCAATGCCTTCTTTTTGCGCATATCCCTTACATACTAACCTTGCTTTATTTCTTACTACTGTACCATCTTCATTCATCTTGTTTCTAGATATCCACTTTGTTCCAATCACATTCTTATCACTAGGTCTTGGGACCAGTTCCCAAGTGTCATTCTTAATAATCTGATCTAGTTCTTCTTTCATAGCATCATGCCAAACTGAATCATTACATGCATCTTCAACACTTAAAAGTTCAATATGAGATAATAAGCATACTTCCTCATTGTTGGCTGAATTCTTTTCTTGTGATCTTGTTAAGACTTTTCCACTCTAATCTTCAATGATGTCATTCTTGGAATGGTTTCTAGATGTAAACTTTGGAACTTTAGGTGATACTGTCTCATCTTCCTTCTGAGTTTCTTCTTCACTTGTTTCAGGGTCATTGAACAATACATTGATACTGTCAAAAATCTCTTCAACAATTGTCTCACTAATGGAAGGTCTAGGTTCTTCTTCAATCATAGGTGAGTAATCATGATATCTTTCTTGAACCATAAAATTTTCATCAATCTTAACATGAGCACTTTCAATTTGATATTCTTCAATCTTAAGTTAAAACGTCTATAAGCTTTACTTTTAGTAGAGTAACCAAGAAAAATACCTTCATCACTTCTTGCATCAAACTTGCCTACTGCTTCATCCCTCTTGATGTAGAACTTGCTTCCAAAGATTCTAAATTATTTCATTGTGGGAACATTACCAAACCATAGCTCATAAGGTGTCTTGTCAGCGCCAGGGCTTAATTGTATTCTAATGACTTAATAGACTATTGTATTGACTGCATCTCTCCAATAGCTGTGTGAAACTTTTACTTCAATCATGATGGTGCGTGTTGTGTCAAGGATGATCCTATTCCTTCTCTCTATAATCCCATTTTTCTGAGGTGTTCTAGGTGCACGTAACTATCTCTTTATGCCATGTTCTTCATAGTACTCATAGAATCTATCAGAGGTGAATTCTCCTCCTCTGTTTGACCTTAGACATTTTATCTTAAGTCTAGATTCATTCTCAATCTTAGCTTTGAATATTTTGAACTTCTCAAATGCTTCTGACTTATCTTTCAACACAACCCACATCATTCTAGAATAATCATCTACAAACAAAATGAAATACCTTTCACCATAGTATGATCTTGTTTTAGTTGGTCCACATAGGTCTTTATGAATCAGATCTAGCTTGTTCTATGTTGAATTATGCTTGCTCCTGAATGAATTCCTCACATGCTTTCCCATTACACATTCCCTGCATATAGTATCAACTGGCTTTGCTATGCAAGGTAGGTCTCTAATTGCCTTAACATTAGTGATCTTAACTATATTATCAAAGTTGATATGATATAGTCTTTTGTGCCATAGCCAACTGTCATCTACTTTAGCAATAAAAAAACTTGCTTCTGGATTAAGATGAAAAAAATTACCTTTAGTCTTTGATCCTGATGCAATTATTTCTCCTTCCTTGTTGTTAATGATACACTTTTTTTCATTGAACTCCAATCTATAGCCTTTGTCAAGCAACTACCCAGCACTCATTAGGTTATGTTTCAAACCATCAACATAAAGAACATCATCAGTGCTGTTCTTTCCATCCAAGGTGATGGCTCCTCTACCAATGATTGGTTTGGGAGTGTTATCTCCAAATCTAACCATGCCACCATTGTACTTGTCTAAATGAACAAACCTATCTTTATCACCTGTCATGTGATGTGAACATCCACTATCTATGATCCAATCTGTCCTTATGTTTTCTTGTGAGATCAATGCTAACTCTTCTTTCTCATCTTTATTCATTTTCTCTATGATAGCAATGAATCCAATTTTATCTTCGATCGAATCATCATCTGATACTCTATCTCCAGCAAAATAGCATTCCTTTGAATACTTAGGCCTGTAGTTATTTTAAAACTTTCTAGCCCTTGTAGGACATTTAGATGAAAAGTGACCAATCTTATTGCATGAAAAGAATTTAAATGGCAATTGACCTTCATATTTCCCTTTTCCTTTCTTTTCTCTTTTAGCAATCATAGCAATGAAATCATCTAGAGCTTGTAGATTTCTTACCATGGACTGATGCTTTGAAGGCTGTTTCACTTTTAGGTTTTGTCTTCAATGTTGAAATATCAAAAGCTGAAATTTTGTTGATCAAGGTCTCTCTCTTGAAATTTGATGTAAGCTGCATGGTCTCATCAAGGATGTTGATCTTGTTTTCATACTTTACTGTGAGAGTGGTCATCAACTTATCCATAATGTCTTCTTCTAGGATCTCTCCACCATTGTTCTTGATTCCTACAAATGCTTCATTATGTAAGGAAACTCAGGTGCAGAAACAGCTTCCTACGCTAATCTCTATAGGAGAGTATTGTGCAAATTCTTATAAATCCTTACAATTTCAGATTCGTTAACTACTTTAACAAAGATATTGCAACCACATACCATACATACAGAAAAATAGAGAATGACACAATGATATACCCTAGGGAAAACCTTTCAGTAAAAAACCCCAGCACTCCAAAACCTGCACAATGTATTATCTTCAACACAAATATTACAATACACTTGCAATGCAAGTTCTTTCAGGAAATGAGAGACAAAGCCAACAAGACTTAAATTTTGTTATATCTCTCCCATAGGAGCAGCATCATATATATAGACTCCTCTGCACCCAAAAATAGGCACAACCACCAAGACCCATGCACAAAGCCACATGTACACAGTTGTTACATGCAATCCCAAGAATAGGCATCCATCCCTAGAATAGACTATGACAGCTTGTCATAGAATCTGCCAAAAATAATGGTCACAAGAGAAGTGTAAGAGAATCTGTCATACCAACCTATTTTTGGCATATTCTCTTACACACACCAACCACTTCTTCTTGGGCACCCAAATAGGCCCAAGTCATAAGATGCTCTTACACCTGTCATAGCACATTCCTTAAATAGTTCTTATGCATCATAGGAATCCATCATGACCATTTCAGTCATGATCTCCTTATGCACAAGATGCTGACACATCAAGTGGAGTGACACATCAACATGTACACTCACACTTAATTACATTATTTGCAAAAAATACATTTACAAAACAAATAATAAGAATAGGAATTATCCAAGGTTGAGACACCTTATTCCTAACACATTAATCCTTTGGTTGTAAGCTCTGATGTTCTCTTTAGGTAACATCTCTAATGCATTTTATCTTTTCTTCCAAGTTTTTTTGTGCACATCCTTTGCTTGTTTGTCTCCTTCAAATATGTCTTCTAGGTACTTCCACATTTTGTGGGTTGTATCTACTTTCTTTATTTCTGAAAACTCACTGTTAGATAGGGCATTGATAAGGGCTTCTTTGGCTATTTCATTCTGATGAAACAATTTCTTTTTCTTTTCAGTAGCATCATCCTTTGCAAGGTCTTCTAAAGGAGGGATCTTGACTTCTTTGATAGTTACATCAAAAACTTCAAAAGTAATGCATTGCAAATGTGTCACCATCTTTTTCTTATAGTCAAGATCATTCTCTCCATCAAACTTAGGGCTTTCTTTTCTAAAGAATGCCATCTGATCAACCTCAAGATGTTAAACTTTCTCTCTGAGGCACTTGGCTCTGATACCAATTGTTAGGAATAGTCCCAAGAGATAACTGAGAGGGGGGGGGGGGGGGGGTTTAATCAGTTATCTACAAGTTTCAATTATTTATCCAATTAAGTATACTTAAACATAAAGCATAAACAAAATGAGGGAATGCTTGAACACAATAATAATATTTTAGTTACGGGGAAACCCAAATAGGTAAAAACCCCAGTGGGAATTGACACCCACTAATATTCTGTACTAGTGTATTATGATCCTTGTTAGAAGATCCTTAACCCTATTAGGAGTTGCTTTACAATATGTTTATTATAATAGACCTGGTCAAGAATCGGACCCTATTAGGAGTCTTTTACAATTAACCCTATTAGGGGTGAGGATGCACTGTTCGAGAGCACACTGCTCAAAGGGGTGAAGGCTACAACCTTCTGAATAATAGATACACACTATATCTAGATCTTGGTGAACTACACTTTGACCTACTGTCTTGATCAGTTCCAATGTATAGCACAAATACTTTACTTGGTCACATAGACCTTCTTCTGATGGCTCAACACTTCGCACACTCTACTTTGCTCTTCACAATCTTCTCTGAACCACACTTTAACAATCACAAATGACTGCCTATAAATATCTTTCCTCTAAATGATATAATCAAGTCACCTTGTTAGAACCACCTTGAAATCATATTAGAGAAGTCATAACAAACTCCAATAATAATTCAGTCAGCTCTACTAAGCACGCAACACATTCTGGGACCTGTTTAATAATGATAATTGTAGATGCATGCTACACATAGCCGGATCTACCAAAATAACTGGATCTTTCTCCTCAAGTTGAATTACATCATGCACTCTTAACCAAACATTACTAACACTAGTACATTTTACCTAGTTTTTCTACCAAAATTTTTGACCATGAAATAAAAAGGTTTTGGTTGGTCGGATTATAGAAGGAAAACTTTCATTTTTTAAAAAGTTATGCCTGTGTTAGTCAAAATTTTGACCAATACTGTGTGAGTCAAAATTTTGACGAACTCGGGCATAACTTAAAAAAAAAAGGTTTCATTTCTCATTCATTATTACCACGGTGAATTTTTTCAAGGGAATTGCAGCGCGCAAAACATGAATTTGAATATTGCAAAGATCTCTGAGACTCTTTTTTACAAATATGGGCTCATTGCTTCATCTAGTTGAGCGTCATTGGCTTCATCCCAAGGTTTGTCTGGAAATGCAAATTAGAAGATCTCTGAGACTCTTTTTTACAAATATGGGCTCATTGCTAGGTATGTGTCATGATTTTCCCTAGGCTCTGTTCTTCTGAAGGAGAACACAAGAAAATATGTCACATTATTTATGTCTTTTACCTATTCTTTTCATGGCTCGATGAGGATTCCATTATATAATGTTATGGTCAAGGGTTTCTTTACAATATTTGCACATTTCTCAACTTGAAGGCTTTCTACGTTCTCTATTTTGTATTATTCTTCTTTAGGGTTTTGTATTATGCCAATTTGTTGACATATTTAAATAGCAACAACTTGATTGACCATTGAAAATAAGGAGAATCTGTGAATGCTCTTTGAGATTTTTGCTCCTTCATGTTAGAATGATGTTTATTTATTTGGTTATAGTAAAGGGAGAAAAAATCTTGGATCCCTCCTCCATCAAGCATGTGGCTTGTCACTCTATGTTATTTCCTTTTAAAGTTTATTACTGTCACTATGTGAAGAGTAAAAATATGTATTTGGTAACATTGAAGGATGAGAAAAATGGATTTAAGCAGAGTGTGATTGCTAAATGCCATATGGATACTAAACCTTATCCCGTTGAAAGCCTGGCACTGCTTGGCCTCAATCTAAAACTAGGAGAGGGTGAATTTTGTCACTAGGTATCTAGCGATACACTTCTTTTTATCGAGAAGGTATGAATATCAAGTGATAATACTATCCAATTTGAATAAAGTAGCTTAGGAAATCCTTGATATAAGATCACAAGAGAAAGGAAGAACTAGCTTCAACTTAGGTGTCTATAATGTCTATTATTATTCTCAAATAGGAGCTTTGAAATCCTATGATATAAGATCACAAGAGAAAGGATGAGATTGGCTTCTACTTATTTCAATAATATCTATTGTTTTCAAATAGGAGCTTGGAAATCCTTCTTATAATCGAAGGATGAGATTGGCTTCAACCTATGTTAATAATATCTATTATTTTCTGCTCATTATTTTCTTCATTGGTGTTTCATTTTTGCAATTAAATGAAGATTGACCTATTACTATGCTCAATGCTTAAGAATTGATGATTTTATAAGATTAAATGCATGAAAATACTAGGGATGTATCAATAACCTGATACCTCAAGTACTTATAATCAATATGCCCGAAAAACAAAGACTTAATAGTAAAAGCATAAGGTTGCACATCCACATCCACATCTGTTTGCATGATTAAACTATTTAATTTACCGGATACCCAATCAGCATTATCATTTTCTTCTTTTATTCATTCATTTGGAGTTGTATTTAGAGGTAGATATTTGTTGTTGATTTCATGTTTATCTGTTATGTATGCTATTTACTATAGAAAAATAGAATCATTCATGAATTTAGAAAGAAAGAAGAAGATTCGCTAACTAATTCTAAGGATTAATATAAAATAGATTTCTATAACAAGGCTTCAGAATAATATAGACTAATGTAAAACAAATTTCCATAAAAAGACTTTATAATAATAAATTTTATATCAGATGTGGATGTGAATGTGAAACCTATATAATTCATTGTCATCTTTATTATTTGTTGTAGCAAATACATCTGAAGCACTAGCAGAAGCACCATCAGGTCTATTTGGAAATTGAAATTCAGAACCAAAGCCTCAAGATTGTTGTAGTGTTTGTGAAAAGGCTTGATACTTTTGAATATCAGCATCACCGACACTTCTTCGGGCATATTTCATTGAATCCTCAAAATGAGAAGCCTTTATTTCAGCTACCTCATCACTATCTCCTCATCCATTGCCTCGGGGTACAAACTTCTTTTTCTTTCACATTCAATATCCTGTAAAAGTGCAGAGGAAAGAGAACATGAAAAATTATCTTTAGATGATGTTTGAGTTCCTACACCACCGCTTTGATGTTGATAGTCATTGTGTTTCTTTATATTAGAGATTACTTATTGTGATCCTTTGTGCTTGTTTTCATGTATTCATGATGAAAATATAAACCTTGTTAACTTTCAAAACATGAAAACATCAAACTATTTTTTGAGGGCTCAATGTCAAAGATGCCTTTTATGGTGTGTTTAATGACAATGCTTGCCATTTGTTTTTTTAGTTTTCCTTATTTTGAAACATTGCATTTGTTTACTTCATGATATTGTAAAATACTATTTTGATCACTGCAGCTATGTATTGAAGCACCTTGCTATCCTATATTTTGGAATGCTTTAATACATTGATGACTATTTGGAAAGTATTTGGTGGCACTAAAATACAAATCATTTATGTCACTATTTCTTTTCTCTATGATTGATTATAAATATCATGGTGTTTTATGGCACTTTCATTAATTGTATCATGGTCGTGCTCTACTATTGTACTTAACCTTTAACATATCCCCAATGATTGCAATGACTTGCACATGCTTGTACCTTATGGTTGTTCCATCTTCTTATTGTGATTGGTTCTGATATAAGGCATGATATGTCAATTTCTTCTTATTGTATTTATTCTATTAGGACTTCAAACTGAGTGACATTTCCTTTTCACATGAGCATAGAATTCAAAATTGCCTCTATAGAAGAAATTGTTCATTAATAGTAGATAGATGTGTTTTTCCCTATGATCTCATGATAATGGCCATATTCAATAACTCTATAACATGATGGTTGTTCCTTTTAAGAGAGATGGTTGTTCCATTATTCTAAAAACTACACTTTGTTGTCCTTTTGACATGATAGTATTATATGTCAGAAAATTTGAGGTTATCTTACCTTTTGTATGTCATGGCTTCACCTCTATGTAGCTAAATCTCACTTTGAAAATGATCTTCTTTTAGGAAACAATGAAAATCCTCTATGGGTTCATAATTATTGTGACTTTCCATGGTGCACTATCATTTCTTGTACACTGTATTTTTCCAATTCTTTTAAATTGTCACTGTCTTTGAAAATTAATGCCATATGTTGCTTACATTTGATTCAATTTCCATATTAATTACTCTCTTCAGTTGTATTAAGAACTTTTTCCTTAAGCATGTGTGATGCAAACCTAGATATAGATGAGCATTAATTCTCAATTGAATGATACGTTCCCATAAAAATGTGAACTCATATTAATCTACAAACACTCATGTTAAACAACTACAAAATAAAGTCAACATAGTTAGATAATTTAATTTTAAATTTGGTTGTGTTAACAAAACTATGTTGACTTTATTTTGTAGTTGTTTAACATGAGAGTTTTTAGATTAATAGGAGTTCACAGATACTAGTGTGCCATAGTTGCCCATCTATAAGTAGTGAGATGCACATAACTCATGTACCTCATGCTAGTGTGCTTGGAGACCTTGTATACACTATTTTTCATTAGACTAGACATTATCCAAATAGTGAGTATTTATATAAAGTGCTATAACACACAGATGGTCCTCCTTTTACACCAATTAATAATAGTGACAACCCTCACAGGTGGTTGGATAATGTCTAGTCTAATCCAAGCACACTAGCATGAGGTACATGAGTTGTGTTCATCTCACTAGATATGTATGGGCATTAATGCTCGATTGAATGATATGTTCCCATAAAAATGTGAAGTCCTATTAATCTACAAGCTCTAATGTTAAACAACTACAAAATAAAGTCAACATAGTTCCTTTAACACAACCAAAGTTAAAATTAAATTATTCGAAAAAGGGTTTGTGTTTTGAGTTAATTGGTTTATGTAAATCTGTTTTAGCAACAGGTGATGAACATTTATATTTTCCTAAGCAATACTTTGAGCTTTCCTACCACACATGTACTATTGTGAAAATCATCACAAGTCTATTTGTTGCAGGAAAGCTCACAGTAAACATGTCTGGATGTCTGCATGTTTTTCACCTATTCATATACCAAATGATGAATGCTCAATTGTTGTAATGGCATTCACGGTTCTTGATGTTCACTTGATTAGTTATATCTCTATTTTACACAGTTAGTTGCGCAATGAACAAATAGTTGTCTGTCATCACAAACACGGTCATGTAACTAAATGATAATAACCATTGTAAGGACCCACTATTAGACCATTCCATATGACCCTAATCTAACTTGATCAACTAGATTAGAGTGTCTCTGTGACAGTCGATAGTGTTGGAGTAGAGTGGTTAAAGTTAGTTAGAAGATTTAGTTTGAAGATAGTGAATTCTATGAAGAATGACCTTGACCCAAATCCAATAACCAATTGAAGGGAGGAACATAGTTGCAAGCTTAAAACCAGAGAAATATTGTGATCCTGAAGGGAATCAGGAATTAGGAACACAGTAGCATGAGGTACATGAGTTATGTTCATCTCAGCATTAATGCTCAATTGAATGATACGTTCCCATAAAAATGTGAACTCCTATTAATCTACAAAATCTCATGTTAAACAATTACAAAATAAAGTCAACATAGTTCCTTTAACACAACCAAAGTTAAAATTAAATTATTCGAAAAAGGGTTTGTGTTTTGAGTTAATTGGTTTATGTAAATCTATTTTGTGTTATACCTGTATGGATCAATGGAAAGGTTTTAGTCTCTATAGCCTGTGTGGATAGTTCTTGTTTATATCCCTATTTCATATTCAATTTTGAAAGTATTGAAAGTATTGAAGTTGACTAATTCTAGCTCAGGTATAGTTAAATTGTCCTTGCTGCCCTAGATTGACATCTTTGTCCAAACCATTGATTGCAAACATTTTTTAAGTACTTGAATCTACAATAGAACAATAGTGGTGAATGCATGATTATTATAATCATATGATTATATGTTATAATATTTATGTAATAAATGTAGTAACGATGGTGTGGTGCATTATTGATATAGGCTCGATGGCTCTTATCAATGTGCCAAACTGTCAATGTGGTGGTGGGCAGTGTGTTGAAGACTTTACGGACACAGAGCAACCCTGGACAACAATTTTGGTGCCACCCAAATAGAAAAAAGGTTGCTAATGTGTATATATTTAATGTTTCTAATGTAAATACTAATCATTATATTATAAGAACTAATGTAGATTGGGCATCACAGGGAAATAATGGCTGCAGATACTTTAGTTGGGTCAATGAAAACTCATTTGCATCTATCCACCCATCTCCACTTATCCACAATGAAGAATTTGAGTGCAAAATGTGTCAGGCTAGGGAAAATTCTGAAATTATATTTTTACGATGCCTTATCTGTATTGGAATCGCATATCTTTGTTGCGACCATATGCAGAGATGAACTCAAGAATTAGTTAGTTTAGTATTTTCATATTGTAACTAATATTTTAATATGGATATGACGTAACTTCTCTTTGCCTCAAGTGCAAATATATATGGTTTCCATCTTTTTTTAGAATAATTCTTCATGTTTATGGCTCAGGTGAGCCCCAATCTTCTATCAATCACATGATTTAACGTATAGTGTTATCTTGGTTATTCCATTTGTTCCTTGACCTTAAAAGGCCATTTGGTAATTTCAACTACACCTAAGGATCCATCAATAGTTGTGGAAAATAGGATTCATGTTGCAATGCCCAAGCTGCGAGATGGAAAAAGAGAGGTAAGAAGAGTGGAAAGAAGATGATATTCCTGAGATCATGGATCATTTTCAAGCTTCAGTGAGGCTTTTACCATGCACTATCCGTAGATTTGTACGTAATGATGATTTAGGCTGGAGGTAAACTACATGTGTCATGTAAACAACATGGTTGAATGCAATCTCTTTTGCACATTTTCAAGAGTTTTCCCACCAATACAAGCATAAATAATGTATTGAACGTAATCTACAAACACTACGTGGTATGAAGTCTCGCTGAAGTTTGAAATACAAGAGCAGGTGACAAGAGAAGGTGACATGGATCCCCCACATGATAGAGGCCACAGGGATACTCCTCCCACCCATTAGTGATCTTTATATCTATATCATGTAACATATTTTAAAGTTTTCATAGGTTGCAGGACACATCAAAGGCAACAAAGGCCAGACTGTAAAAGATTTCACAATAGCTAACAAACATAATTGTAGGAATCATGGTCACAATTTTTTGGAGACAATGTAATTGAGTTGTATACGTAGACGATGGAGAGAAACTTTCGCTCCTCCAATTCCAAGTTGACACTGCAGGATCCAAAGACCATAGATAAGGAATAAATTTAGAGAGCGGAGAAGGGCCATAATGACCAAAATAATAAAGGATGAACCTTAGGGTAAATGAGGCAACTGCAAACATTTTAATACATTTTTATTATTAAATAATGAAATTTGCATATTATAGTGTTCTAAGCCCCGTCTATGCAAATTTCATTATTTAATAATAAAATTCTATTAAAATGTTTGCAGTTGCCTCATTTAACTTGAGGTTTGTCCTATATTAATTTTGTCATTATGGACCTCATCTGTGTATGCACCCTAAAATGGTCGCCTAGACTTTGGGCCCCCATTCACCAATTTATCAATTTCCTGAATCAATGTTTTGCAATATTTTCAATTCAAATCAATTTTCTTGATCAAATCATAATTAGTTCAAATATTTTAATATTTCCTAAGGTTTGATCATTTATCATAAGTTTTATTTAATTAAGAGAACATGCTCCCTTTTAATTAAATTAAAAAATCACTTTATCCTAAGCTACATTTAATTAAAAGAATAAATCTCTTTTAAATAAATAAAAAATCTTTTAATTAAATAATAGAAACCACTTTGCTAAAAATAATAAATAAATAATAAAATCAAAATCAAAATAAAAAGACTTTTTGTCTACACATTGAATGCACACTTTCCAAGATGACTAGAATCTCCTTTTGCCTCTTAATCACTTCCACACATCTTTTTGCCTCTTAACCATGTCCATTGATTTTGCCTCTT
Source organism: Chamaecyparis obtusa (assembly GCA_027943335.1). Classification (NCBI taxonomy): domain Eukaryota; kingdom Viridiplantae; phylum Streptophyta; class Pinopsida; order Cupressales; family Cupressaceae; genus Chamaecyparis; species Chamaecyparis obtusa. Next base: position 423,895 of record BSBK01005883.1, read on the forward strand.
GAGAATCTTGAGCACATGGATCAACCAAGATTTAATCTCCACCATTGCTCATTTCTTTTTGCCTCTTAATCTTAACTCCATTCATTTCTAAAATCCTTTATAAGGAGCCCTCTCCTTCTCATTTATGCATAGAGATTTTAGAGATCCAAATTTTATGTTATTGTTATGCAGGTTTGGAGAGCGATTTTGGAGGAGAATTTGAGCACTTGAGCTTGAACATTGCAACTTCTATTTTCTTGTCTTCTTCTCTCATGCCCCATGGAAATATATTTAGATTAATCTTGCACTTTCATATTAGATTAGATTCATATTTCCTTTCATAGATTAGTTTGCTTTCATGCATTGTTATAATATAGAATAGCTTTCATTTTTATTTGAATACATACTTGATGATCATGGAGACTAGAATCCTTACTTTTTCTCTTTGAGTCTCTCATTTTATGGTGTACTTGCATGGGCACAAACAAGGTCTAATCTGAGGGCCTTCATCACAAACCCTTGCACTCCATGAATAGAGAGCTATGAGTCATCATTTGAGATCTCATTCTTGAGCAATCTTGGATTTAATGACTCATAGAAGTGTGTCAATATTTTAGCACACATTTTTGGCACCCACCATGGGGCAACCCACCTTTACATGCTTGTTTTAGTTATTTTTGGAGCTAACCCCTTGTGCATATTTGCTTGGAGACTAAAACCTTAGATTTTCAAAGATTTGATCATATCTCCCAAACGACTTGGTGTTTTGGTCTGAATTTTGTTTTGTAGGTTGACGACATATCAGAAAAGCTTCAATAAAAAATTCAAAATTTTTGGAGGTATTTTGAATTTTTTTTATAATTTTTTCTTGATTTTTCATAAAAAATTAATTTTCGGTGCAAATTAGCATATTTTTTGGAAATTTTACATTTTCAGAAAGCTATTTAAATTATATAGTGGGTCCATTCTTTGTGTTTTGAATTTGGATGCAATATCATAGCTCAAATAATTGATTTACAAAAACTGGTATGTTTTGGTAAAATGGGTCTCTAGGGCACAAATGAAGAGATTTTTTTGAAATTTTTACATTTTTGGAAAGCTCTCTATTTTTTAGTAGGGATCTTTGTTTTGCATTTCTATTTTTTTTGCTGAAATCATATCAAAAAAATCAGATCTTGTTGACTAGGTCAAATGCAAAAAAAATAAAATTTTGTGATGAGTATGCACTTATTTTCATGGTTCAATGCATAATATGAGTTGTCATTTGGATTATTTGCTGGCTATTATTGCTCCTAACAATTGATTTTTAGATCTAACCCTAGGGTTTGCATAAGTTGGATATACATTGCATGCTTGTTTGCTGTTTGCTTGTTGGAGAGTTCGTGGCTTGCTTGCACAAAAAAAGCTCAACAAAAATCTACTAAGCGTGTTGCTTTGAACTTGAGGTATTTTATTGAATCTCGATAAAATTTGGATTTTGGGAATAAAATGGATCTCTCATGTGTCTAACTTGAGTGTTTATTTCTTTCATAGATCACTCTTCAATTTTGGGCTCTAAAAAGAACATAGATTCACTTTCTTGCATATGTGTTTCACATAGTAATTAGCCCTATGAACACTATTTGTGGCATTCTTGAGAGAGTGGGTTTCTTGCGAAGCTCTTCTTGATGATTGAACCCCTTGTAGGTAGAGACGATATTGTTACTATCTCACTATCTTACTTGGTTTAGTCTTCAACATTGATCGGTACATTCTCTCTTGGTCCCACTTAGAGAGCTCGGTAGACATTGTTGTTGAAGTTGTCCCACTTTCTGTTGCCTCAGGAAAGATAGTCTCTCTATTCATTCTGAATCATATCATCTGTCAATATGGAGTGCCTTATAAGATTATCACTAACAATGGAGGTTAGTTCAAAAATAAGGACCTTAAGCAACTCTGCAAGAAATTCAAGATTAAACAACATTGGTCCTCCATTTACTTTCCACAAGGAAATGGTCAAGTAGAGGCATCAAAAAAAACCATTCTTAAAATCCTACATAGAACAATTCATAAGAATGGTAGAAATTGGCATTTACAGATAAATCTGACTTTGTGGGCTTATAGAATGAGTATTCGTACTCCTACTGGGGCTACTCCTTTTGCCCTTACATATGGTGCTGAAGTAGTGTTACCTTTAGAGGTTGAGATTCCTTCACGTAGAGTTTCCCTCAAAGGTCTAGTTATAGATGAAGACTACCATGCCATGAGACTTCAAGAGTTAGAACTTCTAGATGGGAAACTTCAAACATCATGTTAGGGATTTTTCTTGTATGATCAAACTGACTTTGAAATTAGGCTTCTTGAGGCTGATTCAAACAAGAGAAAGACCTAATTACTGAGGATTGGATAAGATCCTCCTTCATTTTTCATCTCCACATACTCAGGTAGGTATTACCTTTTAATGATAACTGATTACACAGTGTTTATATGAGTGGACACTGATCTGCTTTTAATTCTTCTTAGTGCATCAATCTATAGAATACTCTGCATATGACCATCAATTTGATGCAGAGTTTAACCAGGAAAAACATGATTGTAAATAAAGCAAAGATTAGTGATTTAAGGATTCTCATCCTTCTTCCTTTTAAGGAGGGACAACCTAAATGATTCTCTCTTCAAGGAATCAAAAACTATGAACTATGTGTCTTCAGGGATTGTCCTATCTATTTTGTGCAATAAACATGAAATGAAAAATGAGCTAGTAAATGATGTGAAAGTTTCATTTTTTTCTCTAAAGATCTATGAAAGATAAAATCATAGGAAACAAACACCAAACCAGTGCCTTATATAATGGGCAAAAGAAATCCAAACGCAAATCAACCAGATAATTTTAAAAGAAATACAATAGTATGCCTTGCATACCAGCCAAAAAACCAAATAGATTTCCTTAAAAACTATTCTGTTAACCAAATACTGTTATTATCAGAATCCATACAGATATATCTACTCTTCAAGATGAACTATGAGAAATTTTAATTCTTTCCTTGAAAGAAACTCATAAATCAATCAAGAAAGTTTCTTTACAACTGGTATATTTTAAATGCGTAACATGTAAAACATACAAGAGCACAATATAAAGGTAGAGAGACAACGATAGTATATGGCAGAAGTTGTAGTGTATTTTTATTAAAACCAACTTGCCAATTTCATTCACAATTCCATCACTTAGAAGATCAGACACAAAGCTTGGAAATCTGCTTCAAAGCAATTCTGTTCAAATTTTTCTATATCTTTCAGACAGACCTCAAAAATTGATTCTTTTACTCTATATATCCCCCTCAACCACCTTGGGACTCCCTTATGAATGAGAATGCAACAAGCATCAGATGGCTAGGGCAAGGGTTAGGGTTTTCACCCACCAAACCAACTGGATTTAATCAGAATTTATTATATTGGAGGAAAACTAGGCAACGTCGAGAGATCAGATCCAAGATTGATCTTCATTTATGACAATTCTCAGAGCAATGTACCGAAGATCATTGAATCCACCATGTTTATCAATCTGATCACTCACCTGCAAGATGCCTTGAGCAACTCTTACACATTTTCTATGGCACAAACATCTGCAATCAATCATCAAACTTTTTGGACCACACCGTAGTAGTTGACAAAATCATATCTACCAGATCCAACCGCTCAAGCATTGAATACCATCCCCTTCTGTCATTGAAAAACCCTTTTAAAATTTTGAAAATTGGGTGGTAATGGTTAATCAGCCAGATTTAAAACACAACCATCAATTTTATCTCTTCTCGGCAGATCAGGTGGCCTTCATTAATCCTCGCAATAGTCAACAAGCTGCTTGAAAAGTCTTTCACCACATCACCAGCAACGTAGCCAATGAGAAATGAGCACATTAGCACAACATGGCAATTGGACCCACCGCTTACATTCCATCCCTCAGACAAGATCAAATGGCTATCGTTATACTGCAAGCTTAAACATCATGCATCTTATCTAAGTGGTATAACGACAACCGCAAGATCAAGTCGATCTTTAATCACGCCTGAATGCTAAAACACTGGTCCCACTGACAACACTCCATGTCATTAAACCCACTTTTCCAATCAAAACAAAACAAATCTACAACACTTAGCAAATGATCCCACTGTTCTTATCACACGTCAACCAATCAGGAAAGAGCATGTCAGCGCCCACTGGCAAGGAGGTCCCACTCTGCATTTCATTCCCTGAAGAGAATCAGATGACTGTCGTTATACTGCTGGCTTAAATATCATGCATCTTATATCAACGGTATAATGACAACTGCAAGATCAATCTAAGCTTTAACTTCACCTCACAGACTGAAGACCTTGGGCCCGCTGATAATTGCCAACTCACTGCCCTGCAACCAATAATCATCAGACACCTCAGCATCTTCTGACATCAGGTCCACCTGCACAATCCTCATCTAATGTGGGCCTACCATCTCATGATTTAGTGACTGAAGAGAAGATATAAGCCGCTAGTAGAGTCGCTGAATGTTTTGGGTTTAACCACTAGGAACAAGAGATCTCGCAACTGAGGAAAAATCCAAGTCATGGAATAAAACATTAACTGCCAAAATACTTAGAGACCTGGCGACAAACTGTGTTGCTGAATCGCTAAATTTTTTTGACCATTATCTTTTTATTATGAGAATCAGTGACCAAAGAGGACCATACTTTGACATTTCTTTATTCGCCAAGTGGCTGAACATTTTGAAGCTTCATTAACTAATTCTGAGATCCCGCGAACACTTCATTCACCCAATTGCTAGATATTTAGAGCACCGCCATCTCTTTCCCAAGATTTAGCGACAAGAGGAAACTTTAAACCTTTGCCTAATTTATTTGTCAAAGCCACCAAACTTTTCAGAGATCACGTGACAAAAGGAAAATATAACTATTCACCAAGTCGCTAAAGGTTAACATGAAACCACCAGGAAACAAGTGAATAAGAGACTACATGGTCGCAAGGTCACTGAATGAGGAGGCTAACTGTCGGGCCCAAACACAATGCTAATCTTGACCTAACCGTTGACCATCTGGAGAATGTACGACTGAGGAGACATGAAACCACCCACTAGGTCACTAGATGCCATTCCTAACTACTGAGATCATGCGACAAACCACCCGTCAGGTCGCTAGGTGTTAATGGGGAACTGCCAGGAAATAAGAGACTATGCAACCAATGCATTCACCCAATCGCCAGTTGAAGACTTAACTATGATAATGAATTGGGAGATTCAACGACCAAAGAGAAACATGACCAAGGGATTACACAATCATCGGTTCACTGAAAGACTTAAGGATAAGAAACACATTGTGCACTTCAGCGAAGACTGGGAAAATGACCACGTGTAGAAAGGGGACTTAAGTGACCCGAAAAAGTAACAAAGAAATAGAAGGCCGAAAGGTTAAACTAGGGTTTTTTTTGTTTTCAGGATATTTAGACCTAGAAAACCCTAAAGAATATAAATTTTTTTGAAAACATCCTATCTTTTGGGCCAAAAAACAAAAATTGAGATTTTTAACCAACAGTGGCTCTATCTGAGGATGTTGAAATGTAAGTTTAAACAAGAACCATAGATCTTTGGGATGCAAACCAAAAACCACACTAACCTAAAATAGAAATAGAAACACACGACCTGAAAGGAAACAAACCTATACAAAATTTACAAGAGATTTACATATGCATGGGAATCAAAAACTTAATTGAAGAAGGGTTTCAAGAATTGCCCATGCACTGGCAACTCAAAAATTTCATCATCCATATTCTTCAACAAGTAGGAATCTTTTCCAAAACTCTCATGAATCACAAAGGGACCAAGCCATAATGATTCAAACTTTCTATGCTTCCCTTTATCTTCTGCTCTCACATTCCATTGAAGTACTAAGTCATTTGGTTTGAATTTTTTGGTAGTTTCTCTTTTGTCAAAAAGGTACTTCATCTCCTATTGCAACTTGATATTTCTCTTTTGACTCTCCCTTCTCAGTTCATCTAATTGAATCAATTGCATGATTCTGTCCTGCATTGGCTTTGGGACATCCAATTCCTCATCTTGTATAAACTTGTAAATTGGAATTAGATTGTTCATGGGTAACCTTGACTGCAGACTATATACAAGTTCAAAAGGAGACTTCCCAGTGGCTTTCTTCACTGTAATCCTATCTTCCCATAAGGCTAACTTCAACTTGGAATGCCAAGCTCTCTTATTTTTCTCAAGTGTTTTCTTCAAGATTGTCAGAATGCTTTTGTTACTAGATTCAGCCTGTCCATTTGCCTAAGGATGGTAGGGAGATGAATAAGATGTAATGATTCCATTGTCTTTGCAAAACTCTTTGAACTCATCTGATCTGAAACACATTGCATTATCTGTGATCAATTTCATAGGGACACCAAATCTGGTCAAAATGTTATCTAATAAGAAATCAATCACAACTTTACTTGTTGCCTTCTTTGTGGGAATGGCCTCTATCCATTTTGTGAAGTAGTCAGTTGCAACAAGTATCCAACTGTGTCCTCCACTATATTTCTCAACAAACTCACCTATGAAATCCATTCCCCACATGGAAAATGGTGCCTCGACAGTTATTGGGTTTAACAATTGTGCTCCTGAGTATTTTAATTTAGAAGCAAATTTTTGGTAGGCTTCACACTTCTTAACAAAATGGAAAGAATCTTTAAACAATGTAGGCCAAAAATAGCCAGCCCTCAAAATTTTATGGGCAGAAGTCTTTTTCGAATAATGCCCTCCACAAACACCAGCATGCATTTCACTCAAAACCTTCTCTGCTTGACACTTATCAAGGCAAAACAACAAGATCCCATCTCTATTTTTCCAATACAAGTCCCCCTGTATCAATGTATACTTCTGAGCTTGCAATTTTAGGGATCTCCTTTGGTTATCTATCATATATTCTGGGCATTTGGCATTCTTAATGAAATATACAATGTCAGCATAGTATGGTTGCAACTCAATACTTGTTATTGTCATATCTGGAATTCTTTCATTGTTAACCTAGACTAAATCCATAGTCTCTTCAGTCATCAATTTTTCCAGGCCTTGTCCTCTTACAAGCTTAGTGATATGGATTTCTAAATTGAATTCTTGAATCCTGGTAATCCACTTGCATCTCTTATCAGTAACTTTAGACTAAGTAAGGACATCCTTTACTGCTACATGTGGGACATATGCCACTACCTTAGCACAAACTAGATAAGGTCTAAAATATTTTACTACTTTTACCAGTGCATATGTCTAATTTTCCATCATCTCATAATTCAACTTAGCAGCTTGTAAAGATTTACTAAAAAATGCAATTGGATGCTCAAAGCCTTCTTGATCCTTTTGTAATAATACAACAGCAATGGTGTGAAATGATGCAAAAGAGAAAAGTGAGAAGGGCTTGGTATAATCAAGAGACCTAAGCACAGATGCTTGTTGAACTACTTCTTTAATTTTATCAAATGCACCCTAAGCTTCTGTAGTCCATTGAAACTTGACATCCTTCTTTAGCAACTTCACTATGGGTTTGACAATTTCAGCAAAATTTACAATGAATCTCCTAACAAAATTGATTTTTCCTAAAAAGCATTGCACCCCTTTAAGATTTTTGGGTGTTGTAACCCTTTTGATAGCTTCAACCCTCTCTGGATCAATTCTTATTCCTTCTTTTGATACAATGTGTCCTAGCAACTTTCCATCTTTGACTGCAAAGTTACACTTTTTAGGATTTAAAGACACACCATATTCTAGAGCTTTGACAAAAATTCTCTCAAGGTGTGAACAATGATCCTCAGCCTTCTTGGAATAAACAGTCAAATCATCCTGGTACACAACCATAAACAAGTCTATATATTCTTTGAAAGCAACATCCATGGCCCTTTGAAAATTTTCCCTAGCATTTCTAAGGCCAAATGGCATTCTGACATATATATAGGCTCCCCAAGGTGTTGTGAATGCTGTTTTGAATTGTTCAGATTCTTTCACCAACACCTGGTTATATCTAGAGAAACCATCCATCATAGACAATAACTCACATCTAGTGACTTTATGCAACATTGCCTCCATGTTGGGTAGTGAATAATTGTCCTTCAATGATGCAACATTCAGATTCGTAAAGTCCACACACAATGTAATATCACCGTTCTTCTTTCTAACTAGGACCAAATTAGATACCCAAGTTGAATGCCTTATAGGTTGGATTATTCCTGCATCACTCAACTTGGCCAGTTCCTCTTGCATTTTAGGAGCCAAAATTGGGTTAATGGGCCTTTGCTTCTATCTAAATGGTTTAACATCTTGATTTAAGGGGATCTCATGTTGGAACAAGTCCTCTCTATAAGCTTTTAGGTCATCATAGGACCATGCAAACACATGCTTGTGCTTTCTTAAAAACTTTATCAAGTTATATCTCAGCTGAGGGGCTAATCCCTTCCCAATATAAACCATTTGAGGTGCATTATGTGATCCCAAATTCACTTCCTCCAGATCTTCAGCCTTAGCACTACTTGTTTTTGACATATAATCATTTTGACTACTGCATAATGATTTTAATTCAGTTAAACCCTTAGGGATATGATTTGAACTCAACTAGATTACCTCATTTCCTAGGACCATGTCCTTACCTTCAATTTCCTCAACCAATGTGTTGTAGTCTATAAGGTCACCCTCATATATGTCAAGGCATTGCATAAATTTCAAAATGTCATGATCATCCTCAAAGACCTGCCAATTGTAAATGTTGTCTGCAACAACTGGTCTACTTTTTATTTCAACTATTGACACTCCAAACAAAGTTGAATCATCCCTTTTCAAAGAAACATTGGCCAAAAAATCAGCCATTATGTTCTTGGATCTTTCTACCCAACATATATTAAAAGCATCAAACATTTCAATCTGATCCCATATTACATGTTTATACAATTTCAACCTATCATTCTTAACAACATACTTAGATCAAACTTGTGCCATCACAAACTCAGAATCACCAAAGACCTTTAAACATTTTATCCCATGTTTGATAGCAATATTCAATCCCAATGACAGTGCTTCATATTCAACAGTATTATTTGTGCATTGAAAAGTCAATGAGAAGGAATACTTAAAAGTGGTACCTAATGGAGATATGAATAGAACTCCAGCTCCTGAACCTTGTTTTGAGCAAGCTCCATCAAAATACATCTGCCATAGTCCATTTTTATATTCTTTCAGTTCCAGAGCCAGTGGATCTGAATCTTCCTTTTGTGAAATGGCCTTTTCCACTCTAAAATTTTCCATGTCAACATCCACACAACAATTCAACTGATCCATATTATTTAGCTCTATCATGTGTGGGGTTCTGCTTTCTCTGGATACTTTCACATTGTCACCATCAATATTGAAAGTTGCAAAGGATAAATCACACTGAATACTACCTCTCATTGAAGCACTCCATTTCCTTGATAATAACATTCCATAATGAGGTGGGATATCAACCACCAGAAATCTCATTGTTAACAACTTGTCAGGGAAGGCTGCCAACCTGTAAGGAAATGCTTTTATAGTACTGATAATAGGGACCTCTCTTGAATCCATAGCCTGACATCTTCCATGAGGTGTATCTACTTTTAAACCCAAAGATTTCATTATTTTTGTAGGCATAACAGTATTAGAGGCTCCTGAATCAATCATACAATTTCTTAACAACTTTCCATTTACTATTAGGGACAGAAAGAAAGGATCAACAGTTCCTATCATAGTACTTACAACATTAGTATCCAAATAAATCTGAGGGATCTCGGAGATAATCTTCCCACACTGGTTCTTAGTGAATCACTTTCTACAGTAGCCATTCTACTAGTCTTGGTGGAATTTTGGGCATCAGAAGGAAGAACTCCTTTCACCCAGCTCAAAGCCTTGTCTTTATGCTCTTCTATTCTCATCATTTCTAATAAGGGGACCTTAACATTAATTTGTGATAATAGTTTACCCATGTCAATTGGGACATATTTGGGGTCAGCTACATCTTGCTTAATGACAGTAGCCTCCTTAATTTCTTCATGTTCTATAAGGCCATGCTGATCCTTGTTCAGGGTTTTGACCTCCTTTTGGGAAGAAACAACAGTCTCCTGAAGAGGTCTTTGCTTTAATCTGTAAGTCACATTAGGGGGAGCAAATGTTACATTCTTCTTGATTTTAGTCTTGCTAACAACATCTGCAACCTTATTTTTGTCTTGAGTTTGTTTTACATCTTTGTCTATCTTTTTGATGAATATACCGGATGATTTTTTACCTAAATCACCCACCACTCTATTTCTCAAATTTTAGTTACTCTTGGCTTGGGTGACCATGTCTACTATGATTTGTGCAATTTCTTCATCAGAAGGTCTTCTCAACACAACTGGCTCATCATTTCTTAAAGTGTTGCACTGGACTACATCCAGGTGGTTGTCTTCTTCATCATAAAACACTTACTGATGATAAATCTCATTTCTAACTTGGGAACTACCAACATCTTGGCCTTCATCTTCTTCAATGGAATCCATTTCATCATATATGTATGAAGAAGTCATACCACATCCTTGATCATCATAAGACTCTTCATTGTTGTTGTCTTGCTCCTCATCTACAAAAACACTTTGAGCAATTGCACAGTAATAAGGGTCATGAGGTGATTGGAAAACAATACACCAGGGAACATCATCATTCATATTTACTATATTTCTATGCAAGGGGTCCGGGGTCTTATCATTTGGTTTATCCTTTCTTTTATGGAAAACTGGCTTCCCATCTTTCCACTGAGTGTTGTAAGGATAGTTCTACATTCTTGGTAACTTGTTAAAGTTATTGAAGGATGGCCTATCATTTCCCTGCACTCTACTATCCTTGCTTCATTAGGCTTTAAATCTTTTATTGATTTCAAAATTTGCTTCAAACTATCATCATCTTTTGGTTTTGTGTCAGACTTCCCTGGTTCCTTTCTATTTGAGATTGAAGGTTTATAATCCTCCCTCCTTCCCAACTTCCTTGATATTCTTCTATTGCTTTCTATAATAATGGCCAACTTGTAAGCTTCTGCAAGATTTTTAGGATTCTTATCTCTCAACAAATATCCCATTTTTGAATCAAAAGCATTTAGGTAAGTGACCAAACAAATCTTGTCATCTAGTCTGATAACTTGCAACAATTTATGCATGGCTTTCTGAAATCTGACATTAAACTCAACAACACCCTCATTTGGATTTTTCTTGATGTTGTTGAATTCATTAAGCATGAAACCTTCATTGGTTTTATCACCATATTGTTCTTTGAAAAAACATTTGAACTGTTCCCATGAGCATATGCTAGCATGAGGCAAATTTCTAAACCAATCTCTAGCATCTTCAGTTAGAGACTGAACAAAAAGCTTCATGATCACATCATCAGGCTCAATGTTGTAGTCATCTATTACATCAATGAAGCTTTTCAAATGCTCTTCACAAGTGACTGCATTGCTTCCAGTGAATTTTGGAAGCTTTTTCCTAATTTCATCAAGGATGGGATTTGGGTAACTAGGAATCCCAATAAAAACCAATTGCTTATGCCTCTCATGTATGGATCCTATTTGAGATGGGCCAGCACCTATGGATGTTTGAATGTTTGAAATAGTAGAAGTCCTGGGCATACCTAAAGTTCTAGCAGTGTTCAACACATTCGCACCCTATGCTAGAGAAGTGGAAAGTGTGTTGGTGGGTCTAGAAGATTGCTTAAGGAAGTCAATCTTTCTTTTTATTTTAGTTGCAATGGCTTCTAGCTCTGCCTTTTCTAACTCTTTGGCCAATAATTCTTGTTCCCTTTTGGCCTTTTCCAAGTCAGCATCTAATCTTGCTGCTTGATCTAGGGACTTCTTTGCAGGATTTGGTTCATTTATTGAAACCCCTACAGCTTTTTATTTACCTTTGTCCCTAGGATTTCTTATGTCATAATTTTGCTAGACAATAGGTTGATCTTCTACTTGTTCTATCATAGGAACTTGATTCAAGGCTTCAAAATTTAACAATTGCTTCTTCAATTGCTCTGCTCTAATCATAGCGTGCCTAATCTTTTCCTCCTTTTCCTTTTCTCTTTTCTACCTTATTTGAATTTGCTCCTGGATCTTTCTTTCCAATTCAAAAAATTCTTCAAAAATTTCCTCAAAATCAAGAAGGGCTGTTTCAGATGAGGATTCTTAGGAAGGGACCTCCTCTTGCTGGTCATCTAGTATTTGGTGGCCCTGTAAGGGGGAATCATGGGGAAAAGGAGCAAAGTCTTGCTTACTCCTAGTTTGGCTTCTAGATCTTCTGTTATTCCCAAGGATTCCTCTCCTATGAGGTTGAGTTCTCCTTCCATCCTTTTCAGAAGGTGAGTAATAATCCTCATACTGATTTAATCCCAAATCAACTGCTTCCTCATATTCATAAATATTTCCTTCTTGATTTATTTGAACATGATCCTCTATCCTTGTATTTCCTTTCTGCTTCCATGTAAAAGACATGTCATTAGTATTTTTCTCCTTCCTCGTATGACTTTGTCTTGATGTAGCCAGGAGTTCTCCCTCTAGATTTTCTTCTGGATGTTCCTTTCTCCAAGATATTGTATTTCTATGAGTCATTATAAAATAGGGAAATCTTTATTTAGAACACTGGTTCAAATATTTGGTAAAGAGTCACCACCCAATTTCTTTTTGGGGTTTGGAGAAAGTAGTCCAATAGACCTTAGGAGATACTCAATTCTTCTTTGCTATATTATCCCCAGCAGAGTCACCAATTTGTTAGGGATTTTTCTTGTAGGATCAAACTGACTTTGAAATTAGGCTTCTTGAGGCTGATTCAAACAAGAGAAAGACCTAATTAAGGATTGGATAAGATCCTCCTTCATTTTTGAGCTCCACATACTCAAGTAGGTATTACCTTTTAATGATAACTGATTACACAGTGTTTATATGAGTGGACACTGATCTGCTTTTAATTCTTCTTAGTGCATCAATCTATAGAATACTCTGCATATGACCATGATCAATTTGATGTAGAGTTTAACCAGGCAAAACATGATTGTAAATAAAGAAAAGATCAGTGATTTAAGGATTCTCATCCTTCTTCCTTTTAAGGAGGGACAACCTAAATGATTCTCTCTTCAAGGAATCAAAAACTATGAACTATGTGTCTTTAGGGACAGTCCTATCTATTTTGTGCAATAAACATACAATAAAAAATGAGCTGGTAAATGATGTGAAAGTTTCAATTTTTTCTCTAAAGATCTATGAAAGATAAAACCATAAGAAACAAACACCAAACCAGTGCCTTATCTAATGGGCAAAAGAAATCCAAACACAAATCAATTAGATAATTTTACAAGAAATACAACAGTATGCCTTCCATACCAGCCACAAATCCAAATAGATTGCCTTACAAACTATTCTATTAACCAAATACTATTATTATCATAATCCATATAGATATATCTACTCCTCAAGATGAACTATGAGAAATTTTAATTCTTTCCTTGAAATAAACTCATAAATCAATCAAGCAAGTTTCTTTACAATTGGTATATTTTAAATGCCTAACATGTAAAACATACAAGAGCACAATATAAAGGTAGAGAGACAACCACAATATATGGTAGAAGTTGTAGTGTATTTTTATTAAAACCAACTTGCCAATTTCATTCACAACTCCATCACTTAGAAGATCAGACACAAAGCTTGGAAATCTGCTTCAAAGCAATTCTGTTCAAATTTTTCTATATCTTTCTGACAGACCTCAAAAAATGAGTCTTTTACTGTATATATCCCCCTCAACCACCTTAGGATTCCCCTATGAATGGGAATGCAACAAGCATCAGATGGCTAGGGCAAGGGTTAGGGTTTTCACCCACCAAACCAACTAGATTTAATCAGAATTTATTACATTGGAGGAAAACTAGGCAACCTCGAGAGATCAGATCCAAGATTGATCTTCATTTATGACAATTCTCAGAGCAGTGTACTAAAGATCATTGAATCCACCATGTTTATCAATCTATTCACTCACCTGCAACATGCCTCGAGCAACTCTTACCCATTCTCTATGGTACAGACATCTGCAATGAATCATCAAACTTTCTGGACCACGCCCCAACAGTTGACAAAATCATATTTACCAAATCCAGCCACTCAAGCATTGAATACTAGTCCCTTCTGTCACTGAAAAACCCTTTTAAAATTTTGAAAATAGGGTGGTAATAGTTAATCAGCCAGATTTGAAACATAGCCGTCAATTTTATCTCTTCCCGGTAGATTGGGCGGCCTTCATTAATCCTCGCAATAGTCAACAAGCCACTTGAAAAGTCTTTCACCACATCACCAGCACCGTAGCCAATGAGAAATGAGCACATCGACACAACATGGCAATTGGACCCACCGCTTACATTCCATCCCTCAGACAAGATGAAATGGCTGTCGTTATACCACAAGCTTAGACATCATGCATCTTATCTAAGTGGTATAAGGACAACCGCGAGATCAAGTCGATCTTTAATCATGCCTGAACACTAAAACACCGGTCCCACTGACAACACTCTATATCATTAAACCCCCTCGGCCAATCAAAACAAAACAAATCTGCAACACCTAGCAAATGGTCCCACTATTCTTATCACATGTCGACCAATCAGGAAAGAGCATGTCAGGGCCCACTAGCAAGGAGGTCCCACTTCACATTTCATTCCCTGAAGAGAATCAGATGGCTATCATTATACCATTGGCTTAAATATCATGCATCTTATATCAACGGTATAACGACAACCACGAGATCAATCTAAGTTTTAACTTCACCTCACAGACTGAAGACCTCGGGCCCACTGACAACTACCAACTCACTGCCCTGCAACCAATAATCATCAAACACCTCAGCATCTTCTGACATCAGGTTCGCTTGCACAATCCTCATCTGATGTGGGCCTACCATCTCATGATTTAGCGACTGAAGAGAAGATATAAGCCGCTAGCAGATTCATTGAATGTTTCAGGTTTAACTGCCAGGAACAAGAGATCTCGTGACTGAGGCAAAATCCAAGTCATGGAATAAAACATTAATCGCCAAAATACTTAGAGACCTGGCAACAAACTGCATCACTGAATTGCTGAAAATATTTTACCATTATCTTTTTATTATGAGAATCAGCGACCAAAGAGGACCATACTTTGACATTTCCTTATTCGCCAAGTCGCTAAACATTTTGAAGCTTCACTAACTAATTCTAAGATCCCGCAAACACTTCATTCACCCAATCGCTAGATATTTAGAGCACCACCATCCCTTTCCTAAGATTCAATGACAAGAGGAAACTTTAAACCTTTGCCTAATTTCTTTGTCAAAGCTGCCAAACTTTTCAGAGATCACACGAGAAAAGGAAAATATAACTGTTCACCAAGTCACTGAAGGTTAACTTGAAACCACCAGGAAACAAGTGAATAAGAAACTACACGGTCACGAGGTCACTGAATGAGGAGGGTAATTGTCGGGCCCAAACGTAATGCTGATCTTGACCTAACCACCGACCATCTGGAGAATGCATGACTAAGGAGACATGAAACCACCTGCTAGGTCACTAGATGCCATTCCTAATTGCTAAGATCACAGGACAAACCACCTTCTAGGTTGCTAGGTGTTAATGGGGAACCACTAGGAAACAAGAGACTATGTGACCAATGTATTTGCCCAATCGCCAATTGAAGACTTAACTGTGACAATGAATTGGGAGATTCAGCGACCAAAGAGAAACATGACCAAGGGATTACATAGTCACTGGTTCGTTGAAAGACTTAAGGACACGGAAATGCATTGCACGATTTGGTGAAGACTGGGAAAATGACCACATGCAGAAAGGGGACTTAAGTGACCTGAAAAAGTAACAAATAAATAGAAGGCCAAAAGGTTAAACTAGGGTTTTTTTTATTTTCAGCATATTTAGACCTAGAAAACCCTAAAGACTGTAAAATTTTTTGAAAACATGTTGTCTTTTGGTCCAAAAAACAAAAATTGAGATTTTTAACCAACACATCATTTGACCATATGAGGATTTATCAAAAGTGCATATCTAAAGCCTTCAACAAAAAGGTTCACCCTAGAGAATTCCAAGTGGGAGATCTTGACCTACATGAAAATCCTAAGAATCAACAACATAGAGATCAAAAGGGAAAATTTGAACCTAATTGGCTTGGACCTTACATCATTATAGCAGCTTTTGGGACATTTTCTTATTTACTATCTACTGAAGAGGGAGAGCAGCTCCCTAATCCTATCAATGTCTTGCACTTGAAGAAGTTCTATCCATGATTCCCATTTTGTCTGGGGGCATCCTTTGTACATACTTATTGATCCTCAATAAATCCAAAAAATGGTATGTTGTCAAAAACTCTAAAAATTGAAAAATGTCCTGAAAAAATGATCATCTTAGTGAAAACCTAGCAATAAGCGCTTTGATGTATCTCAAAAATAAAATATATTCTAAAAATATAAAAAAATAAAAAAATTCAAAAAAATAGAAAAAATGTCTTGGTGAAAACCTAGAAACAGCTATCTTGGTAGCAAAAATACAAAAAAAATTTATAAAAAGTCTTGAAAAAAATTTGCAATAAAATTCAAGTGGTGAAAACCTGGAAACGGGTGCTACTTGAGGCCTTTGCACCCCTATTTCTTAGCATGTGTCCTTGACACTTAGCCTTTCTCCATCATGCCTTGTCCTTGTTGCCTTGGTTTGGAATTGGTCTTTGTCTTTGTCTAGGGGGCACAACTATGTTAGCTTTGGTCTCGTGGATGCGTTAGTCTTTAGGACACCTCACAAATGGTGTTTTTCAACACCACCCCAACTATTTTTTTCAACACAACCCCTGACATTGAGTGTTTTTCAACACTTCTCAATTTGGTCTTACCTAGTTTTGTCATGTGATCTTACCTGCTTGCAAGCATTCGATCCTTACCCTCGAAACTCAGTATCAATGAACACAATTAAATTTTTAAATACAACACTTAATGCTTGAGCTCTGTCATGATCTTTTCTTTGTGTGCTGACTGTTATTGATTTTCGTTGAGTGTCCTTGTCTAATAAGTCTCTCTAAGATGCATAGGTAGAGGACTTGGGACATGGGGCATGTTTTTATTTTCTTTCTGCTTGTGGGTGTGGTCTTGAAACTCTTGAGTGTCTCTTGTTGTTCCCTTGAAACACTTAGGAGATTTGAGGCATCATCCTTGACTATTTTTGCACAACTATTCTTATGGTCATCTTGACATCTGTGCCTTGATGCGAGAGTGGTTTTTCTATATTAAATTGGGTAAGCTAACATCGAAGTCATCTTGAACTTTATGTCTTTGATGCTTATGTTAGAATCTTTCCACATTCCAATCCAATATAAATCACATTCATATCTTCATAGTTGCGCTTGTGACTAGTGATGGTTGTGTGATTTTTTGATGTCCATTAATAATGGTCCAATGATTAAATAAGTTTCTTAGCATTCTCTAATGAATGATGAACAAAAAATCCTATGTTACAGTTGCTCTATTGCAAGTACATCTTTGCATTTTCATGTAGCTTTCATTGTTTTTTATTATCGAAAGTAGGTTTTGATGGGGCCATGAAACCCTATAGAACTTAAAATATTAACATAGATAAAGCATTAAAAGTATCAACAACCTAAAAGCCACAGGCTAAACAACAACCCCCCACAAGAGAGAAAGATAAAACCAGAAAAAGAAAATAGGGAAGCAGAGCAAAAAAACTAGGAAAGGCCCAAAGCCAGGAGAACAGCTCAGGAAAATTCTCTGAGAATTTTCACAACATGAATCTCTAGCTCTGACACTCTTCCAACTACCTCCTTAAGGTTAGAAAGATCTTTATCAGGTTCTTGGGTGTCCTTTTTCTTTATGCTAGATCTGGTCCTCTTCCTCGGTCCTTCCTCAGGAGACTTATCTTTACCACTGTTGGGAGATTGGTCTTCCTCCTTACTACCCCTGTGTTCCTCAAATTTTTTTATAATCACCTTAATGTTGTCATTAGAAGCTTTAAGAATGTTGTAGCTTTGATATGCAATTTTCTACAGGGTGCCCTCCATGCTCTAAACTCTCCTCTTCACTTCCTCGACTCTATTTTCCATATCCTTATCCTCCTCGGTTTTCCTATTCTTATTGCTGCAATTATCCCTCTCCAATCTACCCACTCTATATTTTAGCTCTTGGAATTCATGGTAAGTCCATTTTGTGGTTCTATAGCTATCAATTATGATGTTCTTTGCATTGTTAAGCACATCCATCTGAGGGTTCTCCTTTGTGATGTTGCTCAAAATAACAAGGGCAGGATCAATAAGCTCCTCCATTTGAATTTTTCCCTCCTTATTCTCCTTAACCAAAGTTTTCATCATCTCTCTCTTGATACCCATCCTCATAGAAACATTATCAAAATTCCTCCAAAGCACATTCTTGTCTTTTCCTGAAATCTTGCAAGTGTAATGGCCAGACCCATATTCTTCAAAACCCTACTCATTCTCTTCCCCACTCCCCTGATTCTCCTCTTCCTCATCACTCTCCTTCCCCTCCTCCTACCTTTCCTCCTTGGATTCTTCTTTGATATCTTTCCCTCTTTTTAGCCTCCTAAAATGGTTGCCAATAGAAACCTCCTCTTTGTCGACAGACATCTTAATATTAATGGTTCTCTTTCCTCCCATCCTCTCCTTATTTTCCTCTTCTCTGAAAATGGTATCTTCCTCCCCATTAGCGTTGTCACCCTCTATATCCATGTCCCTCCACCCTCTCATTGTAGTCTCTATCATACAAGATCTCAATACTCTATTTAGGGTCGGGAGTCTCCTTTTTCTCCATTTTAATTTTCTTTTTCCACTTTTTGGTCTATGGGGTAGCATCCTCATCTGTATCCGAATGTATCTTTTGACTATCCTTAGTATCAGATGGGATATAATCTTCTCCTAACTCATCCAACTCATATTTACCCCCCTTGCCCACATTCCTATTCTTAATATATTTCCCTATAGTCTTGACCTTGAAAAATTCATAAATTATAAGCAAAAGCCCCTCATGGAAAGCAGGATTCCCAATGGGCTTCTCCCTATAGTCATTAATATTCCCATTAATTGATGAATATAGGAAGAAAGGGATTGAAATCTTCACCCCATACCTGAAATGGTTAAGAAGCATGAAGTGGTGAGTGTAGAGATGGTTGAATCTCATGTCCAGGGAGATGTACTTGATAATAACCCTCAACACAAACCTTCATAGTGGCTTGATAGAACTCAGCAGGTAGTAGGTACTTTTCTTCACTAAAGCCTTCTTTTCCTTCGCATCTTTGGAAAATTCTATCACAACCTGCCCAGAAATACGTCTATCTCTATAGAATTTCTTCCCAATAATAGGAATGCCCGTCACCATAGAGATAACCTCCTCCATCACTGTGAACTCCACTCCATCAATTTTGACAATCCCCTCATTCCATCTCTTAAACATGATACGAGTAACAAAGGGTTTCCACCCATGAAGCCGGTCGATGAACGTGGTAACATCACCTTTTTTTCAAAATGCCCCACACCTTAGAGCACCAATGCCACTTATCAGCTTCATCCTCAGGTTCCCTCTTCTGTCTTTCCCGCACCATATTTTCATCCTCTCTACAAGATTTTCTCCTAGTAGTGATATCTTTTGAAGCTTGATGCCAATTGATATGTATGGTATTCCCGAAACTTCTTTTAGCCTCATGTAAGATATACCTAAAATCAAGTCTCAAAGTGTGCTGATGAAAATTGATAAGGTGTATCGTACTTTGGCTATCATACTTACACATCATTTTTCAGCACATTTCCCATAGAACATAACCTTTCATAATTGACATTTAATGTTTTCCAATCTTCCCAAGATCCTCTCCCTTTCTGTCAAATCTAAGATTTCTAGTAGAATATTCTGTCTATCCATCCATCTTTTCATTTCATCATTCTTGATTGCCCAGTTGGCCAGTCTGTCAACCACTTGATTAGCTTCCCTATACTCATGAGCCACGTATATATTATCAAAGGAATTAAGGATTTGAATGCACTCTTCAATGATATTCACAATCATCCATGTAGGCTCATTCTTCTCATTAAGACAGTCTATTATATTCTTAGAATCTCCTTCCAGCCATAGTTTTCTGACTCCCATGTCGCGAGCAAGTTTGATGGTTTGATGTGCCACAATGGCCTCTGCATAGTGATTAGTTTGCAACCCCAAAGGAGCATAAATTCCTTTTGCATGGTCATTTTTTATGATCCCACCCACCCCAACCTTACCAGGGTTGCCTTTAGCAGCCCCATCAAAGTTTTCTTTACACCAACCCTTAGGCGAGAGAGTACATCTGAAGTCCTCCCTCCTATTTCTATCAATTTCCTATGTACTGAGAAGAGGGTTATAACCTTTATTGATAGTATAGTTCTCTAACAAAGCGTTAAGGCTTTTGTGGAAGACAACTTTAGCATTAGTTTCTTTCTCCCTAAAATTTTTGTTATTCCACTCCTTCCACACTCCCCAATAGACATGAGGCAAAGTCCATTCCCACAATCCCTTATTCACATCCCCAATAGCCCCATGGTGCCATTTTTTGAAGAGATCCATAGTTTTATTGGGAAAACACCAGGTCATCTTGAAGAAAGATAGGAAATAATACCATATGCCTTTGGTGAAGTGGCAATGAATAATTATATGGTCCACAGTCTCACTATGGTTTTTGCAAAGAATGCATCTATTTGGCATTAGATGTCCCCTTTTGGTAAGGTTGTCCACTATCAAGATATGGTTTTGGAGCATTATCCAAAAAAAAATGTTGATCTTGGGAATAAGGCCAAGATACCAAGCTTTGGCCCAAACAGGGATTGTTTCAATGTTTTGCATGGTTTCATAACCTGAGGCAATAGTGTAGTTCTCATCCTTCATCTCCCCCAAAATAATAGCATTCTTATTGAGGGACAGAGGGATATGCATAATCAAGTCCATCGGTGGCTTTAGCTCCTAGGATAGCTTAGTCAAGTTCACCCATTGATTATTTACCCTGTAGTCTCTCACTCTACAGCCAAATCTCTCCATACATATGTTTTCCCATCTATTATACGGCTCAATGTTCCATAAGGGCCCTTGTCTTAGTTAGTCATCATGCTAGAAATTAATATCTTCACCATTGCCAAGTTTCCATTTCTCTTTCTCAGTGGCTATGCCCTTAGTCCTCAGAATGCCATTCCATATGTTGGATCCCCTTGGGTCATAATCCCTACTAATGAACTATTTGAAGTTAATATTGGCTGTATATTTATCCTTCAAAATATCCCTCCATTCCCCTATGGAGTTGAAGATCCTCCATATCTATTTAGCTTGTAGAGCCCTATTCAACTTCTTCAAATTCCTAATCCCTAGCCCCCCCTACTTTTTGGGTCTACAGATAGTCTCCCAAGCCACCAACGAGTGCTTCTTATTTCCTTCAATACCAGCCCACATAAAATTCCTCTTAATGGACTCCAAAGTATCAGCCACTTTGGTAGGTATAGAGAAAAGGCTTAAAGCATAAGTTGGAAAATTCTGCAAAGTAGACTTGATCAGAAGCACTTTACTAGCCTGACTCAGGGTAATGCCTTTCTAGCCCACTAGTTTTCTATTGAATCTATCAATGAGATTACTCCAAAAGAGATCAGGAGGTTTTGTCCCCAGAGGAAGCCCCAAATACGTAGAAGGGAGAGAACCAATACCACAACCCAAAATGTTGGCAATTTTCCTTTGTCTGCCCGCAAGGGTCTTAATAAAGAAAATTGAGCTCTTGCTTCAGTTAATGAGTTGACCCGTGGCATTGGAATATGTATTGAGAATAGTCTTCACATTTCTATCTTCTTTCACTGAAGCCTCTCCCCCTAAAATGGTATCATCCACGAATTGCTGATGAGAGAAAATCAGGGGACCGAAATAAGGGTTTAACCCAGTAATTTCTCCTCTACTCCTTTTGTCATGAATAAGTCTTCCCAGGCATGTAGCTTTCATTGTTATACTTCATAATAATATGCATTTTTAGGCTGCATTAGGAGTTTGAGAGGGTTTTCCTTCATCTTTCTTTTGGACTTTTAATCAACTGTGGTCACGTTTTGATATTCATTTCCTTATCTTCTTTCGTGATCTCAATCAAAATTTTCTATCTTAACCAGTTGATTGATTTTGAGGCATTCTCTTTCTTGAGGCAAATTCCCTTCTTCTCTCCATTTCTTTCCACCTCTTCCAAACTTCTATCTCCCATTCTCTTTCACTCCACTTCTTTTCAGATGGTTCAACCTTGGGACATAATCTTTCATGCTTAATGATCTACCTTGGTTCTGTGATCCTTATATCTTTCATCTTACATCAAGAACCTTATTTTTAGTTTGATTTGAACAAATTTATCAATTTACTATTCCTCCTCTATCTCATTTCAATTTCGATCATGAGGGGGCAGTATCTATCAAATTTCAATCCTTGATTCAGCTTTATCAAACCTATCAATTGCTTCGCTTGGGGAAACCTTGCTTGAGACTTGACAATTACCTATTTACAGGGTTGTTGGCCTTTTCTTTTTCAATCAACTTATCTTTGTCCTAATGTGTTCCCATCCATCGATCACACGTCTGGGTTGTTTTGTGATCCCAAATCGATCTCACACTTCAACTTCATTCTTTGACTACATGTGTTCCCATGAAGATCATGCATTAGTCAAAGAGGGGCAAATGTATGCACCCTAAAATGTTCGCCTAGACTTTGGGCCCCTATTCGCCAATTTATCAATTTCCTAAATCAATGCTTTGCAATATTTTTAATTCAAATCAATTTTCTTGATCAAATCGTAATTAATTCAAATATTTCAATATTTCCTAAAGTTTGATCATTTATCCTAAGTTTTATTTAATTAAGAGAACATGCTCCCTTTTAATTAAATAAAAAAATATTTTAATTAAATAATAAAATCAGTTTATCCTAAGCCACATTTAATTAAAAGAACAAATCTCTTTTAAATAAATAAAAAATCTTTTAATTAAATAATGGAAACCACTTTGCTAAAAATAATAAATAAATAATAAAATAAAAAGACTTTTTTGTCTACACATTGAATGCACACTTTCCAAGATGACTGGAATCTCCTTTTGCCTCTT
The DNA here is from genome assembly GCA_027943335.1 of Chamaecyparis obtusa. Classification (NCBI taxonomy): domain Eukaryota; kingdom Viridiplantae; phylum Streptophyta; class Pinopsida; order Cupressales; family Cupressaceae; genus Chamaecyparis; species Chamaecyparis obtusa. The sequence continues at coordinate 447,072 of BSBK01005883.1, forward strand.
AATCACTTCCACACATCTTTTTGCCTCTTAACCATGTCCATTGATTTTGCCTCTTGAGAATCTTGAACACATGGATCAACCAAGATTTAATCTCCACCATTTGCTCATTTCTTTTTGCCTCTTAATCTTGACCGTCCATTCATTTCTAAAATCCTTCATAAGGAGCCCTCTCCTTCTCATTTATGCATAGAGATTTTAGAGATCCAAATTTTATGTTATTGTTATGCAGGTTTGGAGAGCGATTTTGGAGGAGAATTTGAGCACTTGAGCTTGAACATTTCAACTTCTCTTTTCTTGTCTTCTTCTCTCATGCCCCATGGCAATCCATTTAAATTAATCTTGCACTTTCATATTAGATTAGATTCATATTTCCTTTCATAGAATAATCTTGCATAAGCATTTCCTTTCATAGATTAGTTTTCTTTCATGCATTGTTATCATATAGAATAGCTTTCATTTTCATTTGAATATATACTTGATGATCATGGAGACTAGCATCCTTTCTTTTTCTCTTTGAATCTATCATTTTATGGTGTACTTGCATGGGGACAAACTAGGTCTAATCTGAGGGCCTTCATCACAAACCCTTGAACTCCATGGATAGAGAGCTATGAGTCACCATTTGAGATCTCATTCTTGAGCAATCTTGGATTGAATGAATCATAGAAGTGTGTCAACGTTTTAGCACACTCTCCACTCTCTAAATTTATTCCTTATCTATGGTTTTGGGATCCCGCAGTGTCAACTTGGAACTGGAAGAGCAAAAGTTGCTCTTCATCGTCTAGGTATACCACTCAATTACGTTGTCTCCAAAAAAATGTGACCATGATGCCTACAATTATGTTTCTTAGCTATTGTATCCCAGGACCCCTTATGACCCTTTATGACCATTTACAACCTCTAAGAATACATCTTAGAGGTCTTAAAATGTCGTAAAGGGTCATAAGAGGCTCCTAGGAGGGGCCAGATGAGCTTCCACCTTCACGTGGTTGGCCCTGTTAAGTAGAGAATGTTAATTAAAATATTCCTAAAACAAAGAGATGCTCAATAATTTAAGGTCTCAGTCCATGGACAAATTAAATTAGACTTACTAAACCTCTTATTGTAGTTTGTAATAAGATTGATTTGCAACCACTAGAGACTACTCTACAAGCTTGAAGAAGTGGTATATTTTGGCAAATGAAGAGTGGAAAGAAGATGATATTTCAGAGATCATGGATGGACACAATGTTGCAGACTTTATTGATCTAGATATCTTGTAGAGGCTTGAAGAACTAGAGAGGGAAGAAGGGCTTAGGATGGCAGCTAAGGGTGACGAGGATTTCACAATAGCTGACAAACATAATTGTAGGCATCATGCTCACAATTTTTTGGAGACAACATAATTGAGTTGTATAACTAGATGGAGTACAACTTCTGCACCTCCGATTCCAAGTTGAAATAATGGGATGGAGAAAAACTTGGATCTGGAGGTGCAGAAGTTTCTCTCCATCATCTGTGTATACCACTCAATTACGTAGTCTCCAAAAAAATGTGACCACGATGCCTAAAATTATGTTTCTCAGCTGTTGTGTCCCAGGGCCCCCTATGACCCTTTATGATCATTTGCGATCCCTAAGAATACATCTTAGAGGTCTTAAAATGTCATAAAGGGTCATAAGAGGCTCCTAGGAGGGGCTAGATGAGATTCCACCTTCATGTGGTTGGCCCTGTTAAGTAAAGAATGTTAAACTCTTCTCAAAACAAAGAGAAGCTCAATAATTTAAGGTCTTAGTACAAGCACTAGAATTGAGTTTTTTGGCATGGGCTAGGAAATTTTTGTATATCAACATGCAATAGAGTTTGGGCAAAAAACTCTATCGCATGTTGATATACAAAAATTTCCCAGCTGTGCCAAAAAACTCAATTCTAGTGCTTGTACTACATGACTGGTGCCAAAATAAGGCTCTCCCAATCACTAACTATGACCCACTGGCAACAAGCAACAGAACGAGTGTGGACACTTGAAGATAAATATCAGATAGGGGAAAAGCACTGTGACAACAAAAGCAATCGTTGTAGATACAGATGAGGATATCCCAAATCCCTAATATAATAAATACAGTGAAGAAAAAGAGTAATGCATAAATTATTACTATTTTGGAAGATGCAAATCCAACTAAGGAGATACTGAAGAGGAAAGATGAATTGATGTTGCGGGCACGTCATTTTGAAGTAAGTAGTAATGAATCTTTAGTTATAACAAAAGTTCAATAAAGGTTTATATTTTCTACTCTTTTATGTCATGAACTAAAATATGTATTTGTTCTTGTTATAGGATTTTTTGCTTGCTGAATTATCTGGTCATGGACATCGCGGTGAGGCTGGTAGTAGCATCATGCAAAATAGTAATAATTTTTGCATTGACTCTTTTTAGTTTTTTCTTCACTGTATTTATTATATTAGGGATTTCTGGGATATCATCATATGTATCTACAACTATTGCATCTATTGTTGTAGGTGCTTTTCCCCTATCCTGAACATCAAATTGTGACAAAAATATCAGTAAAACTATCATAATAACTCCATGAACATTGTTTTAAGTAATTATCTATGAATGTTGTGTATTAATATTGAATTATATGTCATGTTAATGAATATTGTTATGTGTTAATGGGTAATTTAGATTGATGTTAGGGGGAGGGGGGTGAGGCCAGATGAGCTTCCACCTTCACATGGTTGGCCTTGTTAAGTAGAGAATATTAAAGTATTCTCAAAACCAAGTGAAGCTCAAACTGACATACCTTCATTATTTAATCAATTTCATTCATTATAGGTCTTTTCTCATAAGTGCATTTTGAATGTGTCATTGTCAGGCAACTATCAAATAAAAAACTAGAAGGGCCAATAGTCAACTTCTCATTGTCATTGTTTGGCATGATTCGACTTCATTTTGTGTAAGTATTCTCGTATTGAATGCATCAACCTATCTTGGCCTAATGTGGATTATTTCATTGGTTTGTGTTTTTGAGTAGGTGAAGTGTTAAATCAGTTCCTATCTTCTATTCTTAATTCGTTCAAACTGTAGGAGGGCTTGACAGATCTACTCAACATAGAATTGATTGCTAGTCTAGGCAATTGAACACACTGAGTCTTTGGCTTGAGAGAAAGAGTTGGGTAATGTTGTTTCTGGAGACCTGTGCAATTGTCCTCAGTGGTCTCTTTTTTTTTTAACAGGTATTTATATATATATGTTGTGTCCATGTTTTTTTTTAATACAGATTCTTTTTGTGTATATGCTAGTGCTATGGAACCTAAATAAACAATTATAAATGTAATAGATAATGTCTTCGATGAAGGAATTGATGTACCGCATGTAAACCAAAATCCATGCTTAATGCCATTTTGTGCAAAATGAGTTTTTCTATTAGCATATCGGATTTTGTTACACCCTTCATTATTGTAATGTTTAAGTTAAGTATTGATGCAATTTTCTAAAGTAGAAAGTTTTGTTGTCATTGTTTTTTTTCTAGTGGTTCTAAGGAGATCAAGAATTATCAAGGAAAGATATTGAAGTGGAAAGGAAAAGTTTCTAAGAGGTTACAAATATTGAGTCATCAATCAGGTATACTTTTTTTTAAGTAATCACTATAGAAATGGTTAAGTTTTCCTAAATTTTTAAAATAAGTCATAATTATTCAGTATCATATTCTTAGTTGCAAGTTGCAGGTCTTCATACCATAAATTTTAGAGTTCAACTCTTACATGGACAAAGTTGTAGGTTATATTGAACCATCTTTTATCTTTTTTGACTCTTTAGTTGTCAGAAAGATTAAATTCACATCCTAGTTGTCATTGTGTTTGGGACATAAAGCTTTATTTAACTAAATTAATTCTTTTAATATTGAGATAAAAAATGTACAAATAAAGCCTAGACTAGGGACTGCATAGAAAACTATCATATGAAGAACTACTGAAATGGCGGTATCAAAATTCCTTATAAGCAATCCACATATCAAAATCTAGCTGGAGGATTGAAAAAAAAGACAAGATAAAAAATTTCATAGGCCCATACAAGACACCCACCAAAATATAGACCATCAATTTATAGAACCCTTGCAAGATATTCCAAGGAATGACAGGTAGTGAAAACCAGATAGATAGAAAAAAGAACATAACCATATGCTGCCTCACCTATTTGAGGTAAGCCAAACTCGGTCCAATTCTCTTAACAATGGTACATATCTGTCCAAGTGTACCAACCTTCAAATATTTGCAACGGTAAAGACAATCCCCATATTTTATCGACCTAACATAGTCTTTGGCCACTTTGGCAATGAGATTGCGAGCAATATTGATCTGGCCAAGGGCCAACTTGTAGTGATCTTTATCATATAAAACATTTAGCAGATCTCCATAAAATGGATGCACATCATCTTGGTGGGGGAAATCATCTTAGCAAATACATCTGAAGCAGTAGCAGCAGTAGAAAATACATCACTGACACTTTTCGGGCATATTTCATTGACTCCTCAAAATGAGCAATCTTTGTTTTATCTACCTCATCACTATCATCCTCATCCATTACCTCAGGGTTCTCACTTATTTTTCTTTCATGTACAATATCTTGTAAAAGTGCAAAGGAAAGAGAACATGACAAATTGAAATAATAAGATACAAGTTGAGGAAAATTGAATCAAAAAATGTAAAATTATAAAAAACCAGTTCAAAAAAAACCATTAAGAAATTCATAACCAAATCTAGTTTGCAAAAGCCACCACAATTAAAACTCACCTTCTGAATATTTTTTCTAATAGCATACTTGCAAGCCCGCTGACAAATCTCTATAATATTGGTTCCATTAAATCCTTGGGTATAACAGGCCAATACCATTAGGTATAATTAAAACTATTTTCTTGGTTGTTATACCATCCATCTCCGTCAACAACTGGTTAAGGACTCTGTCCACAACACCACCAACATCCCCAACACCACTTCTATGCTACAAACATGCAAACCAATTATGCATCACCAGTCAGAGCCTATCTCTCAAATAGTTCAAACAAAATGAAAAAACCCATAGTTTCACACAAAGCAGAGCAGATGGATTGCTAGAGCCCACTGAAAAATCTCTGTAATATCCCATCAATAAATATAATGGATGGGGCATTCTTCTTAGACTCCTCAAAAGCCTTTCAGAGATTTCTTTCACTTTCTCCAACCAACTTTGATATGATCTCAAGTCCATTGATACAGAAAAAGAAGGCACTGGTTTCATTTGCCACTGCCCTAGCAATTAAAGTTTTCCCAGAACCAGGAGACCCATAGAGAAGAATACCCTTTGGGGGCTTCACACCAATAGATTTGAAGAGTTGTGGGTGTCTAAGAGGAAGCTCTACCAATTCACAAATCACTAGTCAGAATTAGTTGAACTAGACTTTCTTTGTTGTAGAATTGATTTAGTATAGAATATTTTCCAGTAGGATTTTTTTTTTAAAAGCAAGGTTTTCGTAGCATTATCTACCACTTGAGAAAAAGTTTCCATAGCTAAATTTCCTTGCCATAGTTAATATTTCTCTAAAGACTTACAAGTTAGTAATTTCTTGACTAAAGGGTTGATAAAATAAATAAAGTTTCAAACATATGAACAGATAAAACTCATACAAGCAAAAGCCAGAGCCAAATTGAATAGCATTGGATATTTGTTAGCAGAAGGTCCCTGCTAGAACATACACATTTGTTACTTCATTAAGATGACAATTGTGTACTAAGTTTCCTAACTATACAAGTCATCATCATCTTTATTATCTGTTGTAGCAAATACATTCGAAGCACCAGGAAATCAAAATTCAGAACCAAAGCCTTGAGATTGCTATAGTGTTTGTGCAAAGGCTTGATACTTTTGTATATCAGGATCACAACCACTTCTTCAAGCATATTTCATTGACTCCTAAAAATGAGCAGCCTTTATTTCAGCTACCTTATCACTATCATCCTCATCCATTGCCTCAGGGTTCTCACTTCTTTTTCTTTCATGTTCAATATTATCCTGTAAAGGTGGAGAGGAAAGAGAACATGACAAATTGAAATAATAAGATACAAGTTGAGGAAAATTGAATCAAAAAATGTAAAATTCTAACAAACCAATTCAAAAAAAACCATTAAGAAATTCATAACCAAATCTAGTTTGCAAAAGCCGCCACAATTGAAACTCACCTTCTCAATATTTTCTCTAATAGAATACTTGCAAGCCAACTGAAAAATCTCTGCAATATCTCATCAATAAATATAATGGATGGGGCATTCTTCTCAACCTCCTCAAAAGCCTTCTGGAGATTGCTTTCACTTTCTCCAGCCAACTTTGACATGATCTCAGCTCCATTGATACAGAAAAAGAAGGCACCGGTTTCATTTGCCACTGCCCTAGAAATTAAAGTTTTCCTAGAACTAGGAGGCCCATAGAGCAGAATACCATTTGGGGGTTTCACACCAATAGATTTGAAGAGTTGTGGATGTTTAAGAGGAAGCTCTACCAATTCACAGATCACCAATCAGAGCCTATCTCTCAAATAGTTCAAACAAAATGAAAAAACCCACAGTTTCACGCAGAGCATATGGATTGCTAGAGCCCAAAGCAGTCTGGAAAATAGAACGAGCAAGGACCCACTGACAACGAGTAGTAGAATGAGTGTGGAAACTTGAAGATAAATATCTAGACTAATCACCGATCATGATGTTGTTGGTGATTAGTCTGGATATTTATCTTCAATTTGTTTTTCAACATTCCACGTGTTGTCAAACTTTCGACCCCAATGCATCAAAATACTGGCCTAAATTTGATGATTCTATGTTGAAATATGGCATCACGGGTTTGGTATCCTGGTCAGGGCCGCTAAATATTTCAACCAAATTTGGTCAAAATCTGACCATCATGAATTTGGCATCTTGGTCGGAGTGACCAAAGTTTTCAACCAATATTAATTTATATTGGTCGAAAGATCGACCACTACACAAACACTTGCCAAAGTTATTTTCGGCCTAGATTGCCCTTGTTTTTAACCAATAGTGGAGTTGTTCATTCAATTATTTCAGTACTGGGTCGATATTTCAATGCACATAATAGTGATGAACCAGTTGGTTGACCATTCGACCAAGTTGGGTAGAAACTTTGTGTTGGAGATTTGCCAGTAGGCCAGTACTGACTGTATGTTTGTCATCAATGACAAACATACAGTCAATACTGGCCTGCTGGAAAATCTCCAACAATCTCCCCCTTTGGCATTGATGGCAACATGTGGAATGAAAAACCACCACCAACCCAAATGAATATTTCTTTTATAACATTCTCCATTTCCTCTTCAAAACTCCCCCAAAGATGAATCATCCAACTGCTACAATATTTTCTAATATTCTCCATTTCCTCAACTGTACTGCTGTCATAACTCAATGCTACTCCCCCTTAGTATGTTACTCCTCTTTTTACTTTTGTTTTTCATGACTCTATATATTACTCCCCCTTTGACATCAATGGCAAAGGGCGCCATTCATTTTAAGCATCGGTACTACTCCTAAGGTAGAGTAGTCAACCTTCCACCAGACCCTGAGGACTGATGTCTTTCCTTCTTTCTTCTAAGAAGAATCAAGGAAGGGAATTACTCCCAACTTCTCCTTGAGATACTCAAAAGTATCCTTAGGCAAGGGTTTTGTGAATATATCTACCAACTGATCTTTAGTACTCACATAGTCCAACTCAACTTCTTTCTTTTCTACTTTCTCTATTAGGAAGTGATACTTGATCTCTATGTGCTTTGTCTTTGCATGCATCACAGGGTTCTTTGACATATTGATAGTGCTAGTGTTATCACAGTGAATAATAATAGGATAATAAATCTGAATTCCAAAATTCTTTATCATCTGCTTGATCCAAACAATTGTAGAACAATTCAAGGCTGTTGCAACATACTCTTCTTTTTCCATTGACTGAGAAATACAATTTTGTTTCTTGCTTGTCCAAGTGACAAGTCTATCACCAAGAAACACTGCTCCACCTAATGTACTATTTCTATCATCAACACATCCTGCCCAATGCATTAGTGTACACATGAAGCTCAACATTTTCTGAGTTAGGATACCATAGACCATAATCTATAGTGCCCTGCAAGTATCTGAATATTCTCTTTACTACCTTGAGGTGACTTTGTTTAGTTTCTACTGCAAATCTTCCAACTATGCCAACTGCATTAGAAATATCAGGTCTAGTCTGAGTAAGATATATGAGTTTACCAATCATAGACTTATACAATGTTATATCAACTGTTGGTGAATCATCTTCTTTAGTAAGCTTGCATCTAGTAATCATAGGTGTTCCTACTGGCTTGCAATCATCCATCTTGAATTTCTTCAATATCTTTTTCACATACTTTGATTGATTAATGAAAATTCCTTTTTCTATCTACTTCACATTTAGTCCCAAAAAGTACTTGATAGGACCAATCATAATCATCTCAAACTCATTATGCATTTCTTTGGCAAATTCAGCACTGAGTTTATCATTACCTCCAAAGATAATGTCATCAAAAAATATAGCTACAAGTAGTAAACCTTCAGATGTCTCTCTAATGAATAGATTACAATCTACTACTCCTTTCTTGAATCCAATCTTTTTTAAGTATCCATCTAGTCTCTCATACCATGCTCTAGGGGCTTGCTTAAGTCCAGAGAGGGCCTTCTTCAATTTGCATACCATATCAGGTCTATCTAATAAGGTGAATCCTTCTGGGTGCTCAATGTATACTTCTTCTTTCAAATCCCCATTCAGGAATGCTAACTTGACATCCATCTGATAAACTTTGAAATTTTTGACTGTAGCATAGGCTAGAAATAACTTAATAGCTTCTAATCTGCTCATAGGTGCAAATGTGTCTGAATAATCAATGCCTTCTCTTTGCACATATCCCTTACATACTAATCTTTCTTTGTTTCTTACTACTATACCATCTTCATTCATCTTGTTTCTGAATACCCACTTTGTTCTAGTCACATTCTTATCACCAGGTCTTGGGACTAGTTCCCAAGTGTCATTCTTAATAATCTGATCAAGTTCTTGTTGGAAATTTGACTAAGTTGGTTACATATATTTTTTCATTATGGAAACATATGATCTACATGAAGATCGCACAGGTCAGAGAGCTAGTATGTCAGAGCGCAATGCGAAATTGTCTAAGCATGAGACAATATTATTTACCAGTGAACCTGGAGACAGTTTTTGTTTACGATGTTGATTGGAGTAAGTTCAATGCTTGTAAACTTGAACATAGACTCTATGATGACTATTGAAGAATCATCTCAGAGCACAAGTCAGTACGACATGTACGGAAGAAGTTATGATAGTTTTACTAAAGACAGTGTCAAGCCGACAGGACAGAATATGAAGACAGAATTGATAAAGAGTTAAGGGATTATTTTGTTTATCAAAATAACAACTTAACAATATAAAGGGATGACATCCTAGATGTTAACCCTTGGATAAAGTTATTTGTAATATGACAGCTGACTGGAAAGTTATTAATCCTAATAACTTGTATAAATGTAATCAAGAAGTAATAGGAAGAAAGAAAAAAAAAGATATATGATGCATATGTAATAGCGATAGTGAAAGAGAAGCAAAGAGATATTGATGCAAGTAGTATAAGGTTATGTACCTTAACCTTCTTTTTTAATCAATGTATATTGTACATTACTATTCTGGTAATCACATTTTGTACTATTCATGTGCATTTTTGGGTTCGATTGTGTTAATTTTTGGTATCAACATTTCGGATCACACTCCGTGATCCATCATCAAGAAAGAAAGAATGCAAGAATCATAAGAATGAATATGCAAACCAAGCTAAACCCATGGGATATAAAGAAACAACATGAAAAACTATGCAAAGTGGAAAGGGGGACCTGAAAAACTACAAAATTAAGAGATAAAAACTACAAAGGTGGAGTGAATGAGGAGGGTGTAGGAAGGTCTAAAGAGAGGATGTAAAATAAGATATAATGAATAACATAATGCGATATAAAAATAAGATATAAAATGAATAAAAAGCTAATAAATCCAAACACAAGCAAGAGAAAAATGAAGAAATAGGAAACCAAGATATGCAAAGAGGTGAAATAAGTATACAAAGCCTAGTATGAAAAAAAGATCATAGGAAAAAACAAAAAATGTATAACCATGAAAAATTAGCAAAATAAGATCAAATAATGTAAGGAGAAAAGGACAAAGGGAGAAATAAAAGGAAACACAAGCCAAGAAATTGTGCCGCTATATAAAGAATAGCAATAAACATGAATGTGTATTTAGTATTTTTAAAAATGTCATATATGTTTTTAGTAAATTATATTCATGCATGCATTATGATATGTATGCATATGAATTACTAGAAAACCTATATGACCATAAAATACTAAATACACATGAATGTTTGAGATTAATAAAAAAGGAAATGAAATGCCAACATCCTAACTAAAAAAGCAAGATAGAGGAAGAATATAAAAATATAAAAAATATAAATATAAATATAAATAAATATATATATATATATATATATATATATATATATATATATATATATATATATATATATATATAAGAAAATGAAGCCAGCACTAACATGAACCAAAACCTAAGGTAGCAAAAGGACAAACCCAAAGAGGAAGAACCAGAATTCACAGAGGGATGATAAACGACGCCCAAAAAACTTAGAACCACACGGGGAAGAGAAAAGAAAGATCAACTGAAAGACCCAAATGCAAGAAGGAGAGGGGGGGTACCTAAGAACACAGACCACCAAGGAGCCAAAGCAAGAGAGGGGTTGAGGCTTCTAACAACTTCTAACAGGGTTGAGGCTTCTAACAAGGCCTATAGTCCCTTAATCAGGACTGAGACACTATATGCATGTAATAGAATCCTAACAAGGTCAACATCCTTAACAGGATTGATGCAGTGCAAGGTAGGAGAATCCCTGATGGAGATGTCCTAGCCCCCAGCAAATAACCACACACAAGAATATAATAACAATACAGAGATATAGATCCACACAATGCCAATACTCATAATAGAATCATTATATTTTCATCCAACATGCCCGGCTGTAAGGCCTTCCGGGTTACGGCCAAATACAATGCAATTACAATAGAAAATCTACAAGATCTCACAAGATCCAAACCAAAACCCTAGCTAGCCCAGATCCACACACTGGTAGGAACCCCCAAGGAAGATCTAAACTTGTGCTCGCAAGCCCACCAAGCAATCTCCTTGTTTCCCAAGCCGCAACTACTAGCTCTCCTCAAAACTCACTCCACATCCACCTCCTCTTCTCCCAAGTGGATGATTGAATGCCTAAAGACTTCCCCCACAACCCCTACTTATACCAATCTAAGCCACAGGTCGGCCCTGAAAATAAATTAAATACAAATACCGAAATTAAATGCCACAAGTCAGCCAACAACAACAATTAAATTCCCAAAATAGATGTCTTAGTAAAATTGCGATATCTCCTAGCTCCGGATGAATTAGAACTCATGCTTCAAACCGTAGGTAGAAATATAGGCCCTTTTCAATCCTTGAAATTTTCAGCCTCTAACTCTTTATGGAAAATTACTTATAAGGCCTGAAATAGGCACCAAAATCCCAAGCAAGGCCAAGCTCTCCTAGGCCATGCTGAGCAACCAAGACCATGCCAAGTTCCATTAAATACATCAAAAACAATTAACCAAGACCCAAGTAGGTCTATCAAACTCTACCAAACCCCTCACATATGAAAATAAGTCCACATGACTCCATCAAATCTCCCAAACATATAGGATAGCCAACTACCCTGGGATGGTCCTGCATCAAGGATACTTTTGATTAGTGGATCCTTGTGGGTAGCATCCCCACCGGGGTTTTCCCTTGGCCAGGGTTTCCTCGAGAACAAATAATGTGTTATGAGTTGTTTAGTTTTATTACTATGCATGTTGTTTAGCTTCTAATGTTATGCATGTGTTAAGATAATCTGTTATATCCATAATTGTGCAAAAGTAAAAGTTTGTAGAATACTGATTCACCCCCCCCTCTCAGTAATCCCTATTTCTAACAATTGGTATCAGAGCCGGGTTACTCGAAAAAGAATCATTCAAGGAAAGCCTAGTAGCTTGAGTAAGATCTCTATGGATATGGATCAACTACAAAATAATCTTGAAGAAGCTCTTGAACAAATTGACTTGCTTACTATTGAAAAAGACACTTTGAAAATAAAATATGATGATGCAAAGAACCTCATTGAGAAACTAAAAAACAAGTTGGAAGATCTGAGATCTGAAAAGGAATATGAAGTTTTTGTTGAAAATTGTGATGACAATTTAGAAAAAGAAAATGAGATCCTTAAGCATGAACTAAAGATAGAAAATCTGAAGCTTAGTTTAAAAGATGGAAATGGCAAGAATGAAGCAAATCTAAAATCTGAGAATGAAAGTCTAAAGACTGAAAATGAAGGACTAAAATCTAAACTTGGTAAAGTAACATCTAAACTTGAGAAAGTCAATTTGCAGTATGTTGAACTTGAGAAGTACAATAAAATTGTGAAAGGTGAACTGACTCAATCCAAACAACAACTTGACAGGCTATATTCAACTAGTGATAAGATTGATGAACAAATATCTTATCAAAAACCATTCAATGATAAGACTGGTCTTGGATTCAACACTTTTAAAGAAAATAAAGAAAGAAAGGAACCAAATCTGAAAATATCTGAAAGCATAGATGAGAAGAAGTCTGATGAGATTAACAAGTCTGAAGATACATCTAAAAAAGAAGAATCACCCAAGCAAGAGGAATCAGCCAAAGGTATGCAAATAGAATTCAAAGGTAGATGTTTTACTTGTAATACTATTGGTCATATGAAGAGAGATTGCACAGGTAAGCAATTCAAACCTCTTAATGGTTATTGTTATAATTGTCATGGTTTTGGACATAGAGCTATTGAATGCAGGAAACCTAAATTTATTGAGAATAATGATGGTAGTAGAATGTTTAGGAATACTAACAATGCAGATAAGAAACCTACTGAAGATATGAACAAAAGAAATGGAGTAATATGTTATAGATGCAACAAGGTTGGACACATTGCTAGAAACTGCAGGTCACAGATAAATCAGCCTAGACCAAGATATGGAAACAATAGAATTGTTTGTTAGATATGCAATGAGATTGGACATACAACAAGGTTTTGTAGAATGAACAATAGAGTTTTTCATCCTAATCCTAATCCCATAAATCATGCAAGAAGAAATGAAGATGCAAATAACAGTCATAAAGGATGCTCTAGTAATTCAGATGAAGTGAAGTTTATCAAAAGCACAGATCAAGGAGACATATTCAACATTGAAGGTAATCAGGAAGGTGAAGCATTAAAAGGTAAGAATGAATCTTTACCTGACCTGTCTCAAAGTACTTAATTTATGAAAATTGCAATAGAATAGGAACTTAGATTAGTGTAGAAGTAGATATATGATGAACTGAGTCTTGTGCAGTTAATGCAAGGTAGTATATAATTTTCTAATGCTATGGTTAAGAGCACAAATAAAAATATTATGTTTTGTGAGATTGCAAGAATTTTTAAGTTTTGCAGGTTAGCAAAATTAGCTTTTTGGAAAGAAGCAGCAAAAGAATTGAATGCGATGTCAGATCTAAGTAAGATTGAATTAATAAAAGGTCATGATCAGTGTTATTTGATCATCAAAGTGAATTCAAGTGTTAAGGAGATCAAAGAGCAGTGATTGGAAGCATTTTGCAAGGATTTGGAGAAGAATTTTGTGTCAAATCTACGCAAGCCCTAAAATCATGAAATTGAGGTATTTTACTTAATAGATCTTTAAATCAATGAAGGAATTAGAAGAAATCATGGATGTTTCTTTAATTCACAATGTCAGAGATAAAAATAGACCTAAGTTGAAAAGGGAACTAGTAGAACCCTTGGAAGATGATCCTAGGTTACCTTTATCATCCGTACTAGATGAAGTTTTACATCTAGAGAATGTTAAAAGTTATCTTGGATGCAAACTAGAGACTATTAGTGATAGTGATTTCACCAAGGAATATCAGAAGATCTACAATTAGGACATGACATTGAAAGAAGGATTTGAACATTTGAAAGATAATGAAATCATTAAGTATGCATTACAGTATGAATTTAACAATGAAGAATGTACTAAGATAATCTTAAGCAGAATTCATAATGGGAAGTTTTGGTTAGAAGATAGAGTGATAGATGTCACAATAGATTTGATTCATGAAGTTACTGGACTATCTAAAACTGGAGGCATTCCTTTAAATGAGAAGAACATGAGGAAAATAGTCATAGACAACACAAATTCATCCTATAATGGTAGAGGAATTATGATTAGTAAGATTCAACAAGATGATGTCAGATACTTATGCAAGATCCTAACTACTAAGTTTTGTGCAAATTCAAGAAAGGATGACATGGTAGCTAGAATGATACATGCAGCTTATCTGATGTGTGTTGACAAAGTACAAGTTGATATGTGTGAGATTCTAAGAATTCAACAATTTGAGAATTTGGAAAAGATTAAGAAAACTAAGTATACACAGTTTAGATTCTCATCCTTAATCACCTATATGTTTTTTCATCTATTGAGAAGATTTCCTTACACCATTGGAAATGAATGGAATGATGGCCAAACCACAATGGAAAGGATTAACCTAGTGTACAGAAGGCATGTTATTGACAAAGTGAATGAGAGTGCAGTATTGGTAATCAAGACATTTTAGGATATAGTGTCTAGCAAATCAAGGATCCCACAGTCTCTTGTGGAGAAGTATAAAAATGAGATATGTTTCATGGTTGATACTGACTTTACCTACATTGAAGTAGTAGAACCTAGAACAGAGTTCATAGACCCTCTTGGCTATGAGATATCTAAGGTAGAGACTGAAGGATATGTGAGTAGGTTACTTAAGTGCAAGTTGGATACTCACTATAATAGGTTTGGAACCTTTGAGAACTTCAACTCCGCAAAGACCTTACTTGATGAGAAGCAGTCAAAGAAAAGAGTTGAAAGTACTATCAAGAAAATTCTAAAAGATACAGGGATGACTGAGCATGAATTCTTGGTAGAAAATAAAATAGAAGCAACAATTAGAGATATTGGACAAAAAGAAGTTTTTTATATTCCACCTTTATCATCAATTGTAGCACAGAAAGAAGAAACACAAGTTAAGGTGAAAGTGGAAGAAATTGAGAAAGATCAAGAAGCAAGGATATCCACTAGATCCACTTCCTCCACACCTAGCAAAAGAGTAAAAGAGAGTGCTACTGGACTGGGTAAGAGACAGAAAACATTAGTGCAACCAGCTCCAAGGAAAATTGTAGAAATCAAAGATGATGACACTTCTATTAAGAAGAAAACTTGGAAACCTAAAGTTGAGAAGCTTAATGAGTAGATCATTTAGGATGGAGACTTTAAAAGAATGAATAAGTATTATGAACTCTATGATTATGCAGAGAGATTAAATGTGGACAATGCAGTGATAAAGCATATGATTTTGTCTAATAAGAAGTTTGATACAATTTAGGGTAAGATACCTAATGATTTGTACAATAAACTTGTGAATAGGAAGAAGAGAGCATCAGAGGAAGACACATCTATTAGAGAAAAGCTTGTAAGAAAGCTTTGTGTTGTAAAAGATGAAGCACACTTTAGTTAGATCATGAAAGCTTTAAACACCCATTTGAGAACCAAGAAGAGAACCATTCAGATTATGGGAGGCAGATATGAACAAGTTAATTTAGAAACAGAGAAAGCAATCATCAAGGTTATGTCAAAAAATGCTGGAGAACCATCAGTTGTAGCAAAGCAAGAAAGTGAAACAGAACAAGAGGACATTCCCTCTCCACCAGCCATTAACATTGAAGATGAAGTCATGAATGTAGAAGGAACGAAGATCACCTTGGATACTAATGATAATGTATTCAAGAATCTGGAAAACATTGTTGACAATTCGGCTTTTGAAGAGTAGGAGACTACCAAGGGAGAAGAGAAAATAGAGACCACAGTCATAGAACCCTTAGTGACAGAAAAACAAGTACCTATTCCCACTAAAGAAGATATCAGTCTTACTCCTAAGACTGGAAAGAAAAATCAAATTGGATCTATGATTGAGCATTTGGGAAAGGAAGTAGATGATGATGATCAGATGGAATTGATCACATCCTTGAACAAGATCATTGGAAAGAACAAGAAAGTAAAAATTCTTGAAGGATGTTTGAAGGAGCTTACTGAGAAGTTTCAAGGTGTGATGCAGAAGCTAACCCTCTAGAGAAAGCAAAGAAAGTAATGAATACTTTTGACAGTGAATTCACAAATTTATCTGATATAGAAAAAGTGAAAGCTAAAGTAGCCTATGAGGCCAAAATGCTTTTGAATATTAGCTAGAATATCAAGAATGATATCAACAATCTTGATATCTATGTAAAGAACTTGAGGAAGAATTTGGAAACAGGAAAATCTTTGTACATCTAGTGTACAAGATCAGAAACCTTGACAGTAGAAGAAGATTAGAAGATGAGGATGAAGGAAGCAGAAATTCAAAATGAAACTAACTTTCTTTCAAGCCCCAATGTGAAGGTATTTGATGTTGAGAAGAAAATTCGTAAGTTATATGATGAAATCAGAATTTTGCAAGATGAAAATACAGGAAAATGAAAAGATTCACTCTTTTAAGAGAACACACTTCTATGAAGTTAAGTATTATTGAAGGGCAATTGGAAGAATGTCTTTCAGCTAAGACATCTTTTCAAAAGTTTAACTTTGAGAATCTCCAAGCGTGTGAAATAGCATCTTATGGATTGGGCGCACTACTCAATGTGGTAGACTCCATTAAGAAATCATGGGAGAAGGAGTTAGAGGCTATAAAGATTGATTTTGTAGATTGTGTTGCAAGCCTACCGGCTTTGCAATATTGAATTAAGGTATAATCTTTTGTGAATACAGTTTTGTAACCCTCCTTACCTTTATTTTGTCATTGTTGTCAAAGGGGGAGAGATATATAGTAGAAAATTGATAAGAAAATGATAAGGATTGATACTCTTAGGGGGAGTACTGTATTAGAGATAAGTTTTTTTTGGAGTTATAAGGATAGTATATATTTTATACTATGGCCACAATTTTGATATTTTGAAGTTGTAGACTTAGCCAATTTTCTCATATGTTCCCACCAATGACAAAGGGGGAGATTGTTGGAAATTTGGCTGAGTTGGTTACATATGTGTTGTCATTATGGAAACATATGATCTACATGAAGATTGCATAGGTTAGAGAGCTAGTATGCCAAAGCACAATGTGAAATTGTCTAAGTATGAGACAGTGTTTTTTACCAGTGAACCTGGAGACAATTTTTGTTTGCAATATTGATTGGAGTAATTTCAATGCTTGCACAGTTGAAGATAGACTCTATGATGACTATTGAAGAATCATCTCAGAGTGCAAGTCAGTACGGAATGTACGAAAGAAGTTATGACAGTTTTACTAAAGATAGTGTCAAGCTGACATGACATAATATGAAGACAGAATTGATAAAGAGTTAAGGGATTATTTTGTTTATCAAAATAATGACTTAACAATATAAAGGGATGACATCCTAGATTTTAACCTTTGGATAAAGTTATTTTTAATATGATAGATGACTGGAAAGTTATTAATCCTAATAACTTGTATAAATGTAATCAAGAAGTAATAGGAAGAAAGAAAAAAAAAAGATATATGATGCATATGTAATAGCGATAGTGAAAGAGCAGCGAAGAGATATTGATGGAAGTAGTATAAGGTTATGTACCTTAACCTTCTTTTGTAATCAATGTATATTGTACATTACTTATTTGGGCAATGGGCTCATCTGGTAATCACATTTTGTACTACCAACTCCTAACAGGGTTGAGGCTTCTAACAAGGACTGAGACACTATATGCATGTAATAGACTCCTAAAAGGGTCAACATCCTTAACAGGATACTTTTTATTAGTGGATCTTTGTGGGTACCATCCCCACTGCGGTTTTCCCTTGGCCATGGCTTCCTCGAGAACAAATAATGTGTTATGATTTCTTTAGTTTTATTGCTATGCATGTTGTTTAGCTTCTTATGTTATGCATGTGTTAAGATAATCTATTATATCCATAATTGGGAAAAAGTAAAAGTTTGTAGAATAATGATTCACCCTCCCCTCTCAGTATTCCCTATTTCTAACACTTCTTTCATAGCATCATGCCAATATGAATCATTAGAAGCATCTTCAACACTTAAAGGTTCAATCCGAGATAGTAAACATACCACTTCACTGCTAGCTGAATTCTTTTCTTGTGATCTTGTTAAGACTTTGCCACTCTGATCTCCAATGATGTTTGCCTTGGAATGATTTCTTGATGTAAACTTTGGAACCTTAGGTGATGTTGACTCATCAGCCTTAGGAGTATTTTCTTCACTTGTCTCAGGGTCATTGAATAACACATCAATACTGTCAAATATTTCTTCAATAACTATCTCACTAGTGGAGGGTCTAGGTTCTTCTTCAATCATGGGTGAGTAATCATGATATCTTTCTTGAATCATAAAATTTTCATCAATCTTTACATGAGCATTTTCAATGATCTTTTTCAATATTAAATTGAAACATCTATAGGCTTTTCTTTTAGTAGAGTAACCAATAAAAATACCTTCATCACTTCTTGCATCAAACTTGCCTACTGCTTCATCCCTCTTGATGTAGCACTTGCTTCCAAAGATTCTAAAGTATTTTACTATGGGAACATTACCAATCCATGGCTCATATGGTGTTTTGTCATTACCTGGCCTCAATTGAATTCTATTGATAGTATAAACTGTTGTATTAACCGCATCTCTCCAATAGGTGTGTGCAACTTTTTCTTCTATCATAATAGTGTGCACTATATCAAGAATGATCCTATTCATTCTCTCTACAATTATATTCTACTGAGGGGTTCTAGGTACACTTAACTATCTCTTTATGCCATGTTCTTCACAGTACTCATAGAATATGTCAAAGGTGAATTCTCCTCCTCTATCCAATCTCAAACATTTTATCTTTAGTCCAGATTCATTCTCAACCTTAGCTTTGAATATTTTGAACTTCTCAAAAGCTTCTTACTTATCTTTCAAGAATGCAACCCACATCATCCTAGTATAATCATCAATAAACAAAATGAAATACCTTTCACCATAGTATGATCTTGTTTGAGTTGGACCACATAGGTCTGTATGAATCAGATCCAACTTGTTCTCTACTGAATTCTGCTTGTTCCTGAATGAATTTCTCGCATGCTTCCCCATCACACATTCCCTGCATATAGTATCAAGTAGCTTTTCTATGCTAGGTAGATCTCTTACTACCTTAACATTTCTTATCTTTACTATGTTATCAAAATTTATATGACATAGTCTTTTATGCCACAACTAACTGTCATCAACTTTAGCAACAAAAGAACTTGCTTCTGAATTGAGTTGAAAAACATTACCTCTTGTCTTTGAACCTTATGCAATCATAACACCATCTTTGTTGTTAATGATGCATTTGTCATCTTTGAACTCCAACTAATAGCCTTTTCCAAGTAACTGTCCAACACTGAGAAGGTTATGTTTCAAACCATCAACATAAAGAACATCATCAGTACTATTCTTTCCATCCAAGGTGATGGCACCTCTACCAACTATTGGTTTAGGAGTGTTGTCTCCAAATCTAACCATACTGCCATTGTATTTTTCCAAATGAACAAACCTACCTTTATCACCTATCATGTGATGTGAACAACAACTATCTATAATCCAGTCTGTCCTTATGTCAGCTTGTGAAATCAATGCTAGCTCTTGATTCTCTTTCTTATCTTCATGAACTGTCTTGTTATTCATTTTGTCTATAATAGTAATGAATCTAATTTCTTCTTCACCAGATTCTTCATTTGAAACTCCATCTCCAGCATAGTAGCATTCCTTAGAATACTTAGGCTTGTAATCCTTCTTGAACTTTCTAGCTCTAGTAGGACACTTAGATGCAAAGTGACTGATCTTATTACATGAAAAGCACTTAAATGGTAATTGACCTTCATATTTTCCTTTTCCTTTCTTTTCTCTTTTGGAAATCATAGCAATGAAATCATCTAATGTTTTCTCTTCATCATCATCATCAAAATTACCAGAAGTGTTTGTAGATTTCTTACCATGAACTGTTGCTTTGAAAGTTGTCTCACTCTTTAGTTCTGTCTTCAATCTTGAAATCTCAAAAGCTGAGATTTTGCTGATCAAGGTCTCTCTCTTGAAATTTGATGTAAGTTGCATGGTCTCATCAATGATGTTGATCTTTCTTTCATATTTAGGAGTGAGGGTAGTCATTAACTTGTCCATAATGTCCTCCTTTGAAATCTCTCCACCATTGTTCCTGATTCTAGCAACTGATTCATTTATTATTTGATTGTAAGCTTTGATATTTTCCTCAGACAACATCTCTAATGCATTGTATCTTTTCTTCCATGTCTTTCTACGTGCATCCTTTTCTTGTTTGTCTCCTTCAAATATGTCTTCTAGGTGCTTCCATATTTTATTGGTTGTATCTACCTTTTTTACTTCTGAAAATTCACCATCAGATAAGGCGCTGATAAGGGATTCTTTAGCAATAGAATTTTGATGAAACAATTCCTTTTGTGTGTTAGTAGCATCATCTTTTGCAAGGTCTTCTAAAGTAGGAATCTTGGCTGCTTTGATAGTTACATTAAAAACTTCAAAAGAAATGCACTACAAATGAGTCACCATCTTGTTCTTCCAATCAAGATAATTCTCTCCATTGAACTTAGGACTTTCTTTCCTAAAGTACACCATCTGATCAACCTCAAGCTATTAAAATTTCTCTCTGAGGCACTTGGCTCTAATACCAATTATTAGGAATAGTCCCAAGAGATAACTAAGAGGGGTAGGGGGCAGGGGGGGGGTGAATTAGTTATCTACAAGATTTAATTCTTTATCCAATTAAATATACTTAAACATAAAGCATAAACACAATGAAATAACACATGAACACAACACCAATATTTTGGTTATGAGGAAACCCAAATAGGTAAAAACCCTGGTGGGACTTGATACCCACTAATATTTTGTACTAGTGTATAATGATCCTTGTTAGAAGATTGACAAATGACTGGAGGTCTTATATTCCTTGGAACATTGACATGAGTCACCATTTTGCACTATTTTTCTATGTGACCATTATAGTTACATATCTGGCATGTAACATTCTGAGAACTTCTTACATTTGTCTGATTCTGATTTCTTTGATCTTGTTGAATCCTATTCTTCTTGCTAGTCTTGCAATTCATAGCTCTATGACCAAACTTGTTGCATGAATAACAGTAGCCATTAAAAGGTCTTACCTCTGTATAGTTCCTTGCAATGTGTCCATGCTTGTTACATGCAAAACAAGTGCATTCTACTTGCTTGCGCTCATTCTTAGGTGGTCTACCATTATCTTTGGTTTGATCTTCAGTCTTTTCAGCATCAATAGAGTCCTTTTGTGAATCCTTTCTTGCTCGCATATTGTCAATCTGATTTTGTGCTTCATTGTATCCAATATAGCTAGTGCCTCCTTTGGCTCTTCTTGCATACAACTGAGATTCTACCAAATCAGCACTGGTGTGTAACTTGTCAATATGATTCTTTGCTACTTTTAATTCAGACTCCAAGCTTTCTTTGCTATTCCTTAGCTCCAAGATTTCCATGTTTGCTTTCCTTAGTTATTCATTCAACTGAAGGTTCTCTTTGATCAATTCATCATAGACTTCTTAATCATTAGTCATCTTATCATCAAACTCTTCAAGTTTTTCTTTCAAGGATTTATTTTCTTCATTCAGCTTCTTGACCATTGTCCCTAGATCACTGGTAGAGCATTCTTTCAAATATTTCCTTATCTTTTTCATGACTAATTGAGCATCACTGAGTTTATCCTTTAGTTCTTTAGATTCTCTTTCTGACTTGTCTAGGTCTTCAAGAGAAGCTTCAAGATTTCTTTTAAGATGTTTCAATTCTGCTTTGTCCATGATCTCCTCAAGTGGTTAAACTTCTCTACTGGGGACCAAAGCTCTAATAGCAATTGTTAGGAATAGTCCCAAGAGACAATTGAGAGGGGGGGGGGTGAATCAGTTATCTACAAGACTCAATTCTTTGTCCAATTACGTATACATAAGGCATAAACACAATGAGAGAACACATGAACACAACACCAATCTTTTGGTTATGGGGAAACCCAAATAGGTAAAAACTCTGGTGGGACTTGATACCCACTAATATTATGTACTAGTGTATAATGATCCTTGTTAGAAGATCCTTTACCCTATTAGGAGTAGCTTTACAATATATTAAGTACAGTAGACTTGGTCAAGGGTCAGACCCTATTAGGAGTCTTTTAAAATTGTCCTTGTTAGGGGAGAGGACGCACTATCCAAGAGCACACTACTCAAATGGGTGAAGGCTACAACCTTTTGTTTAACATATACACACTATATCTGGATCTTGGTGAACTATTCTTTGACCAACTGTCTGGATCAGTTCCAATGAATAGCACAAGTACTTTACTTGGTCACGTAAACCTTCTTCTAATGGCTCAACACTTCGTACACTCTGCTTTGATCTTCTTAATCATCCATGAACCAAACTTTAGCAGTCACAAATGACTACCTATAAATATCTTGGTTACTTTACTAAAAGTAAAGCTTATAGATGTTTCAATTTAAGATTGAAAAAGATCATAGAAAGTGCTAATGTAAAGATTGGTGAAAATTTTATTGTTCAAGAAAGATATCACTTGTCTTAAGTCCAAAGGTGCATACTCTGAGGATGAGTATACCAGCCACATAGGGGTCTAGAGCTAAATTACCTACCCCTATGACCCTAAGGACCATTTATCTGACCATCGCAAAATTGGCATCCTGGTCGGAGCGACCAAAGTTTTTGACCAATATTAATTTATATTGGTCGAAAGATCGACCACTACACAAACACTTGCCAAAGTTATTTTCGGACTAGATTGCCCTTTTTTTTACCAATAGTGGAGTTGATCATTCGATGATTTTAGTAGTGGGTCAATATTTCAATGCACATAATAGCGACTTAACCAGTTGGTCGACCATTCGACCGAGTTGGGTGGAAACTTTGTGTTGGAGATTTGCCAGCAAGCCAGTACTGAGTGTATGTTTGTCATTGATGACAACATATGGAAAGTAGCATGCATGGAAGTCTTATGTAGTAAGCTTTCAATATATGTAGCATGGAAATGATATCATGGGCGTAGAGGTTAACTGTTAGTACAAACAATTATATAGCAGCTTGTGTTAGCAGTGTTCCTTACAGATTAACAGACAATGTTATGTGTATGGTTGTCTGTATAGTTATCATGGAGCCTTGCACGCTTGGATATATGTTGAAGACATGTTAGTGATGGTTCATTTATTGATGCATAGTCTGTTGATGAGTAGAAGTGAAGTTATGCAGTCGCTATTCGCTAGCAGTAGTTTCCTATGTTTGTTCAGAAGAGCCGACAGAGATTTTATTGGTTCTTGAGTTGCACCTATCTTTAGGGTATGCACCCTTAGATTTAAGCTTAGAGAAGTTTTATTGGTGTTTGGTTAAGAGCACATGAGTTAATTCAACTTATAGAGAAAGTTATAGTTGTTTTGGTAGAGCCGACAGTGTGTAGCATGCATCTACAATTATCTTATTGGACAGGTCCCAGAATGTGTTGCATGCATAGTAGAGCTGACAAAATGTTTATTGGATTTTGTTATGGTTTCTCTAATATGATTTCAAGGTGGTTCTAATAGGCCAACTTGATTATATCATTTGGAGGAAAGATATTTATAGGCAGTCATTTGTGATTGCTGAAGTGTGGTTCATGGTTGATTAAGTAGAGCAGAGCAGAGTGTGTGAATTGTTGAGCCATCAAAAGAAGGTCTATGTGACCAAGAAAAGTACTTGTGCTATTCATTGGAACTGATCTATATATTTGGTCAAAGTGTAGTTCACCAAGATCCAGATATAGTGTGTATCTATTATTCAGAAGGTTGTAGCCTTCGCCCATTTGGGCAGTGAGATCTTGGACAGTGCATCCTCTCCCCTAACAGGGACAATTGTAAAAGACTCCTAATAGGGTTTGACCCTTGACCATGTCTACTATACTTAACATATTGTAAAGCTACTCCTAACAGGGTAAAGGATCTTCTAACAAGGATAATTATACACTAGTACAAAATATTAGTGGGTATCAAGTCCCACCGGGGTTTTTACCTATTTGGGTTTCCCTGTAACCAAAATATTGGTGTTGTTTTCATGTGGTCTTTCATTTTTTTTATGCTTTATGTTTAAGTATACTTAATTGGATAAAGAATTGAATCTTGTAGATAATCGATTCACCCCCCCTCTTAGTTATCTCTTGGGACTATTCCTAACACTTTGACCAATAGTGCATCGAAAAATGGTGCAAAATGTACTAGTGTAACTCTTCTCCAAGCACGAATCCAAGGGTGCATACCAAAATGATAGACTCAACTCCAAAACCAATAAAATCTTTGTCAACTCATCTGAATAGACATAGGAAACTGCTACTACTGAATAGAAACAATTTAACTTCACTTCTATTGATCATGAGACTCTACGTCCATGAATTTAACATCACTAACATGTCTTTATCACATAACCAAATGTGCAAGGCTCCATGATAACTATACAGGCAATCATTCACCAAAAATTGTCTATAACTCTATCAGGAACACTACTGACACAAGCTGCTATATAACTATCTATACTAACAGTTAACCTTACCATCCATGATATCATGCTGACAACATGTTCATGCAACATATACTCAAAGCTTATTGGATAAGTCTTCAATGCATGTTACCATATGTTGTCATCAATGACAAACATACAGTCAGCACTGGCTTATTGCTAAATCTCCAACACAGATGACCTTCCAAGAGAAAAGATGCATGAATGCAATATGATGTGAGATGCAAGATTAATCTATATGATGCAGGATGAGGGGGAGTTGGGGAGTTCATTGTGTAAATGTGGAGAGCACAACCTAGTTTGATATAGAAATGCTAGAGACCTACCAAGGTTACTTGGAACCTAAGGACTTGTCACTAGTGTTGCATAGGACTAATGCAAAAAGACATGCAAGGGTTTCCCTAACATTACGCATGAATCTAGAAGGAGGCATGGTAGAAATGAGGCTAGAGAAACTACAAACAATTGACATGTCCCAAGTGCACCATGTAACCAAGAATATCACATGTGAAACATGCAAGGGTCATGTCTGGCTGACTCATAGGCATAAGAAAAAGATCAAAAGACCTTGCCCCAAATCGCCCTCATTTGCAATGCACCATGATATAAAGGATCATGGTGACCTTGAGGAGAGGAACAACAAGAAGCCATAAAAGATGAACAAGATCCAAAGGAAAAAATCCAAGACCAAAATGATAAACCCACAAAACATCCTTTACCAAGGAGAATGATTGATTTGATTGATGGGGGGAAGGTTAGGTCAAAACATGAGGAAGGATACATCCTACATGGACCTAGTTTGATTGATGGAATATTAGGTTAGATAGGAGGAATGATACATCCTCAAGGACTTGTTTGATGAGGAGAATGTTGTGTTGTTGTTGGAAAATGATGAATCAAGAATAATCACATGATTAAGGATAGTCAAAAAAAGATGTTGTTGAAGTATGAAGCTGGGTGGGACAATGTTATTTGATCATAGCTGCTGTAGGATTGATGAGGATATGTACAAAAAGACATGATGATATGTACAATAGATTGGGAGATATGTACAATGGATATTTATAGAAGCTCGGGGATTGGGGTAGGAAGATCATGTTATATAGGATATATACAGGAAGCTCAAGATTGGGGATAGGAATTTTATTGTTGCATTGGATAGGCGTGAGGATAGAACACCTTGGGAGTGATGGGATAGGGGTGGGATGGGGATTTGGATATAGAGGATTTGGGATCAGGATTGGGATGGGTGGGAGATGGGATTTTCATAGATAATGACCCGGTCCATTATGTATGGAACCTGTTTCCAAGTTTCACCAACATACCTATCCAAGGCACTTGAATTACCAAATGCTTATTTTTCTTTTCTTTTTTTCTTTTTGATTTTTTTGTTTTTTTCTGGATTTTCTAGATTTATAGGATCTAGTTCAAGCATAGAATCACTTTAGATGTATGATTTTGATAGGATCATTCAGGGGCTTTCCTTATGGTGTTTATAGCTGATAGGCTCCAGAGCCAAAGCATGTTGTGACAATATAGGGTCCCAACCAAGTAGGTTTGAACTTTCCTTTCTTCTCTCGATGTGCTTGTACTCTAATTTTCCTTTAGGACCATGTCACTGACCTGGAACTATCTAGAATGGACCTTATTGTTATAGCTTCTTTTAAGTCAATTCTAGTAAACAACCAGGTGATCATATGCTTTCTACTTCTTTTCATCTAGTAGATCAAGTTTTGTAAGGTGTGCCACACGATAGTCTTCGTCTGTCGTATAGTTATTCATGGAGATGTGTAATGAAGGGAGCTCAAACTCAATGGGTAGAATAGATTCGACACCATATACAAGGGAGTATGGGGTGGTTCCTATGGGAGTGCAATAATAAGTATGATAAGCCTAGAAGGCAGGATTTATTTGGAGGTGCTAGTCATGACTAGAATCATTGATAACTTTCTTGAGGATTATGAGGATGGTTTTATTGGTTGTCTCAGCTTGGCCATTTCCTCAGGGGAAGTATGGGCTAGAGAAATGATGGTGGATGTGGATTCTGGCACATAGATCATCGACATGCTAGTTTTCAAAAGGTGTGTCATGATTTGTGAAGATAGTGGAAGAGATGCCAAAGTGGAAAATGATATGGTAGAGGATGAACTTGGATATCTGAATGCCAGTAGTCAGGATGAGCAAAATTGCTTCAACCCACTTTGTAAAGTATTCTATAGATGTTGTGATATATTTGTGTCCATATGAGTATAGGGGAGTGATTAACCTAATGAGGTCAAAGCCCCAACATGAGAAGGGCCACAATGGTGCAATAGGCTGCAAGTCTTGAGTTGGGGCATGAATCAAATTGGCATGTTGCTAACATGGTAAGAATTTCTTAATGAATTCACATGCATCATGATCCATTGTTGGCCAGTAATACCTGAATCTAACCAACTTCTTTGCTAGGACCATGCCACTCATGTGGGCACCACAAATTCCAGCGTGAACCTCTTGTAAATCCAGGACAACCTTGTTTGAATCTAAATACCTAGAGAGGATGTTTTGATATCCTCGAGGATAGAGGGTGTTTGCTACAAGAGTGTAGTGGGAAGCTCTACGAATTAGGTTTTGGTGTTGGGTATTTGTGAGGTGGGGGGATATGATACCATTTTTAAGATAGGTGTTAATGTCATGGTACCATGGGGACTAAGGATCAACCAAGTGATGAACTACAACTGATTTAGAACCTAATTGAAGATCTGTGATTAGAGATCACCGAGTTGCTGATTAGATATGACATATGATTAAATTAGTAATATGTTGTCATTGATGTCAACTAGTTTGACAACACTTATCTTGTAAGTTACAATAACTAAACATTTGTAGAAAAGGAGTAAAAGAGATGAAGAATAGAAATATCTACATGAGGAAGATGTATATGACAGACGAGTATAAGGAATATATTGTGTAACTTACTGATGAGTCTATGACCTTATGTTATTGACTTGATTATGTTTCATTCATCTATGATGAGGAAAAGAACTGAAAGACACAAGGTAGTGTGGTCAGTTGAAGAAGCATCACAGTATACACCGAGCAGTGTAGTGTATATCGAGCACAGTATAAACCGAGCTTGTGTTCACCGACACATTTCTTTGTTAACCGAGTAGGAGAAAATGAATTAAATGATTAGTTTAGCCATTAAGGATTGATGAGCTGTAAAGTACATTGAAATCAGAGATGGAGATAATGTTTGTTATGAAGATCAATGGCTAGCATAATTCAAGGAAGATCTAAAGGATGAAATCAAAATGTGTTACTGGCACATCAATCAAGGAAGGTTTAAGTGGCAAAATGGATGAAGGAGAATAGGTAGAAAAATATAATGGAGGAAAAGAAAATGGTTTACTTGTCTATTTAAGAGACCAGGGTTTCATTATGAAACTTATGCTGGGAGAAGGAGACTACAGAATTATCACATGAACAAGTTTCATGTATGCCTAATCAAACTGGTTAAGGAGAACCTAACTAAAAAGTTTATCGAGCATGAGAAAGCTATTACCGAGCGATAGTAAGTCATTGATTATTATTGATACAAAATTGATATATTGATCAAAGGATTTGAATGAGCTTAACATCAATCTGAACATCTGCAATTGAAGTTGTGTTGTAATTAGATCAACTATTGTTACATTTTAACCATTGTAAATAGAGAAATCTCTTAACAGAGTGGACTTGTAAGTCTCATATGTTTCATTCATAGAATGAACATTGTTATCCTATCAATCCCATAGTGAATTTTGGTTGGACAATAATGGTTGGTCTAAAATCCTCTAACAAGGTCACACCTCATAGTGTTTTTGTAACATTTAAAAGGGTTGGGTCTTCACCCACCTCACTTCATAAGAGTGAACATTTTTGGGTTGTCGGTCCCAAGTGGTTTTTCCCTTCATAAGGTTTCCACGTTAAATCTTATGTGTTATGTGTTCATTGTCATGATTTTTTGTTATCATACTTTACATATCTCATATTGGATTTGATCGGTAATCATTATTTGTTATTGACTGGTAATCGGTAAAAGCATAGATAGTATAGTATTTTATGTTACCGAGCCACATAATTTTAAGTAAATTGTTTTGGATTATACATTTTGATTTGGGACTGTGGATAATTGATTCACCTCCCTCTTAGTTATTCTAACAATTGGTATCAGAGTGTTGGTTGCTTGGAATAGAGTTTTAAGGACTTCAGCACAAAGGTCTAAAAATGTTTAAGAGGGAAGTGCCAAAGCTAAACAAAGATAACTTCACAATATGGCAAAGTCAAATGAAGCTACATATATCCGAGATTGGGAATTCTACCTTAGATCTGATGGAGAATGGATACCTTGCACCAACCAATGGTCCCTTGACCCTTGATCAACTAAGAGACAGGCATGAACATAATGTTACTATGATGGAGATTGATGCTGCCTATTCAGATGCCAAATTTGAAGACATCAAGGACTGTACTACTACTAAGTAGATGTGGGATAAACTTTCTCAAGTTTATAGTGGTGATGTGAATGTCAAGAGAGCAAGATTCGAAAGCTTAAGATGAAGATTCGATGACATGAAGATGAAAGAAGGTTAAAACATTGTACAATACACAAACAGAATAAAGGAGGTAGTTCATGCTATTAGAGCATCGGATAGAGTTATTGATGAAGACATTGTAGTAAGAAAAATTCCAAGGACCTTATTGCCTATCTATGCCATTAGAATATCTGCAATTCATGAAAATAGGTCAGCGCCTAACAACACACTCATTCTTGATAATCTAATTGGAAAGATTACAACATTTGAACTAAACAATTATGATAATAGTGTTGTATCATCTGTTGAATCTGCTTTTATGACTTCTCTGAAGATTGGTAAGTGTAGAAATAAGAATGATGATAGTGATAGCAATACTGATGATGAGCTTGATGAACTTGAAGCTCTTATGGCCGAAAGGTTACCTAAAGGTAAAGGAAGGTATAGAGGAAAATTACCTTTAGCATGCTTTAACTATAAAGAAGTTGGCCACATTGCTGCTAGATGTCCACACAAGAAAGATGATGATAGAACCAAAGACCGATTTGAAGGAAGCTATGGGAGAAGATACAACAGAGGCTACTAACACTACAAAAGAGACAACCAAGACAATAATGACAAAGGCAAGAAGGTATGCTACATTTCTGAGGAAGAAGATATCACCAATACCGACACTGATGATGATGTGGAGGTTGTATTTGTGGCAATGAAGGATGATTCCAAAGAAGATGAAAGGTATGTAGAGATAGCACTTATCTCTAAGGTTAATAAGAATGATACATGGATTATAGATAGTGGTTGTACACATCACATGACTGGTGATGAAGAAAAATTTGATTATCTTGATGAATACAATGGAGGATCTATAAGAATGGATAATGATGCACCCTGTATGGTAAGAGGTAAAGGATCCTTGATGATAAATGATAGATTAAAATGTGAAAATGCTTATTGGGTAAAAGGATTGAACTATAATTTGTCAAGTGTGGCACAACTAAACAATTCAGGCCACCGAGTTGCTTTTGAGAGCAAAAAGGTGAAAATATTTGATGATGGGGGAAGACTTGTTGGAACTGGTACACAATCCAGAGGTAATCTTGATAATGATCAGTCTTCTTGTTTAATGATGAAAGATGAAGATGCATGGTTGTGGCATAAAAGCTTATGTCATGTGAATTTTGATAACATGATTAAGATCAGTAAAAAGAAAAGAGTTAGAGGTCTGCCTAAAGTATCTAAGCCTGATCATGTTATGTGTCATGAATGTTAGAAAGGTGAGATGACTAAGTCTAGTTTTAAAAGAAAAGATTATTCAACAAAGAAGATACTTGAGTTAGTGCATACCGACCTATGTGGTCCTATGAGAACTCAAAGTTATTATGGAGATAGATATTTTATTCTTTTTGTTGATGATTATACTAGGTTGATGACTGTCATGCTCTTGAAAGAAAAATATGAGGCATTCAAGATGTTTAAGTGGTATAAAGAAAAAGTAGAGAAACAGACTGGTAAAGAATTGAAATGCTTAAGATCTGATAGAGGAGGTGAATTTATCTCTGATGAATTTACTAATTATTGTAATGAGCATGGTATTAAAAGATAGGTCTCTGCACCGAGGACACCACAACAGAATGGCATTGCTGAAAGAAGGAATAGGTCAATTGTTGACTATGCAAGGACATTAATGATAGAAAATAATGTTTCTTAGACATATTGGAGGGAAGTTGTTAGCACTGCAGTTTATGTGCTAAACTGAGTACAATTGAAAGACACTAATAAGACACCGTATGAGTTATGGTTTTGACACAAACCCACTGTAAGTTATTTCAGAATTTTTGGAAGAAAATATTTTATTCAGAAAGATCAAAGAAATGAAAATTTTGACTCAAAAGGTGATGAAGGCATATTTCTAGGATATTCTAGTAAAAGTAAAGCATACAAGTGTCTAAACAGAGTTACTAATAAAATGATTGAAAGTACTAATGTTCGAGTTGATGAGTTTGATGATAAGAATATAGAGGAAAGAAAAAAGGAACTGGAAGACTATAGTAGATTCACTTACATTGAACAACCTGAGTATCTACCGAAGCCACAGACTGTGACAACTGATCCATAGGAAAACAATACCAAGGAACAGGAAAGAGAAACGGACAAGCAAGAAGGACCTATCGAGCAAGCAAATGAACCTGCACAAGATGAACAAGAAAGAAGAAATTAGATACTGGTGAATTTTGTCAGAAGACACCATCCTGAGACACAAATCATTGGAGATAGACAAGCTGGCATGCAAACAAGGAGTAAAGAAAGATAAGGTACATGTCTAGTTTGTGATTATGAACCAAAGAATGTAAAAGTTGCATTGGAAAATGAAGAATGGGTTAATGAAATGAAAGAGGAAATAGAACAAATAGAGAAGAACAAAACTTGGACCTTAGTACCCAGACCTAAAGATAAGAATGTTATCGGTACTGAGTGGATATTCAAGAACAAGCAAAATGAGAATGGAGAGGTAACAAGAAATAAAGCTAGAATTGTATGCAAAGGATATGCACAGGATGAAGGAATTGATTATGGTGAAACATTTGCACCTGTTGCTAGATTAGAAGGAGTTAGAATGTTACTTGCATATGTTGCACACAAAAAGTTTAAATTTTACCAAATGGATGTCAAGTCAGCATTTCTGAATGGAATACTTGAGGAAGAAGTCTACATAGAACAACCTGAAGGGTTTGTGGATCTAGAAAACAAAGATATGGTATATAGATTACATAAAGCTTTATATGGTTTGAAGCAAGCACCAAGAGCTTGGTATGAGAGGCTGCATACTTATTTGTTAAGTATTGGATTTGTTAGAACAAGTGAGAACAAAAATTTGTATATGAAAGGAGATACTGATGACACTATTCTTATTGCTAAAATATTTGTGGATGACATTATATTTGGAGGAAAAGATCAAATCTATAAGTCATTTGCTGATGAAATGAGAAGTGAATTTGAAATGTCTATGTTCGGAGAGATTAAGTTCTTTCTTGGACTATAAGTGATTCAGCAGAATGATGGTATATTCATCACACAATCCAAATATATCAAGGAAGTATTGAAGACATTTGGCATGGAAGATGCTAAGCCTATGGGAACACCGATGGCTAATGGATGTAAACTGAATAAGGAAGATGAAACTACAAAGGTGAACCAGACACTGTACCAATCAATGATTGGTAAGTTAATATATGTAGTGCATAGTAGACCAGACATAGCACATACTATGGGAATTGTTGCAAGATTTTTTGCAAACCCTAGAGAGTCACACATGGTTGCTACAAAGAGAATCTTAAGATACCTAAAGAAAATAGAAGAGTATGGATTATGGTATCCTAAGGAAGGCAAATTTGAACTCAGAGTCTATACTGACACTGATTGGGATGGAAATGTGGATGACAGAAAAAGTACCACCAGAGGAGCATTTTTCTTTGGTGAAAGACTTGTTACATGGACAAGTAAGAAGCAGGCTTGCATTTCTCAGTCTATAGCCGAAGCAAAGTATGTTGCTGCTGCTACAAACTGTTCAAATGTGTGCTAAAATGTTGTCACACTTCTATGAGTCATTAAATCCAAGATTACTCAAGAATGAGATCTCAAATGGCAGCTCATAGCTCTCTATTCATGGAGTGCAAGGGTTTGTAATGGAGGCCCTTAGATTAGACCTAGTTTTTGCCCATGCAAGTACACCATAAAATGAGAGATTCAAAGAAGAAAAGAAAGAATGCTAGTCTCCATGATCATCAAGTATGCATGCAAATGAAAATGAAAGCTATCCTATATGATAACAATGCATGAAAGAAAACTAATCTATGAAAGGAAATGCTTATGCAAGAGTATTCTATAAAAGGAAATATGAATCTAATCTAATATGCAAGTGCAAGATTAATCTAAATGGATTGCCATGGAAGCATGAGAGAAGAAGACAAGATAAGAGAAGTTGCAATATCCAAGCTCAAGTGCTCAAGAATATTCTCCAAAGTTTCTCTACAAACCCGCAGCATAACAATACAAAAATCTAGATGCATCTTGTCTAACCTAGAATGAGAAGGAGAAGGCTCCTTATAAAGAATTTTGGATAGTCCAGATTAAGAGGCAAAAAGAAATGAGAAACGGTGGAGATTAAATCTTGGTTGATCCATGTGCTCAAGATTCTTTAAGAGGCAAAAGATGAAAAAGGCCCACCACTTAAAAGTATGTGCATTCAAAGTGGAGACAAAAAGGGATTTTTATTTATTTATTTATTTCCTTTTTCAACAAAGAGTTATTTAAGTGGGGATTTTATTAAAAGAGGAATTTAATTTTAATAAGATGATTTTATTTAATTGAAAGGGAAGTTTTTCTTTTAATTAAATGAGGCTTAGGATAAAATGATCAAACCTTAGGAAATATTAAAATAATTAAATTAATTACGATTTGATCAAGGAAATTGATTTAAATTGAAAATATTGTAAGGTATTGATTCAGGAAATTGATAAATTGAAGAATGGGGCCCAAAGTCTAGGCGACCATTTTAGGGTGCATACATTTGCCCCTCTTTGACTAATGTGTGATCTTCATGGGAACACATGTATTCAAAGAATAAAGTTGAAATGTGAGATCAATTTGGGATCACAAAACAACCTAGACATGTGATTGACAGATGGGAACACATCAAGACAAAGATAAGCTGATTGAAAAAGACAAGGCCAACACCCCTGTAAATAGGTGATTGACAAGTCTCAAGCAAGGTTTGATTGATAGGTTTGATAAAGCTGAATCAAGGATTGAAGTTTGATAGGTACTGCCCCCTCATGATCAAAATCGAAATGAGATAGAGGAGAAATAGAAAATTGATAAATTTGATCAAATCAAACTAAAAATAAGGTTCTTGATGTAAGATGAAAGATATAAGGATGACAGAACCAAGGTAGATCATTAAGAAAGATTATGCCCCCAAGGTTGAATTTAGAAGAAAAGAAGTGGGGTGAAAGCGAATGGGAGATAGAAGTTTGGAAGAGGTGAAAAGAAATGGAGAGAAGAAAAAGAATTTGCCTCAAGAAAGATGATGCCTCAAAATCAATCAACTGTTTAAGATAGAAAATTTTGATTGAGATCACGAAAGAAGATAAGGAAATGAAGATCAAAACATGACCACAGTTGATTAAAAGTCCAAAAGAAAGATGAAGGAAACCCCTCTCAAACTCTTAATGCAGCCTAAAAATGCAAATTAACATGAAGTCTAACAATGCAAGCTACATGAAAATGCAAAGGTGTACTTGCAATAAAGAAACTATAACATAGGATTTTGTGTTCATCATTCATTAGAGAATGTTAAGAAAATTATTTTCATCATTGGGCCATTATTAACGAACATCGAAAAACCACACAATCATCACTAGTCACAAACACGACTATGAAGATATGAATGTGATTTATATCAGATTGGAATGTGGAAAGATTCTAACATAAGCATCAAAGACATAAAGGTCAAGATGACTTCAATGTTAGCTTACCCAATTTAATGAAGCCAAACCATGCTTGCATCAAGGCATAAATGCTAGGATGACCATAAGAATGGTTGTGCAAAAATAGTCAAGGATGATGCCTCAAATCTCCTAAGTGTTTCAAGGGAACAACAAGAGACACTATAAAAGTTCAAGACCACACCCACAAGAAGAAAGCAAATAAAACATGCCCCATGCCCCAAGTCCTCTAGCTATGCATCCCGGTGAGACTTATTAGACAAGGACATTCAACGAAAATCAATAACAGTCAACACGCAAAGAAAAGATCATGACATAGCTCAAGCATTAAGTTTTGCATTTAAAAATTCAAGTGTGTTAACTGATACTGAGTTCTGATGATAAGGATCGAATGCTTGCAAGCAGGTAAGATCACATAAAAAAACTAGGTATGACCAAATCGAGAAGTGTTGAGAAACACTCGATGTCAGGGGTTGTGTTGAAAAACACAGTTGGTGTTGTGTTAAAAAACATAGTTTGTGAGGTGTCCTAAAGACTAACGCATCCAAGAGACCAAAGCTAACATAGTTATGCCCCCTAGACAAAGACAAAGACCAATTCCAAACCAAGGCAACAAGGACAAGGCATGATGGAGAAGGGCTAAGTGTTGAGGACGCATGCTAAGAAACAGGGGTGCAAAGGCCTCAAGTAGCGCCCGTTTCCATGTTTTCACCACTTGGATTTTATTGCAATTTTTTAATTTTTTTCAGGACTTTTTATATAAAAAAAATTTGTATTTTTGCTACCAAGGCGCCTATTTTGAGGTTTTCACCAAGGCACTTTTTCTACTTTTTTTGAATTTTTTGAATTTTTTGGTATTTTTGGAATATATAATTTTTTGTGATACATCAAAGCACCTATTGCTAGGTTTTCACTAAGATGATCATTTTTTTAGGACATTTTTTGATTTTTAGAGTTTTTAACAATATAGCATTTTTTTGGATTTTTTCAGGATCAATAAGTATGTACAAAGGATGCCCCCAAACAGAATGGGCATCAAGGATAGAACTTCTTTAGGTGCAAGACATTGATAGGATCAGGGATCTGCTCTCCCTCTTCAGTAGATAATAAATAAGCACCTGTCCCAAAAGTTGTTGTAATGATGTAAGGTCCAAGCCAATTAGGTTCAAATTTGCCCTTTTGATCTCTATGTTGTTGATTCTTAGGATTTTCACGTAGGACAAGATCTCCCACTTGGAATTCTCTAGGGTGAACCTTTTTGTTGAATGCTTTAGACATGCACTTTTGATAAACCCTCATATGATCAAATGATGCTTGATGTTTCTCATCTAGAAGTTATAACTCTTGAAGCTTCATGGTGCGGTAGTCTTCATCTGTAACTAGACCTTTGAGGGAAAATCTAAGTGAAGGAATCTCAACGTCTAAAGGTATCACTACTTCAGCACCATATGTAAGAGAAAAAGGAGTAGCCCTAGTAGGAGAATGAATACTCATTCTATAAGCCCATAAAGTTGGATTTATCTGTAAATGCCAATCTCTATCATTCTTATGAACTATTCTATGTAGGATTTTAAGAATGGTTTTGTTTGATGCCTCTGCTTGACCATTTCCTTGCGGGAAGTAAATGGAGGACCAATGTTGTTTAATCTTGAATTTCTTGTAGAGTTGTTTAAGGTCCTTATTTTTGAACTGACCTCCATTGTCAATGATAATCTCAGAAGGTACTCCATATCGATAGATGATATGGTTCAGAATAAATAGAGAGACTGTCTTGCTCGAGGCAACAGAAAGTGGGACAACTTCTACCCATTTAGTGAAGTAATCAGTAGGAGTGATAATAAACTCGTGTCCACCTGATGAGTTGGGATGAGTCTACCCAACAAGATCAAAGGCCCAGTGCTGAAATGGCCAATGAGATATAGAAGGAATGAGCTCCCTACCTAGAGCATGTATTAGGTTACCATGTTTTTGATACTTTTCACATGACTTTGCAAAAGTTACTACATCAATCTACATCATAGGCCAATAGTACCCCACCCTAAGCAACCTTCAAGCCATGGCAAGACCATTGGAATGTCCCCCACAGATGCCCTCATGAATGTCAACTAACGCTTGGTCAGATTCTTCCTTTTCTAAGCATCTAAGAAGTGTTCCATCTAAACCCCTCCTATACAAATCACCAGAGATAAGGGTATAGAAAGAGGCATTTCAAGTAAGGTTTCTTTGTTCAGATCAGTTAAAGGTTTCAGGGATAATGCCATCGCGAAGGTATGAGTAAATGGCACCATAACGGGATGACTCGTGACCAACAAGGGTACAAATAACATGGCTTTCTTGGGAGTCATAGATAGGATGATGTAGCTCTTCCACCAGGAATTCAAATCTTGATTCATGTTGCTCTAACTAAAGGAGTGAAGCAAGTGTAGCCATAGCATCAAGTACTTTGTTTCCTACTCTATGGATTTGCTAAAATGTGAGAAATGTGAAGTAGCATTTCAAGGAATCAACCATTTTCTTGTAAGGCACAAGTTTCTCATCTTTTGTTTGATATTGTTCATTGACTTGGCTGATTATCAGCTGTGAATCCCCATAGATGTGTAACTCCATGATTCTCCATTCTATGGCCATTTTAAGTCCATTTGTTAAAGCTTCATACTAAGCAATGTTGTTTGTACATTGGAATAATAACTTGTAAGACTTACGAATTGTGTACCCATGAG
The DNA here is from genome assembly GCA_027943335.1 of Chamaecyparis obtusa. Lineage (NCBI taxonomy): Eukaryota > Viridiplantae > Streptophyta > Pinopsida > Cupressales > Cupressaceae > Chamaecyparis > Chamaecyparis obtusa. The sequence continues at coordinate 484,717 of BSBK01005883.1, forward strand.
GAGAAACAAACAACACACCAGCTCCTAAACCATTTTGCATAAAAGATCTTTCAAAAAACATCTTCCATGTTCTTTCAGTCATATACATGAGGTGCTCATCTGGGAAGTCAACTTGAATAGGTACACTATCTTGAATTGGGAAATCAGCCAATTGATCTTCTATGGCTTATCCTTTCATGGATTTACGTTCAATGTACTCTATGTCAAACTCTGAAAGGATCATCATCCATTTAGCAAGTCTACATGTGAGGGAAGCCTTACTGATTAGATACTTGAGTGGATCAATTTTTTCTATGAGGTGCATTGTGTGCGCAAGCATGTAATGTTGCAACTTTTGGGAAGCAAACACAACTGCAAGGCAAGCTTTCTCAATGCTGGTGTAATTAACCTCATATGAAACAAGTGTATGGCTAATGTAGTATATGGCTCTTTCTTTCCTATGTTCATCAAGTTGAGCTAGTAATGCCCCCAAGGAAGATTATGTTGCTGAAATATATAGAATAAATGATTTCCCTGGGATAGGAGGCATTAAAATAGGAGGATTTGCCAAGTATTTCTTGATTTGATCTATGCTTCTTTTACAATCCTCATTCCAAACACATTTCACTCCTTTGTGTAAGTTCTTATTAAAAGGTTGAGCTCTATCTGCCAACTGTGAAATGAACCTCCTTATGGATTGAAGACGTCCTTGAAGACTCCTCATTTGGCTAATGTTTTTAGGAGGTGGCATATCTATGATTGCTTGGACCTTTTCAGGGTCTACCTCTATTCCTTTTGCTGAAATGATGAATCCTAGAATTTTTCTAGAGGTAACACCAAATGCACACTTTTTAGGATTTAACCTTAATTGAAATTGTTCCATGTGATCTAGAATGACTTCTAAATCATCTAAGTGTGTGTCTATTTTCTTAGACTTGGCCAAAGTGTCATCCACATAATCTTCCATATTTTTATGCATCATGTCATGAAAAATAGTTGTCATAGCTCATTGATAGGTGGCTCCTACATTTTTTAATCCAAAAGGCATAACGTTCCAATAATAGGTACCCCATGCACAAGTGAATGTAGTCTTTTATTAATCTTCAGGAGCTATCTTAATTTGATTGTATCCAGAAAAAACCATCCATCAATGGATAAATCTCATAACCCGCAGTCATGTCCACTATTATGTCTATACTAGGGAGTGGAAAATCATCCTTTGGGCATGCTCTATTGACATCTCTAAAATCTATGCAAATTCGAATGGATTTGTCATGTTTGGAAACTAGTACAATGTTTGATATCCATTTAGCGTAGTCAATAGCTCTTATGAACCCTGTACCAAGGAGTTTCTCCAATTCTGCTTTGACTAAAAGAGCTATATGAGGATGCATTTTTCTCAATTTCTATTTAACTAGTTTTACACCCAGAGCTATGGACAAGTGATGCATGATAAGATTAGTGTCCAACCCTGGCATATCTGAATAAGTCCAAGAAAAAATGATCTTATCTTTCTGTAAGAACTTAGTGTAGGCTTCTTTTTCTTTTGATGATAAGGACTGAGCCAAGTGTACTATCTATGGAGCCTCATCTGTACCCAAATTGATTGGTTGTGTTGGATCAACAAGAATTGAAGATCTATCTTGAAAGTAGCTAGGGAGATGATCAAATACCTCATCCTTAGGCACCTCAGAGAGGTTTTCACCCTTGGATACATCACTTATGTTTACTCTTTTTGGTTCTGACACTACCACACAGTGGTTTTCGCCATTAGAACTCTTGTTCTTTTTTTCTTTTCTTTTTATTTTGTGACTAAGGTACTTGATGTCTAGCTTTGTCATGCTGGTAGCTGATTCACTGGTGGAAGGGACTACGGGTTCAATGGCGTTCAAGTAACAGGTTATCTCATAGTCATTTTGGAACGTTAAGAGCTCAGGTTCTTGATAGCATTAGGACCAATCAATGAGGATAGGATGAGAAAGATGTAGGTCAATGATTGGTTCAAGATTATGGATGCGAATGGTATTATCTCTGGTGACCTAAGAGTAAGAATCCATCAAGTATCCTTCTAAGCTACCTAAATAAGCATTCATCCTAACAAGTGAAGAATCATTCAGTAAGGCAACATGTGGGTTCAAATTCTCTAATCCTACATGTGACTCATCAGCTACTTCAGGTTGAGAACTATAAGTGTGGATGACATCAACATCCCTATCAACTATAGAAGGATCTGAGAGAGAGTCCCATTCATACTCATGTGAATCTATTTCTGAATCCCGACTAGGATGTTTAGACCATGATGGTTTGGGACATCTTGATGTGGAAGCTCTAATATCATCAAGGGTAACATCTCTCTCCATCAAATGAATAATATTCTTACATTGACATTCTCTGATGGGATCTTCTACATATGGTTCATCTTGTTCTAAGGTCGCCACTATCACGTGAGCAATAGGATTATCTGAATCTCCCCAAATGAGGTTTGTGGAAGGGACCCAATCTTCACACATATCCTATTGATTTGTCAAATTAGGCATGTATTTTGGTTCATCTTCACTATTTGACTCATCAAGGATAGGAGCAGTGTTCTTGTTATGATTTGCAAATCCTAGGCCAACCGTCTTCTTAGACTTGCATCCAAAAAGAGCATGATCAAGAGGTTCAACTCTATCATCTAATCTATGACTAAGAGGACCATGTCTAGGATACCCATCTTCTTGACAAAAGTATACCCTCTTCCATAAGCCTTTAGAGAGGGGGATAAGTTCTCATGTGCATGTATTTCTCTTCTCTATAGATCCAATTTTTAACAGCCACCTCTTCTTTCTCATCTTGAATAGGCACCAAGGACTCTACAAATGTGCCAAATAAAGCCATAGCTAAAGAGGAAGGTCTCACTTCTTATGAAGGCTTGCCATAAGATCTAGCTGAAACTGGAAGCTTTGTAAAAGATTGAAGTTGATACACCCCTACACCAAGGTCTACCGACTTGAATTTGTCTTTGCATTCTGTTAAGATTGCATTGAAATCTTCTGCTTCTCTATTGAGGGGAACATGAGTACTCATTGAAATTGAGTTGACAGATAAAGTGCTATCTGCAGGTATACAAATTTCTACTCCATTGTAGGGTAACTTAACACACTAATGATAAGTAGACAACACTGCTTGCATATCATGGATCCATGGTCTACCAAGTAAGATATTGTATGCCAGAGGACCAGCATCAACAATTTGAAACAAAATATCCTTCTCAATAGGGCCAATCCTAACAGGAAGGACAGCCAACCCTTTGGAACTTCTTTCTACCTCATCATAGGCTTTGATTGTGATCTTCTTTCTGGTATCTATGGCTTGTTCCGAATAACCCAATATCTTCAAAAGACTTAATGAACAAATATTAAGCCCAACACCCCCATCTATCAACACATGCCTAACATGGGTTTTGTGAATCATGACTTCAATATGAAGGGTGAGATTATGTGGGTGGCTCAAATCTTTATCATATCCTCTGAAAAAGTAAGGTAATGAGGGCTAGCAATATGATTAACCATGTTTTGGAATTGATTGACATCTAAGTTGTTAGGGAGATTTGCTATGCGGAAAGCATCCTCAAGGACTTTCTTGTGTCTGGGGGACAACTCTAAGAGCTCAAAGATCAAAATCTAAGCCGGGTTTCTCCACAACTAATCGACAAGATTATAGCTCAATTTGGGATTAACAACTGGTTTTCTGGTGACATTCTTGGATGCCACTTGCTTTGGTTTAGTGGGTTGAATTGAACTGGGTCCTGTAATGACAACGGGACCTTGACTTTGTGTGACAGCATTAAGAGCTTGGGATGACATTCTAGAGTTAGGACCCCTTAGCACCACAACAGGTTCTTCCTCAAAGATAGGAGGAGAGTCATAACCATAGGGATCTTTATTTCTCATGATGTTGACATTTTCTTCCACAAATTCAAGAATTTTGACAACATTCTCCACAGCTGTGTAAGTGTAATTGATCTCAGCCTTGCCATTCTTAGGTTTAGAGGTTTCCCCCTTCTCATACTTGGGAAAAGGTTCTTTGAAAGCTTTATGATCAAAATTGGTGTTCAATCCATCTATCTAAAGTTTTCCATTCTCAATGAGATCTTGGATGATATGCTTAAGTTTCCAATAGTTTTCAATATTATGTCCAATGCCATTATGAAATTTGCAAAAGGCTTTCTCATCCCACCAATGTGGCTTAACATCAGGTATATGATGCTTTCCTAGATCTTGAGGATGCAAAGGTTGTTGGTAATGAGTGTTTTGAAGACATCCTCATATGAATCACCAAGTTTCAAAAACTGTCACCTCTCTTTCTTGGGCTTATGTTGATATCTTGGCTTGTACTCTTGTTGGTTGGATGATTTGAGCTTCATAGCTTGAATAGCACTAGACAAGTGAAGAACAACTTGATCCTTGGGTTGAGAGGAGTCCACAACTCCATCATTGACCATTTGTTTGTTTCTATTCCAATGTGAGTTTTTCCCTTTATCCTTATTAGAGTTGTTATTTTTATTGTTGGCCAAAATTCCTTGTTCTTTCAAGACATCCTCAATCCTACATGTGGTTTCAACCATGGTCTCAAAGGAATCAAAGACCATTTTCCTAACTTCATACTACATTTCCGACACCAAGTTGCTAATAAGGATGTCAATCTTCTCATCTTCATGAATGGTCCTAGAGTAATGAGAGCATTGTCATCTCCATCTTTGCAAGAAAGTGACAAAGGATTCCCCTTGATGTTGCTTTAAGTTGCATAAGTCCAACATGGTGACAGATCTTGAAAGGTTGTATGCAAAATGTTGAACAAATCTATGGACAAGCTCTTTGAAAGTCTTGACGGGGGGAGTTATGTTGGTGAACCATTCCATTGCCTCACCCTTAAGACACCTTGGGAACAATCTCATAAGGTATGAGTCATCTTGATGGAACTCAAAACTCATAATATAAAACTGACACACATGATCATGTGGATCTCCATTACCGTCATACTTGTCATATTGGGGGATCTCAACTTTTCTAGGAAAATCTTTCATACTCACACCCTTGTCAAAAGGGTTGGGACAAATTGAGTCAAGATTGAATGAGCTCTTGGGTGCCAACATCTTTTCCATCATATTATGAAGTTGGTTAATCCTTTCTTCCTGGGATGGACCTTGCTTCTTGATCTTTTTGGTCCACATCAAAGTTTTAGGGTACTCTAGCACCTTTGTTGATCAAATTCTCTAGGAACTTATCTTTGTTTTTCTCTACATACCTCTCCACATACTACTGGAAGAGTGGTTCTTGTTGCATTTTAATGAAATCTTGAGAGTCAAGGTCAAAATTTGAACTACCACCCCCATATTATGAACCATGGTGAGCACGTTGAGAAGGTTGTCTTAAGTTCCTAGGAGGTGTTTGTCTCCTATAATGGTCTTGTTGTGAAGCCCTTCTTCCTCTAGGGCTAAGAGATCTTGAAGGTGTTCTTGAGTATCTTCCACTTTGTGGAGTTTTAGGAGGGGTGGGTGGAGGAGAGTTGTTTCCACCACCAACAAACATGTTGTTGTATTGATTATTAAGCTATTGTGCCAAAAGCCTATCTCTCTCCTCTTGTGTGGCTCTCCTTTCTATATCCAATAAGGCTTGTCTTTCCGACTCTAGGAGTCTAAGTTTCTCTTCCTTTGTAGCTTATTCATCTAGGAAGGCTTTCTTTTCATGCTCAATCCTTTTGATTCTTTCACTTGTGTATCTTGAAGTTGTTTAAAGTGTTGAACTTGGTCTTGAATGTTTGAACAAGTCATTAGTGTATGCTGCATTCACATGAGTATCATAAGGTGCATCATCTTGACTATCATGTTGTGATTTCTCTTCTTGAGAGAGTTGCCTCTTATCTCTCTCAGCCCTTTGATGTGCATCCAGATATCTAGCAGAAATAAGAGATGGGACTGGTTGATTTTCATGAGATGAACTGTGAAACAACGTGTTATCTCTGTGTCTCTCTAATATGTTGTCAAGACTTTTATCCCTTTCTTCCCTCTCCCTTCAATTCATTGCATAACTCATATCCATGTCTGATTGAGAAGGTGCTAAGGGTGTGCTCAACTTGCTAAGATGAATCTTGGGATCAAACCAAGCTTCTGAGGTATTCCTAGGGGATTGATCAAAGACAAGCTCTTTTCCCTTACATTTTTGGTGAGTTTGAACTAAGGGTAATTGGTCAAAGACTAATTGAGGTTGTTTTCCTTGATTTACTTGATATATTATTGTAACTGACATGAAAGAAAATATCCTAGGTGATGAGATGACCCTAAGAAATGTTGGTACCAAACTAGGATAGTAAAAGCATTCAATTATCCAAAAGAGAGATGGTAAGATAGAATTTTTGCAAAAGGTATAAACCAACACTACCACAGAGCTTCCCAATCAATGGATAAGTATCCTAACACATATGGATCAGAAGGATGGTTTACCTAAGTTATATTTGATTGAAATTTCTTTTGGATGGAAGTGAATTGGACAAGAGATTACTAAAACTCTTCAAGCATGTTATCAAAGAATGTAAAGGTTTACTTTCTCAACAGGGATGATTTCTAACCAACCGATTCCAAGAAAGGTCACTTGTGAAATCAAAGAATACTAATCAAAGAGGTCAAGACATAGGAACCCAAGGTGCAAATAGGCTTCCAACTATGAGGTAAGGTACCTACTATAATTCGGATCGACCAAGGAAAATTGAAAATGATAGGAATCAGCTCATTGTTTTGACAGACCAGGGTATAGGTTTGCACAAGGGAATGTAGTCCCACACGAGGAAACACTAGGAATCACATGAGGAAATGAAATCTCATGCAAGAAAATGCCAGGCTCACATGAGAATATGCAGAGCCAGGCGACAAAATAGGATTAGGTCGCTTAACAACAAGTTTGTAAATTTGGGAACTCAATTTTTGTTCATTTTAAAAGATCAGGTAAATACATCTACATATTTTTATCATCGATCAAGCACGCAAGATAGGAATCAAGGAGTTCAAGAAAACAATGTCTTCAAACAATGGGCAAGGGATAAAGAAACCTTGCACATGAACAAGAATAGTGACTTAGTATGCTACTCCTTAAAGATTCTACTTGTGTATGTTCTTCAAATGTTTTTCGAATCGTGCATATAGTCCTAGAAAGACAAATTTGGTTGCACTATGGTTCTTAGTAATGGTTTGACTCTGAAAATTTTGTAATCTCAAGAGGGTGAACACCAATCTAGGTGCACTAAGGTTTTGACACATTCTGAGAATTTAATCAATCAGAGATGCTGAGGAGATCTGACAGCCCAACAAGAAACTACACCTGTGGAGATTTCTTCCACAAGGACATTTGTATAGCGGTTGTTGCTACCATGGTGAAAATGGCTATTACCACTTGAGGTTCCATCCATGTGGTTTACCCAATAAAAGGAGTGTCCACTATGGTTAACCCTCTAACAAGGTGACTCACAAAAAGGACCACATGGGGACTTGGTTTAGATTCAAGGATATGAGTTTCTGGTACTACCCAAAAAAGGAGTAGAGCATAATCCTCTAGCCTCTTCTCTTCACCCAAAAATAGAAAACAAGTTCATTGACATGCTAAGATTGAAACCACCTCACCAAGGTTCATGATGTCAACAATAATGTCTACCGAGCTCTCTAAGTGGGAACAAGAGAGAACGTACCTATCAATGTTGAGGACTAAACCAAGTAAGACAGTGAGATAGTAACAATATCCTCCCTACCTACAAGGGGTTCTATCGTCAAGAAGAGCTTCAAAAGAAACCCACTCTCTCAAGAACACCACAAATAGTGTTCATAGGGCCTAATTACTATGTGAAAAACATATGCAAAAAAGTGAATCTATGTTTTTTTTTAGAGCCCAAAATTGAAGTGTGATCTATGAAAGCAATAAACACTCAAGCTAGACACGTGAGAGATTCATTTTATGCCCAAAATCCAAATGTTATAGAGATTATAGCAACTCACCTTAGGTCCAAAGATCTGCAATCCAATGCTATGCTACCTTAGTAATCAGAATCAGGGAAACAATCACAGCAAGCATTAAACATCAAAAAATAGCAAGTAAAACTAGCAAATCTAGAAATGTAGGTCTTTGTTGTCAAAAGTCCGCATGAGACAATACATAGGGCTGCACGAGAAAGTCCACAGTGTTGCCTGAGAAAGTACACAGGCCTGCATAAGAAAGTACATAGGCCCACATAAGAAAATGCCTTTGTCACGCGTAGAAATGCTAACACCAGAAAAACTTCACGTGATACAATGAGAAACTTCAGACAAGACTCTGTAACAGTGATGCACGAAAGTATGGATAGTGCATGAAATTGTCAGAAAAATAAAATAAAATAATGAGGTAGGAAATGCAATTTTCTGGCCCACGGTGAGAGCCAAAAATGTGTGCTAAAATGTTGTCACACTTCTATGAGTCATTAAATCTAAGATTACTCAAGAATGAGATCTCAAATGGTGGCTCATAGCTCTCTATTCATGGAGTGCAAGGGTTTGTAATGGAAGCCCTCAAATTAGACCTAGTTTGTGCCCATGCAAGTACACCATAATATGAGAGATTCAAAGAAGAAAAGCAAGAATACTAGTCTCCATGATCATCAAGTATGCATGCAAATGAAAATGAAATCTATCTTATATGATAACAATGTATGAAAGAAAACTAATCTATGAAAGGAAATATGAATCTAATCTAATATGAAAGTGCAAGATTAATCTAAATGGATTGCGATGGAAGCATGAGAGAAGAAGACAAGAAAAGAGAAGTTGCAATATCCAAGCTCAAGTGCTCAAGAATCTTCTCTCCAAACCTGCAGCATAACAATACAAAAATATAAATGCATCTTGTCTAACCTAGAATGAGAAGGAGAAGGCTCCTTATAAAGAATCTTGGACGGTCCAGATTAAGAGGCAAAAAGAAATGAGCAACGGTGGAGATTAAATCTTGGTTGATCCATGTACTCAAGATTCTTTAAGAGGCAAAAGATGAAAAAGGCCCACCACTTAAAAGTATGTGCATTCAAAGTGGAGAGAAAAAGGGATTTTATTTATTTATTTAGTTATTTTATGTCCTTTTTCAACAAAGAGATATTTAAGTGGGGATTTTATTAAAAGAGGAATTTAATTTTAATAAGATGATTTTATTTAATTAAAAGGGAAGTTTTTCTTTTAATTAAATGAGGCTTAGGATAAAATGATCAAACCTTAGGAAATATTAAAATAATTAAATTAATTACGATTTGATCAAGGAAATTGATTTAAATTGAAAATGTTGTAAGGTATTGATTCAGAAAATTGATAAATTGGTTCCATCATTTGATAAACTGAAGAATGGGGCCTAAAGTCTAGGCAACCATTTTAGGGTGCATACAACTACTGCTACAAACTGTTCAAATATTGCATATATTAAGCAAGTATTGGAAGGTATGAATGAGATAATCACTGAGCTGGTGATTACATATTGTGATAACACAAGTGCAATAAATTTTTTAAAGAATCCAGTGATGCACTCTAAAACAAAGCATATATCTATTAAGTATCACTACTTAAGAGAACAAGTATAGGAGAAGCAAGTTAAGCTAGAGTTTGTTACATCAAAAGAACAACTTGCAGAATATTTACAAAGCCTCTACCGGAGGATACATTTGAATACTTGAGGACTAGACTTGGGGTTTGTCCCTTGTCTACCAGTCACTAATGTGATCTGGATATTGCATCAACCTAATCTTATCAGAAGATCATTCATGTTGATGCAGCATAGTTCACACTTTGGATCATGTCTAAGGTTGTGAAAAGTTTGGAGAACTGTAATAGATTGGCATATCAATATACAAAGATACAGAGTATGCGCTGGACAATAGAGAGTTACATGGCTACTACAGAGTTGTATGTTTATTTGTTTCTTTGGCATTGTTGTCAAAGGGAGACATAAACAATATAAAACAATATGCACCGATGAGAACACTGAAACTTCTATCTAAGGGAGAGACAAACTGAAAGAAAGGGAGAGAACTGAAGATCAGTTACTGAAAACAGAAGAAGAAATCTGAGAGCTAAAAAGATTATATTTGCATAATGTCAAAGCTGCATTGGTAATGCTATTGAGTAACATAGTGATTAAACATATTAAGCTAGGGAGAGTTTGTACAACATTTGTTCACAGAGTTGTAGATTACATGTTTGGTGTGTGTATGGTATATTTCATATTACTTGAGTTGACATCAATGCCAAAGGGAGAGATTGATGAACTAAAACTAATTTAGAACCTAATTGAAGATCTGTGATTAGAGATCACCGAGTTGCTGATTAGATATGACATATGATTAAATCAGTAATATGTTGTCAGTGATGTCAACTAGTTTGACAAACCTTATCTTATAAGTTACAATAACTAAACATTTATAGAAAAAGATTAAAAGAGATGGAGAACAAAAATATCTACATGAGGAAGATGTATATGATAGATGAGGGTAAGGAATACATTATGTAACTTACTGATGAGTCTATGACCTTATGTTATTGACTTGATTATGTTTCATTCATCTATGATGAGGAAAAGAACTAAAAGACACAAGGCAATGTGGTCGGTTGATGAAACATCATAGTATACACCGAGTAGTGTAGTGTATACCAAGCACAGTATAAACCAAGCTTGTGTTCACCCACACATTTCTTTGTTAACCGAGCAGGAGAAAAGGAACTAAATGATTAGTTTAGCCGTTAAGGATTGATGAGATGTAAAATACATCGAAATCAAAGATGGAGATAATGTTTTTTATGAAGATCGATGGATAGCATAATTCAAGGAAGATCTAAAGGATGAAATCAAAATGTGTTACTAGCACATCAATCGAGGAAGGTTTAAGTGGCAAAATGGATGAAGGAGAATAGGCGGCAAAATCTAATGGAGGAAAAGAAAATAGTTTACTTATTTATTTAAGAGACCAAGGTTTTGTTACGAAACTTATGTTGGGAGAAGGAGACTACATAATTATCGCATGAACAAGTTTCATGTATGCCTAATCAAACCGGTTAAGGAGAACCTAACTGCAGAGTTTACCGAGCGTCAGAAAGCTATTACCAAGCGATAGTAAGTCATTGATTATTGTTGATACAAAATTGATATATTGATCAGAGGATTTGAATGAGCTTAACATAGATATGAACATCTGCAATTGAAGTTGTATTGTAATCAAATCAATTGCTATTACATTTTAACCATTGTAAATAGAGAAATCTCTTAACAGAGTGGACTTGTAAGTCTTATATATTTCATTCATAGAATGAAGATTGTTATCCTGTCAACCCCATAGTGAATGTTGGTTGGATGATAACAGTTGGTCTAAAATCCTCTAACAAGGTCACACCTCACAATGTGTTTGTAACCTTTAATAGGGTTGGGTCTTCATTGACCTCACTTCAGAAGAGTGAACATTTTTGGGTTGCCGATCCCAAGTGGTTTTTCCCTTCACAAGATTTCCACGTTAAATCCTTTTTTTTATGTGTTCATTGTGGTGATTTTTTTTTTATCATACTTTACATATTGCAGGTTGGATTTGATCGGTAATCATTATTTGTTATTGACTGGTAATCGGTAAAAGCATAGACAGTATAGTATTTTATGTTACCGAGCTGCAAAAGTTTAATTAAATTGTTTTGGATTATACATTTTGATTTGGGACTATGGATAACTAATTCACCCCCCTCTCAGTTATTCTAACACCAAGGCGCACACCATTTCTGAATCAGTGTTCTCATAAGCAGGCATGTATAGCTACTCGACTAAGAATTCATACTACGATGAGTCATGAGGGATTTCTAGTAGGGATCTGATGGTTGCTATTGCATCAGCCGATTTGTTCTGTAGTCTTAGTATTTGTGTGAACTATAAAATTAGGAAGTACTCTTTCAATCTATCCATGAGTTCCTAGTAGGGTAGAATCTTGTCTTCCTTGGTTTGGAATTCACCTAGGACTTGCTTGAAAATCAACTGTGAATCTCCAAACACTTGCAGTTCTGTAATATTCCATTGGATAGCTACTCTAAGGCCTGAGATTAGTGCCTCATACTCTACAATGTTTTTGGTGCAAGGTAATCCCAATTTGAATGATTTAGGGATGTAGTCACCTTGAGGAGTGACAAATAGGATTCCTACCCCTGATCCATGTGATGTATAGGAGCCATCAAAGTATAGCTTCCATGTTGGTTGTTCTTCAATCATGCATAGATGTTCATTAGGAAATTCTACTATCAGACGATATGCATCTATTAGGGGTGCTTCAGCTAGCTGATTGACAATTACTTTCCCTTTGATTTCTTTCTGATCTATGTACTGGATATCAAACTCTCTTATCAGCATGACCCACTTCGCCATTCAGCCTGTTAGTGTTGTCCTTTGATAGAAGATATTTAAGTGGATTCACTTTTGAGATAAGCTTGATGGTGTGGATAAGCATATAATGTTGAAGATTTTGAGTGTAAAAGACCACTTCAAGGCATGCCTTCTCCATTGGTGAGTAGTTAAGCTGATAGCTAACAAGAGTTTGACTGATGTAATAGATGGCTCACTCTTTGTTATTTTCATCAAGTTGTGCTAATAGTGCTCCTAGTGTTGTAGTAGTTGTAGAGATGTATAATATCATAGGGCATCCTAAGACTAGTAGTACAAGGATGGGAGAGTCAACAAGATATTATTTTAGCTTCTAAAAGCTTATTAGGAAGATTAGATCCCATTTGAAGCTTGTGTCCTTGTGAATTACATGCGTAAAAGGTTGGAACTTGTCTACCAGTTGTGATATGAAACGATGCACTAATTGTAGTTTTTCTTGCAGGCTTTTGAGCTTCTTAAGTGTTCAGGGAGGAGGCATTTCCGTTATGGCCTTGACATTTTTGGGGTCAATCTCTATGTCGCACCGTGATACGATGAAGCTTAATAACTTTCCTAATGTTACACCAAAAATACACTTTTTTGGATTTAGCTTTAGGCCATAATGATGCCGGTGATCGAACACACTTTCAAGGATGTCAAGGTGTTCACATTGTGTCTTGGATTTTGCAAGGATATCATCCATATAATCTTCCAAGATCTTGTGTATCATATCATGGAAGATAGTTTTCATCACCTTTTGGTACATGGCCCATGCATTCTTTAGCTCGAATGGCATCATATTGTAGTAGAAAGTACCCCATAGTGTTGTGAATGTTGTTTTGTGTTAGTCTTCCTCTTCTATTTGGATAGGATTGTACCTTGAGAAGACATCCATGAGTGACAACACCTCATGGCCTATCATGAGATCAACTATCATGTCAATGTTTGGTAAGGTAAAATCATCTTTCAGACATGCTTTGTTCAAGTCTCTGAAGTTGGTGCAGATTCTAATCTCTCCTGAAGGCTTAGTGACAGGCACCATGTTTGAGATACACTCTGAGTAATCAATGCCTCTAATGATTTTATCTTGTAGGAGCTTTTCTAGTTCTGCCTTTACTAGTAGGGCTACTTTAATATACATTTTCCTTATCTTTTTCTTTACTGGTTTGGCACTAGGATCCACTGCAAGATTGTGAAAAACTATATTTGGATCAAGTCCTGGCATGTGTGCATATGACCATGTGAAGTTGATAGTATTTTCTTACTGGAGTCTCATGAAAGCCATTTCTTCTGCTTCAGTCAGAGATGCTATGATGTAAGTGATCCTTAGGTATTCTTTAGTGCCCAAGTTGACTGGATTTGTTTCCTCGATGATGATTGATGATTTCTCTAGTTTATAATCTTGGATGGGAGGAAGAGTCAAGTCTTCATCTTCTATCACCTTAGAGAGGTTTTCACCAGAAGATATGCCCTTTATTTTTGCTTTTTTAGAGTCAGAATGCACCCCAGAGGGGTTTTCACATAAGGACTCATTTTTTTCTTTTTCAATTTTGCGGCTAAAGATTGCCTCTTCCCTAAAGTATCCCTTGGGGTCAAGCTTGTAGACACATACTGAGTGATGCTCTTGATCTGTTTGTTGGTCTAATGCACCCATGAACCTTAGGAGTGTTGTTATGCTTTGGAACTCATCGATATGTGTTACGCTTGGTTGATCTTAGTCTATGAGTTTAGGATGGATGAGGGGAAGCTCAATGATGTTAATGATGAGTTGATGGAGGAGAGAATTTCCTAGGAGGGTATCATCGTCAAAGATGTCATCATAGGATTTCTTTTCTTCCTCTTCAGGGATATCTTTGATTTCTACAAGGTCATCCTAGATTTTCAAGTGGATAATACTGGGAAGAATAGTGCCCCCAGTTGCGGTATTGGGTCCTTGTACATGTAGGCAAGGGGTATTAAAGCCAAGGCCTTGATGTTTTGGATTTTTTGAGGCTTTGATTTAATCTTTGTTGCCACCTCTGTTTGGTCCTAGACCACCACCTTGGTATTTCCATTGTTTTGTGGTGTACTTGTGTGATACAGGATATTTGTCCTTGAAGTATCCAAGGAGCTCAGTGTTAGGAGGTGGGGGATCTTTGTATGGCCACAGGTTGATATCATGGTCTATCTCTAGACTATGTATGATTCCATGGGAGATAAAAGTTAATGGTCCCAATTGCTTAATTTCAAGATCGGCTTGAGTGGGCTTTCTTTGAAGGCTTGGGTGCCCTTGTGTATGTGGATCAAGCAGTAGGGCCCCTACTATAAATGAATCATTTAGGCTATACTCATCACAGCACATGTTGTTGATTTTGATGGAGGAAAAAGTGGAGGCTAGTATAGTCTCTGGATCGCTATGGGATCAGGATGAACTGGCAACAGAAGTGCCAATGTCAGTTCTAGGGTAATGGATATAATGGGGGAATGATGCTTCTAATGCATGATAGTATACAAAGGGTTGGGGATCTGTATAGATGGTGATCTCAGTGCCTTGATGTGGAAACTTTAGGCACTAGTGATAAGTAGATGGTATGACTTTGATGGAATAGATCCATAGTCGGCTGAGGAGGATGTTATACGGTAGGTCTAGATCAATAACATGGTAGATGGTGTCTTGAATTGTTGGGCCCAGCTTGATTGGAAATAGAATGGTACCTTCTGAGATATGCTCCAAGTTATCATAGGCCTTAATTGTGTTAACATTGTGTGATATGTCAGCCTCTTTGAATCCCACTTGCTGGATGAATTTCAGGGTACACAAATTTAAGGTGGAGCCATTATCTATCATGACCCATTTGATGGAAAAGTCTCTGACCATGATAGCGATACAAAGAGGGAGATTATGGTTAGGATCAATAGATGACATATCAGAAGGCTTGAAGGAAAGATCACAGGATGTGGAGAGGTGTCCCATGAGGTTCTCAAACTAGATGGTATCAATGTTTGTGGGGATATGGCCTTCTTGGAGGGCTCAGTTGAGGATCTCTTGATGGATGGGTGAAGTACGGAGAAGGTCAAGGATAGATATTTGGGTAGGTGTGTTCCCAAGGTGTTGCAAAAGGTTATACAGTGCATTGTTAATAGGTATGGTATTATCACCGGTGACAGATATCTAACCTCTGCGTGTGGTAAAAACACATTGACTATGTTAGCATGTACAAAAAAATTTATGGCTTCATTATCTTTCCGCTGGTCTTTGTATCATTTTTCATGTCTCTGGCTAAAGCCCTAAGTAGAATATTCAAAATAACTAGCCGTTACATTACAAACCCTTTGTTTTTCCTAGGCCCTATTCTAATTTTACGTTACCTTTATTTTGGCCACTTAAAATCCTAATTCACATGTGCTAATTTTCTATCCCTTTGTCGCATGATCGCATGAACCTTTTTCATGTTATGCGATCATGTGACTAAGGTTTTATGTCGGCCCCCTTTAATATTTCCCTAAGTGAGTCGGCTTTATTTTTCCTAAGTCCTGCGCCTTGACTTTCCTAATGTTCCAGCTTAAATTTTTTTTCTAGGCCCGGTCTTTTGACAACATCTAAATGCATTGGTTAGCGTAAGTTCTCATAGACTGTGTCAAAAGCTTGAGATCTTATGCAAATCATTGATCTTTCCTGATGATGCAGCATTTCAAAGAAGTGGGACCTTCCAATAGGTGTGCACAATTGGCAGTCTCTCATTGGTCCACCTATTTATGATTTGGCAGTTGTCAGTGGGTCCTGGGTTGCCAACGTGTCAGAGGGTCCTAACATCTGTAGAGGATCGACGGTGGGCATTCTTCCCAAGGGGTGTGTCAGATGTATGAGATTATGAGACAACCATTGATTCTTTTGTGTGACGTAGCCTTTCCTTGCAAGTGGGTCCACTGCTACGTATACATAGTTGGAAAACTATGATTGGTCCATGTTGTGTGAGCTGGACATGTTGTCAGGCGGGCCCAGTATCTCAATCAGAAGATTCAAAATCAATGGTGCGCACTTGATCTCATGGAATCTTCCAAGCCTTTGAGATCATGTGTCGTCTGTTTGATTTTCTAGGCGGTATAATGTTCTCAGTGGGGCCATTTGCCAGGTGGTGCGTAGTTGTTCATATCTTAATGGTCGACGTGAGGAATCAACACAGTGGGGTCATTGTCAGAAGGATCACTGACAGGGACAAAATATATGGTTGGCATAAGTTCTCATTGATTGTGTTAGAGGCATGAGATCTTATGCCCACCGTTCATTTTCAAAGGCTTAGGTAGGCCGGTCATGTGTTAGTGGTGACCAAGCAATGACAGTGAATGATATAGTGACAAATGGCACAAAGCGGGCCCAGGTGGGGTCTAAGGTCTTAGCAGTCTGGACAAAAGTGTTTAGCGGTTCTGATAGATTTCAATGGGTTCGCTCATTTGCAAAGTAAGATGGCAGTTCTCTAAATTTTTTATTAGTTCAATGAACAAGCATTCGCATAATCACTAAACTTTTTGGTGGTATTCTAAAGCGTTTTGTGAACTGGCAGAAACCTTCAGTCGCTAGTTCGCCAGATATAGCTGGGATGAGTTAATTTCCTTTGGTCGCTAATTCACGGGGTTAAGTGGTGAGTTAGGTTTTCTTTCCGCGAATAGAAAAAGCATTGTCGCGTAGTCGCTAGGAGTTAACCTGTAGTATCTGGTTGAGTTAGGACATAAAGACCATGAAAAAGAGAGATCAGACGGTCATGACTTAAAGATAGTTTAGATTTAAATATGGACCGCTGATTTGCTGCTGGTGCTTGGAAATGACTGTTGTTTTTCAAATTTGAATTTTTGAAGGGTTTCTTAGTGATAGAAAGGACCAGAATTGAATGCTTTCATGGCCGGATTTGATTTTTTTTGTGGCGCTTGCTGTTACAATGTGGTCCAGGGTATTCCATGATCATCTGTAGGGGTTTGTATTGCATTTTCGTGCTCGAGGCATGTTGTAGGTGGCCGAACAGGTTGACATTTTGGATGTTTTTGTGGTTCTCAGTACCTTCTCAGTGAGATTTTCATGATTGAGGATCAATTCAGGATCTGTCTTCTCCTAGTTGCCTGGGTTTCTTCCCCTGTAATAAATTTGTGACTATTTCTAATGGGTTTAATGGGTGAAACCCTAACCCTAGTCATCCGTAGCTTGTTGCAACCTATTTTGGGTTTCCAAGATGACTAGGGGGTATATATTGCAAAATTTTTTACTTAGTACGGGTTCCAAAAACTTTCTTTTTAGTCCCTGGTTGTTGATGGTATTATACTAAGTAGGGAGAGCCTGGATTTTGGGTCTGTTTCTTTGGCATTTTATTGTTTAATAATGTAGTGATTCTACAAGTCTTAATGAGAATATAGTTGAATTCCAATCTCATAGTGGTGTATGTCTTTTTGTTTTTCTCTTGAGCTCATATATGTTAATTTCACAAAGTGGGTTAGCATATGGTAAACAAAGTGTATTTTGATATTATCTTTGAGTTCCTAACAAAGTTAGGATTAAAGTCTTTCAGGTAGTCTCATTGAGTTCATGGCTTGATAAGAATTTGATGTCCTAATATGTGAGTGAGAGGGATAATAGGAAAATCACTTATCCTGAATTCAATTGTGTTTGAGTTAAGTTCTTTAGTTGATATATGTTATTTAGTGACTCTATTCCCTGGTTAAGGCACTGATCCTTTCTCTAGAGGTAGTCCATCATCATCAATCACACACATATTCAAATGATAAAATCTTAAATTAGTTAGTAAAGAGTATATTGGTATAACATTTTATGATTCCTTTGAAGAAGTGAATCAAGGGTACACCCGCCCGAGCATTAAGGCTCAAAGTGTAGGAGGATCTCTTTTGATCCTTGTTAATTGGCCCTCTTCCTTGTAGACTTTGGAGTGGTGATAGAGTCAAAGTTTTATTATAGTTATCCATCAAAGTATAAATCTACAAGTTGAAGATCAAAGGGAACTCCCAACAAAATGGCGACTCTGCTGGGGAGAGTCTAGAAGATAAAGGTTGTTAAATACACTCTTGTTTTCCTATTGTATTTAGTTGAAAAATTTCCCATCTAGGTGGGTGGTGACTCAAGAAGTTAGAACCAGTGTCATACTATAAATCATGGAAAAAAGGAGAAATACTAGGTCCTTTGTCAAAAAAAATCTAGAGGTCACTCTGGAGCAATTGCCTAGACAAGAGAAGAAGAGTTGGATCAGAAGGAATGGTGATTCTACTAGTGCTCCCATAAGAGAACAAAGAAATACCAGAGGTAGAGCACCACATGTTTTCTCAAGTGAGGAAGGTTCACAAGACAGAGATTCTAGATCAGATGGTGGTCGCTCTGAGGATAGATTTTATGATACCCCAGAGGCTGTATTTCAAGACAAGGGTCCATTACCTCCAGGTCAGGATGAACAAGCCAGAGAGATGGGTTTGGAGATTGATTTAGACCTTGATGAAGATAATTTCAGAAGAGAACCCATGAGACCATGGCAAGTCCATTTCCCATATCAAAATCTTATTGATATGGATTTTTCGTCAAGCTCTGATGACATTATGGTAGACCCAGATGATTTAAATGCACTTAGGTTGGAGTTGGCAGAGCAGGATGCCATACATAAGAGGTTACAAGAGGAGAGAGAAGCTGAAAAGGTGAATGCTCTAATAGAAAGATAGTCTCTCCTTAGAAAGATAAATGAAATGAAGGAGAGAAACAAGATGCTTGCTTCTGCTCCTAAGACTTTTCAACATGATGTTTTTGGTGATCTTGAGGCTTTGAGGAGCGAGCAGGAGCGCTTACTGCAAGATCATGAATTTGATAAGGAGGGCCCTATGGTTAGACAGGTTCAAAGTTATGCTTCCCTTCCTAAAGATAAAGATGGGCATGAGATTACTAGGCCTGTTGTTGCCGCTGGTGAGAAAGGAAAGCAAAAGATGGTGGGACATCAAACAAGCAGATCATTGACAATACTAGGGGTCCCACCACCCAATTCAAATAAGGACACAAAAATAGAAAGAAGAAGAAGAGAAGATGAGGACCTTGCAAGAGAATTAGAGAGGGATGAAATTGAAGCTTCCATTGTAGAAAAGAGAAGAAAGATCCAGTTCTTGAAGGCTTCATCTGCAAATGCTCTTGGTCCATCTGCTACTGAACTAGGTATGCCATCTATGACTACTACTATTCCACTTAGTAATGCTACTACTAGTTCAATTCCTTCTTCATCTGCTAGGATAGGTGCTGATCCAAGACATTAGTCAAATGCACAAGTAGATGGAAATGTAAATGCAAATGTTGATCCTAGGGTTAACACTAGTTCAAGTTCTCAAAGAAGACTTATGCAATTTGAAGACTATAGGAAAATTATTTTTGATGGGATACCGAGCTACCCGAATGATATCCAAATGATATAGGAGATAAGGTACCTAAGTTTGCTGGTAATAATGCTATCGGTTGTGAGAAGCATCTTAGCCTATTTATTGATATGCTTAATGATTATGAGGTAGAGCATGAGGATGTAGTCATGAAATTATTTGTTCAATCTCTAATGGAGGATGCTAGAGATTGGTTTAAGAGACTTCCTGATAAATGTATTGATACTTGGGATTCCTTTGAGAGATGTTTTAAAGAGCAGTATGGTGATAGGCCTAATGCTAGTTTCATGTTGAATGAATTCAATACCATAAGGAAAAATTAGAATGAGTCTGCGGCCGAATTCAACATGAGATTTCAGAAGGGTATGCATAAGTTGTTCCAAGTGATGTGGTTAGATGACAATGTCTGTCTGACCACATACTTCAATGCATTTGATGGAAAGATGGGATACTTGTTGAGGGACAAAGAACCAAGAACTCTCAGAGATGCTTTTAGGATTTCTGTCAATATTGAGAACAATATGAAGATATCAGGAAAGTTGGGTGGGAAAAGAGATGACCCTAAGTTGTTTGGGGATAAGAAATACAAAAAATAAAATGATAAGAATGTTGGAACTAGGAGGAAAGAAGAAGATAAATTGGATAAGGTGCTCAATGCATTGAAGGATTTGAAGGCACCTACAAATAGGAACATCAGTGCTCCTACCAATGAAAGGCCTCAGTTCAACAACAATTTCAATAAGCAGAATAGACTGCAGAATTACCTTTACAACACCCAATGGAAGGACAACAAGCCTGTTGTCCCTACTACAAGAGGAAACAATGACAGAGGTTTCCCTGACCCTCTACAAAAAGCTTCAATAAATGTCATGGAGGACATACCTTGGTGTGTTGCATGCCAGTCCCCTCATTCTACAGAGCATTGTGTGGTTGCACATTCTATGGCTACAAATCAAGATTGTGGCAATGAGGAGATAGATCAAGAAGAAGATCAAGATGATGTTGGATGCAACATGGCTACTTCATATCTGGGATATGAAGATGATTCTGATTTTGATGAAGAAGTAGATGTAAATGTGAAGAGACACAATCAAGCCCTTTTTCATCAAGAGGTATTTTCTGATAATGAAGACATAGATAAGAAGACATGTAATATGAACTCTTCTTCTAAACCAGTAAATTTAAGAAGACCTTCTAGAGAAGAGATGGATAGGATTACTTCAGAAATGATTTTCCAAGTGCAAACTAGAGGCATGGTGGCAAGGAATACAAATGAGAAAGTTGCAAGAATGTTTATAAAGAGTACCAACTCCGGAGAGCCTAGTGAGAACAAATCAAAAGGTGATCACATGGTGAAATTCAAGAATGTAAAAGGTAAGAATTGTGAGCCTATGGGAGTTCAAGTTGAAAGAATTTCTAGTGAGATTAAGAAGCCAGTCAACACAATGGCTAAGATTGAAAAAATGAGGGTGGCCAATACACCTAATGTATCAGATAAGAAAAGAGATACTAAAGCAGTGCAGATTGAGATTCCTTCCTCTGCTCCTATTGATATGTTATCTATATTGTCCCAAATTACAGTTAAGGTTCCATTGTCAGAATTGTTGAGGATCGCTGAACACAAAGATAGAGCTATTGCATGGGTAGATAATGTTCATAACAATGATGTTTCATGCAATGGATCTCAGGATAAAGCTTTGAGAGGTGTTGTTGCTCAGGGAATTGTGTCTCAAATTCCTCCTATATATTTGGACAGTTCTGTTAATGCTATCCTTGAAAACATTAATCCATTCTTTTTAAGTGTTCTTGTGAATGGAATGAAACTAAGAAATTGTATGATTGATAGTGGTGCCTCTAATACTATTATGCCTTTCAAGATCGTGGAGAATTTGGGCCTTAAAGTTGATACAGTTCAAGGCAGATGTTGTGCAATGGATCAGAGGGAGGTACTAGTTATTGGGACTATCAATGCAATCCCATATAGATTGGCAGCATATCCAGAGAAAGAGTTAACAATGAGTGTTTTGGTGGTGGACATCCCTCCTCATTATGGGATGCTACTATCTAGAAGGTGGAGTGCTGCCATGGGTGGAAGTTTACAGTGTGATCTATCCTATGCCACTTTCAAGATTGATGATTAGTTTGTCAAGATTGAGTGAGAGCCAAGAGTATGCCACATGATTGAGAGAAGTATTGATAATGAGACTACATGTTTTGTAGATACTGATATTAATGCTTTTAGGGCAGAGATCCCTATTCTTGAGAAGGAACCTATTTTGTCACCTATCTCTATTGAGGTAAGTGTTAATTTTGTGAAGGGTGATTTGTGGGTAATGTACTTTGATGGTGCAAATTGCAAGGATGGAGCGAGAGTAGGTATTTTACTTATTCCTCCTAATGGAAACACCTAAAAGTTTTCTTTCACATTGAATTTCTTTTGTACCAACAATATAGCAGAATATGAGGCATTGTTGTTAGGACTGAGGTTGGCACAAAAACATGGTATTAAGTGTTTAAGTGTTGTTGGTGATTCTGAGTTGGTGGTGTCCCAAGTCAGGTCAATATATGCTTCTAAGAACAAAAGGTTAAAACAATATAGGAATGTAGTTTGAGATTTGATTGAATATTTTGATGCCTTCAATATTGAGTGGAAGGATAGGAGTAACAATAAGATGGCTGATTTGTTAGCCAATATTGCAATCAATCCCACTGATATTACTTTTTCTAGTATCTCTAAAGTTGAAATTCAGGCTAGGCCTATTATACCAGACAGTATTGAAAATTGGCAAGTTTTTGATGATGATAATGATATCTTGAAGTTTATGAGTTGTGAAGATCAATATCATGGTCAGGAATTTGATTGTTCAGCCTTGGTTGAGTCAATAGAAGGAAGAGAGGTTGTCTTTGGCAATGAGGTCATTCAACTTAAAACTAATAAGGTGCCCAAGGGGCTTGTTGTTTTGGAGACTGTCTTTGATAACTAGGATAGAATTCAAAAGAATATCAAAAGAGAAAATCATGCTAATCTAGAGGAGATAAATCTTGGAACACATGAGGCACCTAAGAAGGTATACATTGGTAGGGACATGTCTCAGAATGTGAGAAAATCTTTGATTGAATTATTGAGAAAATTCAGACATGTTTTTGCATCATCATATGATGACTTGAAGGTTTATAAAGAAGATTTGTTTCAACATATTATCCCATTGAAAGAAGATGCTAAACCTTTTCGGCAAAAACAAAGGCCTATTAATCCTACTTTGGCACCCAAGATGCAAGAAGAGTTAATGAAGCTGAGAGATGCTGGAATTATCAAGCCTATAAGGCACTCTTCTTGGGTTTCAAACCTTGTTCCTATGAGAAAAAAGAATGGTGACATCCGGCTTTGTGTGGACTTCAGGAATTTGAACATCAGCTCATTAAAGGATAACTATTGTCTGCCCAATATGGAAGCTATGTTGCAGAGGGTAACTAGATCAGAATTGATGTCTATGATGGATGGTTTCTCTGGTTACAATCAGGTACTTGTCAAAGAATTAGAACAATTCAAGACAACTTTCATAACACCTTGGGGGACATATTTTTATGTGAGAATGCCTTTTGGTCTCACAAATGTTGGTGCTACTTTTTAGAGGGAAATGGATGTTGCCTTTTCAGATTTTATTGATGATTTCCTTGTTATTTATCAAGATGATTTAACTACCTTTTCCAAGAAGGAAGATGATCACCGTACTCATTTAGAAAAAATATTTGTGAGGGCCTTGGAATTTGGCATTTCATTAAACCCAAGGAAATGTGCTTTGGTGTCATTGAAGGTAACTTGCTTGGCCATTTGGTTGGCAAGCAAGGAGTTAGAATTGACCCTGAGAGGGTAGTAGCTATTGATAAAATTCAGAGACCAAAGAATGTTAAAGGGATTCAGTCCTTCTTTGGTCAGGTTAATTTCTTAAGGAGGTTTGTGACAAATTTTGTAGAGCTTACTAGACCTATTTCTAAGATGTTGAAGAAGGGATCTGTAATCAATTGGGAGGGTGAGCCTGATGAGGCTTTCAAAAATATCAATCAAGCTATCAAAGATGCACCAGTGCTTAAGGCACCTAATTATAATGTCCCAATGCACATCTTTTCCTTTGCATCTTTTCACACTATTGCTGCAGTTTTGTTACAAAAGAATAAGGATGGTTTTGAGCAGCCTATTGCATTTTTCAGTAAATCTTTGCAGGCTGTTGAATTGAAGTATGACATAAATGAGAAACAAGCATATGCACTTGTGAAGGTAGTCAAGGCTTTTAGCTTTTATTTGATGGGAGCAGTTGTGATTGCCTTTGTGCCAAGTGCAGCTGTGAAGGATATTTTCTCACAGTGTGAGGTATCTGGGAGAAGATGCAGATGGATCAATAGGATCCAAGAATTCAATGTTGATGTCCAGATTACTAAATTGATTAGAGGACAAGGATTGGAAAAAATGATGGCCCAATCCAATCTTGATGCTAATCAGGTAAATCACTCTGAAATTGATTATACATGTGATATGGATGATTCTATCTAGTATCAAGATATCATCTACTATTTGAGAAACGTGAAATGTCTAGCAGGAATGAATGATAATCAGAAGAGGACATTAAAATTACAGGCCATCAAGTATGTAATTGTGAAATGTAAATTGTATAGAAAGAATTTAGATTGCATACTTTTGAAGTGTGTTGATGAAGATCAGGCTAACAAGTTGTTAGAGGAAATCCATGAGGGAGTTTGTGGTGGACATTACATGGGTAAAACTACTGCTCATAAAATCTTGAGAGCAGGATTCTGGTGGCCCACAATCTTCAAGGATGCAAAATAGTTGGTGAGGAGGTGTGATGCTTGTCAAAGGTTCTCTGGTAAGTTTAAATTTTTAGGTAATGTGCCATTAAAACTAGTAGAAGTTCAGGCTCCTTTCCAACAATGGGAAATTGATTTCATAGGGGAGATACCAAACAAGTCAAGTGGAGGACACTCATGGATCTTAGTTGCCACCGATTACTTTACAAAGTGGGTAGAGGCTATACCTACAAGAAATGCAACTAGTAAGGTGGTAATTGATTTTTTGTTGAATAATATTGTTACAAGGTTTGGTTTCCCTGAGAGGATAGTTAGTGATAATGCAATGTGCTTCAAGTCTGCTGAATACAAGGAATTCTGCAAAGGTTTGGGAATTTAGATTTCTAATTCCTCACCTTATCATCCACAAGGAAATGGTTAGGCAGAATCTACTAATAAGAGTTTGATTAAGATCCTCAAGAGGATTCTTGAAAAGAATAAGAGGGCATGGAATTCAAAGCTGCCATTAGCTCTATGGGCTGATAGGGTAACTATGAAGAGGGCAATTGGTTGTGCACCATTTGACCTAGTATATGGAATACATGCAAGAATGCCTCAAAATAATTTATTGGAAATGTACAAGTTTGTGCAGTTATATGATGATGACATAGATGATGAGATGCAATTGAGAATTGAGGACCTCATTAGACTGGATGAAATCAGAAGAGAGTCAGCTTCAAGGAATGCCAAATTGTAGTTACAGGTTAAGAATTTGTATGATAAGAAGACTGTTGATAGAAGGTTTGAACCTGGTGATTTGGTGTTAATTTGGAATGCCAGATTGGAGGATAAAGGAAAACATGGTAAATTTGATCCCATCTGGCTAGGGCCATATTTAATTCATGAGAAATGGGGCCAAGATTCATATATTGTGAAAGAGTTGAATGGCGAAGTTCAGGAATTGCCAGTTCATGGATAATTCTTGAGGAAATACTTCAATTGAAGGTATTCTATTTTCCATGAACAGTAGTTAGGTCTGTACATTTTGTAAATTCTATAAATAATTTTCTTTCCCCTACCCTATTTTGTCCTGGTCTATAGGGTTTTTGTCCTGTTGGTCTCTGTTGTCAGTTTTTTTTTTAGTGGGATGGTCTGCTTTAAACCAATGATTCTAGATCCTTGCTATGTCTGCAAGAGGCATACATCCCCAGACAGAGCAACTGTTAGCACATGCAAAAACATTTATGGCTTCATTATCTTTCCCCTAGTCTCTGTATCATTTTTCATGTCTCTGGCTAAAGCCCTAAGCAGAATATTCAAAAAAACTAGCCGTTACATTACAAACCCTTTGTTTTTCCCAGGCCCTATTCTAATTTTAAGTTACCTTTATTCCAACCACTTAAAATCCTAATTCACATGTGCTAATTTTCCATCCCTTTGTCACATGATCGCATGAACCTTTTTCATGTTATGCGATCATGCGACTAAGGTTTTGTGTCGATTGGCGTAAGTTCTCATAGACTGTGTCAGAAGCTTGAGATCTTACACCAATCATTGATCTTTCTTGATGATGCAGCATTTCAAAGAAGTGGGACCCTCTGACTGGTGTGCATGATTGGCAGTCTCTCATTGGTCCACCTATTTATGATTTGGCAATTGTCAGTGGGTCCTGGGTTGTCGGTGAGTCAGAGGGTCCTGACATCTGCAGAGGATCGATGGTGGGCGTATCTTCGCAAGGGGTGTGTCAGATGTATGAGATTATGAGACAACCATTGATTCTCTTGTGTGACATAGCCTTTCCTTGTAGGTGGGTCCACTACTACATATACTTATTTGGCAAACTATGACTGGTCCACATTGTGTGAGCTAGACCTGTTGTCAGGCGGGCCTGGTATCTCAATCAAAAGATTCAAAATCAATGGCAGGCACTTGATCTCATGGAATCTTCCAAGCCTTTGAGATCATGCGTCATCCATTTGATTTTCTAGGCAGTATAATGTTCTCAGTGGGACCATTTTCCAGGTGGTGCATAGTTGTTCATATCTTATTGGTCGATGTGAGGAATCAGCACGGTGAGATCGTTGTCAGAAAGATCAGTGATGGGGACAAAATCTACAGTTGGCATAAGTTCTCATTGATTGTGTTAGAGGCATTAGATCTTACGCCCACCATTCATTTTCAAAGGCTTAGGTGGGTGGGTCCTGTGTCAGTGGTGACCGAGCAGTGACAGTGAATGATATAGTGACAAATGGCACAAAGTGGGCCCAAGTGGGGTCTAAGGTCTTAGCAGTCTAGACAAAAGTGTTTAGCGGTTCTGATAGATTTTAATGGGTTCGCTCGTTCGCAAAGTAAGATGGCAGCTCTCTAAATGTTTTAGCAGTTCAAAAAACAAGCATTTGCATAATCGATAACACTTTTGGTGGTATTATAAAATGTTTCATGAATTGGCGGAAACCTTCAGTCACTAGTTCGCTAGATATAGCTGGGATGAGTTAAGTTCCTTTGGTCACCAGTTCACAGGGTTAAGTGGTGAGTTAGGTTTTCTTTTCGTGAACAGGAAAAAGCATTGTCACGCAGTTGCTAGGAGTTAACCTACGGTATTTGGTTGAGTTAGGACATAAAGACCACAAAAAAGAGAGATCGGACGGTCATGACTTAAAGATAGCTTAGATTTAAATATGGACTGTCGATTTGCTGTTGGCGCTTGGAAACAACCGTTGTTTTTCAAATTTGAATTTTTGAAGGGTTTCTCAGTGACAGAAAGGACCAAAATTGAATGCTTTCATGGCCGGATTTGATTTGTTTGGTGGTGCTTGCTGTTACAGTGTGGTCCAAGGTATTCCATGATCGTCTGCAGGGGTTTGTACTGCATTTTTTTTCTTGAGGCATGTTGTAGGTGGCCGAATAGGTTGACATTTTGGATGTTTTTATGGTTCTCAGTACCTTCTCAGTGAGATTTTCATGATTGAGGATCAATCCAGGATCTATCTTCTCCTAGTTTCCTGGGTTTCTTCCCCTGTAATAAATTTGTGACTGTTTCTAATGGGTTTAGTGGGTGAAACCCTAACCCTAGTCATCTGTAGCTTATTGCAACCTATTTTGGGTTTCCAAGATGACTAGGGGGTATATATTGCAGAATTTTTGACTTAGTGCGGGTTCCAAAAACTTTCTTTTTGGTCCCTGGTTGTTGATGGTATTATATTGAGTAGGGAGAGCCTGGATTTTGGGTTTGTTTCTTTGGCATTTTGTTTTTTGATAATGTATTGATTCTACAAGTCTTAATGAGAATATAGTTGAATTCTAATCTCATAGTGGTGTATGTCTTTTTGTTTTTCTCTTGAGCTCATATATGTTAATTTCACAAAGTGGGTTAGCATATGGTAAACAAAGAGTATTTTGAGATTATCTTTGAGTTCCTAACAAAGTTAGGATTAAAGTCTTTCAGGTAGTCTCGGTGAGTTCATGGCTTGATAAGAATTTGATGTCCTGATATGTGAGTGAGAGGGGTAATAGGCAAAGCACTTATCTTGAATTCAATTGTGTTTGAGTTAAGGTCTTCGGTTGATATATGTTATTTAGTGACTCTATGCCCTGGTTAAGGCACTGATCCTTTCTCTAGAGGCAGTCCATCATCATCAATCACACACACATTCAAATGATAAAATCTTAAATCAGTTAGTAAAGAGTATATTGGTATAACATTTTATGATTCCTTTGAAGAAGTGAATCAAGGGTACACCCTCCTGTGCATTAAGGCTCAAAGTGTAGGAGGATCTCTTTTGATCCTTGTTAATTGGCCCTCTTCCTTGTAGACTTTGGAGTGGTGATAGAGTCAAAGTTTTATTATAGTTATCCATCAACGTATAAATCTACAAGTTGAAGATCAAAGGGAACTCCCAACAGACTATCTTCTCCCTTGACATGGATGGCATTGATATTGGGTTCAACTTGGGTTATGTGTCCAAAACATTTGTCATAGTTGATGTGGGTAGTAGTATAGTCTTTTCGGTCAGCATGGTCTCCTTGCTTGCCTTTGCCTTGGTTCTTGTGTGGAGGATTGGTATTGACTTGGTTCTTCCTAGCATTGTGTTGAGGGAATACGTTTTGATAGATTTGTATATTGGCATTAGGGGAAAGTTGGGCCAATGTGTCCACTTGGATCTCTTTTTTGTTAATGAGATCTTGGATATAGTGCTGTAATTTCATACACTTGAGGGTAGTGTATCCCTTAACATGATGATAGTCACAATACTCATGCTCTTTGTACCATGTAGGCTTGGGAGTTGCATCATCAAATTGCTGAGTGGGAGGATAGGTAATCATATTAGCTTTGGCAATTTGATGGAAGATCACGTCCAATGGTTCACCAAGATGCATGAAGGTTCATTTTTGTTGAATCTAAAATCGAGGCCTGTTCTGTGCTAGAGTAAAGGATATGGAATTAGCCTGATTTGCTGGGTTTTCTTGGTTTTCTTTTTGTTAATAGTACTTCATAGGTTGCTAATTGTTTTGAGGTTGTTGTTGGTTATATGTAGGAGTTGGTGTAACACCATCCACAAAAATTTGGACATGTTTTGTGTCAGTGGCTCCATCTGTGACAACGTTCTTGTTTTTGTTCCATTAGCGAGGCTTGTTATTACTAGGTTTACTATGTGAATCATCTTTGTAGTGTTGGATGGTGCCTTCGTCTAAGAGGCCTCTTCCAATGTTTTTCCCTTTGCCTTTGATGTCTTGATAGGTTTGGATGCAGTTCATCCTCAGGAAATGGGACAGTTTGGGATGCAAGTTCTCGATGAAGATTTTAGTAAGATGTTTCTCAGGTGGTTGATATGATAAAATTATGGTGAGGTTTTTCCATCGTTGAAAATAATCGGCTAGTCTCTCTCCTCCTTTTTGCTTTGAGTTGCAAAGGTCTAACAACGACAAGTCATTTTCAACATTATGGGTGTATTGGGCTATGAACTTCTTAAAGAGTTCAACAAAGGTTGTGATCATCCCGTAAGGTATCTTGTAGAACCACTCAATAGTAGTTCCTCCCAAGCTCTTAGAGAATAGGCACATGAGGAAATTGTCACTATATGCAACCTCTTGGAAAGCCATATAAAATTCCTTGACATGGCTAAATGGATCTCCCTTTCTGCAATATTTATCAAACTTGGATGTCTCAAAGTGTTTTGGAAAGGGGATTTTCATGATTGATCTATCAAAGGGATAGGGACAGACCTTGTCAAACTTGAAAGCCTTTCTCTATGTTCCAACCTTAAGCTCCTTGAGAGCATTCTTCATTTCTTCCCATTCAGCATTGATTTGTGTTGGGGTGGGTACTCCCATTAGGAAAGGATCTGATGGTGCTGGTGAATAAGGATGGTTATGTGGAGGATATTGTGTGGTTGGATAGGGTGATTTCCCAGTAGGATAGGTGGATTGGAGTGGATTTTGGAGTGATGGTTGTTGGGGAGGATATTGTTGCTGAGGTGTAGGGATGTATTGATGTGAAGGATATGATGTTTCTTATTGCTGTTGCGGGATGATGGGATGTTGATGCTACAATGGATAGGATGATGCCTGTTATTGCTAAGGGATGATGGAATGTTGTTGTTGTTGTGCTAGGAAGTATTGATGTGGTGGGGGAGGTTGGTGAAATGGCGTAGCTTGCTGATAGGATGGGCCTTGATGCACTTGGCCTTGGGCTTGGCCGATGTATGTGGGATGTATTCCTACATTGTTGAGTGGTGGAGTGTCTTCTTGAAAGTTGGTAGTAGGAGGTTCTTGTACGAAGGAGCTAGTGAGATGGGAAGAACTTTGTTGTTGGGGTGGTGGAACTATTTGAGAAGCAGTGGGCGGTACAGATAGATAGTTGGTATATGAAGGAAAAGATGAAGCTAGCGGAGGTTGCAATGGTTGTTGTTGCCCTATTTAAGAGAAAGTGACTGGTGGGTTTGTGGGAACAAATATGTGCGCTTGGGTTGGTATTCCCAAAGCATGCATTTTTTCTTGGGTAACGACCCACCGAGAGCATGTTTGTACTATAGGTTGTGATACGAAGGGTGTTGGGAATGTAGATGTCATGGCAGAATTTTGGGATGTAGATGGTGGGTTTTAAGGGCCCATGAAGGGCATCCCTATTGCAAAAGAAGTATGTTGAGCTTGTGTGTTGGAGATATAGGGTGGATGAGGAATGTATGTAGAATGAGTGTATGCTTCAATAAAAGCTTGTTGAAAATGGGAGGAGGAACTTGCCATAGCCCCGGAAAAGATGGTGCTGATGTGGAAGCTTGCTGGGTGAAGAGGAAAATGATTGTGTTGCCCCCGAAAAGGATGGTATTGATGTGGAAGCTTGCTAAGTAAAAGAGGGGAATGATTGCATTTCCCCTAGAAAGGATGATGCTGATGAAGAGGCTTGGCTCATGGAAGGTGGGGGAACTATTTGTGTGAAGATTTTTGTGGGAGGTGGAGATTGATTTTTTGCAAAGCTTTGGGCTTCAAATGTGATAGATGATGGTGGAGTTCCCATGATGGAGAAGGGAGTGGATTGTGTTGTTGTAAGTGTTGTAGGTTTTGTAGAACTGGAATGCAAGAGATGGGGGATAGGTGAGGCTATCTAGGCCATTAGTAAGTTTGGGTCATAGATTTGTTGGATGGTGGAAGAATAAGTATCGACAAGGATATGGATGGGTTTTGTGGGATAGAAAGGTAGGAGTTGCAGTGGAATGGGAGTACCCTCTTGTGCATAGTTTGCAAGAATAGCTAGGCAATTCTGATCGATGATTGCACTCACCATTTGTGCATGTCCCGGATAGCTCATGAAGGCTTCCATGGAAAATGTGGTAGGTGTCTCAATTAGATCTTCCCACACATTCTCGATTAGTGGGGGTTTGAGGATCATAAGTTATCATCGCGCTAGTAGTATTGTTAGGATCAAAGAACTAGTGGCTTAGTTTTGATCCATATTCTTTCTCTTCCTGGCTCATGTCTCGTCAGGAATGAAATGTAGATCTAAGGATGAAGATGTAGATGATGGATGGATGCATTATATTTCTAAGAAAACCTAAGGATAGTGGATAGGATGAGCTAATGAAAATTTAAGGATAGATGCAGGATTTGGAACAATAGAAGGATGGTGGGATGCTGATTGTATTGAGAATGATGGAAGATCTTGGATGACGAGGATGGTGGAGGATTACTAAGTGTCGGCAATGAGTTGCTACTTCCTAATGTAGGATAAAAAAGGATAGGATTGTCAACCTAAGATAGACTGATGATCTTTGGAAGATGAGATTCTTGCCAATGCATGCTAATCTCTTGCTCAAGATGACAAGGCTTACAAAGACAAGTATAGGATGCCCTAGATAATGCTTAGTAAAAGGGTGGAGATTTCTTATTTAGGATAAGGATTTTGAAGCAACTCAAAGGATATGAAATGAAGTGTTTTGCATTTGGATAACTAGATTTGGTTCAGGGATGTTAGGATTCTGACTTGGATGTTGGATTTCGGATTTGGGATCAAGGGCGATGGATTCTGGATTTTGGATCAAGGATGATGGAGGATGAATGAATGATGCTATTCTAAAAGGATGATCTAGATGCAACTGAAAATAATGACCTATGATACAACTAGGAAGATGATAAATAATGAAATGATGCAGCTAGGAGGATGAACTATGATGCAAGATAAGGGGATGATGATGATGCAAGGATGCAACTAAGGATGATCTAGGATGCAAGGATGCCGAGATAAAATTTGGGATTTTGAAATAATGATGGATATGTGATGAGTCAAACTAATCTTCACTCTCTAGATTGACATAGTGATGATTGACTTGGAATTGGGCTGCAAATTGTTTCAATCTTGCATTGTAACCCACATTATCCAGTTTCTCCTCATACTTGGCTTCTATTTGCATTTCTTGGAGGGAAGTTTGGTGATCTTTTAGGTCTCATTCTGCAATCTTCTTCTCTGATGGACTCAGGAATTGGGCAATTTGGCTTTCTTGTGCTTGATCGAATCAGACATAGTTTTGAAGGATTTGGCAATTGGATTGAATTAATGCCTCTGAATGAATTGATCTTTTTTGATAGGTTTTTGATTTGGCTTCCAATTTTGATTTGTCTACAATGGAAAATGACAAAAAGACTTAAAAGATATTCTAAAAGTAGTCCCAACAAAGGACAAAGCAACTTTGTGGGATATAAGCAAATGATGACTGCTGAATTTGATAGTATTCTCAAAAATATGTATGTTCTAACAGATGTTGTGCACTAAGTTTGAAATGTCAAAAACACATCAATAAGAACTACCTAAGGAGATGCTAGTATCAAAAGCTTTTCCCACAACTTGGTACCCCAAAAGGGATACAAATGGTGATTAATCTTTAGGTGATCTAGGAAACCACTTGGATCGATCCTTGCACAAAGATTTTGATACCTTCGGGAGTAGATCGGGAAGCCTCTGATTAATAGGTGTCTAATTTGGTCTATGGTGTCCTCCCAATAATTTTGTATGTGCGTGACTCACTTAAGATCCTAGTTGATATTCACCTTCCTCGAGCTACCATCAACATCCATCGCCCAAGCTTGAGGGGATGAAGGGAGAGTTTTCTCAATGCTTTATTTCTATACCGGTCAGGGAAGTACTGGTTTGAGGTTGTTCTCCAAAGAGGAAGCACTTTTCTCTCTAGACAGGCCTCTCTAGAAGTAGAACAAATAAACTTGTCCAAGTTTGGTTTGTTTTACATCACTTAGTATAAATAGGATTTGCAGAATTGGAAAACTCCTAGAAGCACATCAAAAAGAGTTCTTTTTCAAATTGATTAAGTATTTTTTTAAAACCAAGACTTGAAAACACATATGTTTAGGATTTGATTTGTTCATTCCTTGGAAGCAAAAAAGAAAGCTCTTTGAAAAGATGTTGCAAGTTTTTAATCCTTTTGCACTCAAGATTGAGTTGTTCTTTTTAGGATCCTAATTTGAAATGGATTGAGAAATGAAATTGCTTTGTTTTCACTTTGTGCATTCAAAATTGTGTTTTTCTTTAGGACTCTAATGTAATGACTTTTGATATTGACTTTGCTTTATTTCTTTAGGTTCATTCAAGATTTTGTGTTTTAGGATTCACTTTTAGAGCCAAAATGAGGTGTTCCTAGATTGCCTTAGAAATGCATAAAACCTTAAAAACACTTAAGATTTTGTAGATGAAGTTTATTTCAACCTGTAATATATAAAAAGTGTTCACCAAAATGTAATATAAGAAAAATGGAATGTGTGAGGGAACATGTGATGGGAAAGGAAAGATCTTCTTCTTAACCCCAAATTTCCAAAGGAAAGATCCAAATTGATCAACCAAAAGAAAATGATCAATACACAAATGAATCAATCAATGAAGAATATGAAGAAAGGAGAAAACCTTATATTCTTTTATGAAAAGGAAGTATTGAAATCTTAATTGAATTTGAAGACAAATACTAACCTCAAAATATGACAGATCTTGAAACAACTATTTTCTGGTGTCTGTACTCAATTTTGGGAAATTCTGCAATCGGATTTGGCCTGGAAACACAGGAACATAGAAAACCCAGAAACCTTTTTCTTTTCTAAGAAAGGTCGACCTTGACCCAAAACAAGGATAAGATCTTACCCCTTTATGTTGACCTTGACCTGCATTGTTCCGAAGGAAATTTTGTTCACGGATCCTGAAAGTTCGTCAAAAAGGGTACTCAGATATGATTTGTGATTCACTATCCCGCACTTGTACCTACAAGAAAAATGGTTTTATTTTTTAGATGAGAGATTTTCCTTGGTCAAACCCCAATTTTGGAATTAACCTTGAAATGTAATTGAAATTGCAACAATAAACAAAGTAAATGGAATAATTTACCTTGCTTATGTTGAAACCCTTGTGGAGGATTTGAATCCTTGAATCCACAAGTATGGATGCTCCAAATGAATGTAGAATTGAATGTAGGATGTCTCAAATCAATTGTATTAGATCTTCAACACCAATCTTTAATGGATCTTGGAATAGGAAGAAGCTTGAATGGAAATGGATGGAGAAATCTTCAACAAAGGGGCTCCATAGAGATTGAATCCTTCAATGGCTACCAATGGATCTCCTTGATGAATTGGATCTTGAATGCTTGAATGCTTGAATACTTGAAGATGAATGAATTCTTGAATACTTTCTTTCTCCTTTCTTTCTTGATAATTGATTGATAACTTGATTTTGATTTATGCTTGAATTCAATGGATGATGGATGGATGTGAAAATGAGAGAGGAAGGTTTCCTTTTATACAAGTTAGGGCACAAAATTCTAGAGAGGCCTACATAGGAGAATTAAATTCCAATTTAAGCCTTTACTCTTCGAAGTGGACCCAATTTAAATATCATTTAATATTTTACCATTCCAAAGTCTGAAATAGCCGACTCGGAAGCGGGAAAATAAACTTTCCGAAGCCTAACATCCAGAAACTTCAGGAACTTGAAATCTGGGCCCACGGTCAGGGTCGAGGTCAACCTTGATCCAGAAGGTCGACCTTGACCATGAGATCAAGAATCTTAGTTTCTTAGGATCAGGTGCCAGAAATAGGCTAAAAATAGGTGGAAAGAGGGGCAGAACAGGTCGAAAAAGCTAGATCCAAGTCAAAGACCCATTCAAGGTGTTTGACATGACCCCAAACCCCTTACTCGGAGGGCTAAACCGGTCCTAAATGGAAGGGCTTCCATTTTTTGACAATACACAACCAAACACAAAGCATCAAGATTGGTTTAGGAAATTTTTAGGATTGATTTTGAATAGGTTAGGAAAGATATGCAGCTTCTAGTCCTTTTTAAGCACTCAAAATTTGAAGTGTTCCTAGATTGCATGAAACCATAAAGCACTTAAGTTTGAATGAATGAAGTTCTTTTTAGGAAAATAAAAAGCATAAAGAGTGAGTTTGATCCCTTTAGGATTGACTAGGATTGATTAGGAAATATATGCTACTTCTTTGCTTTAAGCACTCAAGATTGTATGAAAAGTTCTTTTTAAGCCCAAGAAATGAGGTTTTTAGTTCCTAAACATGCAAGATAGTTAATGAGCCTTAAGTATTTGATGTTTTGGTGATTAAAATTCCCTCCAAGGAGTACCTGCAAGAGCATGGAGTTAGAACCTATAAATTTGAACTCTAGAGGCACTAGGAGGCCTAGATGAACCCCAAAAACCAACCAAACCCAAGTTTAAGGCCTTACACATGCCCCTTGTTTCCCATACGAGTAGAAAGGGAAGGGTATTTTATGTCCTTTACTCATACGAGTCAGGATGGAGGCTCATACGAGTAACTTTTCCTCCTGGTACAAGCAAACAGGGCCAGAGGTCTTAAAAGAGGCATAAAATACATGCAGAAGTCCCATATGAGTAATGGGCACCTTTGGTACGAGAATAAATAAGTGCCAATATGAGAAAAAAAAACCCCAAGGATTTTACTCATACAAGAATTCACCCTAAACAGGATGATATTTCCAAAAACAAGTGGGTTTTTGGCTCAAAAACCCTAAAAAAAGTAGTTGTGAAGCGTGGTGGGGTCCCACCAGGTGTGCCAAAATGTGATCAGTGCAAACCTAACCTATTTGAAACATGCATAGATGTTAAAACATTATTTGAAGGAGAATATACCTAACATATAGTAAAACTATTTGCAAAGACACCTCTGATAGAGCTTAAACGGGAGCACCTTGTCACTGTTTGATTTGCTCTTAGATTAGGGATGTGGGTATGCTCTTGAATCACAACAAGAATATCCCCAATGTTTTTTAGGAAGTTTTAGGATCATTTAGGAACCATGGATACCCCATAGTGGCACAAAATCAGTATGGTGAACCTGATTTGCCCCTACAGTCCCAAGGACCCAAATGAAGCTAGAATGCAGATTTGAGCTATGAATGCTTATGCTAAGTTGATTTTAACCAAAGATAAGTGTGTTGTGGATTAAAATGATATGAAAATATTGAAAATGAACTATATTCAATCCTTTTAAGCTAAGCTAGTGTGAGTTATAAAGCTTGAAAGATAAGTAAATCTAACAATTAGGAGATATGCTAAGATAATCTAGAAGTAATTTAACATTATAACAATGCATGAAATGATATGTGAATTGGTGAATTTCTCTTGGAATGAGGAGTATTTATAGGATTTGAGGAAGGGCTTGGGTTAGGAATGGTGGTTAGTGTCAGAGTCAGGATTAGGAGTAGATTTAGGGGTATGGTTAGAGGTATGGTCAAGGGGATAAGGGTTAATGGTTGCTCACACATGTGTGAGAAACACTATGGAAGTATTCTTAGGGAAAAATGGTGGAAGAGGAGACATAGAATTCATTAAGAGGCTATAAGAGCCATAAATGAGGGTGTAAGGAGCCATTAATGAGCATGTAAGGCTCATTAATGAGGGGGTTGACCAAAAGTCAAAGGATGAGGGTTTCGACTAAGAGGGTTAGGAATCACCCTCTAAGCAAGTTTAGGGAGTGATTAGGAAAGTGAGGATAGGTTTAGGGTTTTCTAGAAGATTTCTAGGGTTTTTGGTTTTTAAATAAATATTTAATTTATTTAAAGGATTTTGAGGGATAATTTATTAAATAATTAATAAATTGGAGGGAATATCGTTCAGATTGGATTTAAATGATTTTGAGAGGGATTCTTTAATTAAATGTCTTTAATTAAAATAGGAGAAGGGATAATGACAATAAAAATGAATTAATTAATTAATTAATTA
This sequence comes from Chamaecyparis obtusa, assembly GCA_027943335.1. NCBI lineage: Eukaryota > Viridiplantae > Streptophyta > Pinopsida > Cupressales > Cupressaceae > Chamaecyparis > Chamaecyparis obtusa. The sequence goes on from BSBK01005883.1 coordinate 522,044, forward strand.
ATTAATAAATAAATGATGATGTCATCAAGTCTTTTGTTAACTAAAATAATCTTAATTGACAGATGGATTTTTAGGTGTCTACAAATAACAACACATATTTTGAAGCAGTGGAACCTAGAACTTAATGGACTGCCCTCATGGGCTATGAATTTGATAACACCATTTTGGAGCTTCACATTCAACATGTCCTGCAGTCCCCTAAAGAACCCAATGCTCCTAGATGGGGCACATATGAAGAGAAATACACATCAATAAAGGAAGAGCTGGTAAATGGAGAAGGGAAAAGAAAATTGAGTCCTTTGTTGCTAAAATAGCATGGCAACATGGAATAACCAAAGAAGAGATGAAGACTGTCAGAGAAAAAGTGGCATAACTTGGAGAGAAATATAATATTCCCCCTCCTCAACCTAATATTGAGGCACCTCAAGTGGTGGAGGTTGAAGAAGAAGAAGAAAAGGACAAGGATGACACTCCTACACCTACTAGGAGGACATCGCAGAGGCAGGCTACACACGCAACTACACAAGGGCAAACACCTCCCAAAGCTAGATCAAAGGCCATGGCTAGTGGACCAGGAAGAAAGAGGAAATCATCTGATACTCCTCCATCTTCGCATGAGAAGGATAAACAACAAAAGATCACAGAAGAATAGGAACAAAATGAGGAAATTCAAGTAATGGATACACAAAAGATTGAGGAAAATCAACTATATAGCCGGGATAAATTAATTAAATAAGATTTAATTAATTAAAGGGATAAAAGTCACAAGAGATATTTATAGATGTCTACGGTATTATTGATTCTAACAGTTGGGTTGTCTTCATATTTTCATATAAGCTAAAAATAAAATAAAATAATTTATGGATAAAGCTAAAAATTGCTTGAAATTTTGGATCATCTTAGGGCATGGAATCTATTATAAGGGCCAAAGTATCTTGTCTAACCACATTGCCACAAAATAATTTTTACAAATTAGAAACTTAAAACACATTCCTACAAAATAATTTCATAATTTAAAAACTTAAAAACTGTACATATAGAACATTGAAAAATCCAAAAAATAATTTAAAAAATAATAAATTAATAGTAGCTAAAATTATAAGTTTTTTTTTAATATTTAGATTAATCAAATGGAAAACAAGAAGAAACTTAATTCGTTTATTGAAAATAAAAATAATAATATACTTTCAATTCTTCTAAATATTTTTCAAGAAATTCTAACATGCATTATCAAAAATCTGAAATTAGATAAAGCATCTAGAGTGTTTTTAAACATCTATACCTCACATATTACAACATTAGTTGTTCCTATCCTAACACCTCCAACATGAACAATTAGAGAACGAACTTTAAGCAACATTATAAAGCAAGCTAAATGTCAAAAGGACGAGGAACTCTTAAGAACTTTAGCAATATATATGCAAGATATAAATGTTTTACAATAATGTGAAATAATAACATGACTAAATAAAATTAAAAAAAAATCAAACCATACCCTCTTTCTTACTCCCTCTAATATCGTAATATAATTTTGAAGAGCTTAAGTGAAAAATAAATTTAAAAAATCCTACTTATTTTAGCTATATAAAGATTGAGTGATAATTTTCGAATACTAAAAAAAAAAATTTAACAGCAAAAGGCTTTAGAATCTATATAATTGTATTAATATAAAACATACTTTTTTCCAAATATAATGCAGAAACTATGAACACGCTAATAAATAAAAACATTATCAAACTAAATAATCTTTACATATGGACCAAAAAAATTTATTTATTTATTTTAAAAATAAAAAACATCAAAATAGGCATAGTAAAAAAACAAAATAATCAGAGGTGCCCGTAGCCAATGGATTAGCAGTAGAAATATATTGGCGTCCAATCAAGCCTAACATGTCAAGACAACAAAGCTAAACAAAGCTTCGTCAGCAGGCAAGACACAATTCTATCTGTTTAGAAGCAGTCAATATCAAGCCATCAAATCAAGCATTTCCACATAATTCTAGCTGCACTTTATGTCTCTTCTAATCAGGACTTGCAAAGTGTCCAAAAAATTGTGGTGGAGATCATTATTACTCCTCACTACCATTATTATTATGAAATTAAAAGTTTTCACTTCTTCCAACTACTTTTTTAAAATAGTTGTTGAAATTAGAGAGGGTTGAATATATTTAATTTATATATGATCAAACATATTTGTATATGATATTTGTGTTTTTATATCAATTAGTACTTTGAGAGTATGACTCAATCCAGTTTATATTATATTTCCTCATACAAAGTAATTAGATAGTGGGGTTGCTCATAACAAATAGGCTTATTAGTTACCTATGTTCAAATAAAAGAATATTTAATATCAATAATTTTTCAAAATATATAAATTTATCTTTATATAAATGTTCCCTGAATTTCCTTATTTAAGTCATGCTGATGAATAAAGTGATGATATACTTCAATATATTTTGTGTGGGCATGAAGCACTAAATTCTTAGACATCTTCAACACATTTCAACTGGCACAATACATAATGGCAAGACTAGGTTGTGGTCCACAAAGATTCATAAGAAGTTGTCTAAGTCATATTGCTTCACATATTGCTATGATAATTACTTTGTACTCAATTCCAATGACACCATGACATATCCAAGAGTGAAGTAGTAATAGAAGGTTTGATTTTTTAGAGTCTATGGAACTTGCTTAATCTAAATATGAAAAATAAACAAGCTTAACATTTTCGGTCTTTAATCACTTTAGTCCAAAGTTTTGTGTCTTTTGAAAATATCTCAAAACTCACTTTGTACCTAACCAATGACTTTATTTTGGATATTTCATATATTAAGATAAGATTCTAATTGCATGAGATATGTCTAGATGAATGTAATCAAGTAAACCAAACTTTCTATCAATTTGCTATATAATGTTTTATTAGCCGATAGACTTTCCCTTTGGGGAAGCTTGCGTACAGCCATGCCGGATAATTCATACGCCGGCCGGATTTGTCTCACACCGAGCTCGAAAATTTATCTGGCACCCGAAAATGGAATAAACAATACTATTCTGCACACTTGCAGTCGTCAACGGGATGAGTCTTAAATCCACAGTCGCGAGAGGCACCGTTCAGAGCAAATACGGGTCGTCTGCTATTTTTGCTGGTGAAATACGGATCATATTGTACTATAAGCTTGATTGTAGGAGGAGTAAAAGTAGTTTATATCCTTCCATGGCTATACGCTGCTGAGCGAAAGTATTGGAATTAAAGAGGAAGGGAAATTTTTTAAATATTGAAAAGAAACATATAGGGGTTAGTGGTGGGGAATGCTGAGTTGTTTATTGAAGATTTTGATTAATTTTAATGCACAAGTGTCGATAGTGGTTATGATCATTTTACATTGGTTCAGCTTATTTTAAGTTTGTCTTTTACGCATAATCATCTAGTATTTTCAAAACATAAGGTCATCTTAAAATTTGTAGAAATTTTAATTTTATATTATATTTGACAGATCTGAAATTTAATATTTAATATTATAGGTTTTTATTTTAACTAGTAACACAAATTATTTAGAAACATATTAGTACAGTAGTAACATAAATAATTTATTGTAGAAAACCTCTCAACATTAATAAACATAATATTTTGATATATTTACCAAGGGAACACTTTCTTTTTTTTTTTAAAATATTCAAATAAATTTTAGTTTTAAATAATTTTTTATATTTTATTTTAAATATTAAGATAGAATTTAAATAATAATTAAAAAATTAAAAATTAATGATTAGTAATAATTCAACTAGGTAATTTTTTATTTTTTACATAGATTTGTTACAATAATTTAATTTTTGCATATTAAAATGTAGACACTTATTTTAAAAAAATATATATTCAAACAAATTTTAGTTTTAATTAATTTTTATATTTTATTTTTTACAATAGATTTGTTAAAAATTATATTAAATTTTAGCTTAAAATATTTTTTTCAATAGTAAAATTTCCAAACTCTTTTTATATATTTTAGGGTTTAATTTATTGTATAGTCACATTGAGATGTAAAACATATTTTGTTTAGTTTTAAATAATTTTAAAATAAAAAATAATACTAAGATAATATAATTTTTTTAATTATATATACTAATTATTTCTAAATAGGTGAAATAGGTAATGCATAATTAATATTCAAATAATACATTATAATATTGTGAATTATATTAGCTTGAATGAAAATTAAGTAAAGTAATTACAAAATATTGAAATTATAATTATGTCATTTGAAATTACAATGTATTACATATTTGTTTTATTATAATCTAAAACTAACATGATATGTAAATTTTACTTATTAAATATGTAATTACAAATTATATTTTAAAAAAAAGATATAATATTTTTTAATATTGTATAATTATAAATTTAAGCAAAAATTAAGAATTTACTATTGAAAAAATTATTTAAAACTAAAGAGAATATTTCTTTAACATATCATTTGAAATATTCAAATAAAAAATATTAATCTATAATTTTTACTTATAGATTAATACTAAATTATTTACAATTAATATTATATAATAATACATTTAAGTGAAAACTAAAAATTTACTATTGAAAAAATTATTTTAATGGGACGAAATTATTTTGCATGTGCACGGACAGGGGCTAGGTGCAAATATGTTGCACCATATCCCCATCTGAATGATCAAGATTTTTATCAAACTACTTGGTTATAGGTATGAGGGATGTTGGCGGTCTAATAGAAAATTGTTTACAATCAAGGGTGATTGTTCCTTGAAGGGTTGCAGAGTTATAGGTTAGAAACTTGGTTAGCTAATCCTTTAATATCTTTAGTGAGAGACATAGGACCAATAATTATTTCAAATATAGTATTTTTTGTTAAATAATTGAATTAGAGTAATAAAATTTGAAAACTATTGAACTAGAGGTATAAATTGTGAAGTAGTGTTGTGAGTTGTAAGATGAGATGTATCATAGTGCAAGTGCCAACTTCTAGCCTTAATTGTGTAGTTATTTTAATATCAATTTTTGGATAACACCTTGTGATCCATTATCAAGAAGGGAGTAACAATGTGCATATGATATAGAGCATGTTCCTTAAAAAGAAAGAGGAAAGGTTATGGCCATGCTCTTTAATCCACACGTATTCCTCTTCTTGATTATGGATCATGTCGTGTGATCATAAATGTTGATTTCAAAAACATTGAACACTTATTGCCAGAACCATGCACTGACAAAAAATCACTTTGGCAATTTGCAAGTGAAATGTTTGATTAAAATTTATATGCTTCTCACTTACTAGCAATATTGAGAGAAACAAATTCTTACGGTAAAAGAATTGTAAGAAATAAAATATTAACACATTTAGAATTTCTTGAACATTATTATTTCAATAGTAAATATAGTGCTTGCATATACGGGATCTTCTTTTATCAGTTTTAATGATATCATAAAGAATGCATGCAATTTGAAAATATCAAAAAGTTATGATCAAATGAGGAAGATAAATGGAATGTTTGTCTGTTTCGGCAATCCATTCTTTTGGGTTATCTTCCAATGCAACTGCACTATTTTTCACACTTCCTTTTAATATGTAAACCTTAATTATGCTTGCTTTCACATCAAACACCTATCGACTTATCCCTTGCACCTTCTTTCGGTACAAATACTAGTTTAACTATATTTATAGACACTTGTCTTATGATTTTTTTTTTTTAAAAAAATTGATACTTAGTTTAGCCAAAAAAGAAAAATTCTTTTTACACTAACAACAATCTTCTTACATGAAAATCTCGAAGTACATGTGTGCTTTCTGAGTTTTGGAATTGAAAAAAGCTTCAATAGTTTAAAATGACCGTCCACCTCTATTAAATTTCCAAAACCACTGAATCCTATTTTGGCGAATAGGAAGGAGGCAGATGTAGGCACAGACAGTCCATTTATGTGTGGCGTTTCACTTATACGTCCAATAAGAAAACGGCGTTCGTTATACGTCCATTTCCGACAGCTTGCAATGCCTTGTTTCTTGGAAGTCTAATAAATACATCATCAATATTTGTATTGCATCATACAAAAAAGATGTCCATAGCCAATAGGTTGGCAGGAGAAATATTTTCTAAATGTTGAGTAAATGTTTTCTAAAGCAAGGCAAAATTATGCCAGTTTGGTACCAGTCAATATCAAATCAAGCATTCTCCACACACAATTCTAGATGCTCTTAAGTCTCTTCTAATTATGAGCGACAAACTGTCAAAACAATTCTGGTGGAAATCATTATCACAACTATTATTATAAAATCAGAAATGGAAGGTTTATCATTTAAATAATTGTTGAAATTGGAGAGCTTTGAATTTGTTATACAGCTAATATATAGATTCAAATATTTTGGAAATACAACATATATAGATTCAAATATTCTTAGAATAGAAAATATATAGATTCGAATAGAAAATATATAAAAGTAAATTTCTTTATATGATAATTGTGTTTTTATATCAATAGATAATTAGGAATTAGATTATTATTTTGTTTTATATTAGATTTCAAGTATTCCCACAAATAAGTGCTATTTAATAGTTCAAACAAAAACAGTCTAAAGCTATAATTTGGAACAAATTATACAATAGAAAAATTTAGTATTTGTTAGGACAACAACAAAATATATTTTGAAAGTAGTTAAAGATTGTCTAGGACAATCATAATAGCACAAATCCGAAGTTATAAAAATAGATCATGTAGCTCATCCAAAGGGGATGTCATGTCATATCTCATAAGCTATCATTTGACCATATTATACAGCCAAAAAATGCTCTTCATTGTAGACATGAGAGCAAAACACATAAAAATAACTTTCAAATGTAAGAAAGCCTTTACCTTGTACCCAATTGCACCAGTGTTTAAGCCAAAGAGATAAGTTGAAATATCTTTTAAAAAGTTTCTCAATACCTCTAGTTAATGCGGATATGCTCAAGATTTGGATGTAGAATTGTAGCCATGTTGGATATTCTCTCAAATAACAAAACTTTGTATTCAAGGATTTTGGATCGCCTTGTTCTAATTTACAACTAAAATTTAAAATTTTGGGGATCTTTATGTTTAATTAAAAGTGTGACACTTATGAAATATCAATATCTTTTTAGTGTATGTTTTATTTCAATGTCATCTATTTAACAAAAAATAGTTTGTTGAAATCCCAAGTGCAACATTAACAACTCCCAAATACACTTCAAACTTTATAAAATTCCCCTAAAGTACATTAATATCATACTTCTAATTTAATTACTTTTCTCAAATATAAACCCTAATACTACAAGTAGGATTCACCATAAAAGATAAATTACAGTTTCAAATGCATGTATCAACTTAACCAAAAGAAAATAAAATTTAAACATGAGTTCTAACCATCTTCATGTGTTTACAATTACACAAATAAAATCATTAAAACTAAACTATGAGCTCTAGGTCAGAATCAACTCTTCGGCCAATAGGTTTTGTTATCATCAATTGCTCTCAAAGCTGGAATTGTCCTATGGTTGCTGTTGAAAATATTGCAGTCATATTTGAACACACTCTGAATAGATGCTTCCCTTGGATGAAGAAGTATATTGGTGTGATATAAAAGAAGACTTTATTTAAGGGTTAGAGAGCAAGAAATACAAACTTAAGAGTGGATATACATCAGACTGTGTGAGCAGATCTATGAACGAATGTAGATTAGGTTTATGAGAAAATCGGAAAAGGATTTATGAGCAAATATTTGGGTAGTGTTAGAGCTATTGTAGAGCAATTCAGTAAGTGTGGAGTGTTCATGATAAATCATCAGAGATGTGAGTTTATAGATGTAGATTTAAAATAAATACAATGTAATATCATTTGATCTTAATAGATCGTAAGAGAAAAAAAATTGCGATCAGATTTATGAAAGAGAATATTTGTGTGAAAAATGTTGGATCATCTACAAGCAAACTTTTGGAAAATAACTACAAAGTTGAGGAGGGGAGAATATGCAGTTTTGGAAAAAATTAATGTAATATTTTTAAATATATATTGCCATAGTTTACGGTTTAGATGGTGTGTCATTTTTTCATCAATATTTTTAGATTATATTTTGTAATCTATGATCAGAATAATAGAATGTCTATGGAGAAAAAGATAGTCAGTTGCAAATCCCATATTATCTAAATTAGAAACTACAACAATATATATTATAGATTGAAGAAATTTAATTGCTTTAATCTTTAAATATACTAACAGTCATTGAAGATTATTTAAATGAATTATAATCAAAGCCTAAATATCTATGAGTAGATGTTGAGAAGATTTATAATCAGTTTTAGAAGATAATTTATAGAAATTATAAAGTATATTTTTAAGGAGAGTTATTATAAAGAATAATAAGACTTTGTTATGTTTCAAGTTTCTATTTTTTAATAGATGAGATTGGTATCTTTTGTTGAGTTGGTATTAAGTTGTAGAAATTAGTGTTTCTAATAGGATGGTGCCTACAAATTGAAGATATTGAAAAGTAATATAACTAAATAAAATACAAGAAAAACAAGTATCTACCCAAACCAACATCTCTTTTTTACTCTCTTTAACATTAAAATATAATTTTGAAGAGCTTAAATTAAAAAAAAAAAAATCCTATCTATTTTAATTATGCAAAAATTCAGTCAATAATTCTGCATACAAAAAAATAGATTCAATTTAATCTAAAAGACAAATTTAATAATCAAAAGTAAATTTTAAGACATCTGTTGACCACTTTTGATATAAACGAAATAAAAAATTGTATTATTAAATTAAATAATCTTTACATAGAAAACAACAAAAACTATTTATTTATTTTAAAATTAAAAAACATCCAATAAAAACTATTACCTTGTTATCTGTGTGCTCTTTGAGAATTTAAAAACTTTCCCAAAATCTTCCAATGGGCAGACAATATTCCTTTCCTACTACCTAATAAAAAACAGTAAAAGCAAACAAAATATAACTGCAGAAAGCCTATTTTTAATTTTTTATTGAAAAGAATACAGAGTCCAGTTTATATGTGTTGTTCTCAAGAGGCGTAGTAGAAAAGATAAGTAGAGGTATCCGTGAACCATAGCCTAACATGTGAAGACAACAAAAGTGCATTTATTGGTATTGTTAAACAAAACTTTGGTCAGCACGCAAGACATAATTCTATTATGTTGGAAGGAGTCAATATCAAGGCATCAAAAGCAAGCATTTCCACATAATTCTGGGTGCACTTTGTGTCTCTTCTAATCAGGACTTACAAACTGTCCACAAAAGTGTGGTGGAAATCATTGATACTAGAGACTCACCACTATTATTATGAAATTACAAGTTTTCAGTTCTTCCAACTTTTTTATTTTAAAACTATGATTTAAATTAGTTGTTGAAGTTAGAGAGCATTGAATATAATTAGTTTATATTTAAAGATCTTTTGAATAGGTGGAGTATCAATATATGATGGGACATGTCTTTATGTTAAGAAGTGCTTTGAGAGTGTGATTAAATAGAGTTTATATTATATTTCATCAGATAAAGCAATTAGATGGTGGGGATTGTCCATAACAAATAGGTTTATTAATTACTCATCTATATATATTTAGAACATTTAATATTATTGTCTACATTTTAATATATATATTTATTCAAATATGTGGTGAAGTTATCAATAAGTTGTTCATTGGTTAGTGTATTAATTAATTCAATTTTCTTATTGAGGTCATGCTCAAGAATGAAGCTCTGATGTATGTGGACATGAAATACTAAATTTATAAACATCTTCAACACACTTCAATTGACACAATTCATAATTGTGTGATTAGATTGTGGATGATAAGATTCTTGTGAAATCGTCAAGTTATATCTCTTCACATGATGCTATGACAATTTCTTTGCACTTGGCTCTAATGGAAGACAAAGCAACATCAGATTGCTTCTTACAACTCCATGAAACAATGACATATCAAAGAGTGAAGTAGTAAATGAGGGTTTGATTCTCTAGATTCTATGGAACTTGCCCAATCTAAATATGAAAAGTAAACAAATTTAAAATTTTCCTTCTTTCAACAGTTTAGTCTAAAGATTTGTGCTCCTTAATTTCCTAGAACTCACTTTGCAACTAATCAATGACTTTATTTTGAATGTGTTGTGTATTGAGATAAGATTCCAATTAATGATATATGTATCTGATAACTAAAATTACTACATTCCTTTTAAATCTTTTGAAGTTTTAGTGCAGGCTTTTAGAAATCACATTTAAGTGGACATGGGAAATCAGAAGATTAAAATTTAAGAAGGATAGAGTTTATAAATTATATTCAATTCGGGAACCTAACTTTATTGATCTTGAATCTCACGTGGAAAATCAAACTGCAAATAATATTGCCTTCCCATTGCAAGAATATTATATTTCCAAACCCACATATACTATTTCGGCCAATGCGAAGGAGGCAGAAAGTCCATTTATAAGTGGCGTTTCACTAAAAGAGCTCCAATAGGAAAACAGCGTAAGCTATACATACGTCCATTCCCGACAGCTTGCAGTACCTTCCTTTCTTGGAAGTCTAATACATCATCAATATTTGTATTCATATTGTATCATACAAAAAAAGGTGTCCATAGCCAATAGGTTGGCAGGAGAAATATTTTCTAAATGTTTTCTAAAGCTTTGGCAGGAGTAATTGTTTTCTAAAGCAAGGCAGAATTATGTCAATTCGGTACCAGTCAATATCAAATCAAGCATTCCCCACACAATTCAAGATGCTCTTATTTCTCTTCTAATCATGAGCTACAAACTGTCAATAAAATTTTGGCGGAAATCATCATCAGTACTCATCACTATAATTATAAATCATCGAATTGGAAGTTTTTAATTATTTTTTTAATTGAAGAGCTTTGAATGGATTTGTTCAAAGATTTTTAGAATAGAAAATATATAAATGTAAATTTATTTACATGATAATTGTGTCTTTATATAGACAGATATTTAGAAATTATGATTATTATTTTTTGTGATTATATCAAAAACATGCTTACAAATAAGTGTCATTTAATAGTTCAAGTAAAAATAATTTAAAGTTATAATTTAGTAGATTAGTTGGAACAAATTATAAAATAGACAAATATAGCATTTGAGAGGACAATCAAATATATTTTGAAAGTACATAAAGATGGTGTAGGACAATTACAATAGGACAAATCAGACAATTGTGAAAATAGATCATTTAGCTAGCTCAAATGGGATATCATGTCATATTTCAAATGCTACCATTTGACGGGAAATCGAGCATTTTCCTTATACCGAATTGCACCATCATTTTAGCCAAAGAGATAAATCGCGTCCAAGTTGAAAGATCTTAAAACAGGTCTCTCGATACCTCTAGTTAGACATTATAAATGTAGATATGTTCAAGATTTGGATTTGGAATTGTAGCTATGCTGGATGCTCACTCAAATGACATAGCTTTGTATTCAAGGATTGTGTATCAATATGATTGATTTGATCTTGGGTTTATAAACTTTTGCTAGGATGAAGTACTAGGATTTCAGTTTGGATCATATTCCAATTTACAACTAAAATTTAAATTTTTTGGGACCTTTGTTTTTAATTAAGAATGTGACATTTTTGAAATATCAATGGTTTTTCACTTTATGTTTTATTTTATCATCATCTATTTAGTCATGCGACTTTGACAACTCCCAAATACACTTCAATCTTCATAATACTCCAGTAAAGTAAATTACAATTTACACAAAATAACCTTTTATGTGTTTTTTTAAAGCGATAAAAGGCTAGAGCCAAACTATATTAATGTATAGAATAACAAGAAAATGGGTCTAAAAAAGATGAATATGGCCTCTCGCACAGGCTTTTTGAATGGCGTTTCCAGGACTGATTTTGTCCTCCCTCCCCTTGTTGCTATTGGCAGAGGGCTTTTGTTTGTGTCTGCAGTGGCAACTAGGAATGGGCTACGCAATCCTGGGGGGTCGGTCTCTTCTTCAACTACAGCCCCTTCCTCTCTACTAGCAACTGGGTCTGGGGGTGTTTCTTTGTCTGCAGCTCCCTCCTCATCTTCACCTTTTGTTGTGGATGCTATCAGGACTTCTGGTTTGCAACACTCTTGATGCAGGAGCATCTCGAGTCCTTGGCAATCCTGTGTCACCAAAAATAAGTTTGTGTTTTCATGTGTTGCCTGGTTCCTTCGTTAACTGAGTTGGCTCGGTAGTTGCTCGGTTTCCTTTGTTAACCGAGTTGGTCAGTTAATTCCCTGGCGCTCAGTTATCTTTCCTTGCACTCAGTTATCTCTTCTTGGTGCTCAGTTATCCTTGTTTATCGAGTTATTTGTTTTAGTTTCCTATTGAGGCTGACTTTTTTAATTAATTATGGTCATAGATTTAATGCTGGTATCTATCATTGGGAAGCGTGTGGACCTAGATTTGGTCATTCCTTCCATTGATGGTGGATCTTAAGGTTGACTTGTTTGGTAGCCTCTTGTAGATATTGTAATCTTTGGTTGTAGTTTTAGGGATGGAATGACATCAATTAGGATGCCAGTGGTAGAAGTTAGAAGATTGAAGATAGTTTTAGATCCTTGCATGTTGGAGGACTTCTCTACTTGAATTGTAATATCTGGCCCTAACTGAGAAGGCCTTACAGCCTGACATGTATGAATCAATTTGAAGAAATATAAGTTGATTTTCATTCTCTCTCTCACTTGTCTGTTATTTGCTTCCATGTGTGATCTCTGCAAGGTGGATCTGGTTAGGGTGTGCATTTGGCCCCTCTTCTCATTCTTCCTTACACTAGGTGGTATCAGAGCTAAGGTGAGCTCTAGATCTAGATTTGTGATTCTAGGTTTGAGGGTCCCTTCTTTTCAAACCCTAGTTGATTTGTTGTGGGGTAGTAGATTGTTATCTGACCTGCAATTGCAGAGGGTTTCAAGATGGTTCGTGGGAGGTGAGATGCAGATCTAGGATTGGCAAACATGTTGAGACAACTTGCTTCTAGATTAGAAGTTATTGAGACAGCCCAGTGAAGAGGAAAACATCTTGAAGATGTTAGTGATGATGAAATTGAGGAAGAACAAGGTGATGTAGAACCTACACCGGTGATGGATCAAGGTGAGGAAAGATTGTTGAAAGCTTTGACAAATTTGAAGTCTACACCACATTTCAATCCTCTCAAGTATAGTGGAAAATTGGATTCAGATGAATTGATGGACTAGATCACCGAGATGGAAAAGTACTTTGAATATGAAAATGTCCCTGAGGAAAAGAAGGTGAAAATTGCAAGCACAAAGTTGAAGAATCATGCATCCTTGTGGTGGAAACATCTGCAATTGGACAGAAAGAGGAAAGGAAAAGACAAAATTAAGTTATGGAATAAGATGGTAAATAAGTTGAAAGGAAATTTTTTACCTTGTGATTATCAGATTAACCTAGTTAGGCGAATGCAAAGTTTGAGGCAGAAAGATAGCTCAATAAAAGATTATACTATGGAATTCTATAGATTAGATATCAAATCTAGACATGATGAAGATGATGTGGAAAGAATTGCTAGGTACCTGAATGGATTGAGAGTTTCCATCCAAGAAGAAATCAGTTTGGTTAATTTGGAAAACATTGAAGAAGCCTACCAGTTTGCCTTGAAAGTTGAGGAGAAATAGAACAAAAGACATGAGAAAAGACAAAGAGGTAGAGGTGGTAGATTCCCTAGAGGAAGAGGTATATCTTATGGTGAAAATAGTAGATCTAAACTAGAAAAGACAAATTTGGATAAAGGCAAGATTGAGTGGAAAGGTGAAAGTTCATCTAGAGGAAGAGGCAATAACTATTGAGGTGGTTATAATAGAGGTGATTTCCGAGGAACTTGTTACAATTGTGGAGAAGAAGGACATAGATCATTTCAGTGTACACATGCAAGTAAGAAGGTCAGTAGTAGTAGAAATGCTTTGGTGCAAGAAGAGTCACCGAATGAACCTGAGAAGGAAAAAAACTTGATGGTAAGGAGAGCACTTTGGAGTGAAAGTAATAAGGAAGATTTGGTAAGGAAAATTTTGTTCAAGACCATATGTAGAGCTTCTGATGAAGTGTGGAAGGTAATCATTGATAGTGGAAGCTCAGAGAACTTGGCATCTGAGGAAATGGTTACAAAGTTGCAGTTGAAAAGGTTGGAACACCCAAAGCCCTACCAAATTTCATGGATCAAAGATGAGCATACACTCTTGGTAAGTGAATAATGCTATGTGAATTTGAAAATTGGGAAGTACTATGATAAGGTGTTATGTGATATCATGCCTATGGATTGTTGCCATATTTTGTTGGATAGACCTTGGCAATATGATAGACATGCTATATATGATGGGAGATTGCATAAATATACTATTTGGGCTGATGGGAGAAGACAAATCTTGTTGCCTTTGATTGAAGAACCTATTAATAGTGTTTGTACATCTTTGAAAGTTTTCTTGATGGAATGAATAAAGTTTGTTAAGGATTTGAAGAAGAATGATGTATGTTTTGTTGTGATTCCTAACAAACCGAGTAAGAAAATAGAAGATAACATATTTGAAGAGATTGATAAATTACTCACTGAGTATAGGGAGATCATTTCTGATAATATACCTAATGGTTTTCCACCAAAGAGAAGCATTGATTGTTGCATGGATCTAATTCCTGGAGCTAGTTTACCGAATAAGGCACCACATCGGTTGACACCTACCGAGAATTAGGAATTGAACTGATAGATTCAAGAATTGTTGCAGAAAGGTTTGATCCAAGAAAGTCTGAGTCCTTGTGCAATACCAGTTGTATTGGCACCTAAGAAAAATGGAGAATGGTGAATGTGTATAGATTACAGAGCAATCAACAAGATAACAATGAAATATAGGTTTCCTATACTGAGAATGGATGATATAATAGACAATTTGACTAGAGAAAAGTATTTTACCAAAATTGATTTGAAAAGTGGGTATCATCATATTAGAATTAGAGAAGGTGATGAGTGGAAGACTTCTTTTAAGACAAAAGAAGGTTTCTATGACTGGGTTGTTATGCCTTTTGGTTTAACTAATGCACCGAGTACTTTTATGAGATTGATGAAAGAAGTTTTGAAGAAATTCTTAGGTAAATTTGTGATTGTATACCTAGATGATATTCTGATATTCAATAAGACCAGAGAAGAACATTTGTTGCATGTTAAACAAGTATTGCAGAGGTTGAAAGAAGAAAAGTTGCTGATAAATCTGAAAAAGTGTTATTTCATGAAAGACGAGATTGTGTATTTGCAATTTTTGATTTCAGCTGATGGTTTGAAGATGGATCCTGAAAAGGTTGAAGCTATTTTGAATTGGCCTACACTTGAGAATGCTAGTGAGGTAAGATCATTTCATGGTTTGGCAAGTTTTTACTGAAAGTTCATTAGGAATTTCAGTTCAATTTGTAATGCTATGACTGATACTATGAGAGGAGATAAAAGATAATTCAAGTAGACACATGGAGCTAATAAAAATTTTGAGACTCTAAAGTAGAAGGTTGTTGAATTGCCTGTGTTAGCATTGCCTGATTTCAACAAGGTATTTCAAGTAGAATGTGATGCAAGTGGAAGTGCAATAGGAGTTGTGTTGAGTCAAGAAGGTAAACCTGTTGCTTTCTTTAGTGAAAATTTGAATGATGCAAAAAGGAAATATTCTTTGTATGATCAAGAATTCTATGCTATTGTTCAAGCCCTGAACAAATGGAGACATTATTTGATACCGAGTGAATTTGTGTTGTATACCGATCAGAAAGCTTTAAAGTATTTGGGTAGTCAAAATAAGTTGAATCAGAGACATATGAAATGGGTTCAATGTTTGCAGAGTTATACATTTGTGATAAAGCATAAGAGTGGAGTCACTAACCGAGTTACTGATGCATTGAGTAGAAGAAGATCTTTGATGACCGAGATGAAAATTGAAGTTCTTGGTTTTGATGACATGAGAGATTCATATGAATTTGATCCTAATTTTTCTGAGCCGTGGAGAAAGTACAAAGCACCTATTCAAGATCAACTGAGTACTAAATGGGAAGACTATTTCATTCAAGGAGCTATTTTGTTTAAAGGTATTCAATTGTGTATACCGAGAGGATCAATGAGAATTAATTTGATAAAGGAGAAACATAGTAGTGGTTTGGCTGGACACTTTGGTGTTGACAAGAAGTTGAATTTTCTTAAGGAGAAATACTTTTGGCCATAGTTGTATAAGGATGTTCAAAAATTTGTGAAAAGTTGTGGAATTTGTCAAGTTGCAAAAGGAGTAAGCCAAAATACTAGATTGTATACACCGATTTTTGTTCCTGAGAAACCTTGGATTGATATCAGTATGGATTTTGTTCTTGGCTTACTGAAGACAGTAAGAGGTAATGATTCTATATTTGTTGTTGTGGATAGATTTTCTAAAATGGCATATTTTATACCCTGTAGAAAGATATCAAATGCAGTAAATATAGCAGATCTTTTCTTTAAGGAAATTGTCAGATTGTATGGATTACCGAGGAGTATCATCTCTGACCGAGACAATAAATTTGTTGGATACTTTTGGAAGACCCTTTGGAGAAATTTTGGCACCGATTTGAAATATAGTTTTACATTTCACCCACAGACTGATGGTCTCTAACATATTTCATTCTCCATCATCTGATCATCCTTGAATTTTGTCAATCGTTTGATCATCATAACAAACTTTATCTTTAATCTTGAAATCATCCATACTTGTCCATCTCATCATCTTTAGTCGACAGTCATATGTTCCATTTATTTCCTTTACTCGGTCAATACCGTGATGTGTCAGTGACTTCTAACTCGGTTAATATTGTACTCAGTATACACTACACTTTCTCGGTGTATACTATTTTCAACTTAGTGTATACTAAGTTCTTCATTTACTGACCACATAAACTTATTTATTCTTGATCTTCAATTTATAACAGAATTATGCAATACAATCATATCACTAACATAATGTCATAGACTCATCAATAAGTTACCCAATGAATACCATATCCATATATTTCTCATACATCTCATCTTTATTTAAATATCTCATTCCTTCACTATTATGTGGATGGAACCCAAAAAACCATCCAAGTTGCTTGTACTCCCAGCAAGAGATGTTAGTCACTTCAAAGAATCCCAGTGAGCTCATTAGCTCACTCAAGCTGATTGTTAGAAGAAGAAATTTATGTTCTATAGAAATTAAAAAGATAGTGATAGCCATGTATGATTCTCAATGAAGCAACAACTACTAGTTCTCCCTTGGCCAGGTTTGCAGATGTGGCTTTGATCTTGTATTAGTCATCACTTTTTGTGCCACTTGGACCTATTTCTCAGAGGATGACCTCTATATTCATGTGCTTATCTCTTTTGCCAGTTGGGATGCTGATTGGACCGCTTTACTAGCTGCCAGCAAGGAAACTTACTACTTAAGGCACAATGATGAAACTTTCCATAAAGTCGAGTTGGATTCTCTGGATGGAGGCGATCTTCAAAGTACCAAGGCTTTACCCAATAATAATTATTACTACAAAAATCTAGTTAGGAGAAGTTATTTCACTCATGGCAAGTTGTGGCGGAGTTGCATGAGTTTTAATAACACATCACCTCCACATGCTTTTAGGGCCCCCTTCCCCATATCTTGTATTCATTTCAAAAATCCTACTTTTAGAAAGAGTGTTGTTGAAGTAAGAAAGAAGGCAAGAAGAAATTATCGGTAGAACCAGAGGTTTACCAGAGCTATCACTAAAGCCATGGTTGGGGAGAGGTTAAGAAGGGAGCCAGAGGGTGACAGTGAGAAATGGAAGAAGTGAACTAAAATATGGAATGCATTATAGAAAGAGGATGTTACCACTTTTATTGAATGTCTCCATGGGTGCAAGAAGGACATCACCAAAATCTTTGTCAAAACCTAGAAAGATGGGATAGTGGAGATTGATGGCAATTCATTCACTGTCATGGAGGAGGTAATCTCTTTGGTCACTGGCATTCCTACCGTTGAGGAAAAATTCTACAAAGACCAAAAAATTTTCGAAATGGCAGTCAAAAAGTTCATGAGGGATGACAATAAGATGAATGCCATTGTCAAAGCAGGCACCTACTACCTTCCTGGGAGTTTGAAGATGCTCTAGTAGTATGTTCTGAAAGCCCTCATCTACTACATTACCCTGGATACCAGGTTTGACAGAATCTGCACTTATCATTCCAGCTTGCTTAATCATTTTAGGCATGGTTTCAAGATTTCCATTTCATATTATCTCTTCTCTTCAATGAACAAGAATATAACTGGTTTTAGAGATAAGAAAATTGCTAATCGTGCTCTGCATGAAGGATTAATCCTTTTGTTATACAAATTCTTTAAAACCCAAATCATGGGCAAGGAAATTGGGGATAGCAAGGCTATCAGTGAGTACTCTGGTTTGGATTATGTTCCTTCGGGCTCTTCTGTGGGCATTCCTTCAGATGATAGTGAGGAAGTTGATTTCAAGAAATAGAGCAAGGGATCCCCATCCAAAAAATGTCCCCTGAAAACTATCAAGAAGGAATTACCTTCCAAAAAATAGGTTAGGAAGAAGGCTAACTTAGAGGAAGAGTATAATGAAAAGGAGGAAGAAATGGATTCGGAAAAAGATGTAGGAAACCCCATTTTGGATTTCGATGTTATGCAAGATCAGGACAAGGAGGACACCCCCAAACCAATGCAAGACCTTTCTGACCACTTGTCGGTTGATCTCACTATCAGAGAGGAAAAAACCCTTCCTCCTTAGTCCCCAGACACTAACACTAAAAATCAAGCCCCCGTGACCGAAGATAAAAATGAGCAAGGCACTAACTAGTCACCCATAAGGATTTATGAGACCAAAGAAGCCTCAGGGGGGAGTATAATATTCAGGACACCGAGAGGGGTAAAAAGATCTGGACAAATTTTAATATCA
This sequence comes from Chamaecyparis obtusa, assembly GCA_027943335.1. Classification (NCBI taxonomy): domain Eukaryota; kingdom Viridiplantae; phylum Streptophyta; class Pinopsida; order Cupressales; family Cupressaceae; genus Chamaecyparis; species Chamaecyparis obtusa. The sequence continues at coordinate 541,028 of BSBK01005883.1, forward strand.
ACACCGTGCGCATGGGAATTATAAGGGAAGCTGTCTATCCTCAGATTCTGGAGGACAATGAAGGAAAAGTCCACAAGGAAGAATTGATAAACCCTGCATTGGTTGTGCTCAGTGATAAAGCCAGGGAGATGGACATGGATTTTCTTAACAACACTAAAAATAGTATGCTAGATCAGTTTCGATCTTTCAAATGGCTCTACCATGAGATCGAGGACATCAAGGAAAAAATTCAGGGCTTGGAAAACAAGGAAAAGATCACAGAGATTAAGCCAAGTCTGGAAACCAGGGTCACAAACATGGAATCCAAAATGATAAGTCTAAAAAAAACCCCCAAGGGAGTGGCAGAGCAAAAATTTAACATCCTTAAAATGTCCAACAAGAACCTTAAGTTGTTGATTAAAAAGATGGAAGAAAAAATGGACCCCAACACCGAGCAGAGGACTATGAAGGAGGACAAGGAGTCGACTGAAGGACCAGGTAAAAGAACCATGGCTCGAACCAGGAAGAACAGGGAGAAGATTGATCCACAAGGTTTCCAAGTGCAGAATGTCAAAGACACAGTTCAACTAATGGAGGCCCTTGAAAGAAACATGACTGTCATGCTCAGGAGCTTGGCATAACTAGTCATGGTGCTCTGTCTTCTGGCTTTGCTTTATTTTCTCTATTTTTTCTTGTTTGGCCCTGTGGTGGCCTATCCTAGCTACTCTGTTCTATTTTCTTTGCTTGGTTCTCTTGACTTTCTTTATACTATAAATTGTTGTGGGTTTCAGGGTCCCTGTAAAACTTGTTTTACTTAATCAAAAACTATCATGATAAGTATAGTCAAAACTAGTTGACATCAATGACAATATAATAACTAATTTAATGTGTCACATATACCTTAGTAGCTCGGTGATCATCAATCTTTCCCTTTGAAGTATCTAATCAATTGTCAAACTCTTCCTTAAGATATTCAATCAGTTGTAGTTTATCATGGTGGCCATTGGAAGGAAAATCCAAGAAACTGACAACAATGACTGATGAGGATTGGGATATTTTAGATAGAAAGGAACATGGAAGTATTTGATTATGTCTGGCATAATCAGTGGCTTTTAATATTACAAAAGAGAAGAAAACTAAAGAGTTGATGGAAACCCTAGCAAAGTTGTATGAAAATCCCTCTGCTTCAAACAAGATATTTCTTATGAAGTTTTTGTTTAATATGAAGAGGAAAAAAGGTGGATCTGTTACTAATCATTTGAATAAGTTTAATTTATAGTTACCAGTCAATTATCTTCTATACATATTATTTTTGATGAAGAAATTAGGGCTCTCTTGATTTTTTGTTCTTTGCCTGAAAGTTGGAATGGCTTGGTAATGGTTGCTAGTAACTTTTTTTTTTGGTTCTAATACCCTAAAATTTTATGATGTTATTGGTGTGATTCTGAGTGAGAAAACTCGTAGGAAAATATTAGGTGGATCTACATCTGGAAGTGTCTTGAATGCATAAAGAAAATGTAGAACAAATGAGAGAGGAAACAATTCTGGAAATCATGGAAAATCAAGAGGAAAATCAAAGGGAAAGAGGTCTGAATTCAAAGGACCAAATGATTGTTGGTACTATGGAAAACCAAGTCATAAGAAGAAAGATTGTTGGTCTCGAAAGAATAAAATAGATAAACAAGAAGGTGACAAGGAGGCAAATGTGGTAAGTAATAAATCTGAAGAGGATGCTTTGCTTCTTTCTTTAGAAAGTGTTGATGATTCATGGGTTTTAGATTCAGGGGCTTCATTTCATGCTACACCCCATAGAGGTTATTTTCTTGATTATGTCCAAGGAGATTTTGGGCTAGTTTATTTGGGAGATAATTAACCCTATCAGATTGTTGGAAAGGGGAAATTTAAGATTAAGTTTCATAATGGGAATCATTGGCTACTAAAAGAGGTAAGCCATGTTCCAAGCCTGAGTAGGAACTTAATTTCAATAGGGCAACTGAGTGATGAGGGTCGCACAGTTACTTTTAATGATAGAAAGAGGAAGGTATAAAAAGGTTCCTTAGTAGTAGGAAAAGGTGTGAAAGTAGGCACCTTATATCTTTGTATAGGTCATATTGTTCCTTCTACTTTAATTGTTTCAGAGAAAAATGAATGTTCAGGAATAGTTGTTGCAGTTGAGCAGAAAGAACATTAAACAGTTGTTGTAGATTCTGACATAGCACTATGGAACAACAAACTTGGGCACATGAGTGAAAAAGGTATGAAATTCCTTCATTCAAAGAAATTTTTACCAGGTCTGATATTTGTCACTATGGATTTCTATGAAAGTTGTATGTATGGAAAACAAAAGAGAGTTAGTTTTGTGAAGAGTGGGAATGAAAAGAAAAATGAGACATTAGAGCTTGTGCATACAGATGTATGGGGACCGTCTCAAGTATCTTCCCTTGGTGGCTCTCTATATTATCTTACATTTATAGATGATGCAACAAAAAAAGTATGGATTTATTTCCTTAGAAATAAATCTGATGTATTTTAAAATTTTAAGAAATAGAAATGCTTGGTTCAGAATAATACTAGTAAAAGGCTAAAATATCTCAGATCTGATAATGATGGTGAGTATTGCAGCACATAATTTGTAGATTATTGTTCTTCTAATGGTATTCGTAGGCAAAAAATTGTACCAAGGACTCCACAAGAAAATGGAGTGGTTAAATGCATGAATAGGATAATAATGGACCATGCAAGGAGTATGAGGTTGTATGCAGGGCTAACCTTAAAAATTTGGGTGGAAGCTATTAATATAGCTGTATATTTAATTAATAGAGGTCCCTCTACTCCTTTGGGATTTGGTATTCCAAAGGAAGCATGGAATGGTAAGAAGGTGAGTTATTATTTACTCAAAACCTTTTGTTGTGAAGCATTTGCACATATAGATTCTAAATATAGAACCAAGCTAGAAGCTAAATATAAGACATGTATATTTGTTGGATATGGCATTGATGAATTTTGTTACAGGCTTTGGGATTTTGAAAATCATAAAATTGTAAGAAGCAGGGATGTCATATTCAATGAGAAAGTGTTGTACAAAGATCTGTTGCAACAGCATGAGAAGAAAGAAAATGATTATGTAGTACTAGATGATACTCCAAAAGATGATGTTCCAGTAGTTTCTTATGCTCTGCAATAAAAAATAAAACAAACCCCAGTGAATGTTAGACGGTCAAAAAGGTTAAGTAGACCTCTAGAAATATTTTCTCCCTCTTTGTATTCTATTTTATTAATAGATGTTGGTGAACCGGAATGTTATGATGAAGTTGTTGGAAAATGCAATTGAAACAATTGTTGTATTGTCATTCATGATGTCAAACCTTAACTGGTAAGATAGTAGCTATCTAAGAAAGTACTATATATATATATATATATATATATATATATATATATATATATATATATATATATATATATATATATATATATATATATATATATATATATATATATATTGATTGATTGATTGATGAAACAGATTAGGGTAAGGGAGATAACAAGAGAACCTAGGGAAAGGTTGAGTTATTTGATACTTCAATGGGTACTTGATTATTTGGCACATTGATAAGATAATGTATTGTTTATCTAAGTAAGAAGAAAGACTAAAGAAGTAGGCTTAATTGAGAAAAAGTGAAGAAATATAGTTTAATCCAAATGATGTTAGTATCGACCAAGCGCCAATATATGCCGAGTAAATTTAGTGTTGACTAAACATTAGTTTATGCCAAGAGACATGAAATTACCAAGCAAGACAATGTTATATGAGGAAGACAGTTTGTAGAGATGACCGAGTTATGCAGTGATGATTGAGGAGATGAACACAATATTAATCAAGTGTCAGTAATTTACATCTGGAGAAAGAATTCAGATTCCCAGCTGACATAGTTGAATTCTTGGGTTATGTAAATTGTGTTAAATTTATTAATTAATTGTATGGAGAATTTAATGCATGGTAAATCATTTTATTATGGATTCAATGAGAATTTTGAAGATGTATCTAGAAGGAAACATGAAGAACTTAAATGTTGGAAGGATTTGATTAATCTGACCTAAACCTAAGATCTATAGAGGAGATTAAGCAGTAAAAGATGGATCTATTAGGAATGAATGCTAAATGTTTGGTAGCCCTTTTGTAGCAGTTGTTGTTGCATTCATGACTATGATTGTCATTGATGTCAACACAGTGATCTTCTGGAGACTTGTAGAGAAGAAGACAGAGTTTGAATTAGCGCACATGGGTTATTGCAGTTGAAGCTATGCAATGTTGAGGATATACTCTTTTATATGTTATATGTCTATGGTTAAGAGTGTAGATAGTAATTCTTTTATTCATGGAAGTTATGAGCATTTTGGTGGAAGCAGTATTCAGTAAGTGTTCCTGAGTAGCAGTTTGTGGAAATCGGATGATATCTCCTAATCAGGATGGAATCTAGTTTTGTGTAGTTAAAGGGAAGTTGAAGACACATTGATAGTGACGTGGATGATAGTGCAAACTTTGAGGTCACACGAATGAAGATTTAGTGTATTTGGAAGCTGACAATTTTGTGTAATTTTGATGTAGCGTATGGAAACTTTTATTTTGTAATTGTATGTCGACTCATTTGTAATTATTTGAGTGTGGTATAAAGGAAGGAATGTGTTTCCTTGTTTTAATGTAGAAGAGGATAGTAGTGTATGAATATGAAGTGAAGAAAAGAGCTAAATGTGAAAGCGAATTATGAAGGAAGACATGCGAAGTACAGAGATCTGAAATTAAGAACTAGTGTAATAGTGAGTGCGGTTTGGCACAATCAGAGAAGAGGTAACATATTATTCTATTAAGTAATACAAAGATTATTTGGACAGTGTGTTCAGTGATCTTACCCTGAAGTTGATTGGGCAGTGGGTCCTTTTGTCTTCCATAACTCTTAACAGGGTTAGAATATTTTAACAAGGATTCAAAATCTCCTAACAAGGATTCATATGTACTGAATGTATTTCATAAGACTCATAACAGAGTCCATCCTTTCACAAGGAATATTCATATTAGTGCATCTTTTGTGGGCATCATTCCCACCGAGGTTTACTCTTTGATCAAGAGGTTCCCTAGTCAACATATCTTGTGTCATTGTGTTATTGTGTATGAATATCTTTTCATGGTTGGTAATTATATTACTTACATGGTTTAATGCTATTGAAGTTGATAAAAGTTATAATTATCTAATAACTGATTCACCCCCCCCCCCCCTCTCAGTTATCTTGGTGGACTTTACTTTCTAACAATTGGTATCAGAGCGGCAGGTCCTTGAAAAAGAAGTTTAACAACTTAAGGAGATCCATGGAGAATTTTAGGAAAGAAAGCCCTAAGTTTGATGGAGTAAATTTTGACAGCTAGAAAGAAAAGATGAAGACACACCTACTGTGTTTAGGACCAGGTTATTGGTTGATTACAAAGAATGATAAGACTATCATTGAAGAGGACAATCTTGAAACATGTACTATTGATGAGAGAGATCTATTCATGTGTAACATACTTGCAAGAGAAGCACTTTTGACAGCCCTTCTAGAGAATGAGTATAGTCAGGTAAAATGTTTGAAAAAATCTCATGAAATTTGGAAAGCTTTACACTCTACTTTTGAAGGTGATGAACATGCAAAAAGAGCTAGATTACATAATTGGATATGTGCATTTGAAGATGTAAGAATGTTGGAAGATGAATCTGTTAGAAGCTATATTGGTAAAATGTCAAAAATTGTTATAGGTATAAAATCTTGTGGAGGAACAAAGATAGAGAATGAAGTGATATGGAAAATTCTAAGGACATTGACTCCTATATTTAAGCAGACAACACAAATGATTGAACAAGTTATACCTTGTACTAAAAACTTTACAAGAGAGACTCTTCTTGGAAGATTGGAAGTAGCAGAGATGAACCTGAGGTTATCAGGAGACTTACCTAGAATGGAGACAACATTCAGTGCTCTTAGTGTTCACCCTACTTTGTCAAGAAGCATCAGTGTGAGCGGAGATTATGCTAGTAGCAGCAGATCTAGAAATGAAGAAGACAAGAAGATTGAAGAAGGTATTTCCTTGCTTGTGAAGAGAGAACCAGACGGTAAGAAAAATTTTAAATGTTGGACTTGTCAAGAATATGGTCATTTTGCATCTAAATGTCCTAAGAGAGTTAAAAAGTACATAAATAATTTCAAACCTAGAAGATCTAAGGAATGTTATTATGCTAATGATGAAGATCTTGAAGCTAGTATAGAGAGAACCTTAAGTGAAAGTGATAATGAGAATAATGATGATATAGGATTTGTAGCAATTAAAGAAGAAAATTTTGAAACTGATGTCAAGGAAGAAAAAGCCTTAGTTTCTCAAGTTGAAAAGAAAGCTGATTGGATTATAGATAGTGGTTGTTCACATCATATGACTGGAGACATGAAAAAGTTCATAAAGTTAAACGAATATGATGGAGGAGTTGTTAGAGTTGGAAACAATGCACCTTGTTTGATTAAAGGTATAGGATCTATTACTCTTGATGGAAAGACTAATACTGATGATGTTTATTTTGTGGATGGATTGAAACATAATCTTTTGAGTGTTGGACAGTTTGTTGATAAGGGATATCAAGTTTGGTTTACTGAGAAAACTTGTGTGATAAAGGATAAAGATGAAAATCTAATTGGAACTGGATCTAGAACCAAAGGTAATGTATTTCAGTTGAATCCTACTAAGATGACATGTTTGATTACTAAAATTGATGACAGTTGGTTATGGCATAGAAGGTTTTGTCATATAAACTTTGAAAAAATTGTGAAAGTAAGTACTACACTTGCAGTAAGAGATTTGCCTAAAATTATGAAGCCTACTAACATGATTTGCAAAGAATGTGTGATGGCGTAACAAAAAAGTTCTTTTCCCAGTAAGAAGTTTACATCTACAGAAAAGCTAGAAATTGTTCATATAGATTTGAATGGTCCTACTAGGACTAGAGGATTCTATGGAGAAAGGTATTTTATGATTCTTGTTGATGATTTTACAAGAATGATGTGGATTGCATTTCTTAAAAAAAATATGAAGCATTTGATAAGTTTAAGATTGTTAAGAATAAAGTTGAGAATGAATCTAGAATGAAGATTAAATGTTTGAGATTTGATAGAGGTGGAGAATTTACTTCTAGAGAGTTTAACACCTTTTGTGAAGAAAATGGCATTAAGAGACAGTTCTCAGCCCCTAGAACACCTAAACAAAATGGTATTGCAGAAAGAAGGAACAAATCAGTGACTGAAGTAGCAAGAGCTAATTTATTTGAGAATGATTTGGTGAAGATATTCTAGAGAGAAGCAGTGAAAACAACAGTGTATACAATGAACAGAGTACAAATCAGAGCAGACACAGACAAGACACCTTATGAATTATGGTTTGGACATGCACCCTCAATTAAGTATTTTAAAATTTTTGGAAGCAAATATTATATAAAGAGAGATGATGATATTGGAAAGTTTGATCCTAGAAGTGATGAAGGTATATTTCTTGGATATTCTTTGAAAAGAAAAGCCTATATATGTTACAATAAAAGAACTAAGACTATTGTTGAAAGCACAAATGTTAAAGTTGATGAAAAGTTCAAAATTCAAGAAAGAATGCTTGATTATGAATCAGATGAAGAAGCTCATCCTAAACCTAACATCGGATCTACTAAATTATTTTATGAAATTGACAGTGATTTTTTGAATGAAAGCCACAATGAAGTCATTGAAGAGCTTGCACCTGAAGTGAGATCTGAGACAATGACACCTAGCAATAGTTTGTTAAAGAATCATCCTATTGGAAAAATTATTGGAAGCATCAAAAGAGGAGTTCTAGCTCAGAATAAGGTACAAGAACAATTATGTTTGATTTCTCAAATTGAACCTTAAACTACTAGTGAAGCTTGTGAAGATGAAAGTTGGACTAATGCTATGAAAGAAGAACTAGATTAGATTGAAAAGAACAAGACATGGGAATTGGTCCCTAGACCTAAAGACAAGAATGTTATTGGAACTAAATGGGTATTCAGAAACAAGATAAATGAACAAGGAGAAGTAGTAAGAAACAAAGCAAGATTGGTATGTAAGGGATACTCACAGAAAGAAGAAATTGACTATGAAGAAACCTTTGCACCTATTGCAAGAATTGAAGCAGTAAGAATTTTTTTGGCCTATGCAGCTTACAAGAGATTTAAAGTATATCAAATGGATGTGAAGTCAGCATTTCTAAGTGGAGAATTGGAAGAAGAAGTCTACATTGAGCAGCTTGAAGGTTTTCCTTTGACTCAAGAAAGAGACATGGTATGTAAACTGAAGAAAGCTTTATATGGACTAAAACAAGCACCTAGAACTTGGTATGCAAGATTGGACAAGTATTTGTTAAAGTTGGGATTTACAAAAGGAAAAACTGATAGCAATTTGTATACAAAAGAAATTGAAAATGGTTTGTTGGTTATAGTTATTTTTGTTGATGACATTATTTTTGGAGGATAAGATGAAGCTAGTGACAAATTTGCTGATGAAATGAAGATTGAATTTGAAATGAGTATGATTGGTGAAATGAAATAATTTTTGTTATTACAGATAACACAAAACAATGATGGTATCTTTGTAAGTCAGACAAAGTACCTAAACGACTTGTTTAAAAGATTTGGAATGGAGAATTGTAAACCAGTTGGAACACCTATGGTAACTAGACATAAGTTATCTAGCATAGATGAGACTCCTACAGTAGAACAAAAGAATTACAGATCCATGATTGGAGGACTACAGTATTTGACACATACAAGACCTAATATAGCACATTTAGTTGGAATTGTAGCAAGATTTCAAGCTAAACCTAGAGAATCACATTATGCAGCAGTAAAGAGGATACTGAGATATTTAAGAGGCACAATGGACTATGAATTATGGTATGAAAAATCTGATGATTTTACCCTATGTGCATATACAGATGTTGATTGGGGAGGCAGTGTTGATGATAAAAAAAGCACCAATGGTGGAGCATTTTTCCTTGGAGGAAGATTGGTTTCTTGGATAAGAAAGAAGTAGAATTGTATCTCACAGAGCACAGTAGAAGTAGAATATGTAGCAACAGCAAACAATTGTAACCAGATAATTTGGATGAAGAAAATGTTAAAGGATATTGGAATAAAGTTTTTTGAACCTATTGTCATACATTGCGACAACACCAACATAGTTAGTATGTCTAAGAATCCTGTATTACATTCTAAGACAAAGCATATAGAGATCAAGTATCATGTTGTAAGAGAGAAAGTTGCTGAGAAAGAAGTCAGACTTGAGTACAAAACTACAAAGGAGCAGATAGCAGATATATTTACAAAGCCTTTTCCTAAGGATACATTTGAGTATCTAAGAGGTACGCTTGGGGTTATGCCCCATCCTACTTTTGAGAAGTGATGCAATTCGTTACATTCGTCTAGTGGTATATGATCCTTATCTTTCTTCTGGACTGGATGTTGGTACTTCCTCTATGGGGGAGTATGTGTATCTGAGCTGAGTCATGAAGACTCTAGTGAATGTATTTTCTGAATAGTGTTTTTTGACATTGGAGTTGTTGTTGACATAGTGATGAAATTTCTGTCATTGATGTCAATGGGGGAGAAGTGTACATGAAAAAATCTATTTGTACTATCTGAATAGGAAAACAAAGCAAGATTTGATTGATGAAGAGGATTTGAAGCAGTAGTGTTGCAGTATTGGATTTTTGGAACATTGGATGTTCTTTCATCTATGTTGCCATCAATGCCAATGGGGGAGATTGTTAGGAATGAATGCTAAATGTTTGGTAGCCATTGTGTAGGAGTTGTTATTGCATTCATGACTATGATTGCCATTAATGTCAACACAGTGATCTTGTGGAGACTTGCAAAGAAGCAGATAGAGTTTGAATTAGCGCACGTGGGTTATTACAGTTGGAGCTATGCAATGTTGAGGATATACTCTTTGATATGTTATATGTCTATGGTTAAGAGCGTAGACAGTAAAGTTATGAGCATTTTGGTTCAAGCAATATTCAGGTAGTGTTCCTAAGTAGCAGTTTGTGGAAATCAGACAATATCTCATAATCAGGATGGAATCTAGTTTTGTACAGTTAAAGGGAAGTTGAAGACACATTGATAGTTATTTGGATGATATTGCAAACTTTGAAGTCGCATGAATGAAGATTTAGTGTATTTGGAAGCCGACAATTTTGTGTAATTTTGATGTAGTGTATGGAAACTTTTATTTTGTAATTGTATCCTGACTCATTTGTAATTATTTGAGTGTGGTATAAAGGAAGGAATGTGTTTCCTTGTTGTAATGTAGAAGAGGATAGTAGTGTATGAATATGAAATGAAGAAAAGAGCTAAATGTGAAAGCAAATTGTGAAGGAAGACATGCAAAGTACAGAGATCTGAAATTGAGATCTAGTGTAATAGTGAGTGTGGTTTGGCATAGTCAGAGAAGAGGTAACATATTATTATGTTGAGTAATACAAAGATTATTTGGACAGTGTGTTTAATGATCTTACCCTGAAGCTGTTTGGGCAGTGGGTCCTTCTGTCTTCCATAACTCTTAACAAGGTTAGAATCTTTTAACAGGGATTCAAAATCTCCTAACATGGATTCATATGTACTGAATGTATTTCATAAGACTCCTATCAGAGTCCATCCTTTCATAAGGAATATTCATATTAGTGCATCTTTTGTGGGCATCATTCCCACTAGGGTTTACTCTTTGATCAAGAGGTTCCCTAGTCAACATATCTTGTGTCATTGTGTTATTGTGTATGAATATCTTTCTATGGTTGGTAATTATATTGCTTACATGGTTTAATGTTGTTGAAGTTGATAAATGTTATAATTATCTGATAACTGATTCACCCCCCCCTCTTAGTTATCTTGGTGGACTTTACTTTCTAATGGGATCTAGCTAATTGAAGAGGTATAAAGGAAACCTAATTATGAGGTTATAGAGTATGTTGAAGTTGTTGATGTTATTGACTAATAAGTCTAAGCAAAAGGCTGAAGGTGAAGGAGTTGATCATAGTTGTGATTGCTTGAAGTGAATTTCAAGCAGATTAGTGATGGAGATGGAAATGGAACTCAGTCAGTAAATCAGCATATATGTGTGAATTGGATCTGTTATTTGCAAAGTGAGTTGTATGTGTTGGAAAGTTGACTATACTATTGTATATGACTAAATATAGTGTTTTCATTATGGAAACAAATTCATATAGTGTTTTGGAGTCAGCGCACATTATCAGAAGATCAAAATTTAGCTAAGTACAGAAGACTAGATAGTTAACAAAGCACTAGTAGATCTAAGCATCAGCACACGTGTGTACGATAGAGTTATGGTATGCACCCTAGAAGATAAGTTGGTTAGAGTGTATTCGTGCTTGGTCTAAGAGTGCATGATCAGAAGATACAGTATGACAAAGATACAAATAGTTGAAGTTACACAGACAACGAATGCCAAAATAGAATAGAGTATGCAGTTGACTGTTAGTATTTTGTTTAGCGGTTATAATATTATTTTATAAAGGCTATGTGCCTATTATAATTAAGTTTTAGACATGTAGTTATGTTTGTTTGTAAACACACTTGATCCAATTCAATTGGAAGCATTGTATGTAATCGTTTATAGGCCGACCTAGTTAATTGTTTTGATGAGTGCATATAAATATGAGATGCGCCCTTTGTAATAAGTATGGAAGTGGAAATAGAGATAAGATAAGTAGAGTAGAAGTGTGTGAACAATAGTAAGAATGTATTAGAGCTTTGCAAGAGGTCAAAGCATCAACACATCAAAGGAGCTGATTAGACAAGCAATGTCATAGCACTAGTTCATCTAGCAGATATAGTGTGTATCTGAGATCAGAAGGTTTTAGCCTTCACCACTTGAGCAGTGAGCTCTAGGACAATGTGTCCCTATCCCAAATAGGGTTATTGTAAAAGACTCCTAACAGGGTCTGACCCTTGACAAGGTCACTGTACTAAAAGCATTGTAAAGAACAACTCCTAACAGGGTTGTAGATCTTCTAACAAGGATCATAAGACACTAGTGTAGTTCTTAGTGGGTGTCGATTCCCATTACCTATTTGGATTTCCCTGTAACCATATTGGTGTTATGCGTTGTGTTTATGTTGATGTTTATTTTAGTACTTAAGCATTCAACTTAAATTTTGAGAGTAGAGAAAAGATTAAATATAGTGAACACTGATTCAGCCCCACCCCCCCCCCTCTCAGTGTTCCCATTCCTAAAAATTGGTATCAAAGCTTTGGTCCTTAGCAAAGAAGTTTAACCACTTGAGGTGATCATAGATAAGGGAGAAATGAAACATTTGAAAAAGAATCTTGAAGTTTCTCTTGAAGACCTTGAAAGATCTGAAAAAGAAATTGAAGAACTAAAATAAAAAGTCAGTGATTCTCAAGCAATCATCAAAAGACTAAGAAAAGATTTGAAAGATTGTTCAAACAGTGATTTAGGGAAGATGATCAAAAAGCTAAATGAAGAGAACACATCTCTGAAAGATCAAATTGAAGAGCTAGATGAAAAGATAACTAACAATCAAGAAGTTTATGATGAACAAATCAAGGAGAACCTTCAACTGAATGAAGAATTGAGGCAAGCAAACATGGAAATCTTGGAGTTAAGAAACAACAAAGAAAAGTTAGAATCTGAATTGAAAGAGACAAAGAATCACATTGATAAATTACACACAAGCAAGGATCTGATTGAATCTCAGTTATATGCTTAGAAACTTAAAGGAGATACCAGCGGCATTGGATTCAATGAAGCACAAAATTAGATTGACAACATGCGAGCAAGAATGAAAGCACCAGAAGACACCATAGATGCCAAGAAGACTAAAAATCAGACTAAAGACAATTTTGAACCATCTAAAGATGAGAGCAACCCAGTAGACTGAACTTAGTATGCTTGTAACAAGCATGGACATATAGAAAGGAATTGTAAAGAGGTAAGACCTTTCAATGGTTACTGTTATTCATGCAATAAATTTGGTCATAGAGCTATGAATTGTAAAATAAGTCAGAAGAACAAGACTCTGAATTATCAGAGAAATCAGAATCAAAAAAATGCAAGAAGTCCTCAGAGTATTACATGTCAGATATGTAATTATAATGGTCACTCAACAAGACAGTGTAAAATGGTAACCCATGTCAATGCGTCGAGGAATTTAAGGCCTCTAGTTATTTGTCACTCATGTAACAAGGCTAGAGAAGTCAAGTTTGTGAAAGCTGTAGAAGATGTGAGCTTGATTTGGTCAAAGACAAAGAAGGATAAGGTTGATGAGTATGTATTGGATGCATCCACAATGGACACACCCTCTACATCTAGATGAATGACCCTCAGGGTCATAGGGGGAGCTAATTTAGCTCTAGACCCCTGCATGGCTGGTATACTCACCCTCAGAGTATGCACCTTTGGATTTAACCTTTTGGAGACTAGTAGAACCTATGTGCAAGAGCACACTACCTGATTGATTGCAGAATGAAAGTTGGAGATTTTCAATGAAAGTTTGGTTTACGCGGCAAGTATTAATGGCATAATTTTTCAATTTAAAGTACTCAGAGACTTGCAGATCACTCATTGCATTCAAGTTTGAGTGATTGGAGAGCATAGAAGCCCTAGCAATTGATTATGAAGGACTGAAGCTTGACTCACCAATGAAGAAGTGTGTTTGATCAGTTGCAGAAACCCTAATCCATTGCAATGATTTAGAAGTTCATGGAAACCGATTCTGAAGTGATATATAAGTAAGTTATGGCTACTCATGTTGTGTTTGATGTTACGGAGAGGAAGAGATACATTATCAAGAGGCACCCTTTCAAATCTACTTTGGATGACCTAGAAGGAGAATTCTCCCGAACCCCTATGGGTGTTATGCATGTTGAAGACATTCATGCATACATTTACTGTAAGAAGGAACCAGTAAGTCTTGATAGAATTAGAGCACACATTGAGACTATGATGAAACCAGATAAAACCTTCCTTGATGAGTTCACGCAGTTGGAAAACCATCCCATAGTTGAATATGCTACAACATATGAGTTTTATGAGTCTGAATGGATAAATATTTTTCTCAGTATAATTCACGATGACCTATTTTGGATAGGTGAAGTACTAGTGAGAATCACAGGAGACCTAATTCATGAAATGATAGGCCTTTCAAGGACAAGCGTCATTCTTCCAACAGGAAAGGATGTAAGAAAACTAGTTGAACAAACATGTAATTCAAGAAGTGATAGGCATGGAATGACAATTGATCCTATAAAGGAGAAAGAGACATCAAATTGATGTCTATGATACTAGGATATAGGTTTCAACACACCAATAGGGTGAATAGTGTGACTGCGGCCACTATTCTAGCAACAAATAGAATTGTCATAGAAAATGGTGAGTTCAATCTATGCGAGATCTTGCATGCACAACTAATTGATAACATTAGAGCCATCAAACATGATAAGACCAAAATATTTAGGTTTGGGTCTTTGATTATCTACTTGTACTTCCATATAGTTGGAAAGGTCTCAAATTTGTACTTAGACAAAAGTATGCCTACAATGCCTCAAATATCTCTCAAGGCATCTACTAAGAGCACATTGAAGGATTACATAACGCTAGAATTGAAGACATTTAGGGTCAAAATGTAGATGAGGTACAGGATACCAGAGAGTATTGTAGAGAAATACAAGGACAACATTTGCTTTATGGTAGAAACTGATACAACTTGCATGGAAGCAGTGGAGCCCAGAACAAAGTAGATTCATCCACTTGGATATGAGGTTGAGGAACCAATCATAGAAGCATATGCACAAGTATTGCTATTGGCACCTAATGACCCTAATGAACCAAGATGGGGGACTTATGAAGAAAAGACAAGAGAAGTTGATGCAATTTTGAGCAGCACAGCAACTAAGAGGAAAGTAGCTAAGGTTACTTTTGAGATACTCAGAATTCATGGAGTAACATGGGAAGACCTTGACAAAGCAAGACAAGAGAAGATTGCTTTGGGAATAAGAGCGCATCTATAGTAGAAGAAGAATCTAATTATCCTAAGATGAAAAAGGTTAAGATTGAGAAAACCAATGAACCAAAGGATAAATAGGACAAAACATATGTTATCCCTCTTGCACCCATAGAAAAAATTGATCTTACAACTCCTCCTAAGTATAAGACAATAGCTAAGGAGAAGAAAGAGAAAGGTACAAACCACCCATCTTGTGCACTACAAGAAGTCAAAGAAAAAGCACACAAGCACCTCCACAAGTAAGTTTCAAACCTAGTCTGAAAGTGTTGAGTACAAGGATAATTGAGGAAGGAAGAATTAATCAGATAGGAAAATTCTATGAGAAATACAGTGAGATTGACAAATCAAAGATTCATGGAATGATTATCAAACTTATGCTAAAGTTTAAGAAGACAGTCCTAGAACTAAAGACAGTGATTCCAGACAATGTATGGAACATTTTGGAATTCTTGAAGAGACAGGCAATTGAGGAAGATCTGAGAATAAGAGAGAAAATTCTAGATGAAAGCCTCCCAGTATGTTCTCTAGAAGAGAAAACTTTGTTTCTAGATCTGGTAAAGCCACACCTCAGAACCAAGTCTAGAACACTACATATCATGGATAAGAATTATGAGTTGATTGCAAAGGAAATAGAGAAAGCCTTTGAGAAAGTTTTTCTGAATAGGCACATGTACCCACCCACTGTGCCCACAACTCAAGTTCCCACAAAGGTAGCCAAGGAGTTAGAGACCACAAATGTACCATTTATAGGTCCTCTGGATTTAGTGCCTAATGTTGAAACACCTACAGAGGCAAAAAATTCTGCGCCTATGATAGAGACTCAAAAATATGATACAATTTTTATTGATAATGTAGAAATTGCTATGGCGGCCATAGACATTGATTTGGATAAGTTTGAAGATGCCTTTGTAAGAACACAAGAGGTTGAGACTCTATGTGGTGACACTCCTAATCAGCAAGAAGAAGTATTGATTGAGGATATAACAGATGAAAAAGAAGAAAAGGAGAAAGGAGAAGAAGAAATGAAAGAAAGTGAGAAAATAGATGAGCCATCTATTGAGACGTGAATCAGACACTAATACATTTGGGGACATTTTGTGACGGCTATGTGTCACAATTGCGACAGCTATGTGTCGCAATAGCAACACCCATAGATGTCGCTATTTTTTAGTCGCAAATTGCGACGTCTATGGGTAGCCGTCGCAATTGCGACACATATCCCGTCACAATGTGACTAAGATTTGTTAGCGGCATGGCCGTCACCCCCCCATCGCATGGCTTCGGAGGGCCGTCGCAATCGCGACGGACCTCCCAAGCAATTGCGACGGGTGCCTGCATCGCATTGCGACGGGTTGCCGTCGCAATTGCGACGCCCGTGGGTGGATTAAAAAAAAAAATTAATTTAATACATTGCTATTGAACCAAATTAATGCTTTTTTCTTTCAACAAATGAGGACAGCCACTGTAAAGACAACATGATAATGTACACTCACTGTAAGGACAGTCACAAATGAGGACATCTCAAAGTGACTGTCCCTAGTGTAATTGCCACTTGAATGTATTGCTATTCAGCCACATTAATGCTTTTCTTCTTCAACAAATGAGGATAGTCACTGTAAAGACAACATGATAATGTACACTCACTGTGAGTGTACATTATCATGTTGTCTTTACAGTGACTATCCTCATTTGTTGAAGAAGAAAAGCATTAATGTGGCTGAATAGCAATACATTCAAGTGGCAATTACACTAGGGACAGTCACTGTGAGATGTCCTCATTTGTGACTGTCCTTACAGTGAGTGTACATTATCATGTTGTCTTTACAGTGAGTGTACATTATCATGTTGTCTTTACAGTGTCAATATATGCATTATTACTTAAACTGAAGAGTACTCTAAATAATATGTCATTGTGGAGTTCTGATTGCTTCCAATTTGATATACGCTTGTTCTACTTATGTATCCAGCATCATGTAAGAAAAATTGATGCTTTTAAATAGATTCATTTAGCCATGAAATTCCTGTGCATGTTACATACAAGATTCCAAGGCCCAAAACTGATTACTCATTATAATTCATGTACAGAATGATAATCAACCACAACGAGGCATGCGTAGGTGCTGCTTAGATTTTGAGGCATCAGAAGCTCGTAGAAGAAACTTGACCAATGGCTCATGGAATGCAACAAACTTATTGCCTAAAACAGGAGCATTGGTAACCACAGATGATGGTTTTGAAAAGAACACTTCACCATCAATGTCACGTGAGGGAACTGCAATTTCTGATGGCAAGTAACTTGTAGTATATAAGAGAGATGCAGGTACAGATGCTGGGAATACATTGCTAATGAACCACATTAATGCTTTTTTCCTTCAACAAATGAGGACAGTCACTTTAAAGACAACATGATAATGTACACTCACTGTAAGGATAGTCACAAATGAGGACATCTCACAGTGACTGTCCCTTGTGTAATTGCCACTTGAATGTATTGCTATTCAGCCACATTAATGCTTTTCTTCTTCAACAAATGAGGATAGTCACTCTAAAGACAACATGATAATGTACACGGGCTGTAAGTGTACATTATCATGTTGTCTTTACAGTGACTGTCCTCCTTCAAGTGGCAATTACACAAGGGACAGTCACTGTAAAGGCAACATGATAATGTAGAGAAACGTTGTCATTTGTATTTTCAACAGTGCCGAGAGAGATTCCCTCCGCGAAATCACAGCTACAATTTCTGAGTACGTTGGGTTTATTTTTCTTTTGTCATTATTATGTAATCTGGTATTCAGCTGTTACAGAGCTAAAATACCCAGAAATGAGGACATATCTGTGTTGAATTTATTGTTAGCGGCTTTGGTTATTTAGAAGTTTAATTTTATTTGTTCATCTTTCAAGCACAAACATTTTGTGGACCGTAACATCTTCATTGTTTCAGGTATGCAATGAAATAGCCGTAACTTGCAACTACCTTCACGGTACTTGTGTACATTATCATGTTGTCTTTACAGTGACTGTCCTCATTCAAGTGGCAATTACACAAGGGACAGTCACTATGAGATGTCCTCATTTGTGACAAGGACAGTCACACATGAGGACATCTCACAGTGACTGTCCCTTGTGTAATTGCCACTTGAATGTATTGCTATTCAACCACATTTATGGGCCCGTTTGGACCATAGCACACAGTAGCATCTACAGAGAAGAATATCCCAGGTGTAACAAGTTGTAAGAATATACCAACAGTTCTAAGAAGTTCCCTAGCACATAGTAGCATCTACAGAGAAGAATATACAACATGAGGGCAGCCACTGTAAAGACAACATGATAATGTACACTCATTGTATGTGTACATTATCATGTTGTCTTTACAGTGACTGTCCTCATTCAAGTGGCAATTACAGAAGGGACAGTCATTGTGAGATGTCCTCATTTGTGACAAGGATAGTCACACATGAGGACATCTCACAGTGATCGATTGTCCCTTGTGTAATTACCACTTGAATGTATTGCTATTGAACCACATTAATGCTTTTCTTCTTCAACAAATGAGGACAGTCACTCTAAAGACAACATGATAATGTACACTCATTGTAAGGACAGTCACAAATGAGGACATCTCACAGTGACTGTCCCTTGTGTAATTGCCACTTGAATTACACAAGGGACAGTCATTGTGAGATGTCCTCATTTGTGACAAGGATAGTCACACATGAGGACATCTCACAGTGATCGATTGTCCCTTGTGTAATTGCCACTTGAATGTATTGCTATTGAACCACATTAATGCTTTTCTTCTTCAACAAATGAGGACAGTCACTCTAAAGACAACATGATAATGTACACTCACTGTAAGGACAGTCACAAATGAGGACATCTCACAGTGACTGTCCCTTGTGTGATTGCCACTTGAATGTATTGCTATTCAGCCACATTAATGCTTTTCTTCTTCAACAAATGAGGATAGTCACTCTAAAGACAACATGATAATGTACACGGGCTGTAAGTGTACATTATCATGTTGTCTTTACAGTGACTGTCCTCCTTCAAGTGGCAATTACACAAGGGACAGTCACTGTAAAGGCAACATGATAATGTAGAGAAACGTTGTCATTTGTATTTTCAACAATGCCGAGAGAGATTCCCTCCGCGAAATCACAGCTACAATTTCTGAGTACGTTGGGTTTATTTTTCTTTTGTCATTATTATGTAATCTGGTATTCAGCTGTTACAGAGCTAAAATACCCAGAAATGAGGACATATCTGTGTTGAATTTATTGTTAGCGGCTTTGGTTATTTAGAAGTTTAATTTTATTTGTTCATCTTTCAAGCACAAACGTTTTGTGGACCGTAACATCTTCATTGTTTCGGGTATGCAATGAAACAGCCGTAACTTGCAACTACCTTCACGGTACTTGTGTACATTATCATGTTGTCTTTATAGTGACTGTCCTCATTCAAGTGGCAATTACACAAGGGACAGTCACTATGAGATGTCCTCATTTGTGACAAGGACAGTCACACATGAGGACATCTCACAGTGACTGTCCCTTGTGTAATTGCCACTTGAATGTATTGCTATTCAACCACATTTATGGGCCCGTTTGGACCACAGCACACAGTAGCATCTACAGAGAAGAATATCCCAGGTGTAACAAGTTGTAAGAATATACCAACAGTTCTAAGAAGTTCCCTCGCACATAGTAGCATCTACAGAGAAGAATATACAACATGAGGGCAGCCACTCTAAAGACAACATGATAATGTACACTCATTGTATGTGTACATTATCATGTTGTCTTTACAGTGACTGTCCTCATTCAAGTGGCAATTATAGAAGGGACAGTCATTGTGAGATGTCCTCATTTGTGACAAGGATAGTCACACATGAGGACATCTCACAGTGATCGATTGTCCCTTGTGTAATTGCCACTTGAATGTATTGCTATTGAACCACATTAATGCTTTTCTTCTTCAACAAATGAGGACAGTCACTCTAAAGACAACATGATAATGTACACTCATTGTAAGGACAGTCACAAATGAGGACATCTCACAGTGACTGTCCCTTGTGTAATTGCCACTTGAATTACACAAGGGACAGTCACTGTGAGATGTCCTCATTTGTGACAAGGATAGTCACACATGATGACATCTCACAGTGATCGATTGTCCCTTGTGTAATTGCCACTTGAATGTATTGCTATTGAACCACATTAATGCTTTTCTTCTTCAACAAATGAGGACAGTCACTCTAAAGACAACATGATAATGTACACTCACTGTAAGGACAGTCACAAATGAGGACATCTCACAGTGACTGTCCCTTGTGTGATTGCCACTTGAATGTATTGCTATTCAGCCACATTAATGCTTTTCTTCTTCAACAAATGAGGATAGTCACTCTAAAGACAACATGATAATGTACACGGGCTGTAAGTGTACATTATCATGTTGCCTTTACAGTGACTGTCCTCCTTCAAGTGGCAATTACACAAGGGACAGTCACTGTAAAGGCAACATGATAATGTAGAGAAACGTTGTCATTTGTATTTTCAACAGTGCCGAGAGAGATTCCCTCCGCGAAATCACAGCTACAATTTCTGAGTACGTTGGGTTTATTTTTCTTTTGTCATTATTATGTAATCTGGTATTCAGCTGTTACAGAGCTAAAATACCCAGAAATGAGGACATATCTGTGTTGAATTTATTGTTAGCGGCTTTGGTTATTTAGAAGCTTAATTTTATTTGTTCATCTTTCAAGCACAAATGTTTTGTGGACCGTAACATCTTCATTGTTTCGCGTATGCAATGAAACAGCCGTAACTTGCAACTACCTTCACGGTACTTATGTACATTATCATGTTGTCTTTACAGTGACTGTCCTCATTCAAGTGGCAATTACACAAGGGACAGTCACTGTGAGATGTCCTCATTTGTGACAAGGACAGTCACACATGAGGACATCTCACAGTGACTGTCCCTTGTGTAATTGCCACTTGAATGTATTGCTATTCAACCACATTTATGGGCCCGTTTGGACCACAGCACACAGTAGCATCTACAGAGAAGAATATCCCAGGTGTAACAAGTTGTAAGAATATACCAACAGTTCTAAGAAGTTCCCTAGCACATAGTAGCATCTACAGAGAAGAATATACAACATGAGGGCAGCCACTCTAAAGACAACATGATAATGTACACTCATTGTATGTGTACATTATCATGTTGTCTTTACAGTGACTGTCCTCATTCAAGTGGCAATTACAGAAGGGACAGTCATTGTGAGATGTCCTCATTTGTGACAAGGATAGTCACACATGAGGACATCTCACAGTGATCGATTGTCCCTTCTGTAATTGCCACTTGAATGTATTGCTATTGAACCACATTAATGCTTTTCTTCTTCAACAAATGAGGACAGTCACTCTAAAGACAACATGATAATGTACACTCATTGTAAGGACAGTCACAAATGAGGACATCTCACAGTGACTGTCCCTTGTGTAATTGCCACTTGAATTACACAAGGGACAGTCATTGTGAGATGTCCTCATTTGTGACAAGGATAGTCACACATGAGGACATCTCACAGTGATCGATTGTCCCTTGTGTAATTGCCACTTGAATGTATTGCTATTGAACCACATTAATGCTTTTCTTCTTCAACAAATGAGGACAGTCACTCTAAAGACAACATGATAATGTACACTCATTGTAAGGACAGTCACAAATGAGGACATCTCACAGTGACTGTCCCTTGTGTGATTGCCACTTGAATGTATTGCTATTCAACCACATTAATGCTTTTCTTCTTCAACAAATGAGGATAGTCACTCTAAAGACAACATGATAATGTACACAGGCTGTAAGTGTACATTATCATGTTGTCTTTACAGTGACTGTCCTCCTTCAAGTGGCAATTACACAAGGGACAGTCACTGTAAAGGCAACATGATAATGTAGAAAAACGTTGTCATTTGTATTTTCAACAGTGCCGAGAGAGATTCCCTCCGCGAAATCACAGCTACAATTTTTGAGTACGTTGGGTTTATTTTTCTTTTGTCATTATTATGTAATCTGGTATTCAGCTGTTACAGAGCTAAAATACCCAGAAATGAGGACATATCTGTGTTGAATTTATTGTTAGTGGCTTTGGTTATTTAGAAGTTTAATTTTATTTGTTCATCTTTCAAGCACAAAGGTTTTGTGGACCGTAACATCTTCATTGTTTCGGGTATGCAATGAAATAGCCATAACTTGCAACTACCTTCACGGTACTTGTGTACATTATCATGTTGTCTTTACAGTGACTGTCCTCATTCAAGTGGCAATTACACAAGGGACAGTCACTATGAGATGTCCTCATTTGTGACAAGGACAGTCACACATGAGGACATCTCACAGTGACTGTCCCTTGTGTAATTGCCACTTGAATGTATTGCTATTCAACCACATTTATGGGCCCGTTTGGACCCCAGCACACAGTAGCATCTACAGAGAAGAATATCCCAGGTGTAACAAGTTGTAAGAATATACCAACAGTTCTAAGAAGTTCCCTAGCACATAGTAGCATCTACAGAGAAGAATATACAACATGAGGGCAGCCACTGTAAAGACAACATGATAATGTACACTCATTGTATGTGTACATTATCATGTTGTCTTTACAGTGACTGTCCTCATTCAAGTGGAAATTACACAAGGGACAGTCACTGTGAGATGTCCTCATTTGTGACAAGGACAGTCACACATGAGGACATCTCACAGTGACTGTCCCTTGTGTAATTTCCACTTGAATGTATTGCTATTCAACCACATTTATGGGCCCGTTTGGACCGCGGCACATAGTAGCATCTACAGAGAAGAATATCCCAGGTGTAACAAGTTGTAAGAATATACCAACAGTTCTAAGAAGTTCCCTAGCACATAGTAGCATCTACAGAGAAGAATATGGGTCAACGAGGTTGACTTCAAAGCCATGCAATCTAATGGTAATAGTAATATCATAATTTGACATACTATCAAAAATACTTCCTAAATAGACTATTCAATCTTATAAGAGATGGATTCATGAGAACTATTATTTATGAAATATGAGTCAATGACTTTAATTAAAAAAATTACACAATCTAATTCTTGTAAAAATATCAAAATTTGACACATTGAAAATACCTTCCAAAAGTATCGTTAATTGATTAATATGAATCACTACTCATGAAATATAATTTTATAAACCTAATCTAAAAACTACACAATAAAAATCTTAATAGCAATATTGTAAGAAACTATTCCCAAAAGCAAGCCTAATAAAATTTGATGAAAATAATTTTTGTTTCACTCAACTTTGACATTCACAACTTCCTCTTTTATTATAATAAGAAAAAAAATGTCTTTTTAGATATACCTCATGAACCATACTCGAATAATCTATCATTTTTCTTCTCAAAAACATATTTGCAGAGCCTGCTTCTTTTACTTGTTTGTACTTTTATCTCTCTGATGGAAAGGGTTCCTTCAGGACACATTTTTCCAAGTTCACTGCTTGAGATATTTGAGGAGGGTTCCCCTGCTTGAGTATCCATCCAACCCATATTCGAGTAGTTCTACAATTGCACAGTCTAAATTAATAATACTGACAATTGAATGACGAATGATGATACATAGAATTGATATAAACTAATCCTAAAAACACTAAAACATTATTAATATATTTATATTTCATAAATAAAATTGATATAAAAGATTTGGAAAGATACATTAAAAAATAGAAAAATAGTAATTTATAATAGAAGGAAACTTAAATTGCTATTTAAAAAAAAAACAAGAGTCTTAAATCTTATCATTTTGTTTCATTATCATCCATAAGTACACACCTCTAGCATAATAATTATATTTTACCACCCATAAAATGAAAAAAAGATTTTCACAAGAGAAATTGAAGCTAGATTATAAAAATGAACCATCTTATTGGAAACTGGAACTGTTATCATACCCAAAAGGACTACAAAATTTCACCTTATCATACCCAGATTGTTGCTTTGCCTGGCGGAGGGAAATTTGATCAGTAAAATTGACACAGAGTATGTTGTCTCCATTGTCATGCTGGATAACAAAACACCAACTTTAATGGGCATGTACTATCCCTTGTGTAATTGCCACTTGAATGCATTGCTATTTGATGGAGGGGCATCCCTAATGCAAGCCAAAGACACCATGATTGAAGGAAGTTGCCATGAAGCCAAGGAGTCAAATCCTATCAATTGGAACATAAGATTTTCACCTTGGAGCTTTGAAGGATTGACTGGTGAAAGGTCCTTTTGATTGACAAATCAGAGTCTTTTTGAATGACAAATCAGAGTCTTTTTGAATGACAATAAATTAGAATAGGAGTTTTAGATGTTTTCTTGGTTTGTAATAAATATTAAGGATTGATTTTATCTCCTTATAAACATCCACTTGTTGGACACAAGACCCCTTGATGACTTATAAACCTTGGGCATCTTTTGAGTCCTTGGATGAAATGAGCATAGTAAGTGTTTATTAGGTGTCTTTTAGATGTTGTTAAGAAGTTTGAAGGTCCAAAATAACTTTAATAAGGTTCCTAAAGTTTCACAACACATTTTTAACCTTCTCGGCAAAGTTGTTTGCAAAGTTGTAATGCAACTTTAAAAGTTGCTTAGCAAAGTTGACATTTGTTGGATAAACTGTTCTAACCACCTAGATGGTTGAACCAACGTTTGGAGAGCCTATTTTAGGCTTCAAATTTTCGAAGACAGACAGAGAACCAGTATTGTAATCATTTTGCTTTCATAAAAAATAAAAATAACCCTATTTTAGTGCATTTCTGGTGAAAAACAAACTCTGTACGGCTGTACGGATGGTGGTTGGATGATAAAATTTGCCTAGAAGTTGTAATAGTGACATCTGATGCTTTGGAAGTTGGTTTGATTGATTCTCTTTGTTTTATATCTAAGTTATTTCAAATTTTCTGTGCATTGTTTACAAACCCTCATTTTCAGGGTTTGACTGATGTAAAGACCTTAACTCACGTTTCAACCATTGGAATTCCTTCTTCCTTGGTGGAATGAGAGTTAAGGATGTATATTTGTATATTCTAAAAGCCCTGACTACTCTGCATCACTATTGAACCACATTAATGCTTTTTTCCTTCAACAAATGAGGACAGTCACTGTAAAGACAACATGATAATGTACACTCACTGTAAGGATAGTCACAAATGAGGAAATCTCAGAGTGATTATCCCTTGTGTAATTTCCGCTTGAATACATTGCTATTGAACCACATTAATGCTTTTTTCCTTCAAGTGGCAATTACACAAGGGACAGTCACTGTGAGATGTCCTCATTTGTGACAAGGACAATCACACATGAGGACATCTCACAGTGACTATCCCTTGTGTAATTGCCACTTGAATGTATTGCTATTCAACCACATTTATGGGCCTGTTTGGACCACGGCACACAATAGCATCTACAGAGAAGAATATCCCAGGTGTAACAAGTTGTAAGAATATACCAACAGTTCTAAGAAGTTCCCTAGCACATAGTAGCATCTACAAAGAAGAATATACAACATGAGGGCAGCCACTGTAAAGACAACATGATAATGTACACTCATTGTATGTGTACATTATCATGTTGTCTTTACAGTGATTGTCCTCATTCAAGTGGCAATTACAGAAGGGACAGTCATTGTGAGATGTCCTCATTTGTGACAAGGATAGTCACACATGAGGACATCTCACAGTGATCGATTGTCCCTTGTGTAATTGCCACTTGAATGTATTGCTATTGAACCACATTAATGCTTTTCTTCTTCAACAAATGAGGACAGTCACTCTAAAGACAACATGATAATGTACACTCATTGTAAGGACAGTCACAAATGAGGACATCTCACAGTGACTGTCCCTTGTGTAATTGCCACTTGAATTACACAAGGGACAGTCATTGTGAGATGTCCTCATTTGTGACAAGGATAGTCACACATGAGGACATCTCACAGTGATCGATTGTCCCTTGTGTAATTGCCACTTGAATGTATTGCTATTGAACCACATTAATGCTTTTCTTCTTCAACAAATGAGGACAGTCACTCTAAAGACAACATGATAATGTACACTCACTGTAAGGACAGTCACAAATGAGGACATCTCACAGTGACTGTCCCTTGTGTGATTGCCACTTGAATGTATTGCTATTCAGCCACATTAATGCTTTTCTTCTTCAACAAATGAGGATAGTCACTCTAAAGACAACATGATAATGTACACGGGCTGTAAGTGTACATTATCATGTTGTCTTTACAGTGACTGTCCTCCTTCAAGTGGCAATTACACAAGGGATTTGTGTTTTCATTTGTATTTTCAACAGCGTCGTAACCCTCCGCGAAATCACATCGGGATATAAGGGCAAAACAAACAAGAACGTTGTCATTTGTATTTTCAACAGCGCCGAGAGAGATAAACAAACTTAAAACTCAGACTTAAGAAAGATGAAGGCAATGCTTCAAAAGGCCGATGCCCTAAATATGGGAAAACACAATACCACCATTAAACGATGCCCTAGTCACCGTATCAATGCTGCCAGCTCCGTACCAGTATGCTGACTGCTCACTTTCATCCTGTGATAAAGGTAACTTCATTAATCATACTTGAAATGGCAGCATACGAACTAAAGCTGATGAACATTTATAAACTAAAAGTTTAAAACTACAGATTACAAATGTAGTAGTTTCATACGAAAAGAACTTGATGTCTGAAATTTACCATTAGAAGTATCCAAAGGAATACCACAGTACTGTTGCACTTGGAGAATCGGAGATGATCTACACAGCAAGGTTCAACAGCTGTAAGGACTGTTACACCATCTTTAGCATTTGAATACATTTTCTCCTTGGCTTCTGGTGGATCCTCAAAGACCCCCAATGACGTTTTCCCTACAATTATCAATTGTTTGTCAGTATGAGATATTAATAAATAAACATTAATCACAATATTAGGCAAACAATGTTCTTGATGTCTGAATCTAAATCACAGAAAGCTCTAATAAAGCAGTTCTCAGTTTCACATTAAACTAAGTTTCAATTTCAAATGGTTATAATAATTTTTGCAAGTTATAAGTAGCTGGTTACAGTATATGACATAAAAAGAAAAAAAATCATTTCTATTCTTTTCTTCTTTTTCTCTTTCAACGAAGCTTTTGCACCACACAAATGCATACCAAGAATTTCTCAGGAGGTTTCAAGACCATTGCATACCAAACTTCTTCTCTGTAGATGCTACTGTGTGTCGTGGTCCAAACGGGTCCAAATAGACCTAGTGACTCTAGTAGGTCTCCAAAACCTGTTCTGCAGCAATAACTCTTCAATTTGACAAAGGACCTTATGAACTTATATGTTTTTTGAGTACCCTTTTTGATGTTCTAACAATCCTCCAACTCCCAGACCTTGACTCCACTCCAGCATATCAATGTCCTTATTGAGTCTGCAGACCTAATGCATGCCTTTGGGTGTGGGTTCCAAAACAAGGCATTGAAAATGGGTGCATGAAACCAAGATCAAAGTTTGAAGATGTCCACCATGCTCTAAAGATCTAGATTCAACAAGGTTTGAGGTCCTTTACTTGCCGCTACCCTCTGATCTTGCATAATCCATCAACTCCTAGTCAAGAACATTGAGATTCTTGACCTAGGGCTTGCTCTTGAAATTCTCTGGCTTAGTATCCTGTTCCAAAGCTTTTAAAATATGAAAATAAACCCCCTTAACTTGCATTTTACAAAGAACAGAGGATATCCTATGGTTTATTTGCAAGTTAAGGCCATTTGAATGCAATAACCCAAAAAATGAGGGTTTGACAGAACAACAGATAAGAAAAAGGAATAACTTTGATATAAGGTGTCTTGAATCTACCAAATAAACTCTCAAAGCATAAGATATAAATACTCTAACTTCCACACTGGTCTGCCCTCCCTTTCACATCCATACACTGTACAGTGCTTGAAGGAAATGCACAAAAAAGGCTCTGAAATAGTGGCTCTATCTGACAGAGAGTCCATGCTAGGCTTCATGACTAACCTAGAGCACATTCCTTGTTATGGAGGAAGTTTGAATGGTGAAGAACTTATGGAATGGATAGAGGACCTAGATAACCATTTTGACTACAAGTATCTTATTAATAACCATTTTGACTACAAGTATCTTATGGATAGAGGACCTTGATAACCATTTTGACTCATTTAGTATCTTATTGAGCTTCACTTTGTTTTGAGAATATAGTTTAATATTCTCTACTAAACAGGGCCAACCACGTGAAGGTGGAAGCTCATTTGGCCCCACCCCCCTCCCCCTAACATCACTCTACATTCCCCGTTAACATCTAACATTCATTCATTCTTTCAATTATTAATAAAATGTAACATTCAATCAATATCACATGATAACATTCATTAACACATTAGATTCATTAACACACAACATTCATCAATATGAAAATAAACACATAATTCATGAACATTCATTAGCACATAATTAAATTCATTGAGACATAAAATTCAGTCATTATCAATTAAGGTATTTAGATGACAATCATTTCTTTTTTCTCTTTCTAATTTTTTTTTCTATGTAAGCTCTAAGAGGAGCATCAGTGTTATCATCAATACCCCCCTCATCAGTTGTTTTGTTCTTTATTCTTGATGATCTCAAATTCCTATGCTGCTGCAAAGGGGGGTCCTCTACAATAACAAATAAAAGAGTTAAATTTAAAATATTTAATTATAATTGTTACAAGTATTTAATTATTTTAAAGAACATAACTGTGGCGCTCTTTAATTACCTGATCTGGCCACATCATTTTTTCTAGACTCAACCTCAACATGCTCATGAGCACCGACCCCTCGATCCTCTACAGTTGCTATACAAAATGTTGCATTAATCCAAACACCAATTGTAATTACATATAAAAATTTTAATAGCAAATGTATACCTCCACCACTAGGATGCACATCATGCGAACCTTCATTATGCATAGATTGTGTAGAAGGATTGTCAGGCTGCATTCCAATATCCTACACATTGTTATCATTGCTTTCTTAAAACAGATATACTCACTTTATATTAGAACTTAACATCAAATAGACTAATTGGTAAAGTATTCAATTTGAAATAAATTTTATTTAGCTTATTTACCTGTGGCTCAGATGCATCATTATTTGAACCTTGCACACTGATTTCAGCTCGTAGCCATTCATCCACGGCTCTATAGCCTTGTTGGAAGCCAATTCTCTTGTCCTCTTCTGTGAGGCATCTATTGAACTCTGACCCCTACATTTTTTCTTGGTATGGTGAATTTTACTTGCATTGTTTGATCAAAAAAAATTTCCTTGCAATATATAAAAAAATTGATACAAGTTTTCATTTACTAATACTTACAACTCGTGCTTGAAGTTTGGAAAAACCACCAGAGCCGAGCTTGTGTGTCCCGTGCTTTTCTAATCTTGCCTTTGTTGCCTTTGATGTGTCAGGCAATCTATGAAAAGTTTGAAATATGTTAGAGACCAGTATAGGAAAAATTTAGAGGTTAATTAGTACATAATTACATTCTCAAAAGTATCACATACCTTGCTCTACTCTCTACTGGCGTAATTCCTTTTTTCATGTCGGCTTTATACTTTCCATCCAAAATCAAACCCTGCCACTCAGCCTCAAGAACACAGGGCGGACACTCGTGCCTTGGGTTAACCTCTAAATATTTCCTGTACTGGTCCCTAATATACTTCAAACATAAACCAGCTCTTTCAAGGAGCTTGTTTCTCTCGAATGCATGAGGTCCAAAAAGCTGGGTCATACTATGTACAAGATCATCCTTCAACTTTTTATCTTGGTTATTCCACCTTTTAAGTAAAAAAAAACATGTTAGACTCATAAATGAAGAGAAGCTACCTTTAATATAGTTCAAGAAATTGATGAAAAGGAAAACTATTCTAGCAATGATATGAAATCAAAATAGTGCTTTGGGGTTTTAGTTAGGATATGATGTTCCACCATGTACGTATGGTGGGCCCGAATATCCGCAAACACTCGTCACCAAGTTTTCGCCAAAAAATATCATTCCCTACAAAATAATCATGGGATCATTAGTTGATGAAGAGTGATCAAAAACTAAATTACTATTATATCACTATAGAATAATAATAACTTTAAAGTACCTGGAAGTTTGGATACTTTTAAGGGAACACCTTCATCATCGCTGATGATCAATACGCAATCCTTCACCGTTCCCATACTAGGAACACGGGAACATCCAGGAAATGATGTTGCATCGGGACTTGTTGCATCTCCTATTGCAAAAAATGAAAACCATTATCAAATGCCTCCAAGAAATAATACTTCAAGGGAAATAAATTGGTGCAGAGCACCCATGGCACAAACACAATCAAGGGATCTACATCGTAAACACATAACACTTAAACACATAACAAAAGAGAGAAAAAGAGGGATTTGTGTACCAGTAGATGGTGCAACAGTTGGTGCATTTAGGCTGTGTGTTGTTGACATGGTAGTCAGCAAGACATTTGTGGCTGTCCTGGATGGAGGCGGCGTTGTCATATCATCATGGAAAGGAGCTGAAGAAGAAAATTGTTAGAGCATGCATAAATATAGAACGTGTGGACTAGCATGGACAAGATTGTTAGAGCATTAAAAAAAAAGATTGTTCGAGCATGTATTGTCAATAATTATGATCATTCCTATATATATTCAGTGGAAAACACAAGTGGGGAATGGAACATGTGATCTACCTGAACCACTTGCAATACCGGCCTCATCATGGGAATGGGGTTCAAAATTACGCAAATAACTCTGTAAAGACAATGCATCCATATTTTAATTAATGTCATAAAAGAGCATAACATAAAAACCATTATTGAACTCTTGTAATAATTAAAAATTTCATTAATACTTACTTTAAATTTTTCAGAAGTGCACAACAACTCAGCTGCCCTGTCTTTTATTTCCTGAGTCTGAGGATGTATGGATACCAAATGTAGAAGTTCTTTCCCAATTTTCTTTAGCAGCTTTTTAATGGAACCGATCGGGTCATCGGTCTCTGCTAAATCAATAAAAAAAGGGTCCACAAGGGGGGACTCCTGAGGGACTGCAGGTTGCTTTCCCTCTTTCCGACCACCGGCCCTCTGTGACAACAATAGTATTAGTATTATCAAAATTACTCCAAAACAATGAAGAAAATAACATTAAAAAAAATAACATTTTGCTTCTATCTAGTTTGCACAATTACAATGAGTTTTACCTGCTCATGTGTAGATGAGCTAGGAATATCGTCACCATCACCTTCGGGTGGTTGCTCCATATTGTGCCCCTATGTCAAAGATCAAGTATAAAAATGTTAGCCAAAAATTTAATAACTAAATGGTATGTTGGAGTCATTGATTAGAAGTTGGTTTAATAGTATGTACCACCCCCATGATAGTAGCCTCGTTTGTATCTATGCGGTTCAAATTGTAATCAATAAGCAGCTCTTCCCCTGCACGTATTGATTTTATCGCACAGATGAATACACGATTTCCCTCGCGCGCCTCAAATATGCAATTGGGTTGCTTTATAGTTGACCCAGGTCGTGTACTATTTATAAAACCCGCAATATTCCCTGTTGCTTTTGGCCTTCCATCAATGTATATAGCCACACTTTTACTTTGATTATTGTCTTGCTGTTGTATATAATTTGCCGAGAGTGCATACCTACCCATACTTTTTTTATATTGAACAATATGCATCCAACTTTTGTAATCGTAACATGGTCCAACATACTCCATCAATTCAGAAACTTTGTTGTAAGACACCTTTATGCCATCCATAGAAAATAGGCCCAAACCATGTAATGATGATGGTGCTATGCGATATATCCTCTCATTAACACAAAAATCAGTGTTTATTGGAGGAAGTTCCTTGGGTACCCAATGTTTCTGTAGATGTTGGTACCTCAAGGGCACCTCGATGTCGCCTTTCGTCTCATCATCATAAGAACATGACCCCCCTTGAGCAAGGAAAAATTTCATGTGTTTATTAAATTTCCTTCTAGTCCTTTGACCTCTAGTTAATCTCCCTATTCTAGATAAACTGCATGTCTCACTTTCCTCTTCTATTCCTATATTTCCCTCACTCGAGGAAGACACTTCTGACAAATACCTATTTGCTGGTACCTACAAATGGGAGAGATCTTAGAAGACATCAATCTTACTATTGATAAGTGTATTAAATAGACTTTCTATAAGGTGTATTGACTTATACCTGTCGATCCATGAGACTGTGCGGGATGCTCTTGAAAGGGGTTCAATTTCCTGCAAATGTAATTCAATTATCGTGAGCATAATCACATCATAATCATAATCACATCCATCATAAGCATCACATAAAAATTAAAAACATTAAAACGTACACATTATAACACTTATAGCTTTTAAATAGATAATGAATAAACTATGTAACCATTTAAGACAAATATATTTCTATCAAGAAATGAATATTAAATACATTAAGGATTGATGGCATACCTTTAAATTTCATCATCATCATCCTCATCATCATCATCATCATCATCATCATCATCATCATCATCCTCATCATCGTCGTCATCATCATCATCCTCGTCGTCGTCGTTGTCGTCGTTGTCGTCATCATCAACATCATCATCATCAACATCAACATCATCTTCATCATCATCATCAGTAGCAGCATCATCTTCTTCTTCTTCTTCATGAAAATTTGTCTCAGGAACATCATCCAATAATTGTCGATCGTGATCATCATCTACATCATCTTCTACTTCTTCGGTATCTTCTTCTTCCATCGCATTATACTTTATCGGCCTTCCTCTCGGTTCATGTCTAACAACAAATGACCAACCCGGTTTATGTGAAACCTCTGAGTAAAATACCTGCTCACATTGGCTTGGAAGAACATAGGGCTCATCCCCAACTGGCTCAAATGACCTTGTATTAACCATTGTAAATCCATTATCATGTTCAATAATAGTTCTATTAGGATCATTTGGATTAAGTCATAGCCTGTACCATTTGACAACGAAGAGTACTAATTTGAAGGAACTAAAGTCGCACTCAAGTATATCATCCAAAATGCCATAGTATTGATTTTTAGACTCTTGAGGATCTAAGTCATTTCTAGATGAAATATTAGTCACTTGAAAGACTGTAGTTATTCCAGAATCACAAGTTTTCTTCGTGTCATCCAACACTTTGACGCGAAATTTTTGACCATTACAGAACATACCCTTGTGGTGTTTAACCTGTAATAATATGTGAAACATGTCAAAATTATTATATCGTGACTTGATAAACATACGGGTGATTAATAATTTTGTACGTACCTGGAAATCTCTTAAACCATATGCTAAATCTATTTCCCTTTGCGTAACATTAGAATCTCCATTACGATGAGCTTCTTTAACCAATGAAGATACACCTTCCCATGTTAATGTGTGACCAGAATGTTGACATCGTTCAATCCATACCATCATCCAATCAAGATTGTTTGCAATATACAAATGTAGTGCATCCCACTCTCGAGCAACTGTAGAAAAAAAAAATAGACGACTTACAACCGATTTATTTTGAAGATTAAGAAATAATTTATTACAATAAAATCTTATAATTTATTACCTGTCACTTTCCTCAATCTACCTTTCCCCATCAAGTACTCCCCTTTGAATTTTTTAAAAGGGTCGAGATCCCAAATGCGATCTACATGGATATTTGAAGCAAACTTAGGAAGATATTCAGTAATGTACACCATAGTCTGGTGTACCATGTATCCCTCTACCATAGAACCCTCAGGATGTGCTCTTTGTCGAACCAAAGCCTTCAAAGATTTCAAGTGCCTCTCAACCATCCACATTGACCTAGTGTGTGCAGGTCCACACAATTCAATCTCCTCAACTTGGTGTATGAGGTAGTGTTCTTGTGCATTGAAAAAAGTTGGAGGTAGACAGTTTTGCATTTCACACAATAAATGAGGAATTCTTCTCTTCCAATAGTTTATATCTTCTTTATGGATTTCTTTAGATGACAACCACCTACATTAAGAGATTCAAGTCACAAAAAATATATAAATACGAGACTTTACTAAATAATATACAATAGATTACATAGCAAGAAAAACAAATCGTGAATATAATAAATATATACAACAAATTGAACAGATATTACTGCTTACCTCATGTATTTTCCAAGATCATATATCACTTGTTTGATGTTATTGTTGAAGTGCTCTGGGAGAGATAGAGGTAGCACGTACTGCAGTAATTATAAACCAATCATTTCATTATTTTCTAACATAACATAATGAATAGTACACGTAGTTTATGAATATATTGTAAATACAGAAGAACATAACTTACCTTGATGAAAGTATGCCAATCATGCGTTTTGAGCCCTGGCCCAAATTCACTTTTCTTTGATATGAGATTGCTTATGTTCCCAGCAAATCCTGTGGGAAATCAAATTTTTCATATGACTTCTTTTATGGCATCACTTTGCTGCTCCGTTAATAACCAAGGAAGGGCACTTATATTAATCTGATCTCTATTGCTATTTGAGTGAATGAAATTCTTCAGTGCATGATTGGATTCATGAATGTCATTACAAATTTTGACAATTTTTTCTTTGTCACGCCTTCCATCCAGTATTTTCCACAATGTCTCTGTTATATTCTTTCCAACATGCATAAGATCAAACAAATGCACAATTTGTAGGTCCTCGTAGTAGGGCAACCTACTAAATTGTCTGGGATAGCTTTTTAGTCCCTTTGGAAGGTTGTCAGTAGTGCCTTGACGACCTTCACAATCATCAATTACATAATTAGTAAACAAAAATCATAATAGAAATATATAAATTACAAACATAAACCATTAAGTGGAACGACATTACCTCGACTATTAATTCTATTATATTCCAACTTCCATAGGCGAGGTGTCATTCTTCGTGGCTTTGATGTAGTCTCTTCTTTCCCATTGAAAAGATGTTTTTCCATACTTCGATACTTATGATTCCTGTGGAGGAAGTGTCTGTACTCATCAAACACATGCTTTCCTAAACTTTTTGAATGACGAGATTTCATCTTTGGACCACAAACTGGACATGCAAATTTTCCCTTTGTTTGAAGACCTACAAGATAATGATATAATTGGATTATTAAATATGTTGATTTTTATAATTAGAATTATCATGCGCAACTTGAATTCACTATAACATACCACAAAAATGTGTTAGCCCTGGGGCATCATGTATTGTCCATACAAGTATTGCATGGAATTGAAATTGTCTTTGTCCTATTGGTCTAGACATGTCATACATAGTGACACCGTTCCATAACTCCACCAACTCGTCAATAAGAGGCTCAATATATACATTCATATCTTTAACTTGATATTTACCTACTTGAATGAACAGTAACATTACATAATTATTGTGACCATTTTACTGTAAGATTTGTAAGTACATGTAAATTAATAACTATCAAATGATAAAATACCTGGAACAATCATTGCCAACATAATGTGCTCCCTCTTTATTGACATCCACGGAGGAATGTTATTGTTGATAACAAAAACAGGCCACACCGAGCAAACAGATCTCATCTCTCCAAATGGATTGACACCATCCGTTGCCAATGAAAGCCTGAGATTACGAGGTTCTTCTTTGAAGTGTTGCCACTTTTCCTCTATGTGCATAAATGTCAAACCATCCGTAGGGATTCGAATAATGTCATCTCGACTTCTATTGCGTGCATGGTAATCCATAAATTGTGCCAAGCTAGTACACCTGAATAATTGTCACATCCGTGGAATAATGGGGATGTAACGAAGAACCTTGTGAGGCACCTTTTTTGTTATTCGATCTGTTTGATATCTACTCGTATGACATACAGGGCATTGTGTTACAAATTCATGTTCTTTATAATATATAATATGATCATTGGGACAAGCATGTATTGCTTGATACTCCATTCCAATATCTTTCATAATAGCAGATAATTCTCGATATGAGCAAGGAAGAATATTTGATGGTGGTAACAAAAACTTGCCTATCAATCTACAGCAAAAAATATAAGTTGTTAATATAAACAATATTAGTGGTACATTATTCACCCTTTGTTAACTATAAAGACATATATGACATACCTTAACATACGTGACATTGTTATGTTGGATAAACCATTCATAACCTTCAAGTTCAACAACAACAATACAGCAGAGAGAAGAGTTGTTTGGGAGTCTTTGTATAGGGGCTCGTATGCCTTCTCAAGTAGAGGTACATCAAGGCTATCATCATCATCATGATCAGATCCGCTTGGACTAAATGTGTCATGGATCAATGTATTTATACCATCATCTTCAATTGTGTTTTCTGGTGCATGATCGTCATCTTCCATGGGATCATTATCTTCACCTTGGCTATTCGCACCCCCATGTTCCTCCATATCATGTACTTCCCTGGGGAGATCAACCTATATAAAATTAATTAACATAAATAAACCATGATCTTCAACTCATCATCAAGTGATTTCATATGTATATAAATTGTTAAAATGATATAATGAACAACTTACCAGTGGATGATAGTCATGCCCCCCTTCAATGTGACCATTCTCCCTACAATGTCTCTTAACTGTTTTGATTAGCAATCTTCTACGGTTTAAGCCCTTACAAATTTTGCAGGGACAATAACATTTTCCATCACCTTTTCTTTTCAAGTTAGACCACAATCTAGCGATTGTCTCCCTATTTTGTTCTTCACTTATATTATCTGACATGATCGTTCTTCACAGGAAGCAAAAATTGGGCTATGAAAACTTCGGTCTACAACTTTCAGTGACTAAGCAAAATTGTCAAAAGTACACAAATCTTCTTAGACCTAGTTAAATCCTTTAATATTTTAAAAGTCTAGTTAAAATATACATTAGATTAAAAAATATACAATTTTCATGCCTGAGCGCGCGGCTACGACTAGTGCAATGGTCTTCTTGCTTAGCTCTAGAAGCTCTCTAGCAATCAAAACATATAAGCTACAAGGCCTAACAGCAATTTCAAAACATATAAGCTACAAGGCAAGACATATTACATGACATGGCAAAAGGATTAAAATATACATTAGATTAAAAAATATACAATTTTCAAACCTGAGCGCGCGGCTATAACTTGTGCAATGGTCTTCTTGCTTAGCTTTAGAAGCTCTCCAGAAATCAAAACATATAAGCTACAAGGCCTAATAGCAATTTCAAAACAAGGGTCATCAAAAGAACCAAAAACAATGTGTGCAAACAATACCTTGTGAAGTGGTATAGACAATTAGAAGATGCTACTATGTGCTAGGGAACTTCTTAGAACTGTTGGTATATTCTTACAACTTGTTACACCTGGGATATTCTTCTCTGTAGATGCTACTATGTGCCGTGGTCCAAACGGGCCCATAAATGTGGTTGAATAGCAATACATTCAAGTGGCTTACACAAGGGACAGTCACTGTGAGATATCCTCATGTGTGACTGTCCTTGTCACAAATGAGGACATCTCACAGTGACTATCCCTTGTGTAATTGCCACTTGAATGAGGTTAGTCACTGTAAAGACAACATGATAATGTACACATACAATGAGTGTACATTATCATGTTGTCTTTACAGTGGCTGCCCTCATGTTGTATATTCT
The DNA here is from genome assembly GCA_027943335.1 of Chamaecyparis obtusa. Classification (NCBI taxonomy): domain Eukaryota; kingdom Viridiplantae; phylum Streptophyta; class Pinopsida; order Cupressales; family Cupressaceae; genus Chamaecyparis; species Chamaecyparis obtusa. Next base: position 578,889 of record BSBK01005883.1, read on the forward strand.
TCTCTGTAGATGCTACTACGTGCTAGGGAACTTCTTAGAACTGTTGGTATATTCTTACAACTTGTTACACCTGGGATATTCTTCTCTGTAGATGCTACTGTGTGTCGTGGTCCAAACAGGCCCATAAATGTGGTTGAATAGCAATACATTCAAGTGGCAATTACACAAGGGACAGTCACTGTGAGATGTCCTCATGTGTGACTGTCCTTGTCACAAATGAGGACATCTCACAGTGACTGTCCCTTGTGTAATTAAGTATTGTGGGGAAGCATTCTAAATAACCAAAGCCGCTAACAATAAATTCAACACAGATATGTCCTCATTTCTAGGTATTTTAGCTCTCTAACAGCTGAATACCAGATTAAATAATAATGACAAAAGAAAAATAAACCCAACGTACTCAGAAATTGTAGCTATGATTTTGCGGAGGGAATCTCTCTCGGCGCTGTTGAAAACACAAATGACAACCCGCTTGATTTTGCGGAGGGAATCTCTCTCAGTGCTGTTCAAAACACAAATGACAACCCGCTTTGTTCAAAACACAAATGATAACCCGCTTGATTTCGCGGAGGGAATCTCTCTCGGCGCTGTTGAAAACACAAATGACAACGTTCCTTTTTTTTTTGCACTTATATCCCGACCAACATAAGGTCCATTTGTAATACAACATGATAATGTACACTTACAGTGAGTGTACATTATCATGTTGTCCTTAGAGTGACTATCCTCATTTGTTGAAGAAGAAAAGCATTAATGTGGCTGAATAGCAATACATTCAAGTGGCAATTACACAAGGGACAGTCACTATGAGATGTCCTCATTTGTGACTGTCCTTACAGTGAGTGTACATTATCATGGTGTCTTTAGAGTGACTGTCCTCATTTGTTGAAGAAGAAAAGCATTAATTTGGTTCAATAGCAATACATTCAAGTGGCAATTACACAAGGGACAATCACTGTGAGATGTCCTCATGTGTGACTGTCCTTGTCACAAATGAGGACATCTCACAATGACTATCCCTTGTGTAATTCAAGTGGCAATTACACAAGGGACAGTCACTGTGAGATGTCCTCATTTGTGACTGTCCTTACAATGAGTGTACATTATCATGTTGTCTTTAGAGTGACTGTCCTCATTTGTTGAAGAAGAAAAGCATTAATGTGGTTCAATAGCAATACATTCAAGTGGCAATTACACAAGGGACAATGTCATGAGCCGTGACATATTGAACTTAGTATAATAATAAAATGATTAGATGATATATAATAATCTATTATTAACGGTATATAACAATAATATATAATTATTATCAAAAGATAATAATAATATATAGTTAGCATAATAAGTAATATGTTAATTAAATAATATTAAAATATTAATAAATAATATAATTAGGATTATAATTATAATATAAATTAATAATAAATAATTATTAATAAATTATATATATTATATTATAATAATATATTAAGTAATAATATTAAATCAATTATTGATATAATAATTTTAATATATAAATAATATTAATAAACCTCTCAATATAAAACAATATGTTATCACTATAATAATATTTATTATAATATTATTAATATTACTAACATCATTAATTATAATATTTAATAATAACAATAACATTAATAATAATAATAATAATAACGTTTAAAGCAATATCGAATATCTGTAATCGATATACATCTACATTAAACATTTGCATTATCTATCACGATGAGGAATGAAGAAGTGATACAACAATCACTAGTCATTACACATCGATACCATGAGAGGATGATTAATGAACCAAATACTATGAAGTCAAGATCAACATGATATGAATAAGGGATAGGTCGCTATGTGTTTCAGAAGATGTATTGATAAGCAAGAAGGATAACCATTCATATATTATAAATAATCATTAATTGCACAAGTTTAGACAATGACATATCCGATAAAGCAATATCAAACATGAAGACCCGCTAGCAAATATGCACCATCACTTCCTATGTTATCATGACAATAACATAAACTAGATTGAATTCTACTATCTATATCAATAGACACCACATAGGAGGATATCGACTAAAGGATTGAAAGATTATCGATTGTCTGAGATAAACCACATCTTGTAGAAACACAAAAGCATCAGTGATTATTTCACAAGCTATTGATGAATGAGGCATCAGTCATGGATAATAAGTACAATTTATCCTTAAGTATTAACAGGAATGGAAGTCAATTTGAAGATCAAACTCCATTACCAGCAATCAACCAATAAATGGACAATTATCAGAAAATGATATCGACTTATATCAGAGTAGAAAGATTGGATATCATCATAACAATATGGGATAAGGCAAGAGTTAATATCGATTGACTAAATACTAATGATAGTTAGACCAAACTAATACAAACACAATGGATGTTCACTACTGGTTGCACTACCAATTAGGGAAGATTACCTTCATAAAAAGATTTGATATTGAGTCAATCTGGGAGTTATCTATGATCAGAAAATAATGAAATAATATTATGTGAACTGTCGGATTATGGAAAGGTGTGATTAACAAAGGGACATGGAGGAAGAAACAAGACACGTCTCATTCATAGCATCTCTTCATTTGTTAAAGACAATATAAGAATGCATTCTCGTCAGTCACTCAAGGCATCATTAGAACTTTATTTACTTATCCATATTTGGATATACTCAATAGAGCATCTGCCTTTGGCAGTTTGGTTTCAAGTTTATCATTGCAGATCAGAGACAACACCATGATTGCACAGATAGAAAGGATAGTTAGAAACAGCATCAATATTTGAAGTTGCAAGCATATAATTCAGAATCTGAAATAGCAACATATCACTCATAGCAATATTACACATTTGCATAATTACATCATCATATCAGACACAGCAAATACATTGCTGTAAGCAATACTTATTGATTGTATATCGATATTGTTTATATCAGACATACCATCATTATACTATCACTATAAGTGATAGGAAACATCATATTCATAGCATATTTCATATCATTATATCTGACAGTGCTATTAAACATATTGGTATCAATATCATCTTGCACACATATTGTGATTGAATCTGAAAGAGCGGTTGATATCTTAAGTAACCTCCATTACTTAGTTTAATTGTAAGTATCTGATAGAGTAAGTCTGAGAAGTGGAGTAATTGTTCCTGTTTTCCAAGTTAGCCAAAAAGGGGACATTACAGACAATCACTGTGAGATGTCCTCATGTGTGACTGTCCTTGTCACAAATGAGGACATCTCACAATGACTGTCCCTTGTGTAATTCAAGCGGCAATTACACAAGGGACAGTCACTGTGAGATGTCCTCATTTGTGACTATCCTTACAGTGAGTGTACATTATCATGTTGTCTTTAGAGTGACTGTCCTCATTTGTTGAAGAAGAAAAGCATTAATGTGGTTCAATAGCAATACATTCAAGTGACAATTACACAAGGGACAATCACTGTGAGATGTCCTCATGTGTGACTATCCTTGTCACAAATGAGGACATCTCACAATGACTGTCCCTTATGTAATTCAAGCAGAAATTACACAAGGGACAGTCACTGTGAGATGTCCTCATTTATGACTGTCCTTACAGTGAGTGTACATTATCATGTTGTCTTTAGAGTGACTGTCCTCATCTGTTGAAGAAGAAAAGCATTAATGTGGTTCAATAGCAATACATTCAAGTGGAAATTACACAAGGGACAATCACTGTGAGATGTCCTCATGTGTGACTGTCCTTGTCACAAATGAGGACATCTCACAATGACTGTCCCTTGTGTAATTCAAGCAGCAATTACACAAGGGACAGTCACTGTGAGATGTCCTCATTTGTGACTATCCTTACAGTGAGTGTACATTATCATGTTGTCTTTAGAGTGACTGTCCTCATTTGTTGAAGAAGAAAAGCATTAATGTGGTTCAATAGCAATACATTCAAGCAGCAATTACACAAGGGACAGTCACTGTGAGATGTCCTCATTTGTGACTGTCCTTACAGTGAGTGTACATTATCATGTTGTCTTTAGAGTGACTGTCCTCATTTGTTGAAGAAGAAAAGCATTAATGTGGTTCAATAGCAATACATTCAAGTGGCAATTACACAAGGGACAATCGATCACTGTGAGATGTCCTCATGTGTGACCTTTGTGAAGGCAAGTGCCAATTTGTACCCAAGTTACCAATATTGTGGCAAAAGTGGGAATGAAGCATTTAGGGGTCAAATTGGGCAAAGAAGTGTAGAAGTGGCCTATGTGAGGTCTAAATAGCCTAACTAAGTCATGGTTAGGGTCTTATGGTGTTTGAACAATAAGTTTTGAACCAAAATCCCAAAGGTTGTAACAAGTTGTCAATGTTGTCATTCACAACATTGACAACATTTGTGCAAGGGAGCATTTTCGAGTAAGATGGTTATGTAACTATATGAAACCATTGAATTAGGCATCAGATCAACTATAAGAGGCCTCCATCGATCTATGCAAAAGGTTGGGGGGAAAAACATTTGGAATTAAGAAGATTTGTAGAGTAACACGGTTTTAGTGAATTCTTGAGTTTTTTTGTTTCTTTGTTTTCAGTTGATTAATGGATTAGATAGCTCGCAGTGTCTATTGGAAAAGTTAGTACAAGTTGTTTTTTTATTCTGTGTTGTGTTTTTTTTGAGTTTTGAAGCATTCCAACTAGTTTGTTAATTCTTTTGTTAAGTACCCTATCATTGGTTTGAACCAGGCAGGTTGAACAAATGGAGTCTTAGCTCATCATTCCATTGTCAATTTTGTACGGGCTCTTGGAATGGGTGAGGAGACTCCATGTACTATATGTTTGGAAGGAGGGGCCCTGGGAAGCTCATTTTCTATGTTTGCAATGATGTCCTAGGTGAGTCAGTTGAGCACAGTTAGGGATGACAAATCATTACAAGAAGATTACAACAAGTTGAATGCATTGGTTGCTTCAACTAAAATCTCATGGAGAGGTAGACACACATCTAAAGAAGCCCCAAGTCAAATTAGAAGATTGGGTGAGTTTCTTTGGCTGCTAAGAAAACAAACTCTTAGTCAGACTGTCCAAGTTGTGTCAAAATACTTGTTTTCAGGCATGGCTGTAGCAGTTGGTGTACAAAAAATCTAGGAGGAGAAGACCTTAGATATCTTGGAGTTCTCAATAAAGGGCATCTGAATCCTAAGCCCTTTAGGTGGCTTAATATAAACAAAAAGGCTTGACAAAGGCCTAATTGCTAGCAACCTATTTTTGGGTGCAATTGGCATGGTTTGATGAACCGGATTGAAGTACTGATGAAAAGTATAGGTGAAGGAGTAATATTGAAACCAATAGAGGTCCTAGTGGCCAGCCTCTCCATGGAGTAAAGTTCTAGTTGAATGTGTTTCAATTTGTGAAGACAAGACTAGGAGTGTCCTAGTAGCTAGATTGGTATTGAGCAGAGTTCGTTGTATTTCTTGTTGGTGTGCACTAGTTGAAGGAGTGGGATCTTGGGTAGAGATACCTAAAGAGTGTAGGGATAGTTAAGTACCCTATCAAGTCAAAACATTGGCCTTAAGAGACCCTAGTGAAGGATAGGGAGTGAGCAAGACAAAGTGTTACATCAATTAACAAGATCATTTTTTGGTAATTGTGTACATTATCATGTTGTCTTTACAGTGACTGTCCTCATTTGTTGAAGAAGAAAAGCATTAATGTGGTTCAATAGCAATACATTCAAGTGGAAATTACACAAGGGAATATCACTATGAGATGTCCTAAGTGTGACTGTCCTTGTCACAAATGAGGACATCTCACAGTGATTGTCCCTTGTGTAATTGCCACTTGAATGAGGACAGTCACTGTAAAGACAACATGATAATGTACACAAGTACCGTGAAGGTAGTCGCAAGTTAGGGTTGTTTCATTGCATACCCGAAACAATGAAGACATTACAGTCCACAAAACGTTTGTGCTTGAAAGATGAACAAATAAAATTAAACTTCTAAATAACCAAAGCCGCTAACAATAAATTCAACACAGATATGTCCTCATTTCTGGGTATTTTAGCTCTCTAACAGCTGAATACCAGATTACATAATAATGACAAAAGAAAAATAAACCCAACGTACTTAGAAATTGTAGCTGTGATTTCGCAGAGGGAATCTCTCTCGGCGCTGTTGAAAACACAAATGACAACGTTCTTGTTTTTTTTGCCCTTATATCCCGATGTGATTTCGCGGAGGGTTACGGTGCTGTTGAAAACACAAATGACAACGTTCCTTTTTTTTTTTGCCCTTATATCCCAACAACATCGCAATTGCAAGTTAGGGTTGTTTCACTGCATACCCAAAACAATGAAGACGTTACGGTCCACAAAATGTTTGTGCTTGAAAGATGAACAAATAAAATTAAACTTCTAAATAACCAAAGCCGCTAACAATAAATTCAACATAGATATGTCCTCATTTCTGGGTATTTTAGCTCTCTAACAGCTGAATACCAGATTACATAATAATGACAAAAGAAAAATAAACCCAACGTACTCAGAAATTGTAGCTGTGATTTCGCGGAGGGTTACGGCGCTGTTGAAAACACAAATGACAACGTTCTTGTTTTTTTTGCCCTTATATCCCGATGTGATTTCGCGAAGGGTTACGGCGCTGTTGAAAACACAAATGACAACGTTCTTATTTTGTTTTCCCTTATATCTTGATGTGATTTCGTGGAGGGTTACGGTGCTATTGAAAACACACATGACAACGTTCCTTTTTAATTTTGCGCTTATATCCTGACAACGTCGCAATTGCGACAGTGACAAATGTATTGTCGTCGCAAATTGCGACGGTGTCGGGCTATATTTGAAAAAAAAAGGGCAAAACCACATGACATTTGCCTGCCGTCGCAAATGGTCATCGCAATTTCACCCCAAATGTATTAGTGAGAGTAAAACAAGAAGTGATGGATAGAACTCCTATCACTCCATTACCCTCTGTATCATTGTTGTCAAGTGTGACACCGAACACCACTAGCTTGGACTCTTGGGGAGAAGAAGACCTGATTAAGATCAGTGTCCTAGCCATGGAGAAAGAAAAAGAAAAATAGGTGATGAGGAATCCCTTGTTTATTGAATCAGTCAAAATTTTGAACAACCTATTACCTTCAGATAAGAAAGTGTCTAAGGTCCATTCAGTTAATGATGTAAGCACAATTCTTTCAAACTTCAAGACTAATTTTTCAAGCTTGGAAGAATCTGCATCCCTAGTTGCAAAAGAGAAATATATGAGGAAGAGGCTAAGTGAATTGGTTAGCAACTTTGCACTTGACCTAAGTTCACTAAAGATTGGTCAAGCATCTTTGAAGGAGTTTGCAGCAAAGGGCGGGAAGATTATTGTTGAATGTATGAACCAGGATAAGTTAACTACTAATCCATATAAGAAGATCCAAGAGGCAGAAGCAATGATAGAAAATGTAAGGAAATCAGTGGAAGATCCCTCCACTAATGTCAACATGTGTAATAATGTGTACCAAGGACAGATAGACAAGATTGAAAAAGATAAGAAAGAGATGTCTAAGATAAGGGCAAGGCAAACACAGCTTAGGAATGCTCTTGCGCCCTCTCTAGATGTACTTAATCAGAACATCAAGGAGATCGATGCCACCATGGTGACATATGATCAAGGTCCTAGCATAGATTTGGAGAAGATGGAGAAGCTGACATATGCCTTATGTGCCCATCTCCAAACTGTCAATGCACTGATTGCATTTTGGAAACAAGAGATCCCCAATTTGTAGATTGCATATCTGGATGTACTTTCTTTGTAAGTGCTTGTAGAGATACATTTTTTGAAGCACCTTTGTCATTAATGTCAAAGGGGGAGTATTTTGTATAGAATATGGAGTCTTATATGTAAAGAAGATGTATAGTATAGAGTCTAAGGGAGATATAAGATAAAGTATGTGAAAAAAAAAATTTGTATAAGGGTACAATTAGTAACTTTTCCATATTCCTTTGTTGCCATCAATGACAAAGGGGGAGATTGTTGGAAAGTTGACTATACTATTGTATATGACTAAATATAGTGTTTTCATTATGGAAACAAAGTCATATAGTGTTTTGGAGTCAGTGCACATTATCAGAAGATCAAAATTTGGCTAAGTACAGAAGACTGGACAGTTAATAGACCACCAATAGATTAGAGCTTCAGCACACGTGTGTATGACAGAGTTATGGTATGCACCCTAGAAGATAATTTGTAAGAGTGTATTCATGCTTGGTCTAAGATCACATGATCAGAAGATATAGTATGACAAAGATACAGATAGTTGAAGTCACACAGACAGTGAATGCCATAACATAACAAAGTATGCAGTCAACTATTAGTATTTTGTTTACCGGTTATAATATTATTTTATAAAGGCTATGCGCCTATTATAATTAAGTTGTAGACATGTAATTATGTTTGTTTGTTATCAAGCTTGAGCTAATTCACTTGGAAGCATTGTATGTAATTGGTTATAGGCCGACCTAGTTAATTGTTTTGATGAGCGCATATAAATATGAGATGCGCCCTTTGTAATAAGTATGGAAGTGGAAATAGAGATAAGATAAGAACAGAAAAAGTGTGCAAAGATTAGTAAGAATTTATTAGAGCTTTGCAAGAGGTCAAATCATCAGCACATCAAAGGAACTAATCAGACAAGCAATGTCACAGCACCAGTTCATCCAGTAGATATAGTGTGTATCTGAGATCAGAAGGTTGTAGCCTTCACTACTTAAGCAGTGAGCTCTAGGATAGTGTGTCCCCACCCCTAATAGGGTTATTATAAAAGACTCCTAACAGGGTCTGACCCTTGACAAGGTGGCTGTACTAAAAGCATTGTAAAGAATAACTCCTAACAGGGTTGCAAATCTTCTAACAAGGATCATAAGACACTAGTGCAGTTCTTAGTGGGTGTCAATTCCCTCTGGGGTTTTTACCTATTTCGGTTTCCCCATAACCATATTGGTATTATGTCTTTTGTTTATGTATCTTATTTATGTTGATGTTCATTTCAGTACTTAAGCATTCAAGTTAAGTTTCAAGAGTAGAGAAAAGATTAAATATAGTGAACACTGATTCAGCCCCCCTCTCAGTGTTCCCATTCCTAACAGTATGTTTTTCAGATCAAAAACTATTGCTACTTTCTAATCATTGTATCAGTCTAAATCATTTAATCAAGGTTGACCTAACAATCATTGTTTAAATCATTTAATCAATGTGGTATTCTAATGGAATGTACTTAAATCCTTTAACCAGGTCACTTTTGACAAAGTGTTTAAATCCTTTAACAGGGTCACACCTAGCAATGTGTTTGTAAACCTTTAAGAAGGTTGGCTTTTCACAGAGCTCACTTCAGAAGAGTGAAAATATCAGTAACATGTTACAAAGTGGTTTTTCCCAAATTAGGTTTCCACTATAAATCATGGTGTTATACTTGTGTGAATGTTTTGATGTGAATGTTTCTATATTCTACAAGTTAATTACTTTTGGATAGTGGACTACATGTTATATGTTTCTGGTATATATACTTTAGAGACCAAGTTGTGTTGGTGATTAGATCTAAGATTTTTGAAGTGTTTAAAAGTTCAATTGGTACATCTGGACCTAAGAACAACTGATTCACCCCCCCCCCCCCCCTCTGTTATTCTGAATAATATTAACAGAAGTTGTGCAGGTTGATGCAATCATAGATGAAATGGACTCCTTGCCAAAAAATCAAACTTGTGATTTATGTAAGTTACTTGCAGGTAAAAGGGCTTTATAGAATAAATGGGTTTACAGGCTGAAAGAAGAGGATGGAGGTAAGAAAATATTTAAATCCAGGTTAGTTGTAAAAGGATTTGCACAGAAAAAGGGCATTGATTTTGATGAGATATTTTCTCTAGTTGTTAAAATGACTGCTATTCATATTGTTTTAAGTATTGTGGCTACTAAAGATTTTCATTTAGAGAAGCTTGATGTTAAAATAGATTTTCTTCATGGTGATTTGGATGAAGAAATATATATGGAACAACCATTAGGTTTTGAGGTCAAAGGTAAGGAGAAATTAGTGTGCTGATTGAAGAAAAGTTTATATGGCTTGAAGCAAACTCCTCAGAAATATTATCTTAAATTTGATAGTTTTATACATGAGCATGGATATACTAGGTGTCATTCAGACCATTGTATTTATTTTAAGAGGTTGGATGATGATTGCTACATTATTTTATGTTTATATGTTGATGATATGCTTGTAGCTGGGTATAACATGGATCACATTAAGGGATTGAAACAACAGTTAGCACACTCATTTTCTATGAAGGATTTGGGGGAAGCAAAAAAAATCCTTGGTATAAAAATATGCCGAGATAGGAAGTGCAAAAAATTGACTGTATCGCAGGCTACTTATATTGAGAAGGTGTTACAACATTTCTCTATGGAGAATGCCAAAGTTGTCATCATACCTTTGCCTAGTCATTTGACATTGATTAAAGAGATGTGTCCAAAGACACCAAAATAGGAGACTAAAATGTCCAAGGTACCTTATGCTTCAGCTATAGGAAGTTTAATGTATTCTATGGTATGTACATGGCCAGATATTGCACATGCAGTGGGAGTTATTAGTAGGTATATGAGTCATCCTAGGATTGACCATTGGAATGTAGTCAAATGGATTCTTAGATATTTGAGAGGAACATCCAGTAAATGTTTACATTTTGTAGGCCCTACTACTGATTTACAAGGCTATGTTGAATCAGATTTGGTAAGGGATCTTGATACCAAGTGGAGTACTACATGATATGTATTTACTATTGGTGGCACAACAATGAGTTGGATTTCTTAGTTATAGAAGGTGAATTCTTTACCCACTACTAAGGCAGAGTATGTTGCTACTACAAAGGCAGCCAAGGAGATGATATGGCTTCAATTCTTCATGGAGGAATTGGGGCACCCTCAGATGGAAAATTATTTATTTATAGATAGCCAGAGTGCCATTCATCTTGCCAATAATTTTTCTCTCCATTCAAAGACAAAACACATATAGTTGCAGTACCATTTCATTCGGTCCTTTTTGGATGATGGATAATTAAAGCTTGAAAAGATACATATAGATGATAATCCAGTATATATGTTTAAAAAGGCAGTAACAAGGGAGAAGTTGAACTCCTCTTCAGCTTTGGTTGGTCTTCTAGACTGAATAGAATAAAGGAACAACTAAGTCTAGGGTGGTTCGATTGAGTGGGAGCCTCATGTGGTAGTAGTATTGCTAGAGGATTAGTCTCCAAGTGGGAGATTGGTGTTTAGCATGGAGCCTAATCAATCACCAGGTGGAACAATTTTGGTCTATGGTGACTAATCAAGGAAGTATTGTACACTTTCCATGTATCATCATTGAGATTTGGGGCTGGACTGAGCCCCAAGAGGGGGTTTGGGGGCGGCAGCCCCCAAGGAAAAAAAATTGGGCTATTTTTGGCTATTTTTGGGCAGACATGTTGTAACCAATTCTAACCCTAAAGCGGCAAAAAAAAAATCTTGTATAAAAATGGCTTAGGGTTAGGGATTTCATAATGTATGCTTTTTTTTGCTTCTTCTGGCAGTATTGAGTTGTAAGGGATTGCGGATTGTAATCAGGTTGTAATCACTGGATAATAAGAATATTGGAATCATTGTTGGTGGACATAGCCCAAGGATTGGGTGAGCCACATTAAATATTTGTGTCTTGTGTTATCTTCTATGTGGTTTATTATTTTTTGATATTGGTTGTATTTGCATGTAATTGTTATTTGTGTCTTGTTAATCATATATATATATATATATATATATATATATATATATATATATATATATATATATATATATATATATATATATATATATATATATATATATATATATATATATATATATATATATATATATATATATATATATATATATATATATTTCAAAGATGCTTAAACTAGAGTGACACAAAGTTTGATACATTTACTATAAAAAATGGTCATATCCTAGAATTTCTCTTCATAACTATCTTCCGTCCCTTCTTTAATAGCTTTCAAATCCTATGTGTGTGTGTGTGTGTGTGTGTGTGTGTGTGTACATGCATGTATACAAAAAAGGATTGTTCATTTTAAAATAAAGGCCTTGAAAACAACTGGTATGAAGAAAAGATTTATAATGGAAAAACAATTTACCACCCAAAATTTACCGTTACTACTGGTTGTTCCCAAATCAACAGATTGGAAAGTTTTAAGATTGTACTTGATTCTATGTTCAAACTTTCCACTTGATCTGTCCAATGAACAAGAACAACCAAATTATGGTTGACTTCCCCTACACTTCAAGCTCTGCAGGACCTAGGTGGGTACACCTATTCTTCAATTGAAGCTTTTTATAGTATATTGTGTTCTCTATCTATCTTCTACTTCTGGTTCTACACTTTTATTTATGTAATTATCCTACTAAACTTTGATTTATTCTTTAAATAAGTTTTATCTGATAGACTAGTGTCTTCTCCTCTCTTGGGAAATAGAGTCATCCACTTTCAAACCCTACGTATAACTCTAAAAGATAATTTTTAAATCCTCATTTGGATGGATCTATCAACTACCCAACCTCCAATGCTATATAACTATATGATATCTTCACAATTAGTTGAATTGAATTTAAATTTCCCTATGAAAGACAAATTAGACAAGACACAATAGGCAAAATGAATCTCAGATGTATCTTGATGTTCCAACTATGTAACAACACACAATTTCTTCACACGGTGACTTAGACTAGCAATTATCAAACATAGATAATTATAATAAAGAACTAATAAAAAATGAGATAATCCACTGCTCAATTGAAAAGAAGAAAATAGGAACTTTTATTAACTACTCTTGAAAATGTATTACAATGTGATATGATATTATATTATTAAATCTAAATTCTTGTCTCTCTATATATTTTACACCACACGTATATATGTGGTTAAATAGTTTTCACACTGCTTTAGGGTGAAAAGGCACCACCCTATTAAAAACTTTTTTTGAAAAAACTAATCAACTAATTAAATAATAACTACGTATCTTTCGGATTTGGATTTGGTCGACAACTCAAAACACCTAGTGAAAAGCTATGATTTTGACTAGAGCTTGGAAATTTGATTTTCTAAACTGGGTCATTTTTATATTTTTTATTTTTGATTGTTATAATCCTTTTTTGATACCATTTTTTGAAGTAGGTTGAAATTATAACATCTTTGAAACCTTCACTCACAAAATTCTGATTGTTCATGTTACAAAGCTTATTTCCTTAATCCTTTATATTTGAATTTAAAATAATATAATGTTGTATCCCATGTAATGTGATCTATACTCTCATAAATTATTGGGCATGGAGTTTAGGAGGCCATTTTTAGGGTTTTATCAGTATATGGAACTCCAAATTTTACCAAAAATTTAGAGCTCCAACAAACTCTTTCTGGGGACGTATGATCCATGTGAGCATAGAAAGATTCCATTTATCTCTAGGAGAAGAAGACCATATTCCAATTCCATTGGATGTAAAGGAGTCACTATATACTCTATTTCAAAAATCAAATCAAATCTTATTTGGTGGCCCTGGGCCACCAAACATATAGACCCAACACTTGCCTCTGTCAAAAATATTATTTTCATCACATTTGAAAAGGGTAAATAAGAGGATAACATTTAGGATTTCTTGATAAAATGTGTTGATACCTTTTGTTAATCAAATATCCTTATAATTACTACACATTTCGATAATCTGTATTCTTGAATTGGATGGATCATACCAGCACCTTATTCCATAGTGTCTTCTTGTGGAGTGGATGAAAACTAGTAAGTTCATTTTTATCATTATTATGATCAATAAAACTTTGTAAAATCACATTCCCTTTTGTGAAATTAGAAACATCCTCAAGGTCATCCTTCACTTTACATATATCCAAAACTTCAACGTCAATGTTATTGCTTGAATTTCCCACAGTGTCAAGATATCATTCATACTTTTGGCCACTTCCTCTGGTGATAATACCACATTTTTGTCATTATACTGTCCATCCCCAAAGTTTGGATACCATGTACACTATCTAAAGATATTTCATCATCCCTATATAGTGGATTTGAAAATTTGAAAAGATGATCTGCAGACACATACTGACAAGAGACCAAGTAGCCATATTTTGTTTCATTATAAACAGGGTTTTACAACATCTGAAGATCATTTTCACAACCAAATTTTTATTCTTCACTTGTTTCTCTATCAATGTATTCATCTTCACTACTATATCCATTTGTCTCATACATTGACATATTATCCTACCTCTCACAGTAAAAACTTCACTATCTTCACAATCAATTCCATCTTGAGGCACTGAACTATCACCAAGTTCCTTTTCTTCTTCTGCATCCTATGTATCCTTGCCAAAATCGATGTGTTCTAGATAAAATTTTGAGCAGCTCTTATATGCAAGCCTCTGGTATTCCTTGTCCAACAAATCTAAAATTTGGTCACTACTGAGAAAATATTCTTCTTTATTCATTTTATTTCTATCATCTACATCTATTTCACAGGTCTTCTCGTCACAAGAGTCATCCACACATGAATCAATGACTAGTTTTCTTTCTTTCGTGTTCTTTTCTCTGATGAGATCCTTTAATGCAAATCAAGCAATACATGCTTGAGTATTTGAAATATGTATCCATATTTGGAGTTATCATTTTCTTTGCATCCACTGAAAGAATCATATGTAGGAGAAGTATAAGGTTTTGAATCCATGTTGTGATCTTGATTTTCTTCTTGTGTATACATGTCCTCATCTTCTTCAAATACGCCATGAAATTCATATAGAAACCACTACTTGAGTTCCTCACATGATGAGATACTCTAAGGGGGTAGCCAACTAAGATAAATGCTTGCATTATCTATTAATGATCTTGCAAATAATTTCATAACCACGTCCTCTACAAAGATATGATGATCTTCAATAAAATTACAAAATTCTTGCACATGCTCAATAGGTGATTCCAATCCATCTCCACAAAATTTTGGCACATATTATTTTAGCTCAAGAGGAAATTTGGTCCAATCTCTGGGGATGTTCAATGGGTCATATGCTTCAATGATACATACTTGTCTTTGTATGTATGGTGGTGGTTGTGAATCACAAACATTTGGGTTTTCATTTGTATATGTATTTTGGTACATATTGAATAACTGAATTTGTAACTTTCTACTTTATTCATTAGGTTCCCATCACTAAACTTGCCACCTCTTTCAAAAAGAAAATCTTACTTATCTCCTTTTGGGTCTTCTCCCTGAGCAGAGTCACTGATTGAAACACTTTTTCAATTGTCAGAGTCACCACCTCTCTTGAAGGAATATATTTTACTGGTCTTCTGGCTTCCTTTCTCTAGAAAAGTGCACTTCTTTGTTTCAATTCTAACTATTTCCCTCCAATGGATTGCTTAACTATATCCCCAGCAGAGTCACCAATATGTTGGTTCCCAAATCAATAGATTGGAAAGTTCTAAGATTATACTTAATTCTATGTTCGAACTTTCCACTTGATCTGGCCAACAAACATTCAAACAACCAAATTATGGTTGACTTATCCTACACTTCAGGCTCTGCATGACCTTGGCAGGTACACCTATTCTTCAATTGAATATTTTTATAGCAGATTGTGTTCTCTATATATCTTCTACTTCTAGTTCTACACTTTTACTTCTGTAATTCTCCTGCTACAATTTGATTTATTCTTTGAATAAGTTTTATTTGATAGATTAGTGCCTTCTCCTCACTTGGGAAATAGATTCATCCATTTTCAAACCCTACGTAAAACTCTAAAAGATAATTTTTAAATCCTCCCTTGGATGGATCTGTCAACTACCCAACCTCCAATGCTATATAATATCTTCACAGTTAGTCTAATTGAATTTAACTTTCCATTTGAAAGACAAATTAGACAAGACACAACAGGAAAAATAAATATCAAATGTGTCTTGATGTTCCAACTATGTAACAACACACAATTTCTTCACATGGTGACTTAGAGTAGCAATTATCAACCTCAGATAATTATAATAGAGAACTTATTCAAAAATGAGATAATTCAATGCTCAATTGAAAAGAAGTTCAAACTAGAACTTTTATTAACTCCTCTTGAAAATATATTACATTGTGATATGATAATATATTATCAAATCTGAATGCTTGTCTCTCGTTACATTTTACACTACACATATATATGTGGTTGAATAGTTTTCACACCCCTTTAGAGTGAAAAGACACCAGCCTATTAAAAACATTTTTTGAAAAAACTAATCAACTAATTAAATAATAACTACCTATCTTTCGGATTTGGGTTTGGTCGGCAACCCAAAACACCTGGTGAAAAGCTAAGATTTTAATTAGAGCTTGGAAATTTGATTTTCTTAACTGGTCCATTTCTAGATTTTCAATTTTAGATCATTATCATCCTTTGTAGCTACCATTTTTGCAATACGTCAAAATTCTAGCATCTCTAAAACCTTCACTCACAAAATTCTGATTGTCCCTGTCACAAAGCTTATTTCCTTAATCCTTTAGATTTGAATTGAAAATAATATAATATTTTATCCCATATCATGTGATCTATCATCTCATAAATTATTGGGCATGGAGTTTTGGAGGCCATTTTTAGGGTTTTATCACTATATAGAACTCTAAATTTTACCAAAAATTTAGAGCTGGACAACAACTATCACTAATTACAAAAATATTCCATGCATGCTAAGCCAAAAAAATTAAACTACCTTGGGTGTAGGGTCTCTATCTGCTTCCAACTATATTTCCATGAAGAGGTTGTGAGTTTTAGCATGTTCTTCTTCTTCTATGACAAAGGATACCCTACGATATTCAACATAGCTAGTCTTGTCCTTCCAGGCAACTGAGCATAGCTAGGAGATGATATAAACTTTCTCTATTTCAAGCCAATTTAGGTTTAGTTTCATGACGAGCATTGGTTCACCATTCCACATTTAATCACTTGAAGGAAGCCCCATTTTTAAGGCAGATAATTCTTTGGTTTTTTAAAAATTAAGCTCACAGATGCCACCACCTTTCTTTATAGTCAAATCACAAGCTCATTTAATTTTAGCAAAAAATAATAATATATATTTATCTATTAAAAATATTTTGCCACCTCATAAATTTATTTCATTACACTTACCATTTAAGAGTTGTACTCCCCTAGGATATGAAAAGTTTATGCCTTGAGAAATGTGCCACATAGGGTCATGAGAGGGTTGGTAGATCATAGGATTTAATTAGTGAGTCAACAAAATCCAAGTTTGGTTACCATTCCAACCCACAAACCATATGAAGTTGATGCAACAAAAAATTCTTTGTTGGCAATTGAGAACTCATTCGATACTTCAAACTGTTATAGGAGTTGGGCAGTTCGGGATTTCACCCAACCATCTGATAGTTAGGAGTCAACATAGTTGGTGAGGTTGGAGAATTTTTGGACTTTCAATTGAGCGAAGGTTAAGTGTGGGTGCTTAGTATGTTGAACCGACTGGAAGTGATAGGGCCAATTATGAAAAATTAAGTCTAATGAGGGGAATTTAAATTCCAAGAATTAAGGAAGGAGGCCCAAAATTTCAAAATTGGGGAACATTATTATTTGTCATATATTTAACAATTTGAAAAAAACTTATCCAAAATCTAAGAATCAGCAGACAATATTCCTTTCCAACTACACTAATAGAAAATAATAAAGGTGAGAAAAATATAACTTTAGATAACCCATTTTTAATTGTATTATTGAAAAGAATGCAAAGAAACCATTTTATAAGTGTTGTTCATTAAAAGAGCTAAAATAATAAAACATCATAAGCTATGCATTCAATGCAGATGGCTTGCAGTGCCTTATTTTGAGATATTTTTAAGGCCATTCTTTTGGGAACTTATTAATATGATTTAGAACAATAGAGAGGGGGGGGGAGGGTGAATCAGTTCTTCTCAGGTCCAGATGTATTAAAAAAATGTTAAAACTCTTCAACAAATCAGATCCAACAACCAACAGCTACTCGGTCACTACTGATTGCATAACAGAAACATATAACATTGCAACCCACTATCCAATAGTATCTAACTTGTAAAAAATAGAAATGTTCAAACCAAAACATTCAAACAAGTATTAACACCAGGATTTATAGTGGAAACCCAATTTGGGAAAAACCACTTTGTAACATGTTACTATTATTTTCACTCTTTTGAAGTGAGCTCTGTGAAAATCCAACCTTGTCAAAGGTTACAAACACACTGTCAGGTGTGACCCAGTTAAAGGATTTCAACCACTCTGTTAAAATTGTGCCTTGTTCTAGGACTTACATACATCCCATTAGAATGCAACCTTGTTCAAAGGATTTATACAAATGACTGTTAAGTCAACCTCTGTTAAAAGGATTTTGACTGATGCAATGGTTAGAAAGTAACAGTAGTATTGATCTGAGAAACATACAACTCACTTTGCAAATATCAGATCCAATTCCATACACATATGTTGGCTTACTAACTGTGAACCTTTTCCATCTCCATCACTAATTTGCTCGAAAATCTCTTCAAGCAATCACACCACTTCTCCTTCATCCTTTACTACTTAGACAGTCAATAACATCAACAATACTTCCAGCATCCTCTTCCTCTCAACCTCATGCTTAGGTTTCCTTAATACTTCCTCAATTAGGTCAATACATCTTTTGTTGCTTAATCTCCTTCGTAGATCTTAGGGTTAGGCTAGATTCATCAAATCCTTCCAAATTTATGTTCTTCATCTATCCTTCTAGAAATATCTCAAATCTCTTAATATATTTATAATAAAACATTTTATAGTGCATTAAATGCTTCCATACAATCAATAAATAAAGTCAACACATTTTACATAATCCAAGAATTCAACTATGCCGGCTGGAAATCTGAATTCTTCCTCAAATGTAAATTACTAATGCTTGGTCAATACAGTGTTCAACTCCTTGGTCTTCATTAGAAAGCTTGGTCACCACAAAAACTATTTCCTTGGCAATTAATTGATTTTCGGTCAACACTGATTTTACTCGGCATATACTAGCTCGATCGACACTAACATCACTCGGCTTAAACTAAATTTCTTCACTTTTGCTTAGTTAAGCCTACTAGTTTAGTCTTCATTCTTACTTAGATAAACAATACATTATCTTATCATTGTGTCACATAATCAAGTACTCATTTAAGTATCAAGATAACTCAACCTTTCCTTAGGTGCTATTGTTACAACCTTGCCTATCCCATTCTCAACAATCAAATCGATATAGTACTTTGTTAGATAGCAACAGTCATACCAGTTAAGGTTTGACATTAATGACAATACAACAATTGCTTCAATTGTAGTTCTAACAATCTCCCTCTTTGGCATTGATGGCAACACCATATGAATAACACATGAATCACCAACCAATCCAAAACTTATCTATCCATCAGAAATATTTATAATATCCTTAGCTTCATTCTGATACAGAATCAATTAGCCATGCTTGTATGACCATCCACTGAATCTCTCCCTCTTACTTGATCTTCCATGAAATCTCACCATGTGTATTCATCTATGATCATCTCCCTCTTTGACAAAAATGCCAAAGCAGCAACTAAAACATACATCCTACAGATGTAGATATCATTTTTCAGTTCATTAATAGTATTTCTCCCTCTATCATCTTTTCTTATGAATGATTCTTGGCTTTGATATACTTTTCACAACTCTAGGTTGCTCCTAAAGTGTGACATGTCTCTGCATCAATTTTTTAGATACTCTTTGAAACACATTTGATGCATTGCACCTAGCTTGACTAGGCAGCCTGAGTTAGGGGAAGAACCCCTAATTGACCTCTCAAATATTCATGAGCTTCCTTAGGTAAAGCTTTAGTGAATATGTCTACTAGTTGTTCCTTTGTATTCACATATTCCATTCGGACCTCTTTATCTTGTACCAGTTCCCTCAAGTAATGATACTTGATGGCGATGTGTTTGGTCTTTTTGTGCATCACTAGATTCTTAGAGATGTTGATAGCACTTGTGTTGTCACAGAATATGACAACTGGTTCAGTGATCTCTTCTTTCATGCCTACCAACAATTGCTTTATCCATACCAAGTTTGAATAGTTCACTGCTACAGCCACATACTCAGCTTCAATAGTAGATTGGGAAATGCAATTTTTTTTCTTGCTTGTCCAGGAAACTAATCTCTATCTAAGAAAGAAAGCTCCACCACTAGTACTCTTTTTGTCATCCATGTTTCCTACCCAATCAGCATCAGTATACACTCTCAATTCAAACTTTTCATGCTTCTTGTAGTACAATCCATAGTCAGCAGTCCCTTTTAAATATCTCATTATTCTTTTGACAGCCATCATGTGAGTTTCCTTAGGATTGGCAAAGAATCTTGCCACAATCCCAATAGCTAAAGCAATATCTACTCTATTGTGTACAACATATTGCAGCTTTCCAATCATGGATCTATACAAAGTCTAGTTTACTTCTGCAGCCTCATCATTTTTAGACAACTTTTTTCCAATAGCCATGGGAGTACTTACTGGCCTTGAATCTTCCATACCAAAGGTTTTCAGTATCTCATGAACATATTTAGACTAGGTGATGAAAATTCCTTTCTCCATCTAATATACTTGTAAACCAACAAAAAATTTGATCTCCCCAAACATACTCATTTCAAATTTAGTTTGCATTTCATTTGAAAATTTCTTACACAAGGCATCTTGTCCACCAAATATAATATCATCTACAAAAATCTTAGCCAACAAGATTCATTTACCTTCTTCATCTTTCATGTACAGATTGCTTGTGTCATTTGTCCTTGAGAATCCAATTTGTATCAGTAGTTGTGTAGTCTCTCATACCATGCTCTGGGAGCTTGCTTTAGTCCATATAGTGCTTTATTCAGTTTGCAAACCATGTGTCTATTGTTTGGATCAACAAATCCTTCTGGTTGTTCAATGTACACTTCTAATATACCATTTAAAAATGCAGACTTAACATCCATTTGGTATACCTTGAAATATTTGTAGGTAGCATATGCAAGTAAGGTTCTTACTCCTTCCAATCTAGCTATAGGGGAAAATGTCTCCCCATAATCTATTCCTTCTTCTTGTGTGTAGGCTTTGCATACCAGCCTAGCCCTATTTCTTGTGATTTGACCATGCTCATTCAGCTTATTCCAAAACACCCACTTTGTTCCAATGACATTTTTATTTTCTGGTCTCGGCACTAGAGTCTAGGTATCATTCTTCTCTATATGGTCTATCTCCTCATTCATTTCTTGTATCTAGTCTTCATTTTCTAATGCCTCCCTTGTTTTCTTAGGCTCAAATTCACATAGTAAACATGTCGGATCTCTTATCTTGCTTCTGGTCAGAACTCTAGTATCTTTGTCTCCAATTATCTGTTCAGGCTTGTGATGTCTCCTTACATATTGTGCCAAAATAGGTTCTTCTCTCCTTTCATCTTGCTCTTCAAGTTCACCAACAAGATTATTAGATTTAGCTTCTGAATGCTTGGCAACCTCTTCCTGATATGCGACAACTTCCTCCTATCACTCAGAATGTTCTTCTTCTCTCTCGGCATTGTTTTCCTGATGCTCGACATTACTTACCCGAGACTCTACATCAAGTGCAATTTTTTCACTTGCCTCTCCTTCCTCTATATACACAAAAGATCTGTAATCTTCTGGTTCTCTTTTGTTGTCAGCTTCATTTTTCTCTGCATACTCATCAACTTTGACATTCACACTTTCCACAATTTTGTTAGTGTTAGAGTTCAAACACTTATAAGCTTTACTTTTTGTGGAATAGCCTAGGAATATGCCTTCATCACTTTTAGCATCAAATTTCCCATTCCTATTATCCTTTAGTATGTAGCATTTGCTTCCAAAAATTCTAAAGTACTTTTTACATTAGGTGCATAGCCATGCCACAGCTCATAAGGTGTCAGATTTGTACCTTTTTTATCTATACTCAGTTAAGAGTATAAACAAATGTACTTTCAACTTCTCTCTAGTACTTTTGTGCAACATTCTTTTCAATCATTAATGTCCTTGCATAATCCATGATAGATCTATTCCTTCTCTCTACTATACCATTTTGTGGAGGAATTCTTGGTGCAGACATCTGTCTTTTGATCCCTCTATCATTGCAAAATAGATTAAATTCATTGGATATATATTCTCCACCTCGGTCATATCTCAGACACTTTAGGTTCCTACCTGCCTCCTTTTCAACCTTAGCCAAGTACCACTTAAAAAATTGAAAGGCATCAGATTTTTCTTTTAAGAACATTAAAGTCATCATTCTAGTATAATCATCGACAAACAAGGTAAAATATCTAGCACCACAATAGCTTTGTATACCCATAGGTCCACAAAGGTTAGTATGAACCAAATCTAAAGCATTCTCAAAAGTAAAAGTCTTGCTCTTAAAACTAGACTTTGTCATCTTACGAAACTAAAATTCTTTGCACATTACATTCTCAGGTTTCTTCAATCTAGGCAGACCTCTCACTTTCTTCTTCTTACTAATTTCTACCATATTATCAAAATTAACATGACATAGCTACTTATGTCATAACCAAATATCATCAATTTGTACAATCATACATGTTTCTTCAGATAGGTATAGATAGAACAAATTACCTCTTGTCTGTTCTACACTTCCAATCAGTTCACCAGTGGCATTAAATATTTTGGCCTTCCTGTGATGAAATTCCACTTGGTAACCAGTACTATTAAGCTGTGAAACACTCAATAGATTATAGTTAAGACCCTCAACCCAATAAGAATTCTCACAAGTGATCTTATTAGTCAACTTAATCAATCATTTACCTCTAACAGGACATGGTGCATCATTACCAAATTTCACACTTCTACCTTTATAATGTCTAAGGTATCAAACTTACTCTTGTCACCAGTCATGTGATGTGAACAACCACTGTCAATAATCCATTTATCATTTTTGTTCACATAAGATATCAATGGACTTTTCTCATCCTCATCAGACTCATCTTTCATTGCAACATAGACAACTTCAATTTCAAAATCATCACTATCAGCGTCAGTCTCTTCTTTGGCAATGTAGTAGGATTTCTTACATTTTCCTTTGTAGTCCTTGTACCTTTGGTAACCTCTATCTTCTCTTTTTTCATTATGCTTGTTGTCTCTTTCTTCATCCTTATCATCCCTATCAGGACATCTAGCAACTATATGACCAACTTTATTACATGAAAAACATATAATAGGGAGTTTACCTATGTACTTTCATTTTCCCCTTTTCAGTCTTCTAGCCATAAGAGCTTCTAGATCCTCAAGTTATTCATCAGATGTGTCACTTTCACTTTCACTCTCACTGATGCATATTTCTTTTTCCTTCTTTGTCTTACTCAAAACCATTTGTGACTTAAAAGCAGATTCAACATTAGCAATAGTGAAGTTATCATAGTTAGAAAGTTCAAAAGCAGTAAGCTTACCAACCAAACTTTCCAAAGTAAGATCATTGTTAGGGTTACATCTAGATTCCTGAATTGCTAAAATTTTGATGGCATAAATAGGACGTAGAGTTCTCAATACTTTTCCAATTATAGTTTCATTATCAATAGTTCCATTTGCTCCTCTAATAGCATTTACAACTTCTTTTATTCTACCACAATACTGTGCAATATTCTCACCTTCTTGCATTCTCATTTCATCAAATTTACCTCTTAGGCTCTCAGCTTTTGCTCTCAGTACATTAATGTCACCACCATAGATGTTTGCAAGAGTGTCCCACATTTGCTTTGCATTAGTGCAGTCTTTGGTGTCTTCAAATTATGGATAACTTAGGGCAGATGCAATCTCCAAAATTTCTTGGTTGTGCTCTTGTTTAGCTCTCATTTCCTTGGTAGTCAAAGGTGCAATAGGTGTGACATAGTCATGCTCAACATAATACTTTGCAGAATCACCAATACTAGCCAGATGTAGCTTCATCAAACTTTTCCATGCAGGGAAGTTCTCCTTATTTAGCTTCGGTACCTCCTTCTTATACATCTTGATCATTTGCTCCAAGTACCTTTAAACTTGTTCTCTGTAAGCACCAACAGCTCTGATACCAATTGTTAATATGATTTAGAAAAATAGAGAGGGGGGGTGAATCAGTTGTTCTCAAGTCCAGATGTATAAAACAAAATTTAAAACTCTTCAACAAATCAAATCCAACAACCAACAGCTACTCAGTCATTACTGATTGCATAACAAAAACATATAACAGTGCAACCCACTATCTAATAGTATCTAACTTGTAAAACACAGAAATGTTCAAACAAAAACATTCAAACAAGTATTAACACCAGGATTTATAGTGGAAACCCAATTTGGGAAAAACCACTTTGTAACATGTTACTATTATTTTCACTCTTCTGAAGTGAGCTCTGTGAAAAGCCAACCCTGTCAAAGGTTACAAACACACTATCAGGTGTGACCTGGTTAAAGGATTTCAACCACTTTGTTAAAAGTGTGCCTTGTTATAGGAATTAATTACATACATCCCATTATAATGCAACCTTGTTCAAAGGATTTATACAAATTACTATTAGGTCAACCTTTGTTAAAAGGATTTTGACAGATACAATGGTTAGAAAGTAACAGTAGTATTGATCTGAGAAACATACAACTCACTTTTCAAGTATCAGATCCAATTTTGTACACATATGTTGGCTTACTGACTGTGAACCTTTTCCATCTCCATCACTGATCTTCTCAAAAATCTCTTCAAGAAATCACACCACTTCTCCTTCAGCCTTTACTACTTAGATAGTCAATAACATCAACAATACTTCCAGCATCCTCTTCCTCTCAACCTCATGCTTAGGTTTCCCTAATACTTCCTCAATTAGGTCAATACATCTTTTGTCACTTAATCTCCTTCGTAGATCTTAGGGTTAGGTCATATTCATCGAATCCTTCCAATTTTATGTTCTTTGTCTATCCTTCTAGAAATATCTCAAATATCTTAATAGATTTACAATAAAACATTTTTCAGTGCATTAAATGCTTCCATACAATCAATAAATAAAGTCAACACATTTTACATAATCCAAGAATTCAACTATGTCAGCTGGAAATCTAAATTCTTCCTCAAATGTAAATTACTAATGCTCGGTCAATACAGTGTTCAAGTCCTCAATCTTCATTAGAAAGCTCAGTCACCACAAAAACTATTTCCTCGGCAATTAACTGACGTTCAGTCAACACTGATTTTACTCGGCATATACTAGCTCGATTAACACTAACATCACTCAGCTTAAACTAGATTTCTTCACTTTTGCTCTGTTAAGCCTACCAGTTTAGTCTTCATTCTTACTTAGATAAACAATACATTATCTTATCATTGTGCCACATAATCAAGTACTCATTGAAGTATCAAGATAACTTTACCTTTCCTTAGGTGCTATTGTTGCCAACCTTGCCTATCCCCTTCTCAACAATCAAATAGATATAGTACTTTCTTAGATAGCAACAGTCTTACCAGTTAAGGTTTGACATCAATGACAATACAACAATTGCTTCAATTGCAATTTCCAACAACTTATACATCATCAAGTTCTAAGAGGCGTAGAACAAAATAGAAGTAGAAGAATCCATAGCCAATGGGTTAGTCTTAGAAATGTATTGTTGTGCAATCCAAGCCTAACATGTGAAGACAAAAAAAGTGCATTTATTGGTATTGTTAAACAAAATTTTGGTTATAACATAAGACATAATTCTATTATTTTGGAAGCACTCAATATCAAGGCATCAAAATCAAGCATTTCCACATAATTCTAGGTGCACTTTATGTCTCTTTTAATCAAGACTTAGAAACTGTCCACAAGATTGTGGTGGAAATTATTGTCACTCTACTCACATGTATTATTTTTTTATTTTTTTGGCCAAATTTTTATATTTATATTAATAAATAAACTGGTTCAAAAAGGGCTCCCAGGGAAAAGAACCAGTAAAGAAAAACTTCGTTCGTTACCCGTAATACAAAAAGTAGAAGGATCTGCAAATATTTCAAATTTTTCCTTATAGGGGATCTGTAAGTAAGTTTACCCTAAACCTACCCACCAAGACAATTAAAGGCTTTATACAATCAGATAAAATGTACATAATCCCCCCAATTTGTACAAGAGCTATAAGGTTGGATGTATGCAAAAATACAAACCTTATTTACAATAATACATAAGAACAATATGCTGACTAGGTACATGTAACATATTTGAAGGTGGCAAAAACTTCCCCAAAATTTTAGATGTCCAGAAGATCCATCCCTGGAGCCATACAAAGAAGGATGCAACCAAAATTGCGGGCCCTAAGCAAAACCATGAGCAATTGAGGATGATACCAAACTAAAAAGAGCAGAAAGAAGGGAGTGAGGAATTATCCATCCAGCTGAGAATCCTCAACACTAGTTGGCAAGAAGAACAACGAGCTCCAAATCCTATCAGCTTCTTTATGAATAAAGGAATCTGGTTCAACAAGAAGGCTTAAATGGTGGGATGAAGATGGCTCTGCTATAGAACAGTGTGCAGATTGCAATGGTTCATCTAAAGAACTGGTAGCCAAATTAGTTTTGTGCATCTATTCAACATAGAGGGAGCCAGACAAGGGTTAATGTTTGAATTAACAATTGCATTAGAATGATCTAAAAGACCAAGGATAGCATAGGTTTTAGCGAATGCTTTACCATAAAACACAACATCAGCTAAATTCTTGTTAACCATAATGTCTAGAGGCATAATGGAAGATGAAGCAATACAGTCCTTTATCACCTCCAGCATCAACGCGTATTTATCTAAAGACAAAAGAAGGTGGCGTGGAAAAATTCCACCCACAACCGCCTCCCCTTGCCATAAATTATACATCTGCACTGCAAGGATCAACTTGTTATTCTGAACAAACTTAGGAAGGAGAATCCAATTTTCTAAATGAAACAATAAAGACCATGACTGTGAGAGATCAAGAAAAATAGAACAAAAGATAGAGACAATTTGAGAAGGAAAAAAAAATTGTTTGAAGCGCGGTGAAAGGATGGCTTCCCCAATCAAACGATGAATACACCTTCTGCATTTCGGACAGTGAACTATAAACATTGAGTCAAGGAATTCATCAAAAATTCTAGTCTCAAACAGAAGCTCCAAATCATCCGAAAGTAGAGACACTCTCAAATTAAGAGGCTTAAATTCATCAGCAAAACGAGAGCCAGATATATGAGAAGCCATTAGGAGGAAATGAACAAAGAAAGCTTTTACAAGAACCATAAAGTTGAACAATAAAAACTCCATAAATAGCATCTGATAATAAGACTCGTGCAAAATGAAATAATCATGACAGATCTCATTATAAATGAAAATGGGAGTTAGATAGCATAAATTTTGTCATACATAAATTAAATGAAAAGAAATGAAAGCTTCAAAAAACTAGCAATTATATATGAACAAACAATACTCTCCCACGATCTGAAAATAAATACAATCATGTGAAACATAAAATCACCCTGCGGGTAAACATATGAAATGACACAACGTCCTTCATAACTGATGCCATGATCCATAATGAGTACTGAGGTGATAGAAAGTTAGAATTAGGTGAGAAGTTAAACAAACCTAGAGAATTTAAAGATATGAATGAAAGCAAAGTCCTTTGTAGAGCTAACATCATGATCCCATAATGAGTGAAAAGACATAAACCAAATATGAAGGAATGAAGAAAAGGTGATGCGAGAGATAAAAATAGAATAAGAGTAATCATAAATAGGACCTCCAAAGCTATGAGGATATGCATAATCATAAACACGTGATAACTTCAACCCTATTGCTATCAAAATGAAATAGAGGAATAACCATAGGTATGAAAAACTTAATTACAATCTTAGCCCAATTACCAAGAAAGATGAGTGAACCTACATGATTAGACAAATGAGATGGAAAATAAAACCTCCATGCGAATAATCTAAGAGACTGATTCAAGGGTAATGAGATTAAAAAGTGAAGGGTGAGAATCCGCAGAGACCATAGAAGATGGAACATAAACATTGTGACCTTCCGCCCCTAAATTAGCTAAATGATCAGCCAGATTATTTCCTTCTCTATAAGTATGAGAAATGCAACATTGGGGGAATGAATCCAAGAGAGACCAAATTTGTTGAAGAACATAGTGAATATGCCAAGACACAGATCACCAAGAGATACAAGAATTAATAATCACAGATGAGTCACCTTCAATATGAAGATGCTTAATATTTAATTTTTTAGCAGCAACTAATCCATGAAGGAGAGCATAAGCTTCAGCTAAGTTATTAGTCCTAGGAGGGATAGGAGAGGCCTCAAAATAAAGTGGAGAACCTAGATAATCTCAGATCACAAAACCAATACCAGAGATACCAGGATTACCCCTAGAAGATCCATCAAAGTTAATCTTATGAAAACCTAGTTGAGGGGGTATCCATTTAACTTGTGATCTTAGTACTGATCTATCTTGAGGGAAAAGTGGGAAAGGAAGAGAGGGAAACACCAATCCCACCCAATTCTTAGATACAAGGGAGTCCCATGGTGATAAAATATGGATACCATTAAATTTAACCAAGTAGGCATTAGTGACTTCCACTATAGACTTTTCAAGAATGGATGTAACAGATTGAAAAGAGGAGGGCTGATTTCTAAAAATTATTTTGTTCCTCTCCCACCAAATAGACCATAAAACCAACGAAGGGATGCATATCCAAAGACATGAAAACATAGATTTATGATAGAGGATAGGCCATGACTAGAACAAATCCCAAACTATCAAAGGAATAGGCATTAATAGAGATATTTTTTGCATAACAAACTACCAACAGGGTTGTGCAAGTGGACAATTAAGAAAGAGATGGTCAATGGATTCTAGTTCTTGATGACATATAACACAATAGAATGGCCCCACAATGTTCAGCTTGACTAACCTTTCACTAGTCAAGACTCTTCTTTTTGGCACTAACCAAGAAAAATAGCCAGCTTTAGGAAGAACAACAGAATGCCAACAAAATTTATAGGCTCTTGATCGACTTGCATTACCTTCGATGGATTGGGCCAAGTTATATCCAAGTTTAACAAAATAACTACCATCTGTTACAGGAGCCCAGATGAGATGATCAGGAATCCTAGAAAGAAATGTTGGCCTATCCAAAAAGTATTAATTTATACCTGATGCAATCAAAGAGTCAATTGGTAAATCATAAAAATCTTTCCACATAACTTTGCCTGAATGAATGTGCATAGTAGAGACGTAATCCAGAAACCTATCTCCCTAGAGTGAAGATGCAACTTCCCACACATCCTGGAACATGGTTAATGTTCTTAGAGGGGGAAGACCATTCCAAGAATCAAGCTAGAAATTGACAGATTCACCATTGTGAACTTCCCATGAGACAAAAGATGTGACAATATGCCTAGAGTTTAAGATGAAATTCCAAATAGCAGAGCCTTTGGGAGGATCAAGGGCTGAGATCATCCTAACTGGGTTCGAACTATCAAGATACTTTTGTTGCATCAATTGACACCACTTAATAGAAGGCTGGGAATACATCTTTCAAGCCAGTTTTCCCCCAAATGCTAGATTTCTATTGGATAAATTATGGAGGCCTACACCCCCTACTAAAGGGGGATGAGTCATATCTGATAAAGAAATAAGTTGAATCTTCTTTTGTGTGGACATGTTTGCTGTCTAGAGGAATTCCCTAATCAATTTCTCAATTTGAACAAGAATAGACTTCAGAGCTTGTAGCACTAATAAATAGTAATTGGGAATGGCTGACAAAATAGACTTAATAAGGATTATTCGACTAGACAAAGACAGCCACCTAGTTTTCCATGCAGCCACTTGAGATTTAATACGATCAACAATTGACTACCAAAAGGATACTTTGTTATGCCCCATGAAAAAGGGGATACCCAAATGTGTGGATGGGAGTTCATCTAAGGAAAACCCTAGAATATCAACAATTCTATTTTTTAATTGAGAGATAGTATTAAAGACATAAATTTTAGACTTGTGCTCATTAATGTTTTGTCCTAAAACTAATGTGTACAAGTCAAGGAATTTTTAAACTTGTATGGCTTCCTTGATAGATGCATTACCAAATAGTAGTGTGTCATCAGAAAATAAGGAATGAGTAACTGAGAAGGTAGTGTTTGTGATCTGCACACCAGACCAATGACCTACAATATGAGCAGCATTAATACATCAACTCAAAGCTTCAACCATAAAAATAAAAAGGCAAGGTGATGGAGGATCACCTTGTCTGACTCCTTGAGATGATGGAAAAAACCTATAGGAAGTCCATTAATTATAACCGAAAAATGAGCTCCCAAGATACATGCTCTAATCCATTTGCACCACTTTTTTTAAAAACCAAACTTGAGTAGGGCCTGAATAAGAAATGACCAGTTAAGCCTATCATAGGCCTTCATCATATCTAATTTAATTACAAATGAAGGAATGGAATGTTGATTAATAGACTGAAGAGTTTCATGGGCCAGGATGGCACCATCCATGGTTTCTCGCCCCGGAACAAAACCTCCCTATTCAGGAGATACAATCTTAGGAATAAGATGTTGAAGCCTCATATAGAGAGACTTTGTAATAATTTTATAAATAGTATTACAAAGTGAGATCAGTCTAAAATCAGCAAGGGTTTGCAGGTCACTATTTTTGGGAATAAGCACTATGTTTATAGAATTAAAGAATTTTAGCATTGATGCATTTTTCCTGGACTCTTCAAGGACAACCAAAAGATCAAAACATATGACATCCCAACATTT
Organism: Chamaecyparis obtusa; assembly: GCA_027943335.1. NCBI lineage: Eukaryota > Viridiplantae > Streptophyta > Pinopsida > Cupressales > Cupressaceae > Chamaecyparis > Chamaecyparis obtusa. The sequence goes on from BSBK01005883.1 coordinate 609,823, forward strand.
TTGAAAAAACAAAGCGGTGAAAGCATCTGATCTAGGTTCCTTATCAGGTGCTAAAGAAAAAACCACCTTTCAGATCTCTAATAAAGTAAAAGGGGTCATTACAGCATAGTTATCCTATGCAGAAATTAGGGATGGAATTCCACTAAGAAAATCATTAGTCTTATCTAGATCATCTTGTGGAATAATAGAATGGGATAGAAGATTTGAAAAAAAACTAACCCCTTCTTGATGAATCCCTTTTTCATCTAAAATGAGATTACCCATATCATCTTTAATAGAAAAAATAGCCCTCACTGCTTTCTTCTGCTTTGCTGATGCATGGAAGAACTTAGTATTTTGGTCACCAGACTGTAACCATAACTCACGAGACTTTTGCCTCCAATATTCTTCCTCCCTTGCACATAACTTAGCCCACTCTTCTTGTAGAGCTTTTTGTTTTATAAAAGTTTAGGAGTCAAGACCATTAGAGATAATGAGCTGATTAATCTTAGACAGTTCCTTCTCAATTGTATTTTTTTTATAAAAGATGTTCTTGAAGACATTAATGTTCCAAGACTTAATTAAATTTTTCAAGAATTGTAACTTTTTATAGAATTAAACATGAAGGACCCTTCTTCAACAGGAGCATACATCCACCATTTATTTAAGAGAGAATGAAAAGAAGGATGCCTGAACTAGACATATTCAAATTTGAAAGATGATCTAAAGGAATTAATGCCATCCTTACAATCTAGATCAATATTAAGCTGAATTGGAAAATGATTTGAATCTGAGAAGGGCAAAATGGATGAAGCCATCAAGGTACCATCCAATTTCTAGACATGTGAACACATAAATCTATCTAGTCTGACCACGATTTGTGAAAATCCAGTTCTATGATTAGTCCAAGTGAATGAACCAGATTGTGGTAATACATCAAAATGATCATTATCCAAGATAAAAAAATTTAAAATCTGAGACAGTGCAAGCAGGAGGTGAAATACCCCCCACTTTATCAGAGGAGGTCAAAATTGCATTAAAATCCCCAGCTAGAATGAATTTATAGTCAGGATACTGCTGAATAATGATAGTTAAAGTTTCCCACAAATGAAATTTATCTAAAGTGGAAGTAGGCCCATAGAAATTGAAAATAAAGAAGGAATGATTAAAGAACCTTACATTAACAAACTACCGGTTGGGTCCATCCTGTAGGGAGTGCACACATACTTTTAACTTGTTCCATAAGATAATCAAACCACCTGAAGCTCCCATTGCAGGAACACAAATACTTTGCCAAGAAGACCACTTGGCCATAGAAAGATTAAAATTATCAATAGATAGCTTAGTTTCTTGTAAGAGGATAATTTCACATTGCAAAGAATCAAGAACTGACTTGATCCTATGTCTTTTGTCAGAGGCATTATTGCCTCTGACATTCCAAGATAGAATTTTCATTGAGGACAAGGAGAACCTTTGATTCTCCTTGTCGGACATCTCCTGGATGCTGAAAAATTAGCATCTAAGGTTGATTGAAGGCCAACTTGAATTTCTTCTAAAGCCTTAGTTGCCCTTGATTTTCTACCCCTAGTTTTAGGCTTTTTAACAGTAGATTTAGGAGAAACTACAGTCTAAACAATTGAAAGTTTAGGAATAACATCCACTCGATCTGTTCTTTTATCAAATAACAAATTTTGATGTTCTTGAGATGAGAAGCATGAATCTTTAGTAACATCATTAGAAAATCCCTTAATGAGCATTGATGAAGATGATTTGTTTAATGAATTTAAAAGACAAACAAGATCTTCAAGACTTTTACCATTAGTAACCTGATCCATACATTGTGGAGCATTAACAAACAAATTCAAATTATTTTGATAAATCAAATCCTGAAAAGTAGAATCAGCAGACCCACCACCAAGATCATTAACATCCTGAAAATGAGAGGAAACTAAGGACATAACTTCTATAGACATGATTGCAGCATGCTCTTTAGTACTTTTTAAAGTTTAATAGGATTATTCAAAAACATAAGGGAGTTCACGACTGAATCAAAAACATTCATATCCAAAAATTTGAAGATTGACCTTGCCTCAGAAACAATAGCCCTAGAAGTATCTATACCCCTTAAAAATGCTATAATAGGAGGGTAAATGTTTAACATATTAGCAAATGAGGCCATGAGAATTGGGGATAGTTTGAGAGGGAGTAAAGGTACAATTTGTAATGCAAGAAGATCATTGTTATCCTTCAAAGGGGTTTTAGGAAAATTCTAATGACAAAGCACCTTGGGTGGATTGTTAAGGTCAGTCTATTTAGGTGCTTCTTCTAATTTATTATTTTGTAAACCTCCGCCCATGTTATCCTGACAAAAAACATCAAACCCTTTTTTATTATCAAAAAGATTTGTTTGGGAACTTTTAGAAGTTGCTGCCACAGAACATTTAGATGGGAAAGAAGTTTGATCCTTACAAATAATCAAATTTGAACAGTTAGGATCTTTGCATTGATTTGTGAAATGCCCTAAAAAATTAGGATAACATGAGGAAACCTGCACATCTTGGATAATATTTTTTTGTTTCCAAGAACCTCATTTGGATTGTAAAATAATAAGATTAGGAAGAGGTTAAAGAATATCTAGCGCCAGACAAACCCTAATAGAATGATGTAACTCTTCATGCGGGGTTAAGTCATACCAGATAAACTTCCCAATTTTATTGGCAATGGTTTCAATAATATCCAAATCCCTATATTCTAAGGGTAATGCTAGAAGTTCAATCCAAAAGGGCATTAAAGTGCATGCAGATTCATGCAATTTAAAATTAGGGGTCCATTTCATTAAACTGATACCAATACCATTGGAAAACCATAAATTTATATGAAGAACATCATTTCATGCATTAGTAGAATCAAAAACTACCACAAAAAAATTTGAACCATGATCTAGGTAAAATAAGTCAAGAAGCCCTACCCAACTATCCTTAGCCCAAGACTGAAATTCGTTAATAGGTAAAAAGGTCCAGATCTTACCAATGATCACCTTCTCCTATAAATATGATACATGTGATTCCAAAATACCATCATTAATATGAAGCATGGGCACAGTCTTCTCCATGTTCGGTTGTGGAGCTAGTATCAGAGGATTTTTCCCTGAACCACCCATCTTGAAATCCTTGTTAGGAGCCTATGGATTAAAATTTGCCCGCAAATTCTTAAGAGGAATATTGTTCAGCAAAGTGAAAAACCTAGGTTGCGAAGGGTGAGGATTGTAAAGAAAATGACCAGAAGAGTTGAGAGGTTTAGGTTTAGGATGATGAGGGTATGGTGGAATCTGAGGATTATAATGAAGAGGGATATTATTCGGCGGGGATAAAAATGCAGGGGTTTGGATAGCCAGAGAATTCGGCCAAGAAATGAAAGAAGGAGCATTATGGTTAAAATTACCAATATGATCTCCATTCCTATAAAAATGGGAGTAGGCAGCAAGGGACCATCGTAGATATCAAAGACCAGAGAGGGGTGAGGCTGGCGGAGAAACGCATGACTAGGCTTCCGCCCACTAGATCTAGCTAGAGCTCCTACATATCTGACTTGAGGATTAGAATGGTTAACACCGTGAGATCCCTTATTGAAATGAAAAGCAGGATGGGAAGCCCAACCCTGGGCATTATTCAGTGTCACATTATGCCAATTCCTTGAACCCTGCTAATGGCCATATGGCACATTTCGAGCTCCCACTCCCTATCCTTTTCGCAAATCCTGCCCTTTTCACTCTTGCTCCTTTCGCTTCATTTTTTGCCCTCACATGTATTATTATGAAATCAAAGCTTTTAGTTCTTCTGGAACATTTTTATTCTAAAAATAGGTTTTAAAATAATTTTTGAAAATAGAGTGTTAATGTATTTTATTTATATTTAAAATTTAAAGTGTTCAAAGGTATTTTTATATGATATTTGTGTATTTTTTTGGTTAACAAAGTGTTTTGGGAGTTTGATTAAATAGAGTTTATATTATGTTATGTTTTATCATGCAAAGCAATTAGATACATATAATCTCCAAGACTTTCCGTGTAGGAAGAACTTTCGCACTTCTTCTCTTGTGGTGTGAGTTTGGCCCTTTCTTTGTGGGCCAAAAGCTTTTGTGCTATGTTTTTTCTTCTTAGTCTTTGTTATTTTTTCCCTGGGCTATTTGGTGGTCTGATTTCTCACCTTCAGACCTTGAACTTGTAAGGGTCAGCCCCCTTATTTTTGATTGAGGTAAAAACAAATTTTGAAGGGGCCCCGAAACCCTGAAGAGAGAATAACTTAAGATGGATCAATAAAGTTCCCTATATACAACCGACCAACCAGACCAAAAGGTGAGCAATCCCAAAAAACACCCACAAAAGGATGTTGTCACAAACAAAGTAGTCCAAAGAACAAAACACCCACACCACTGCAAAAGATAAACTGATAGAATTTATCTTGCCCCCTTATTAGACTTAATTAAACAAAAACAAATTTACAAAACTTCTTCACATATGATACCTTTAATTTTTCTAATCTAAAGACAAAATTTAAATACCACTATAAAAAAAACTAAATGTCTTTCTTACTAAAGTAAACAACTTTCTTACTCCACCATCGAAAAACAATATGACTCAAATCTATCCTCTATTAATGTTATATGATTTCAGAGATCTCTATCCTCTCTTCTTTGGAAGATCTGTGATAATTGAAAAACATATATATCCAATATCTAATACTGACCTTTCCTATTTTTTAATAATAATTTAAAATTTGATCTTCCATGTGAAGCAATTATATATTTGAAGGTGCAGAAAGTCCATATATAATTGGCGTTCACTAAAAGAGCTCAATTAAGAAAATAGCGTATGTAAGTTATACGTCCATTCTTGACAACTTGCAGTGCCTTCTTTCTTGGAACTATTCAATAAATCATCAATACTTTAATTGAATCATACAAAAATGTTGTCCATAGCCAATGGATTAGCAGCAGAAATATTTTCTAAAGCTTTGGCAAGAGCAAATGTTTTTCTAAAGCAAGGCAGAAGTATGCCAATTTGGTACCGGTCAATATCCACATCATTCTTGATGCTCTTATGTCTCTTCTAATCATCACTTACAAACTGTCCATAAAAGCCTAGTGGAAATCATTATCAGTACTCACCACTATTATTATAAAATCAGAAATGGAAGGCTTTCAATTTCAATAATGGTTGAAATTGGAAAGCTTTGTTCATAGATTCAAAGATTCTTAGAATCAAAAATATATAAACATAAATGTCTTTATATGATAACTGTGTTTTTGTAGTGATAGATTCTTAGCAATTATGATTATTATTTTCTTTTTAATTAGATTGCAAGTATGCTTAGCAAAAAATAGTTGGAAGCTACTCATGTACAAATAAAGAACGTTTAACACTATTGTCTTCTCTAATAGAAAAACTTATCTTTACTCAAATATTTGATGAAGTCATCTGTAAGTTGCTCATTGGTCAGTGTATTAATTAATTCAATTTTCTTATTGAGGTCATGTTGATGAATAATGTGTTGATGCACTTCAATATACTTTATATATGCATGGAACTCTAAATTATAGACATCTTCAGCAAACTTTAATTGGCATAATACGTAATTGTGTGATTAGGTTGTGGGCAACAAAGATTCTTACAAAATTGTCTAAGTCATCTCACTTCACATGTTGCTGCAACAATTTTTTTGTACTTGGCTTTAATGGATGACAAGGCAACACTAGGTTGTTTCTTACAACTCCATGAAACAATGGCATATCAAAGAGTGTAGAAATTGAGGTTTTGATTTTCTAGAGCCCATAGAACTTGCTCAATCTAAATATGAAAAATAAACAAGTAACTTTTTGATGAAGGGTGCTCCCCTTAATACCACAAACACATAATAGAAATAGAGAAACAACAACAATAATATGCAAGAACAGAAAATTGGCTTCTTATTATCTCCACAAATGTGGAATTACAAACTTTTAGAATTACAATATGCAAAGCCACATGGGCATTCCCTTACAATATTCTGTAGGACAAAGCCTCGAATCAATACCCAGATCTACTACCCAGAACTGCCCTAGACAACACTACGGGCCTTCTTTATATAGGCAATTTCCACCGCTCGAGAAGGTTCTAGAAATTTAGCCCTTAGGGCTGACCAAACTTAGAATTATTTTATTTTACAATTTATTACATCAAAGTCAGCTCAAAATGAGTTTTGAAACCCAAACAGAAATTTTGAAGAAAAATTATTTTTTGCCATTTCAGGTGACCCAACTTCTGAAGACCACAAGTCATCGCCCATTGACCCGATTGGCTATTATAACCCCATTCTGGAAACACCACGAAGCGCTCTATAGGCTTGATCTATGCAAAGCACTCGTCACCCAAATTTTCAACCTCATCCGGGGCCTCTAAAGCCTTCAAAACTGAGTTCAAAGTTTCTATACCCTGCTGCCAATACCAAAAATCTTCAATATCTTCAAAACTAGACCTGATCTAGCCATGAAACTTTGATGGCAGGCTGATATGACTGAAATGAACCTCCACATGTAAAATTAGAACATTCCAAGATCGTAAGACCAACTTACTAAAAATTGCAAGTTTCCACAAATAGCAACTCTACACAAGATAGCCCTTATTGAATACAAAAATAGAAATATTTTTGGGTGATGCAAGATTGCTCTTACACCCAGGATGCTCCTGCATCAGACACCCGAGGTAATTTGAGAAGTGACCTTGTCACGACTTAGGTGTGCAAAGGAAAACCAAGACGGTTAACCTCCTCCTTTGTTAGCCATGATGAATCTTCAACAGGTCATCTTTTCCATTTGACCAAATACTCTTCATATGTCCTGCTCCTTGTGCTTCTGCCAACATGACTATCCAGTATGTCTTCAATCTCCTTGATATCTGAACTGGTTGCTGGAATACTCCACTGTGCTGCTGCAACCTCATCTTCAACACCTCCTTCATGATACTCTGTCAAATCTGAAATGTTAAACACTGGTGAAATATTTAGCTCAGTAGGCAATTCTACCTCATATGCATTTCCTAAACCATGCTTCTTCAGTATCTTACATGGCCCAAACTTTTTCATTTTCAACTTGTTATATGTACCAACCAGAAATCACTCCTTCCGCAAATGAACCATGACTTCATCTCCAACCTGCAATTCCTTATGCCTCCTTTTCTCATCTGCCTTAGCCTTATACTGCGCATTCATCTTGGTAATATGCTTCCTCACCTCCTCATGGATGTTCTTCAAGTGTTCTATAAAATCCTCAGCTTCAGAACTACTTATTTCTCCTTTATCTATCTTTCTCAATTTAGATGCATTTCTTGGACTACTTCCATATACAATCTGGAATGGTGATTTACCAGTGCTCCTATTGACAGAATTATTGTATGCAAATTCTACCTATGGTAAAATCAAATCCCATCCTATTGGCTTATCTCCAACCAAACATCTCAGCAGATTTCTCAAACTTCTATTCACCACCTCTGTCTATCCATCAGTCTGTGGATGATGTGATGAACTAAACTTCAAATCTGTCTTCAACTTCTTCCACAATGTACGCCAGAAATATCCAACAAACTTAGTGTCTCTATCTGAAACTATGGTCTTTGGCAAACCATGTAGTCTCACCACTTCTCTGAAAAACAATTCTGCTACATGAATAGCATCATTAGTCTTCTTGTAGGGAATGAAATGTGTCATCTTCAAAAATCTATCAACTACTACAAAAATTGAATCATGTCCCCGCTGTGTCCTTGGTAAACCAAGAACAAAGTCCATACTAATATCCTCCCAAGGCTTCTCTGGTACAAGTAACGGCTGATACAACCCTGCATTCTGCTTCACTCCTTTCACCATCTGACATACTCTGCAACTCTGTACAAACTTCTTCACATCTTGCTGTAATTGTGGCCAATAATAATTCTCACCAACCAAAGCAAGGGTTTTATCACAACCAAATGTCCAGCCAATCCTCCACTATGATTCTCTTTGATGAGATTCTCCCTCATAGAACTTCTTGGAATGCACAACTGACTCCCTCTAAATAGCATATCATCCTGGATGATGAAATCCAACCATTTCATCCTATCTAAAGTAATAGGCTCTTTACAAGCTTTCCAAGATCCACCAAAATCAGGATCCTCTAGATACAAATTCTTGAGTTCCTTGAACCCAACCACTTCAATCTATATCTCTATCAGCAATAGTTTCCTTCTGCTAAGAGCATCCACAACCCTATTAGACTTTCCACTCCTGTGTTTCAAAACAAATGTATAACTCTACAAAAACTCAACCCATTTCAAATGCATCTGATTCAACTTTCCTTGACTATTCAAATATTGCAAAGCTTGATGATCAGTATACAAAACAAACTCCTTAGGAAGTAGATAATGTCTCCACTTCTTTAATGCCTGAACTATAGCATAAAATTCTTGACCATAAATAGAATACTTCCTCTTAGTATCATTTAACTTCTCACTGAAATACGCAACAAGTTTACCTTCTTGGCTCATAATAGCTCCTATTGCAGTACCACTAGCATCACAATCTACTTGAAACAATTTGTTAAAACCTAGAAGTGCTAAAACAGGTTGTTCTATAACTTTTTGTTTCAACAATTGAAAACTCTTTTCTACCCCATTAGTCCACTTAAACTCTTTTCTATCCCCTCTCATTGTCTTAGTCAAGGGACCACAAATACTGCTAAAATTTTTGATAAACTTTCTATAAAAACTAGCTAGACCATGAAAAGATCTTACCTCAATAGCAGTCCTTGGAGTAGGCCATTCAAGAATAGCCTGTACCTTCTCTAGGTCCATTTTTAAACCTTCTGTTGAAACTACAAATCCCAAATACACTAACTCTTTCTTCACAAAACTGCACTTCTTCAAATTAATCAACAATTTCTCATCTCTCAACTTCTCAAACACCATACGAATATGCATCATATGTTCCTCCAATGTCTTGCTAAAAATCAAAATATCATCTAGGTAAACAATGACAAAATTACCTAGAAATTCTTTCAGAACCTCATTCATGAGCCGCATGAAAGTGCTCGGTGCATTGGTTAGCCCAAAAGGCATGACTAACCACTCATACAATCCTTCCTTTGTCTTGAAGGTAGTCTTCCATTCATCTCCTTATCTGATCCAAATCTGGTGATATCCACTCTTCAGATCTATCTTTGAGAAATACACATCTCCACTCAAACAGTCCATAATATCATCCATTCGTGGCAATAGAAACCTATACTTGATTGTGATCTTGTTTATTGATCTGGAATCTGTACACATCTTCCATTCTCCATTCTTCTTTGGTGCTAATACTGCTGGTACATTAAATGGACTTAGGCTCTCCTGAATCAATCCCTTCTGTAACAACTCATGTACTTGTCTATTCAACTCTTCACTTTCTGCTGGTGTCATTCTGTGTGCTGCCTTGTTTGGAAAACTGGCTCTTGGAATCAAATCCATCTAATGACTAATCTTCTTTATGGGTGGTAATCCATCAAGTACATTATCAGATACAATATCCTAAAACTCGTTCAACAAATCTGCAAACTCTACAAGTACATCCTCTACTTCTTCTTTACTAGCTTTTGTAATTAAAGAAAAACACACATGCTCATGCCTCATACCATCTAGGAATTTTTTTCCATCAACAAATGTTATTCTTGCATTACCACATACCTTTTCTTCAGTCTCCTTCAATGGCTTTAGCTTATGTTGCACTCCATCCTTTGTTAGGGAATAGGTATTTGCATGACCATCATGTACAGCACATCTGTCAAATTGCCACGGTCTACCCAACAACATATGGCATGCATCCATAGGGATGATATCACATAGTACCTCATCTTGGTACCCACCGATCTTGAACTTTACCAGGCACTGTTCACTGACCATGACCTTGTGGTCATCCTGCACCCAGGCAATCCGATATGGATGTGGGTGTTTCTATCTCTTGAGCTTCAACTTTGTCACCATCTCTTATGACACCAAATTGTTAGTACTTCCACTATCGATAATCACATCACAGCATTTACCGTCACACTTGCATCTAGTGTGAAACAGGCTCCTCCTTTGTTCAAGTTCATTCTCACCACTCAGCAAGACTCTTCTATTAATTAGCATTTCTCCTCTTTCGGCATCTTCAGAATTTGATGATCTAGCATCTTCATCTACATTTGCAACTCTGGCCTGGCCTTCATTTCTCCTGTCTATTCTACCTTGGCACTAAGGACATTCAAATGCCCTATGACCTTCTTCTCCACAGTGAAAACATGTTCCACGGAAGCCTCCTCTTCTAGATCCTTGTCCTCTTCCTCTTCCTCTCTGATCTCTATTATTCTGATCTTGGAAATGATTGGAATTGTTTCCTCTCTGATTCTGGTTGCTACTGGCCTCATCCTTTTTTTTTGGATCTTCATTTCGGCCACCATATGACCATCCACCAGATCTTCCACCACAACCTCTTCCATTTTGTCTACTCTCAAATTTCTTGTTCAGCTTTTCCTCTACTTTTAGGGCAAACTGGTATGCCTCCTCAATACTATTCATTCAAACCAGATTCAACTCCTCCTGAATGCTTGGCCTTAACCCATTAAGGTATCGGGCAACTTTCTCCTTATTAGCTTCTACATGGCCTATTCTGATGAGGAGTCGATATAACTCCTTTGTATACTCCTAAGCAGATCTTCCTGCTTGCTTCAAACTTTGCATTTTCTTTAGTAGGTCAAGCTCATAATCAACAGGAATGAACTGTCGCTTCAATTTATCCACCATCCGATCCCATCTTGTGATTTTATCTTTCCCTCTTCTATTTCGCTCCAATTAAATTTCTTGCCACCAGATCTTCACATGACCTTTCAATTTGGCCTTCACAAATTTGACCCTATCAGGATCCTCAACATCTTCATACTCAAAATATTTCTCACATTCATTGATCCAGTCGATCAATTCTTCTGGGTTAAGATTTCCAGAAAATGTAGGAACATCAATCTTAGGTCTTTTCCCAATCTTGGAAATCGCCCGAAAAAGTCTTTCTTCCTCCTGGTTCACAATTTCAGCTTCTCCTTCTTGATATTCTTCTTCGGCTTCATCCTCGCTTTCATCTATGACATTAAGATTCATTCCTCTGTGAATCTCTTCTTGCAATGCTCGCACTTATCTTTGTAGCTCTCTAACCTCAGGTGTCACAGCACCAGCTCTTCCGCCACGTTCTCTTCGTGGAGGCATTTTTGCAATGCGCACTGAAACCCTAACCATGGTCCTGGTGAAAACTGCCTCATAGTCAGCAATCTATTTACACACTCAAAAACTCCTGCTCTGATACCACTTGATGAAGGGTGCTCCCCTTAATACCATAAACACATAACAGAAATAGAGAAACAACAACAATAATATGCAAGAACAGAAAATTGGCTTCTTATTGTCTCCACAAATGTGGAATTACAAACTTTCAGAATTATAATATGCAAAGCCACATGGGCATTCCCTTACAATATTCTATAGGACAAAGCCTCAAATCAATACCCAAATCTACTACCCAGAACTGCCCTAGACAACACTACGGGCCTTCTTTATATAGGCAATTTCCACCGTCCGAGAAGGTTCTAGAAATTTAGCCCTTAGGGCCGACCAAACTTAGAATTATTTTATTTTACAATTTATTACATCAAAGTCGGCTCAAAATGAGTTTTGAAACCCAAACAAAAATTTTGAAGAAAAATTATTTTCTACCATTTTAGGTGACCCAACTTCTGAAGACCATAAGTCATCGCCCGTTGACTCGATTGGCTATTATAACCCCATTCTGGAAACGCCATGAAGTGCTCTATAAGCTTAACCCATATGAAGCACCCATCACCCAAATTTTCAACCTCATCCGAGGTCTCTAAAGCCTTCAAAACTAAGTTCAAAGTTTCTATACCCTGCTGCCAATACCGAAAATCTTCAATATCTTCAAAACTAGACCTGATCTAGCCATGAAACTTTGCTGGTAGGCAAATATGACTGAGATGAACCTCCACATGTAAAATTAGAACATTCCAAGATTGTAAGACCAACTTACTAAAAATAGCAAGTTTCCACAAATAGCGGCTCTGCACAAGATAGCCCTTATTGAATACAAAAATAGAAATATTTTTGGGTGATGCAAGATTGCTCTTACACCCAGGATGCTCCTGCATCATTTTTGTTCTCTGAACACTTTAGTCCATAGAAGATTTGTGTTTCTTGAAGATATCACATAACTCACTTTGCAACTAACCAATAACTTTATTTTGGATGTCTTATGCATTGAAACAAGAGTCCAATTGCATGATATATATCTAGATAAGCAAGTAAATCAAATTTTCTATCATGCTCCTATATAGTATTTCATTAACTATATATGAGACTTGTTTTTGTGTCCTATTTTTTAGATAGATTGACAATTAGTTTGTCCAGAAAATCTCTTTTTAGGTCTCAAATAAAAGGCTAACCATAATCTTTGTACATCAAAATCTTCAATTACATGTGTGATTTCTAAATTTTTACATTAAAAAAAGATTTCATAATTCAAAATAATGTTGTACCTCTATTTTCTAATTGATCAGATGAATTTTGAGACTAGAATTAATATACTGACATTTATAAATAGATTTGTTCAACATGATTAGATTTTTAATTTTTAATTTTATAAGTTTTGGTAGTGTAATGGTTGTTTGATAGTTACTGCATTCCTTTCAAAGCCCTTTGATAGTTACCAAAATTTAAGAAGGATAGAGTATTAATTATATGCATGAGGAGATCAAGCACCGAACTTTATTCATCTTATATCTCAGGTGAATAATCAGTTTGCAAAAAGCATTCATCATATTTCCTTCCCATTGCATCATTGTAGTTTAGGATGAATATGATATTCCCAAAACCCAGAGGATGCTATTTTGCCCAATGACAACGAAGCAGATGTGATGTTAATCATGTGAAGAAATTATGTATTTGAGAAGGTGCAGAAAGCCCATTTATAAATGGTGCTTCACTAAAATAGCTCCAATAAGAAAACAACATAAATTATACAGGAGTACGTCCATTCCTGATAGCTTACCGTGCCTTTCTTTGTTGGAAGTCTAATACCTACATCATCGATATTTGTATTGCATCATACAAATAGGTGGCCATAGCCAATGGGTTGGCAGGGGCAACATCATCCCAATTTGGTACCTTTCAATATCAAATCAAGCATTCCCACACAATTCTAGATGCTCTCATGTCTCTTCTAATCATGATGAGCTGCAAACTGTCAATAAAATTTTGGTGGGAATCATTATTAGTACTCACCTCTATTATTATAAATTCAGAAATTGAAGGTTTTTAATTATATTTTTAAATGGGAAAGCTTTGAATAGATTTGTTTTACACCTAATTCATAGATTCAAAGATTCTTAGAATAGACACATTGTCTTTATATAATAATTATTATATCTTTATATGGATAGATACTGAGAAATTATGATTAGTTTTTTCAATTTAATTATATTACAAGTATGCTTACAAATAAGTACTATTAAACAGTTCAAGAAAAAATAGGTCAAAGTTATAATTTATTGAATTATTTGGAACAAATTATAAATAAACAAACATAGTATTTGAGAGGACAATCGAATATATTTTGAAAGAAGATAAAGATGATCTAGCACAATTACAGTAGGATAAATCAGACAGTTGTAAAAATAGATCATCTAGCTAGCCCAAATGGAATATTATGTCATATTTCAAAGGCTATTATTTTACAGTATTATAGAGCTATAAAACATTGTTGATTGTAGAAATGATAGTTAAAAACATAAAAAGTGCAGCATTCAAATGCAAGAAATCAAACATTGCACCATCATTTGAGTCAAGAAATAAGCTCACCCAAGTTGAAAAATCTCCAAACAGGTCTCTCAATACCTCTAGTTACACATTATAAATGTAGATATGTTCAAGATTTGCATGTGGAATGTTGGAAATTTGGCTGAGTTGGTTACATAGATGTTGTCATTATGGCAACATATGATCTACATGAAGATCGCATAGGTCAAAGAGCTAGTATGTCAGAGCGCAATCCGAAATTGTCTAAGTATGAGACAGTGTGTTTTTACCAGTGAACCTGAAGACAGTTTTTGTTTGTGATGTTGATTGGAGTAAGTTCAGTGCTTGTGCACTTTAACATAGACTCTATGGTGACTATTGAAGACTCACCTCAGAGCGCAAGTCAGTACAGCATGTATGAAAGATGTTATGATAGTTTTACTAAAGATAGTGTCAAGCCGACAAGACAGAATATGAAAATAGAATTGATAAAGAGTTAAGGGATTATTTTGTTTATCAAAATAATGACTTAAAAATATAAAGGGATGACATCCTAGATGTTAACCCTTGGGTAAAGATATTTTGTAATATGATAGCCGACTAGAAAGTTATTAGCCTTAATAACTTGTATAAATGTAATTGTAAATTGTAAGAAGGATATCAAGAAGTGATATGATGCGAGATATATGATGTATATGTAATAGCGATAGTGAAAGAGCAGTGAAGAGATATTGATGCAAGCAGTATAAGGTTATGTACCTTAACCTACTTTTGTAATAAGTGAATATTGTATATTACTTGTTTGGGCAGTGGGCTCATCTAGTAATCACATTTTGTACTGCCAACACCTAACAGGGTTGAGGCTTGTAACAAGGCCTATAGTACCTTAATCGGGACTAAGACACTATATGCATGTAATAGACTCCTAACAGGGTCAACATCCTTAACATGATACTTTTTATTAGTGGATCTTTGTGGGTACCATCCCCACCAGGGTTTTTGCTTGGCTAGGGTTTCCTCGAGAACAAATAATGTGTTATGAGTTCTTTAGTTTTATTGTTATGCATGTTGTTTATCTTTTTATGTTATTCATGTGCTAATATAATATGTTATATCCATAATTGGGCAAAAGTTAAAGTTTGTAGAATACTGATTCACCCCCCCCCCCCCCTCTTAGTATTCCATATTTCTAACAATTGGTATCAGAGCTTAGTTACTCGGAAAAGAATCATTCAAGGAAAGCCTAGCAACTTGAGTAAGATCTCTATGGATATGGATCAACTATAGAAGAATCTTGAAGAAGCTCTTGAACAGATCGATATGCTTACTAATGAAAGAAACACTTTGAAAAGAAAATATGATGATGCAAAGAACGTCATTGAGAAACTGAAAAACAAGTTGGAAGATCTGAAATCTGAAAAGGAATCAGAAGTTTTTATTGAAGATTGTGATGACAACTTAGAAAAAGAAAATGAGATCCTTAAGCATGAACTGAAGATAGAAAATCTAAAGCTAAGTTTGAAAGATGGAAATGGCAAGAATGAAGCAAATTTGAAATCTAAGAATGAAAGTCTAAAGACTGAAAATGAAAGACTAAAATCTAAACTTGGTAAAGTAACATCTAAACTTGAGAAAGTCAATTTGCAGTATGCTGAACTTGAGAAATACAATACAATTGTGAAAGGTGAACTTACTCAATCCAAACAACAACTTGAAAGGCTATATTCAACTAGTGAGAAGATTGATGAACAAATATCTTATCAGAAACCATTCTATGATAATACTGGTCTTGGATTCAACACTTTTAAAGAAAATGAAGAAAGCAAGGAACTAGATCTAAAAATATCTGAAAGTATAGATGAGAAGAAGTCTGATGAGACTAACAAATCTGAAGATACACCTAAGGAAGAAGAACCACCCAAGCAAGAGGAATCACCCAAAGGTATGCAAAGAGAATTCAAAGGTAGATGTTTTACTTGTAATACTATTGGTCATATAAAGAGAGATTACACAGGTAAGCAATTCAAACCCCTTAATGGTTATTGTTATAATTGTCATGATTTTGGACATAGAGCTATTGAATGCAAGAAACCTAAATTTATTGAGAATAATAATAGTAGTAGAATGTTTAGAAATACTAACAATGCAGATAAGAAACCTACTAAAGATATGAACAAAAGAAATGGGGTAGTCTGTTATAGATGCAACAAGGTTGGACACATTGCTAAAAATTGTAGATCACAGATCAATCAGCCTAGACCAAGATATGGAAACAATGGAATAGTTTGTCAAATATGCAACAAGATTGGACACACAGCAAGGTTTTGCAGAATCAACAATAGAGTTTTTCATCCTAACCCTAACCCTAGAAATCATGCAAGAAGAAATGAAGATGCAAGTAACAATTAGAAAGGATGTTGTAGTAATTCAGATGAAGTGAAGTTTATCAAAAGCACAGATCAAGAAGACATATTCAACATTGAAGGTAATCAGGAAGGTGAAGTATTAAAAGGTAAGAATGAATCTTTACCTGACCCATCTCAAAGTACTTAATTTATGAAAATTGCAGTAGAATAGGAACTTAGATTAGTGTAGAAGTAGATATGATGAGTTGAGTCTTGCGCAGTTAATGCAAGGTATTATATGATGTTCTAATGCTATGGTTAAGAGCGCAAAGAAAAATATTATGTTTTGCAAGATCGCAAGAAGTTTTAAGTTTTGCAGGTTAGCATAATCAGCTTTTTGGAAAGAAGCGGCAAAAGAATTGAATGCGATGTCAGATCTAAGTGAGATTGAATTAATAAAAGGTCATGATTAGTATTATTTGATCATCAAAGTGAATACAAGTGTTAAGGAGATCAAAGAGTAGTGATTGGAAGTGTTTTGCAAGGATTTGTTGAAGAATTTTGTGTCAAATCTACGCAAGCCCTAAATCATGAAATTGAGGTATTTTACTTGGCAGATCTTTAAATCAGTTAAGGAATGAGATGAAATCATGGATGTTTCTTTGATTCACAATGTCAAAGATAAAAATAGACCTAAGATGAAAAGGGAACTAGTAGAACACTTGGAAGATGATCCTAGGTTAGCTTTATCATCTGTACCAGATGGAGTTTTACATCTAGAAAATGTTAGAAGTTATCTTGGATGCAAACTAGAGACTATCAGTGATAGTGATTTCACCAAGGAATATCAGAAGATCTACAATCAGGACATGTCATTGAAAGAAGGATTTGAACATTTGAAAGATAATGAGATCATTAAGTATGCATTACAGTATAAATTTGATAATGAAGAATGTACTAAGATAATTCTAAGCAGAATTCATAATGGGAAGTTTTGGTTAGAAGATAGAGTGATAGACATCACAATTGATTTGATTCATGAAGTTACTGGACTATCTAAAACTGAAGTCATTCCTTTAAATGAGAAGAACATGAGGAAAATAGTCATAGACAACACAAATTCATCCTATAATGGTAGAGGAATTGTGATTAGTAAGATTCAACAAGATGATGTCAGATACTTATGTAAGATCCTAACCACTAAGTTTTGTGCAAACTCAAGAGAGGATGACATGGCAGCTGGAATGATACATGCAACTTATCTAATGTGTGTTGATAAAGTACAAGTTGATATGTGTGAGATTCTAATAATTCAACTGTTTGAGAATTTGGAAAAGATTAAGAAGACTAAGTATACACAGTTTAGATTCTCATCCTTAATCACTTATATGTTTTTTCATTTATTGAGAAGATTTCCTTACACCATTGGAAATGACTGGAATGATGGCCAAACTATAATGGAAAGGATTAACCAAGTGTATAGGAGGCATGTTATTGATAAAGTGAATGAAAGTGCAGTGTTGGTAATCAAGACATTTCAGAATTTAGTGACAAGCAAATCAAGGATCCCACAGTCTCTTGTGGAGAAGTATAAAAATGAGATATGTTTCATGGTTGATACTGACTTTACTTACATTGAAGTAGTAGAACCTAGAATAGAGCTCATAGACCCTCTTGGCTATGAGATATCTGAGATTGAGATAGAAGAGTATGTGAGCAGGTTACATAAGTGTAAGTTGGACACTCACTGTAACAGGTTTGGAACCTTTGAGGAGAACTCCAACTCCGCAAAGACCTTACTTGAAGAGAAGCAATCAAAGAAAAGAGTTGAGAGTACTATCAAGAACATTCTAAAAGATACAAGGATGACTAAACATGAATTTTTGGTAGCCAAGCAAGCAGCAGCAGCAATTAGAAATATTGGACAAAAAGAAGTTTTGTCTATTCCACCTTTATCATAAATTGCAACACAGCAAGAAGAAACACAAGTTAAGGTGAAAATGGAAGTAATAGAGAAGGATCAAGAAGCAAGGATATCCACTAGATCCACCTCCTCTACACCTAGCAAAAGAGTAAAAGAGAGTGCTACTAGACTAGGTAAGAGGCAAAAAACATTGGTGCAACTAGTTCCAAGGAAAATTGCAGAAATCAAAGATGATGACACTTCTATTAAGAAGAAAACTTGGAAACCTAGAATTGAAAAGGTTGATGAGCAAATCATTCAAGATGGAGACTTTACAAAGATGAATAAGTGTTATGATTTCTATGATTAGGCAGAGAGATTAAATTTGGAAAATGCAGTGGTAAAGCATATGATTCTATCTGATAAGAAGTTTGACACAATTCAGGGTAAGATACCTGATGACTTATACAAGAAACTTGTAAATAGGAAGAAGAGAGCATCAGAAGATGACATAGCTATTAGAGAAAATCTTCTAAGAAATCTTTGTGTTGTGAGAGATGAAGTACACTTCAATTAGATTATGAAATCTTTAAGTACCCATTTGAGAACTAAGAAGAGAACTATTCAGATTATGGGAGGCAACTATGAAGAAGTTAATGCAAAAATAGAGCAAGCAATCGTTAAGGTAATGTCAGAGAATGCTGGAGAATCATCAGTTGTAGCAGAACCTAAAGATCAAGTAGCAGAAGAACCAAAACAAGAGGACATTCCCTCTCCACCAGCCATAAACATTGAGGATGAAGTCATGAATGTAGAAGGAATGAAGATCACCTTGGATAGTGATGATAACTTATTTAAGAATCTTGAAAACATTGTTGACAATTCAGCTTTTGAAGAGAAGGAGATTACCAAAGGAGAAGAGAAAATAGAGACCACAGTTGTAGAACCTAAAGTGACAGAAAAACAAGTACCTATTCCCACTCAAGAAGAAATCAGTCTTACACCTGAGACTGGCAAGAAAACTCAAATTGGTTCTATGATTGAGAATTTGGGAAAGGAAGTAGATGATGATGATCAGATGGAATTGATCACATCTTTGAACAAGATCATTGGAAAGAATAAGAAAGTAAAGAGTCTTGAAGGATGCCTGAAGGAGCTTACTAAGAAATTACAAGGCATTATTACTACATAGATTGCAAAAGATGATGCTCTAGAAAGAGCAAAGGAAGTAATGAACACTTTTGATAATGAGTTCACAAACTTATCCGATATAGAAAAAGTGAAAGCTCATGCAGCTTATGAGGCCAAAACACTCTTGAACATCAGTCAAAATATCAAGAATGATATCAATAACCTTGATATCTGTATAAAGGACTTGAGAAAGAATTTAGAAAGAGGTAAATCCTTGTACATTCAATGTACAAAATCAGAGACCTTGGCAGCAAAAGAAGATCAGAAGATGAAGATGAAGGAAGCAGAAATTCAGAATGAAACAAACCTTCTTTCAAGCCCCAATGTGAAGGTATTTGATATTGAGTAGAAAAATCATAAGATCTATGATGAGATCAGAATTTTGCAAGATGAAAAGGATAGGAAAATGAAGAGATTCACTCTTTTAAGAGAGCACACTTCTATGAAGTTAAGTATTATTAAAGGGAAATTGGAAGAATGTCTTTCAGCTAAGACATCTTTTCAAAAGTTTAGCTTTGAGAATCTCTAAGCACGTGAGATAGCATCTTATGGATTATGCACACTACTTAGTTTGGAAGATTCTATTAAGAAATCATGAGAGAAAGAGATAAAGGCTATGAAGATCAATTTTTCAGATTGTGTTTCAAGCCTATCAGCTTTGCAATATTGAATTAAGGTATAACTTTTGTGAACACAGTTTTGTTATCCTCCTTATCCTTTTTTTTGTCATTGTTGTCAAAGGGGGAGAGATATATAGTAGAAAATTGTTAAGGATACATACTCTTAGGGGGAGTATAGTATATAGAAAGGATTAATAAAGTCATAAGGATAGTATATATATGTTTTGTATTATGGCCACAATTTTGAGATTTTGAAGTTGTAGACTTAGCCAATTTTCTTATATGTTGCCACCAATGACAAGAGGGGAGATTGTTGGAAATTTGGCTGAGTTGGTTACATAGATGTTGTCATTATGGAAACATATGATCTACATGAAGATCAAACAGGTCAGAGAGCTAGTATGTCAGAGCGCAATGTGAAATTGTCTAAGTATGAGACAGTGTGTTTTTACCAGTGAACTTGAAGATAGTTTTTGTTTGCGATGCTGATTGGAGTAAGTTCAATGCTTGTGCACTTGAACATAGACTCTATGGTGACTATTGAAGACTCACCTCAGAGCGCAAGTCAATATGGCATGTATAGAAGAAGTTATGATAGTTTTACTAAAGACAGTGTCAAGCTGACAGGACAGACTATGAAGACAAAATTGATAGAGTTAAGGGATTGTTTTGTTTATCAAAATAATGACTTAACAATATAAAGGGATGACATCCTAGATGTTAACCCTTGGGAAAGATATTTTTTAATATGATAGCTGACTGGAAAGTTATTAGCCTTAATAACTTGTATAAATGTTATTGTAAATTGTAAGAAGGATATCAAGAAGTGATATGATGCGAGATATACAGTGATAGTGAAAGAGCAGCAAAGAGATATTGATGCAAGAAATATAAGGTTATGTACCTTAACCTACTTTTTTAATCAATGAATATTGTATATTACTTGTTTGGGTAGTGGGCTCATCTAGTAATCACATTTTGTACTGCCAACTCCTAACAGGGTTGAGGCTTTTAACAAGGCCTATAGTCCCTTAATCAGGACTGAGACACTATATGCATGTAATAGACTCCTAACAGGGTCAACATCCTTAACAGGATACTTTTGATTAGTCGATCTTTGTGGGTACCATCCCCACCAGGGTTTTCCCTTGGCCAGGGTTTCCTCGAGAACAAATAATGTGTTATGATTTCTTTAGTTTTATTGCTATGCATGTTGTTTAGCTTCTTATTTTATGCATGTGCTAAGATAATCTATTATATCCATAATTGGGAAAAAGTTAAAGTTTGTAGAATATTGATTCACCCCCCTCTCAGTATTCCCTATTTCTAACATGGAATTGTAGCTATGTTGGATGCTCAATCAAACAATATAACTTTATATTCAAGGATTGTGTGTCAATATGATTAATTTGACCTTGGAATTATAAACTTTTGCTAGAATAGAGTACTAGGATTTCAATTTGGTTCATGTCATTTTGATTCACAACTAAAATTTAAAATTTGTGGGACCTTTGTGTTTAATTAAGAGTGACATTTTTGAAATATCAATGGTTTTTCACTTTATGTTTTATTTTATCATGATCTATCTTATTGAGAAATAGTTTGTTGCAGTTGCAAATGCAACATTAACAACTCCCAAATACACTTCAAACTTCATAATACTCTCATAAAGTACATTACAGTTTACACAATAACCTTCATGCAATGATTGAGTGTTGGTAGTATACATAAGCTATATAGAGTTGTACTAATGTCAACCTATGTTGGAGCCATAGTATCAGGATGATGAGATCTATTCCAGATTATTAAGGTGATGTCAAAGTGCTTGCATGAGTTTTTTTTTGGCTAAGTGTGATTATTTTGGTGATAGAGTGACTAAGAGAATCACAGTATTTTGGTTTGCATTGTTTTGCATCATAACAACTTGGCTTGCGATTTTAGTGTGTGAGTTGTATAGATATACAAGGAAGGTATACGTCTAGTTTCAAGTTCTCAAACCTTCTGCAGGTTAAATGGAAAATTTTCAAGTATTGTAAGTGTTTTGGTGGTCCACATAGTGAATTGGGATTGATCACTTGGCTTTCTTCACATGTTTCAAATTTCGGAGCCGACCTAAGTGTTTGGGACCATATGTTAGCATGTAGTAATTGATGTGAAGTTTTGTAAATTCTTAGAGGGTGTGCCCACTTGATTTGATATTTCAAACAATTTTTTCCTTCTAGTATAAGACATTGGAGATAGTTTTCTTGATTGATAGATTGCATAATACAGATTTTATGTAATTAAACCAACTTAATAATATAATTTTATATCATAAAGGAAAAAAATATAAATCTAAATAATATAATTTATTTATTTTAAAAATAAATTACATCAAATACAAACTATTACTTTGTTTGAATCTCTGGGATCTTTGAATTTAAAAATCCACCCAAAAATCTAACAGTGTGCAGACAATATCTCTTTCCTACTAAAGGTAAACAAAATATGACTGCAGTCTATTTTTTATTGCAAAAAATGCACAAAATCCATTTTATAAGTGTTGTTCATTAAAAGAGCTGAAATAAGCAAGCAACATTGTGTTGATAATTGATGTTGCGGCTCCTAAAAACATGGATTTATTGGATAATTAGTTTGTTCAGTGTTTTAAAGTTTTATTTAGGTTGTCATTTTTAATTGCAAAATAAAGCATGCATATCATGTAAAGTTGGAGTTTTTAAGGTAATTTTGTTTATTCAATAAAGCGTGTTTTTATATATTATTTTAGTTTTTAGTAGTTTTTTTGAGAGCTAGTTTTTCAATAAATATGTAGCTTCTGATTAGTTTTTCAAGCTACAATGTAATTCATTATGAGACCTCAATAAAATTATGGAGTTTTTCTCTCTGAAATAGAGTTGATGTTTTTATAATTGTTGTTTATATTTTGTTATTATATGGGCTATTGTTAGAGATTTTACATTTGGTATCAGAGCTACATGATCATAGAAAATACTTTGTCAATCCCAAAATTTAATGGGACTAATTATGGATATTGTGCAATAAAAATGAAGACTTTTTTGATAGGCAAAGATTTCTGGTATATTGTAGAATCAGGGTATGAGTAGCCTAAGGATTGGGATGATCTTCAAGCTAATGACAAAAGGATAAAGAATGAAGTTGAGAGGAAAAATGCAATGGCCTTATATTACATTCAAATGGCTCTTGATAGGAGCTTGTTTCCTAGAATTGTAGATGCAAAGACAACTAAGGAGGCCTTGAAGACCCTAAGAGATTCTTACTAGGGTAATGATCAACTCAAGGTTGTCAAGCTACAAACCTTGAAAAGGGATTTTGAAAATTCAAAAATGGAGGAAATTGAGAATGTGGGTGATTATTGTGTAAGAGTAAAAGATGTGGTTAATAAAATGACCACTTTGGGTGAAAGTACGGACCAAGAAGTTGTGGTAAAAAAGGTATTGAGACCTTTAACACATAGATGGAATAATGTAGCAATCATCATTGAAGAGAGAAAAAGTTTGTCCACTCTTGAGTATGATCAACTTGTTGGGTCTCTCATGTCACATGAGGATAGAGTAAGAGATTCCTCTACAGATATTAATGAGAAGGCTTTTGCTTCTCAAATGTAAATTTCAAAGAATGAAGGTGCAACCAAGAGCTGTAACAATAATAAAGGTCAAGAAAGGGGTCCTAATCAAAATCAATATCAAAATCAGAATCAGAACTCTTCAAGAGGAAATTGAGGAAGAAGAGGTGGTTATAGAGGATGAGGTAGAGGTGGGTTTGATAAAAGAAACATTCAGTGCTACCATTGTAATAAGCATGGGCATTTCGAGAAAGAATGCAAATTGAAATCAGGTAATAAAAATAAGAATGTCAATTATGCTCAACAAAATGAAAATCCTTCCTCAAGTAATTTACTTTTTTCTAAATTGGCAAAGCTAAAAATGTTGTTAATGATGTTTAGTATTTGGATTCAGGGTGTTCTAATCACATGATTGGTAATAAAGAGTTATTGATGGTTTTAAATCAAATATTACGCTTGGTAATAACAACACATTGGAGGTTGCAGCAAAAGGAGCCATGGATGTCCAGACAAAGGAAGGTATGAAAAGTGTTCAAGATATCTTCTATACCAGGCAAAGTTGAAGCATAATTTGTTAAGTTTCGGGTAGCTATGTGAAAAGAATTATAGAGTGGTATTCGACAATAATAAATGCATGATTTATGATAAAAAAAATTAAGGAAATAAAGTTGTGACAGTTGTGCCTATGACAAAGAATAGGATGTTCCCCTTAAATTTTGATAAGAATAGTAATCAGCTTGTCAATATGCCTTATGAGGACAAAAGTTGGTTGTTGCATCTCAGATATGGGCATTTGAGTTTTAATAGTTTAAAGTTTCTTACATCACAAGCTTTGGTTCTTGGGTTGCCTAAAGTTGAAGAGCATAAAGAGATTTGTGAAGGATGAGAAAAGGGAAAGCATGCAAGGGATTCATTCCCCAAAAGCAATGCATGGAGGGCCCACCACCCACTTCAGCTTATTCATTTAGATATATGTGGTCTTATGCAAACAAAGAGTTTGGGTACGTCATCATATTTTATCACTTTTATTGATGATTACTCACACATGTGTTGGGTCTATTTTTTGAAGGCCATGGATGAAGCCCTTAATACATTCAAGAGGTTTAAAGCTCATGTAGAGAATGGAAAAGGATGAAAAATCAAATGTTTGAGGATAGATCATGGAGGAGAATATTGTTCAAGGAATTTTCAAAATTTTTGTGAGATAAATGGCATCAAAAGGAAACTCACCACCTCTTATACCCCTCAAAAAAATGGATTGGCTAAAAGGGAGAATTGTAATGTGGCAGAAATGGAAAGGAGCATGTTAAAGACAAAGGGTTTGATAAATTCTTACTGGGGAGATGCAGTTGCTACAACTATATATATTCTCAATAAGAATCTTACCAGTGCACTTGATAAGATGACTCCATATGAAACATGGTATGATAAAATGACCAATGTTAATTATCTCAAAGTGTTTGGTTGTTTAGCATATGTCCATGTACCTAATCAAACTAGATAAAATTTTGATGCTAAGAGTGAGTCATGCATTTTTGTTGGCTATAGTGAGGAGAGTAAAGCATATAGATTGTATAATCCTCTCACTAACAAGCTTATTATGTTAAGAGATGTGTTTTTTGATGAAGGGGGAGTGTATGGTCATAAAAAAGGCCATGTTGATTCAAAAAAATATGTTTTGCATGATGATATTGTTAATGATATTGATCATGTTCAACCCACTAATGTTTCTATTTCAAGTGATTCAAATCCACCAAGAAACCCTTCATCTACTTCTTCAAGTCCAAGTACAAGTCCAGATTAAAATACAAGGTCTACGAAGAAGATGAGAAGGATGAGTGATATTTATCAAAGGTCTACAAATCATGTACATGAAGAAAATGTAAGACGCGAGACGATTAATTTTTCTTTATTCACCTAGGATAATTTTGAACCATCATGCTTTTAAGAGGCATGTAATAATGAGGTTTGGATGCAAGCTATGAAAGAAGAGTTGGATTCTATTCATAGGAATGATACTTGGGATCTTATAAAACTTCTACCTGACAAGAAGAAGATTGGCACCAAATGGGTGTATAAGACAAATTATAACAGTGATGGGAGAGTTGAATGACATAAAGAAAGACTAGTTGTTAAAGGATTCACACAGAAGTATGGCATTGATTATGAAGAGACATTTGCACTAGTAGAAATACAAGAGACTATTAGAATTTTGATTTCATTGGCAGCTCAAAAGAATTGGAGCATACATCATATGGATGTGAAAAGTGCCTTATTGAATGGGTACTTATAAGAGGAATTATATGTGGAGAAACCACAAGGATTTGAAGTGGAAGGAAAATAAGATCATGTCTATAGATTGAAGAGGATTTTTATGGCCTCAAGCAAGCACCAAGAGCATGGTATGCAAGAATTGATGGCTACTTTCAAGAGAATGACTTCAAGAGAAGTAAGAGTGAACCTTCCCTTTATTACAAGCGAGAAGGTAAAGTTATTCTCATCATAAGTTTGTATGTTGATGATCTATTATATGTGGGTATTAGTTCTAAAATGAAAAATGAATTCAAAGTTTCTATGATGATTGAATTTGAGATGAAAGATCTAGGTCTCATGAAATATTTTCTTGGAACAGAGGTTTATCAAAGTAATGATGAAATTTTTATTTGTCAAACAAAGTATGCAAAGGATATGTTAAAGAAATTTGATATGGCTGATTTTAATTCATACCCCACTCGAAGTCCCCATGGAGTTGTGTTATGTAGAGATGATGGTGCCAAAATTGTTGATGAGACAGCTTATAGAAGTATAGTTGGGAGTTTGATATTTCTAACCTGCACAAGGCATGATATTGCATATTCAATTTCATTGGTTTCAAGATATATGACAAATACATCAAAAATACACATGAAGGAAGCCACGAGAATATTGAGCTATGTGAAAGGAACTCTAAATGTTGGTCTTCATTACTACTATTCTAACAGTTTCAACCTTGTTGGTTTTAGTGATTCAAATTGGGGAGGTAGTTTGGATGATCGTAAGTCTACATCTGGTAATTGTTTTTCTTTTGGTTCTAGTTTGATAACATGGAGTTTGAAAAAATGAAGTATTGTTGCTCTCTCATCCACGGAAGAAGAATATGTGGCAATCACTTCATTAGGTACACAAGCTCTTTGACTTCGAAAGGGTCTTGAAGAAAATGGGGAAAAACAAGTTTAGCCTACTGTAATTTTTTGTGACAACATGAGTGCCATTAAGTTGGAAAAGAATCTAGTTCATCATAGCAAGACAAAGAATTTTGATTTGAAGTATCATTTCATCAATGATTTGGTACAGAAGAAGGGAGTTGAATTGAAGCACATAAACACTCAAGATCAGCTAGCGGATATCTTCAGCAAGGCATTTGCAAAAAAATTAGTTTTTGACACTTCGTGATCAGAGTGTAAGCTCTCTCTACATCAAGTGGGAGTATGTTGATAATTGATGTTGTAGCTCCTAAAAACATGGATTTATTGGATAATTAGTTTTTTCAATTTTTAGAAGTTTTATTTGGGTTGTAGTTTTTTAATTGAAAAATAAAGCATGTCTATCATGTAAAGTTGGAGTTTTTAGGTAATTCTTCTTATTCAATAAAGCATTTTTTAATCTATTTTTTCAGTTTTTAGTAGTTTTTTTAAAGATGATTTTTCAATAAATATGAAGCCTTTGTTTAGTTTTTCAAGCTAAAATGTAATTCATTATGAGACTTCAATAAAGTTTTGGAGTTTTTCTCTTTGAAACAGAGTTGATGTTTTTATAATTGTTTTTATATTTTGTTATTATTTGTGTGTTGTTGTTAGAGATTTTACAATAAGTTGTGCATCTAATGTAGATAGCTTGCAATGCATTGTTTTGAAGTATTTTTAAGCCATTTCTTTTGGAACTTATAGATCATCAATTTTTAAGACCTGTGTAGTACAAAAGAGAAGTAGAGGTGTCCATAGCCAATGGGTTAGTAGTAGAAATATATTACTGTCCAATCCAAGCCTAACATGTGAAGACTATAGAAGTGCATTTCTTGATATTATTAAACAAAGCTTTGGTCAACAGGCAAGACATAATTCTATCAGTTTGGAAGCAGTCAATGTCAAGGCATCAAAATCAAGCATTTCCACACAATTCTAGGTGCAATGTATGTCTCTTCTAATAAGGACTTATAAACTATCCTCAAAATTATGGTGAAAATCATTGTACTCACCTATCTTATTATGTCATTAAAAAATTTCAGTTCTTCCATTTTTTTTAAAAAATATGTTTTAAATAGTTATTTTTTATTATTAAAAGCAGACAAAACAAGGGAGTTGACACATCACAAAAGCAAGACCCAATAGAAGATTGTTAGGCAATCAACAACACATAGTCAACAAAATAGGTGCTAACTAGGAAAAAAAAACTACCAACACGAAGCACATAGGCTTTTGCCCAACAAGAAGGGTCAAACTCACACCACAAGAGAAAAAGGGCAAGAGTTATTTCTATGTATTCGGACAACTATCTAGGTGATACTATCCTTAGGCTCCCCAACAAAGGAGACTCTGCTAGTGCAGTTGTCAGCACAACGTCCAGAATGTTGTAGAAGTTGAACATCATTGGCAAAACCATGGTGCAAAGTAGTAGTAGAGGAAGAGGAAGCAAAAGTGTCATCTTGGCTTGAGGGAAAAGCACCAGCAAAGTTAGGGGTATCAACAAGGGTTGCAATAGGAATAAGACTTGGAATAACAACAGAATATTAGCCACGATCAGTAGTAGGGGCTTCATCAACAACCTGGGAGTAGTGTTGAATATATTTGATTGATTTATATATGATCAAATATGATATTTGAGTCTTCATGTTAACCAATATTTTGGGAGTGTGATTAAATAGTATTTATACTATATTTCATCACATAGTAATTAGATGGTGGGAGTTGTCCATAACAAATAGGTTTATTAGTTATCCGTGTAAAAATAAAGAACATTCAATACTAATACCTTCTAGAAAATATATGCAAACTTATCTTTACTCAAATGTTTGGTGAAGTCGTGTGCAAGTTGTTTATTGATTAGAGTATTAACTAACTCAATTTTCATATTGAGGTTATGCTCATGAATAAAGTGATAATGTACTTGAATTTTACTTTGTACAAGCATGAAACATTAAATTCTTAGAAATAATTGTGGGATTAGGTTGTGGGCTAAAGATTCTTAAGAAGTTGTCTAAGTCAAGTCACTTTGCATGTTGCTACCATAATTGCTTTGTACTCAACTCCAATGGATGACAAAGCAATATTAGGTTGCTTCTTACAACTCCATAAAACAATGACATATCCAAGAGTGAAGTAGTAATAGAGGGTTTGATTTTTTAGAGTTTATGGAACTTTCCCAATCTAAATATTAAAAATAAACAAGCTTAAAATTTTCATACTTTGAACACCTTAATCTAAAGTTTTGTGTTCCTTGAAAATATCTCAAAGCTCACTTTGCAACTAACCAGTAACTTTTTATTTCAGATGTGTCATATATTAGAACAAAATTCCAATGCATGAGATATGTCTAGTTGAGTGGTAGTCAAGTAAATCAATTAACTCCCTATTGAGGTCTTATAAAGTGTTTCATTAGCTATATTGACTGTTGCTTTTTGGCAGATTGATATTTAGTAATGCTTGAAAGTCACTTTTTAGGCTTTGGATGGTAGGCTAACCATAACTTTCATGCATCAAAATTTTCAAGTACAAGTGTGATTTCTAAATTTGGACAATTAACTCCCTATTGAGCTCTTATAAAGTGTTTCATTAGTTATGTTGACCATTGCTTTTTGGAAAATTGATATTTATAAGTAATGCTTGAAAGTCACTTTTCAAGCTCTGGATGGTAGGCTAACCATAACTTTCATGCATCAAAATCTCCAATTACAAGTGTGATTTCTAAATTTGAACATTGAAAAAAGCTTTGATAATTCAAAATGACCATCCACCTCTACTTTCAAGTTGATCAAGTGAATTTTAAAACTAAATTGATGATCTAGCATTTATAAACATATTCCTACACTATTATCAAAATGAAATTTATTTTTTTAATAATTTTGATAGTACAATAGATCTCAATAATTAGTAGTTGATCTGCAAAAGAACCTTACATGATTAAACAAGAATAGTTACTCTTAAACTCAAACATGTGATGCATATCTTGTTATTCTTGTTAAAGAAAACTTCAAAATTCATTATTTTATTTTTCATTTTTTATAGAGTAGAGTTTCAAAATTACTTCTCACTACATTTCTTTCAATCTCTTTGAAGTTTTAGTCCAGGCTTTTAGAAGTCACGTCTTAAATGGACATGGGAAAACAGAAAATTAAAATTTAAGAAGTATAGTGTTTATAAATTATATGAAATAGGGGAAGCACCTAGCTTTATTCATCTTATAAATCATTTTGCAAAATGGGAAAGAGGCAGATGTAATGTTAATCACATTTATGCAAGGAAGTAGGGGCCTGTAACCTTATAATAATATTAATTTAAGATTTGATCTTTTTAAAGCAACAATTATATATTTGAGAAGGTGCAGAAAGTCCATTCACAGGAAGAGATCCAATAAGAAAACAGCGTATGTAAGCTATACGTCCATTCCAGACATCTTGCAGTGCCTTCTTTCTTGGAACTGTTCAATACATCATCAATACTTAAGTCGCATCATACAAAAAAAGGTGTCCATAGCCAATGAGTTGGCAGGAGAAATATTTTCTAAATGTTTTCTAAAGCAATTCAAAATTATGTCAACTTGGTCCCAGTCAATATCAAGGCAGGGATAACCACAACATTCTTGATGCTCTTCTAATCATCACTTACAAACTGTCGATAAAACTCTGGTAGAAGTCATTTTCAGTACTCACCACTATAGAATCAGAAATTAAAGGTTTACAAATTATTATTTTAATTTAAATAATTATTGAAATTGGAGAGCCTTGAATTTGTTCTACATCTAATTTATAGATTGAAAGATTCTTAGAATAGAAAATATATTAACTTAAGTGTCTTTATAGTGATAGATACTTAAAAATTATGATTATTTTTTCTTTTTTATTAGATTACAAGTATGCTTACAAATAAGTGTTATTCAATAGTTTAAGCAAAAATTGTTTAACCGTATAATTGAATGGGTTAGTTGGAACAAACTATAAATAGACATAGTATCTGAGAGGAACACCAAATATATTTTTTAAGTAGATAAAGATGGCTCGGGATAACTACAATAGGACCAATCAGATAGTTGTAAAATAGATCATTTAATAAGCCTAATTGGAATATCGTATTTGATGGTATTGTAGAGCCAAAAAAAATATTGTTGATTGTGAATTCGAGTCTTTATCTTATACCCAATTGCACCATCATTTCAGGCAAAAAGATGATTACACCCAAGTTGAAAGATCTTAAAACAAAGTCTGTCAATACCTCTAGTTACACATTATAAATGTGGACATGTTCAAGATTTGGTTGTGGAACAATAACTGTGTTGGATGTTCACTCAAACAACATAACTTTATATTCAAGAATTGTGTGTCAAAATGATTGATCTGCTCTTTGATTTATAAACTTTTGTTACCATGGATGGAAGAGTGGGATTTGATTTTGGATCTTTTTGTTTGGGATTAATGTAAAAGATGATTATTCTTAACATAATCAAAACATTAACAAATAAACATAAGACATTTGTTTACCACTTCTTAATACAATTCTTTTAATAAAAGACTTTAGAATTTTAAATATATAATTTTATAAATATAATATAAAGATTATAAACACACTAATAAATAATAAATATTATTAAGCTAAATAATATTTAACTAAGAACCTAAAAAACTATTAATTATTTTAAAAAATAAAAAATAGCAAATAAAAATTATTACCTTGTTATCTGTGGGATCTTGGACAATTTTTAAAGCTACCCAAAAATCTAACAATGGGCAAATAGTATTCCTTTCCTACTACACTCATAAAAATAGTACAGGTAAATCAAAATATGAGTGTAGAAAGTCCAATTTTTATTAGTTCTTATTGAAGAGAATCCAAGGAATCCATTTTATTAGTGTTGTTTGGTTAAACGAGCTCAAATAAGCAAACATCGTAAGGTGTGGATTCATTGCAGACAGCAAAAAGTGCATTTATTTTGTTAAAAAAATTCTTTGGTCAACAAGCAAGATACAATTATATCAATTTGGAAGCAGTCAATATCAAGGTAGGTATTCCCACATCAAATCAAGCATTCCCACACATTTCTAGGTGATCTTTGTGTCTCTTCTAATCAGGACCTACAGATTGTCCATAAAATTGTGGTGGAGATCATTAGAAGTTTTCGGTTCTTCCAACTTTCTTTTTCTTTTCCTTTTCTTTTTTATTGAAGAAAAGTATATAATATAAGGAAAATATAACATTAACACTATTGTAGCAGCAGTTACAAAAGAAAAAGTAGAACATCAAAAATGTTGTAGAGCTTGCCACATTCAAAGCCCACAAGCTTGGACAACTTTCAATTCAAGTCAAATAACCCTTACAATATAATATATACAATGATTTTCTTGAGAGTAAAGACACTTAAACTCAATGACCATCACTATGAATCAGAATATTCAGCTGGTAAAATGGAAGTATCTATTGTAGTATGTGCATCTCTCATCCAATTCATGAGCTCTTCTCTGGACATCTCCAAGCATAATTGACACAAGACAGGGTTCAAGAGGGGCCAAACAATGGTACACCCTAATGATCCAGCCTTCTCAACAACACACGGAAGCAAATAACAACACAGTGAGAGAGAGAATGCAGGATCTTCCATTAATTTTTATCAAATAGAATCATACATGCCATGCTGTAAGGCCTCCCCAGTTGGGGTCAGATATTACAATGAATTACATAAGTCCTCAAACATGCAAGGATCTGCCAACAATCTCCAATCTATTCTCTTCTTACTTCTATCTAAAACTGTCTCTCAAACTACAACCAAATAACTACATTTATACAAGAGTCTACCGAACTAAGTTGGCCTTCAGATCTACAATCAATGGAAGAAATAGTTAGATCTGGCACCACATGCTTCCCAATGATGGATTCCAGCATTAAATATGTGACCCATAATAAATGCACAAGTCGGCCCAACAGAAACTCAAAAGAAACTACTCGATAAGCAAGGATGACCGAGCAACAGACAAGCATCGTTAAGTGCCAGTGAAATTACCGATCGCCCAAGAGATAACCAACCACTCTCGGTAACCAAAGGAAACTGACCAGCTACCGACCAACTCGGTCCAAGAAGGAACCAAGCAACACAAACAAACTCCAAAATGTTTTTGGTGACACGGGATTTCCAAGGACCCGAGATGCTCCTGCATCAGACACTTGGGGTTATTTTGAAATGATTCTCTGAATCATTTGGTAGGTATGATTCGAGCTGCATCCAACTCAGACTGTGAAATCCAAGAACTATCTTCAATTGGTCTATTCTTCCACTTTACCAGATATTCCATATATTGTTTTCCTCTTGTACTCTTGCCAATTCTTTGCTCCAAAATCTGTTCAACTTCCTCTTTGTTGACTATAGTGAGGATAGTAAAGCATATAGATTGTATAATCCTCTCACTAACAAGCTTATTGTGTCAAGAGATGTGATTTTTTATGAAGGGGGAGTGTATGGTCATCAAAACGGCTATGTTGATTCAAAAAAATATGTTTTGCATGATGATATTGTTAATGGTATTGATCATGATCAGCCCACTAATGTTTCTATTTCAAGTTGTTCAAATCCACCAAGAAACCCTTCATCTACTTCTTCAAGTCCAAGTACAAGTATAGATTCAAATACAAGATCTACAAAAAAGATGAGAAGGATGATTAATATTTATCAAAGGTCTACAAATCATGTACATGAAGAAAATGTAAGATGCAAGACAATTAATTTTTATTTATTCACCTAGGCTAATTTTGAACCATCATGCTTTTAAGAGGCATGTAATAATGAGGTTTGGATGTAATCTATGCAAGAAGAGTTGGATTCTATTCATAGGAATGATACTTGGGATCTTATAGAACTTATATATGACAAGAAGAAGATTGGCACCAAATGGGTGTATAAGACAAATTATAACAGTAATGGGTGAGTTGAATGAGATATATAAAGAAAGACTAGTTTCTAAAGGCTTCACACAGAAGTATGGCATTGATTATGAAGAGGAATTTGCACCAGTAGAAATACAAGAGACTATTAGAATTTTGATTTCATTGGAAGCTCAAAAGAATTGGAGCATACATCATATGGATGTGAAAAGTGCCTTCTTCAATGGGTACTTAAAAGAGGAATTATATGTGAAGAAACCACAAGGCTTTGAAGTGGAAGGAAAATAAGATCATGTCTACAGGTTGAAGAAGGATTTATATGGCCTCAAGCAAGCACCAAGAGCATGGTATGCAAGAATTGATGGCTACTTTCAAGAGAATGACTTCAAGAGAAGTAAGAGTGAACCTTCCCTTTATTACAAGTGAGAAGGTAATATTATTCTCATCATAAGTTTGTATGTTGATGATCTATTATATATGGGTATTAGTTCTAAAATAAAAAATGAATTCAAATTTGCTATGATGAGTGAATTTGAGATGAAAGATCTAGGTCTCATGAAATATTTTCTTGGAACGGAGGTTTATCAAAGTAAGGATGAAATTTTTATTTGTCAAACAAAGTATGTAAAGGATATGTTGAAGAAATTTGATATGGATGATTGTAATGCATACCCCACTCCAAGTCCTCATGGAGTTGTGTTATGTAGAGATGATGGTGCCAAAAAAAATTTAATAGAAACACCTTTTCTTGATCAGATCCTTTGTAATGCATACATTTTTCCTCAAATAACTCTAGAATAAATTGGCTTGATCGCACCTCCACAATAATGATCTAAACACATAAATCTTTGATTCCATGATATAAATATCACTGCTCAAGCCCTAAAACATTCCACCGACTTAACACCTCATCCAACACTTTGAAAATACTTTTCCAATCTTCGTGCCCAAAGAGATCATACCAAATTTCATAGCCCAATATAACAACCATCTTTACCTAGCATGTCGGCCACAAGATAGATCCAAAAACTTAATTTTATCAAGAACAGTCAAACACATTTTGACCAACTCAACCTTCATCTTGATAAAATGATCTACCTCGATCAACGTAATGACAACTCATCATCATAAATGAGATTAGACATGTCAGCATGATAGCTGGAATACAAATCATTAATTGCAACATGATCATCGATTTCCAACAGAAGATCTACCATCGGTAACAAAAAAGCACTATCACCAGTCACTGAAACAACTTCAATATCCTCAAAACATGCTTATCTATCAACCAAATTAGTTGCGTTTATAACCATAAACTCAACATAGCATCAAAAACATAATTATACGATCGCGCCACCTAATTCACCATAGATTTGATAAACCAATCAAATCACTCATTGTCAATCATAGACTGTTCTAGTAATTGCCTTTTCACACTTCAATCACACATAAATTACACAAATAATACATTCAACAATTGGGGTTATACAGTTATAATCTAGAGACATCCCCAAGTCTCCCTTAAGAATCACAACCACTGGAACCACTTGAAACATATTGTTCATTCTTCTCACATAATTGGAAACACACTAAGAACACTAGGCCAATACTTGACATCAATGACAACACAATAACTAATCATATCAACCACCAAATTTGTATCACTTCATCTCTTACCATCATCATCAGTTATGCCAACAATCTCCCCCTTTAGCATTGATGGAAACCCAAACAATCATAAACTCTTCTTAATTAGACACGTCAACATGACCGATGGAATATAAATAATTTATCACAACAGAATCATCGGTCACCAACAAAAGATCTACCATCTCTAACATAAAAAAATTATCATCGATCACTAAAAAAACTTTTGTATCCTCAAAACATGCTTACCGATCAACCAAGTTAGTTGAGGTCATAACCATGAACTCAACATAGCATCAAAAAC
This sequence comes from Chamaecyparis obtusa, assembly GCA_027943335.1. Taxonomy (NCBI): domain Eukaryota; kingdom Viridiplantae; phylum Streptophyta; class Pinopsida; order Cupressales; family Cupressaceae; genus Chamaecyparis; species Chamaecyparis obtusa. The sequence continues at coordinate 645,386 of BSBK01005883.1, forward strand.
ATAATTCTATGATCGTGTCACCTAACTCATGATAGATTTGATAAATAAATCAAATCACTCATTACCAGTCACAGACTATTCTAGAAATTTCCCTATCACACTTCAATCATACATAACTTACACAAATAATACATTCAATAGTTGGAATTATACAATTATCATCTAGAGACATCCCCAAGTCTCCCTTAAGAATTGCAACCACTAGAACCACTTGAAACATATTGTTCATTCTTCTCACATAATTGGCAATACACTAAGAATGCTAGGTCAATACTTGACATCAATGACAACACAATAATTGATCATCTCAACCACCAAATTTGTATCATCTCATCACTTACCATCATCATCAGTTATGCCAATAATTGAGCCTAAATTAAATGAGATGGGTAAGAGCTATAATTTATTCAAGGAAAAAAATGGAAACAGAGGATTAGAGTTGGTGAGTTACAGGCTGAGTTTTTGCACATGCAGAGACAGAGAGAATATTTGGTGAAGACTTGGTAGTTGGTAAAGGACATGGTTGAGGTATGGTAAAGAACATCTTTCTATAATTATTTCTGATGTAGATGATTATGAGCATCGATTTCAGTCTCTAGATGAAACTTCTTCATTTGATATGTTGCTTTATCATGATAGTTTATGTGCTCATATGAGATTATTTGTGGATGAGTGGAAGAAAGGTCTTCCAATTATCAAGAAGTACAAGAAAATATTTCTTGTAAAATTTGTTATTTTTTTAGTTATTTTAATAATGTTGTGTGTGGCCCTTTTCCATTGTGGGAAAAACGGGGGAGATAAATAAGGAGAGAAAAAATTAAAAAATATCTAACTTAGGGGGAGTTTTTTGGTCTCTTTATGTTTTTTTGTTTCAAATTTTTTTATGTTTTTGTTGTTTTTCCATCAATGCCAAAGGGGGTGATTGTTGAAGTGTTGAGATTTTTGAGATTTTGGCATTGTCTTCATTGATGTCAAAACCCTTGTACTGGATGGTTGTATCGGTTGGTTGTGCTCCAGTAATATGTACATAAAATCTATTCTATACCACTTATTTTGGTAATAGATTGTGTGGATGGATATCCCTATGCTGGTTATGACAATACATCTTTTTGGTACATCCATGGTATTAGATGAACGTAGAAGTATGAGATTTGGATGGATATAATTGGTTGTCATGTCTTAGAGCTCTACCGAGTATCTTTGTTACTTGGACTTTCATGCAATGTATAAAAATTTTCTGGTATGACAGTTGTATTCAGTTTTGGACAAGTTCTATATGGTTGATTCAAAATTTTTTTAGATCAAGACATGGTCTTGGTTGTGGTGTTCCCATCAGCCCCAAAATATAATTATATTTTTTTGTTTTTGACATGTAATATGCTTATCTTATGTGTGACCTATCTTTATGTTGTATGGTAGCATGGTATGAAGATCTCATACATGTATGATGTATCTTCTAGGTTTGGTGCTAGCATGTTGAACTATATTGAAATATATTTTTGTATTCAAGACAACATTTTTTGTTGCTAGGCTGACATATGTATTTTTTTTCATTGGATACATATATGTAGAACATCTGTTCAAATTTGACAGTATGGGAGTGTGAGTATGTTGAAGGTGGTATGATGCGAGTGTGATTATGTGAATGAATACTTGGTGGTGAAGTGTGAGAATAAATAAGAAGAGAAAAAGGTTATTGAGAAATTAGAGAGAAGAATTGCATTCAATTTTGCATAAGGTTGGTGTGTGCTGGTAGAAGATCTCTAACTGAGTTTGCTGTAATAATTTTTTGTCGTGCTACTAGTTGAAACTAATTCATGCATATACATATGGAAATTTATTAGTTCACATTTTATCTGTAAGATATTTTTGTAATCTTTTTGTATCGAGGTAGTTTTCTCAACCTGCAATGAGCAAACTATCAGTGAGCCCTTGTAAAATCACCTTAACTAATGTCACCTTAACCGGTGCTTTATTCATAAGAACTAGTTTCTCTACCTTGGTTTCCATGTTAATTCTAGTGTTATGGTATTTCTTGTTTGTGTAATTTCAAGTTCTTAACTATTTTTATTATCTAAATGGTTTAAGGTTGTACCAGATTAATTAAGTTTATGAAAAGTGTTAAGGAATAAATGATTCAGCTATCTTCCCCCCTCTCATTTATTCATTGTGCTCAATAAGGTTAGCCTGTGATACTCAACATAGCTGATCTTTTTGTTCCATTCAACTAAGCATAGCTGGGAGATGATATCAACTTTTTCTATTTTAGGCCAATTCAGGTTTGGTTTCACAATAGGAATTGGTTCATCATTCCACATTTCATCACTCCCAGGAAGCCCCATTTTTTGAGAAAAATAAATCTTTGATTTATTGAAGATTAAGCTCACAGACGCCACCACATGTTTTTGTAGCCAAGTTCCCGACTCATTTAATCCTAGCGATAGATAATGATAAATTTTTACCTGTTAAAAATATGTTGCTACCACAGTAAATTTTACGTCATTACACTTAACATTTAAGATTTGTACTTACCCAAGATTTGAAAAGATTATACCTTGAGAAATGTGCCACACAATGTAGTCATAGGGTCGGTGGATCATGGGAATTAATTATCCGGTCAGCAAAACCCAAGTTTAGTTACCTCTCTAACCCACCAACCATATGGAGTTGATGCGGCGAAAACTGCTTTGTCAATGATCGGGAACTCATTCGGTACCTTGAACTATTATAGAAGTTGGGTAGTTAAGGATTTCACCTTACCATTTGACAGTTAGGAGTCAACATAGTCGATGAGATTGGGGAATTTTCAAACTTTCAATTGAGTGAAGGTTAAGTGTGAGCACTTAATGTGTCATACCAATCGAGAGTGATGGGGCCAACGAAAAAGAGTTGAGTTGAATGGGGATAATTTAAATTCCAAGAAGGAAGGAGGCCCAAATTTTCAAAATTAGGGTAACAATGGGCTCTGATTGGGGACAAGGACTAGAAAGATGAAGAGAATCCCAAAAATATAAACAAAGATTAGTGTCTTGTCCATTTCATTCCAGAGTCAAGGGGTAACAAAAAATAGGGAGCTTCTTGCAGAAGGGGTGGAGGGGAATTAGGGAAAGCCAAGAACAAACCAAAATTCAACTAAACCTACACCACACTCAAAGTCTTATTTATAGTCAATAGGGTGGGAATCCCCTCCTCCAATAAATACCTCATGATGTTCACGTGAAATCGTTAACAAGTTGTGAGAAGTGTGAGCCTTTACAAAATAGGGGGTTGCGTCTACAAGTCACAATAAAAGGCAACCACCAAGCACCAAAAAGTAATGTCAATTAATTGACTAAAGAAAAACAAGGAGAATCTATGAACACATACACTCCCAAATGGCCACTCATCATAATTTGTTATTTTCCCAACCTCATGTATGACTTTCGTAAGATAATTAATTTCACTAGGAAGCAGGGGAGAAAGACTAAGAATTGGGTATACCTCTTCAAAGTCACATGATGAATCAATCTCTACACACATTATTATTGATGGTGATTGTTGAACATGGAATTATACTATCATAGGGTCAAACCTGATTTTGGGAAGATCTTCTTCCCTGAAATAGACTAAATTTTTTGGTGCTTCATCTTTATTTATGCTAGTTGGACACCTATTTGTAAGAGGTTGAAAGGGGTCCTTTGTATCTACATGGCTTCTTCCTCAAGAAAAGGATTCTTGGGGGTATAGATTCTTACCACCTTTTCTTGCTCTTCTTTCATCTCATCTCCTTGGTTGAGAAGCTTAAAAGATAAGGGTTCAAGTTGTGCTATGAAAGAATCTGGTTGATTAACTTCATCCATAAACATTATCCTTCTAGATTTTTTTTAGACGGGCTAGGTATGAAATTAGTATCATCAAAAATAAAAACTTTCGCTTCTAGATTTTGATTCTCATCTTCTATTTTGAAAGTGAAAGTTTCTAACTCGGAAGAGGGCAAGGGCACATGCATGGTAATATCAATACTATCTTCTTTATTACCTGAATGACTTAAGATTTCAACAATCTCCACCTCCATGGTAAGACCCTCCATGAATTTACATTTGCACTGTAACTTGTCGTCAAACCTTTTTGGATATTGACTTGGAAAGGGACAACTTCACGCTCCTTTGATAATACATTTTATTTTGAAGAGATGGGTGGTCATCCAATCTATTCCATTTGTGTGCATATCAAGAAGGGCTTCAACCCTTTATCTCCAGCCTGGTGAAAAATTCTCCCTTGTCATTGATTAATGTCATGGTAAGGAATTGGATCATTCAAGGCAAGTACAAAATATTGTTCACCAAAAAAAGATAAATTATAAGACACCAACCCTTCATTTTTTGGTTCTTCTTTTAACAATTTCAATCTTGCCACCAAAGTTTGTAGCTATTGAATGTTTTGCTCCAAATATTTGAGTAAGTAGTATCTATCATGCACGCCTCTTAAAAATAGCATAGATTTATGATCCTCAAACGAACATAACTTATTCTTCTCAACTTCACAGATACTTTCTTTAAAGGCTTTCAAGAATGAATGGAGGACTTCATCATCTTCAACTAATATTTCTTAGAAAGTCGGTGTAGGTTTCCTTCTAGGTTGGGTTTGATTTCCTTTTTTTTCTTGGAATTGAACCATTTTGATGGGGTCTTTAAACAAACAAGGTCACTAGCCTTCGTTTTGGGGAAGGTGCCAAGAAATCACACATGATTTTTTTATAATTTCCCTAGTAGAGTCACAAATTTTTTGTTAATTGCAGATTTTCTCCTCCAAAAATAACCTTAGAAATGACTGTTTATGCCCAAGATTGAGGAAAACCTAGCAACCCACAGTTGAAGAGATCTTCATTGAATGGATGATCTTCCTTTGAATTTTAGAGGTACAACTCCATCTTATGATGTAATTTTGTGGTTTTTTGGGGTTATGGTTTTAACCAAAAAGAAAGAAAGGTAAACTAACATCTACACATAATAATAACACAGATGCAAAAGGGAAAAATAGGAATGATGGAAAGAGAAAATGATACAAAGTTCATTCTATTACATAGCACATAGAAAAGAAAAATATTGCAAAATTCCAATCCCAAATGGGTAAATACTCTAGAGAACACAAAGTTTCCAAAGAAGAGGTATTCGTAACCAAATTAGATACACAAGCACCATGAGAAAATATTTTCATAACACAAAGTTCATTTCACAGTACGGAAAGAATATAAAAAATACATTCCACTCTCTCTCTTAGGTGGAGCAAAATGCTTTCCCACTCTACAGTTTCAAATGGCCTAACCTCTGCTTCTGGGTCTGGAACTTCTCTTCCACCCATCTTTTCTATTGCAGGGGGCTCCCATTCCATCATTGCCTATTTTCTTGATACCATAGTTTTTGCTTCTGCAAATGGGCTTTGCAGTCATGGGATTTCTATTGACCCTAGGCTTTCTTCAAAGACGTATCCTTTGTTGGCCGCTAGGTCTTGGGGATTTTATCTATCTTTTGTTCCCTCCCTCTCTTCTCCTCTTTCTACTGCGGAAGGTATCAGGGCTTATGGTCCATAGCTTGCAGTGGGTTCTTTCACCAAGGTCATTTCCAAGATGATTGCGAATGGGAAAGGAAGGGTTTCTTGTGGCAATGTGTCCTTCATCGCTCTAATTCTAGTGTGCTTCTCTCTCTGTTAAGATTTCTTCAAAGGCTGAATAGGACTTGGTGAACAACACTAATATTTTTAAATCTCCTGGTCTGATCTTCAATTTTTGGGGATTCTGGCCTAGCCTTCCTCAACTGCATGATTGGGTATCTAGAAGATGGGAACCAATATTATCAAATATTGTTCATATATTTCCTATGAAAAAAGGGTCTTTCATAGAAAAGTTTGATAATGCGGAGGATAGATCTAAGATCTTGTGTGATAACTTCTTTAGCTGGGAGGAGGACAAATTTATGCTTATGGTTAAGCCCTAGCATCCCAATTTCAATCTTTCATCTGAAGTATTTAGCAAGATCCCTATTTGGGTTAGGATCCCTAATCTCCCCCTTCATCTATGACATGATTCCATCTTTGAGGAAGTGGGTGAGGTTTTGGGGGACTTTTTGATGTTGGATCATGATTCTTCTAATATTTATCATTCTACTTTTTCCCACATCTTGGTAGAGCTTCACTCCTCGAAGGGTCTCCCAACTGAAATCAAAATTGAATCATCCTTGGGATCCTAGACCCTACAGCTTGACTATGAAGGTATTCCTTTTAGGTGTCAAAAATGTTTTAAGACTGGTCACATTTATGTCCAATGTGGCTTGGATATCAAGAAGAATAAATATTCTCCTTCTTGGTGGAAGGGTGTCTCCACCCAGCATTACACAGTCCTAAAAAGCTCCTCTCAGCCTAGGAAGGAGATTGGTCCTGGTTTAGGCACTCAAGTGTCTAATGTGGTGGTGGATGGATCGGGCCCTGCTATGCCTCTTTTTGTTCTTGTAGGGTCTGTTGTGGCAGCGGAGTGTGGTCACGTGTGCCCTTTTGTTGGCTCTGGACCTACTCCTCCATTGGATGGTATCAAGATCTCTACTAGCGGTTATGTGGGTGCTGGTTCTGCTAGCCCTATTGGTGTTTTTTCTAGTATTTTTTATTCTTCCATAGAAGGGTCTTTACTTGGCCTTATGATGGTTTCCTCATTGGCAGATTTAACACCTCTGTTGGGTGCTGGATCTTGAGTTTTGGACTCATTGTGCTAGCAGGATGAGGTTTCTAGAGTTGAAGAAGGTTGGATCACTATTAAAGGAAAACATTCTAAGAATTCCTCCCCTTCTTTTGACATGACCCTTCAGTCCCATACAAAAGGAACTCAAGGTTAGTTCACTGTCTTTCAGCTGCAGATCTCCAATGGTTTATATTGTGTAGTGATTTGGGCATTTTTCTCTGGGCTGCTTTGTCAATTTCTTTTCTTGGCAGTATTTTTTGTGGGTGTTTCTTGGGGATTATGGCCTTTTGTTCTGGCTGGTATGTTGTATTTTGGAAACTCTTATTGATCAAATCTTAAGTTTTATCTTTGTACAGGGTTTCGGGGCCCCTTCAAAACCTATTTTTACCTCAATCAAAAACAAACACATAGTTTTGATATATATTTTTCATTTCAAAGATGCATGAAATAGAATGATTCAAAGCTCGATACATTTACTACCAAAAATGATCATATACTAGAATTTCTCTTCATAACTATCTTCCCTCCTTTACTAGCTTTCAAAGCCTATATATATATGTGTATGTACATGTATGTATATAAAAAAGGATCGTTCATTTTAAAATAACGGTCTTAAAAATGATCAGTATGAAGAAAAGATTTGTAACAGAAACAAATTTACTACCCAAAATTTACCATTACTACCACTAATTACAAAAACATTCCATACATGCTAAACCAAAAAAAATTAAACTACCGTAGGTGTAGGGTCTCTATCCACTTCCGGCTGTATTTCCACGAAGAGGTTGTGAATTTTAGCATGCTTTTCTTTTTCTTCTAGGACAAAGGATACTCTGCGATACTTAGCATAGTTAAATTCTTTTCCTTCCATGCAACTAAGCATAGCTGGAAGATGATATAAACTTGTTCTATTTCAGGCCAATTCAGGTTTGGTTGCATGATGGGCATTGGTTCATCATTCCACATTTAATCACTTGCAGGAAGCCCCATTTTTAAGACAGATAATTCTTTGGTTTTTCAAAGATTAAGCTCATAGATGCCACCACCTTTCTTTATAGCCAAATCACAAGCTCATTTAATTCTAGCATCAAATAATAATATCATTTTATTTGTTCAAAATGTGTTGCCACCTCATAAATTTACTTCATTACACTTAACATTTAAGAGTTGTACTTCCATAGGATTTGAAAAGTTTATGCCTTGAGAAATGTGCCACACAGGGTAGTGACAGGGTTGGCGGATCGTGGGAATTAATTATTCAAGCAGCAAAAACCAAGTTTGGCTACCACTCCGACCCACATACCACATGAAGTTGATGCAGGAAAAATTGCTTTGTTGGCGATCAAGAACTCATTCGATACCTCAAACTGTTATAGGAGTTGGGTAGTTCAGGATTTCACCCAACTATCTGATAGTTAGGAGTCAACATAAACGGTGAGGTTGGAGAATTTTTGGACTTTCAATTGAGCAAAGGTTAAGTGTGGGCGCTTAGTATGTCGGACCGATTGGGAGTGACGGGGCCCACTACAAAGAGTTGAGTCGAATGAGGGGAATTTAAATTCCAAGAAAGGAGGCCCAAAATTTCAAAATTGGGGAACATTATTATCTGTCATATCTTTGAAGATTTGAAAAAACTTATCTAAAATCTAACAATGGGCAGACAATATTCCTTTCCAACTACACTAATAGAAAACAGTAAAGGTGAGCAAAATATAACTTCGGATAACCCATTTTTAATAATTGTTGTTCGTTAAAAGAGCTGAAATAAGCAAATAGCATAAGCTATGCATTCAGTGCAGACAACTTGCAGTGCCTTGTTTTGAGATATTTTTAAGGCCGTTCCTTTGGGAACTTATACATCGTCAAGTTCTAAGAGGCGTAGAACAAAATAGAAGTAGAAAAATTCATAGCCAATGGGTTAGTCGTAGAAATGTATTGTCTTCCAATCCAAGCCTAACATGTGAAGACAACAAAAGTGCATTTATTGGTATTGTTAAACAAATTTTTTGTCAGCACCTAAGACATGATTCTATTATTTTGGAAGCACTCAATATCAAGGCATCAAAATCAAGCATTTCCACATAATTCTAGGTGCACTTTATGTCTCTTCTAATCAGGACTTACAAACTGTTCACAAAATTGTGGTGGAAATTATTGTCACTCTACTCACCTGTATTATTATGAAATCAAAGCTTTCAGTTCTTCCAACATTTTTTTTCTAAAAATAGGTTTTAAAATAATTTTTGAAAATAGAGAATGTTAATATATTTGATTTATATTTAAAATTTGAAGTGTTCAAACGTATTTTTATATGATATTTGTGTATTTTTTGGTTAACAAAGTGTTTTGGGAGTGTGATTAAACAGAGTTTATATTATGTTATGTTTCATCATGCAAAGCAATTAGATACATATAATCTCTAAGACTTTTTGTGTAGGAAGAACTTTCGTACTTCTTCTTTTGTGGTGTGAGTTTGGCCCTTTCTTTATAGGCCAAAAGCTTTCATGCTTTGTGTTCTTTCTTCTTAGTCTTTTTTGTTTTTTCCCTGGGCTATTTGGTGGTCCGATTTCTCGCCTTTAAGCCTTGAACTTGTAAGGGTCAACCCCTTGTTAGACTTGCTTAATTAATCCAAAATAATCTTACAAAAGTTCTTCACATATGATACTATTATTTCTTCTAATCTAAAGACAAAATCTACATACCATTAAAAAACAAATTAAATGTCTTTCTTACGCAAGTAAACATCTTTCTTACTACACCATCGAAAAACAATCTGCCTCAAATCTATCCTTTATCATTGTTATATGATTTCAGAGATCTCTATCCTCTCTTCTTTGGAAGATCTGTGATAATTGAAAAACATATATCCAATATCTAATACTGACCTTTCCTATTTTTCAATAATAATTTAAAATTCGATCTTCCATGTGAAGCAATTATATATTTGAAGGTGCAGAAAGTCCATATATAATTGGCGTTCGCTAAAAGAGCTCCATAGAAAAAATAAAAAATAAAAAGTATGTAAGTTATACGTCCATTCTTGACAGCTTGCAGTGCCTTCTTTCTTGGAACTGTGATACATCATCAATACTTTAATCGCATCATACAAAAAAGGTGTCCATAGCCAATGGGTTGGCAGCAGAAATATTTTCTAAAGCTTTGGCAGGAGCAAATGTTTTTTCTAAAGCAAGGCAGAAGTATGCCAATTTGGTACCGATCAATATCAAGGCAGCAATACTCACATCATTCTTGATGCTCTTATGTCTCTTCTAATCATCATTTACAAACTGTTTATAAAAGTCTGGTGGAAATCATTATCAGTACTCACCACTATTATTATAAAATCAGAAATGGAAGGCTTTCAATTTCAATAATGGTTGAAATTGGAAAGCTTTGTTCATAGATTCATAGATTCTTAGAATAGAAAATATATAAACAAAAATGTCTTTCTATGATAACTGTGTTTTTATATTGATAGATTCTTATCAATTATGATTATTTTTTCCTTTTTAATTAGATTGCAAGCATGCTTACAAATAAGTGCTATTGAATAGTCCAAGCAAAAACAGTTGGAAGCTATTCGTGTACAAATAAAGAACATTTAACACTGTTGTCTTCTCTAATAGAAAAACTTATCTTTACTCAAATATTTGGTGAAGTCATCTGTAAGTTGCTCATTAGTTATTATATTAATTAACTCAATTTTTTTATTGAGGTCATGCTGATGAAACTTCAATATACTTTGTATAGGCATGGAACACTAAATTTATAGACATCTTCAGCAAACTTTAATTGGCACAATACATAATTGTGTGATTAGGTTGTAGGCAATAAAGATTTTTATAAAATTGTCTAAGTCATATCACTTTACATGTTGCTACAACAATTGCTTTGTACTTGGCTCCAATGGATGACACGGCAACATTAGGTTGTTTCTTACAGCTCCATGAAACAATGGCATATCAAAGAGTGTAGAAATTGAGATTTTGATTTTCTAGAGCCCATAGAACTTGCCCAATCTAAATATGAAAAATAAACAAGCAATTTTCGATCTTTGAACACTTTAGTCCAAAGAAGATTTGTGTTTCTTGAAGATATTGCATAACTCACTTTGCAACTAACTGATAACTCTATTTTGGATGTCTCATGCATTGAAACAAGATTCCAATTGCATGATATATATCTAGATAAAGAATAAATCAAATGTCCTATCATGCTCCTATATAGTATTTCATTAACTATATATAAGACTTATTTTTGTGTCCCATTTTTTAGATAGATTGACAGTTAGTTTGTTCAGAAAATCTCTTTTTAGGTCTCAAATAGAAGGCTAACCATAATCTTTGTACATCAAAATCTCCAATTACATGTGTGATTTCTAAATTTGTACATTAAAAAAAGCTTTCATAATTCAAAATGACGTTGTACCTCTATTTTCTAATTGCTCTCATGAGTTTTTAAATTAGAATTAATATACTGACATTTATAAACAGATTTGTACAACATCATCAGATTTTTTATTTTTTATTTTATAAATTTTGGTAGTGTAATGATTGTTTGATAGTTACTACATTAGTTTTAAAATCCTTTAAAATTAGACGCAAAACACAATAGATTTTCGCTAAATTTTTAGCATCTGTTCTTCATGATCTGCACATTTTATGATCGAAAACTACAAAAAATTTGCAAAAAAAATCACTGTATTTTTGCAAATCTGAAAAAAAAAAGTTTAACTTTTTTTTCTATTTTGATACATTTTGAATGGAGCTTAGCAGCTGCCTTTAAAATTTAAGGATAGAGTATTAATTAAATGCATGAGGAGATGAAGCACCGAACTTTATTCATCTTATATCTCAGGTGAAAAAACATTTTGCAAAAAGAGTTCATCATATTTCCTTCCCATTGCATCATCGCAGTTTAGGATGAATATGATATTCCCAAACCCAGAGGATGCTATTTTGCCCAATGGGAACGAAGCAGATGTGATGCTAATCATGCCAAGCAATTATGTATTTGACAAGGTGCAGAAAGCCCATTTATAAATGGCGTTTCACTAAAGGAGATCCAATAAGAAAACAACATAAATTATACGTACGTCCATTCCCGACAGCTAGCGGTGCATTTCATTTCTTTGTTGGAAGTCTAATACCTACATCATCGATATTTGTATTGCATCATACAAATAGGTGTCCATAGCCAATGGGTTGGCAGGGGCAACATTATCCCAATTTGGTAGCTTTCAATATCAAATCAAGCATTCACACACAATTCTAGATGCTCTCATGTCTCCTCTAACCATGATGAGCTGCAAACTGTCAATAAAATTCTAGTGGAAATCATTATCAGTACTCACCTCTATTATTATAAATTCAGAAATTGAAGGTTTTTAATTATATTTTTAAATGGAAAAGCTTTGAATAGATTTGTTTTACACCTAATTCGTAGATTCAAAGATTCTTCGAATAGACATATTGTCTTTATATTGATAGATACTGAGAAATTATGATTATTTTTTTCAATTTAATTATATTACAAGAATGCTTGTACTATTAAAAAGTTCAAGCAAAAACAGTTTAAAGTTATAATTTAGTGATATTTTGAAAGTAGATAAAGATGATCTAGGATAATTACAGTGGGACAAATCAGACAATTGTAAAAATAGATCATTTAGTTAGCTCAAATGGAATATTATGTCATATTTCAAAGGCTATTATTTGATGGTATTAGAGAGCCAAAAAACATTGTTGATTGTAGACATGATAGCTAAAAACATAAAAACAGAATTCAAATGCAAGAAATCAAACATTGCACCATCATTTGAGTCAAGAAATAAGCTCACCCAAGTTGAAAAATCTCAAAACGGATCTCTCAATACCTCTAGTTACACATTATAAATGTAGATATGTTCAAGATTTGCATGTGGAATTGTAGCTATGTTGGATGCTCACTCAAACAATATAACTTTGTATTCAAGGATTGTGTGTCAATATGATTGATTTGACCTTTGGAATTATAAACTTTTGCTAGAATGGAGTACTAGGATTTCATTTTGGATCATGTCATTTTGCTTCACAAATAAAATTTAAAAATTTTGTGACCTTTGTGTTTAATTAAGAGTGAAATTTTTGAAATATCAATGGTTTTTCACTTTATGTTTTATTTTATCATGATCTATCTTATTGAGAAATAGTTTGTCGAAGTTGCAAATGCAACATTAACAACTCCCAAATACACTTCAAACTTCATAATACTCTCGTAAAGTACATTACAGTTTACACAATAATCTTCATGACTTAATGATTGAGTTTTGGCAGTATACATAAGCTATATAGTGTTGTCATTGATGTCAACCTATGTTGGAGTCATAGTATCAAGATGACGAGATCTATTCTAGAATATTAAGGTGATGTCAAAGTGCTTGCATGAGTTTTTTTTGGCTAAGTGTGATTGTTTTGGTGATAGAGTGACTAAGAGAATGACAATATTTTGGTTTGCATTGTTTTGCATCATAACATCTTGGCTTGCGATTTCAGTGTGTGTGTTTTATAGATATACATGGAAGGTATACATCAAGTTTCAAGTTCTCAAACCTTCTGCACGTGAAATGGAAAATTTTCAAGTATTGGTTTGTATAGAGATAGGGTATCCATTGATTGAATGTTTTGCATTCCTTCGTCGGTGATGGTTTTGTATTTTGGCTCTCAAAAATATGTTTTCAATGTTCTAGATGATGATATGTTATGCATCACAAGTGTTTATGCGGTCCACATAGTGAATTGAGATTGATCATTTGGCTTGCTTCCCATGTTTCAAATTTCAGAGCCAACCTAAGGGTTTGGGACCATATGTTAGCATGCACTAATTGATGTGAAGTTTTATAAATGCTTGGAGGGTGTGCCCACTTGATTTGATATTTCAAACATTTTTTCCTTCTAGTACAAGACACTGGAAATAGTATTCTTGATTGATAGATTGCATAGTACATATTTTATCTAATTAAACTGACTTAATAATATAAATGTATATTATAAAGGAAAAAATTATAAAACTAAATAATATAATTTATTTATTTTTAAAATGAAATACATCAAATAAAAACTATTACTTTGTTTGAATTGTACGATCTTTGAATTTAAAAATCCACCCAAAAATCTAATCTATAAGTGTTGTTCGTTAAAGGAGCTGAAATAAGCAAGCAACATTAAGCGTTCATAATTGATAATTAGTTTGTTCAATTTTTTAAAGTTTTATTTGGATTCTAGTTTTTAATTGTAAAATAAAGCATGCATATCATGTAAAGTTGGAGTTTTTAATGTAATTTTTCTTTATTCAATAAAGCTTATTTTTATCTATATTTTTAGTTTTTAGTAGTTTTTTTGAGAGCTGATTTTCAGTCTTTGTTTAGTTTTTCAAGATGCAATGTAATTCATTATGAGACTTCAATAAAATTATGGAGTTTTTCTTTCTGAAATAAAGTTGATGTTTTTATAATTTTTGTTTATATTTTGTTATTATTTCTAGGCTATTGTTAGAGATTTTACATTTGGTATCAGAGCTATAGGAACATAACAAATACTCTGCCAATCCCAAAATTTAATGGGACTGATTATTGATATTGCGCAATAAAAATGAAGAGTGTTTTCAAAGGTAAAGACTCTTGGGATATTGTAGAATTAGGGTATGAGGATCCTAAGGATTAGGATGATCTTAAAGCTAATGGAAAAAGGATTAAGAAGGAAGCTGAGAGGAAAAATGCAATGGCCTTATATCACATTCAAATGGCTCTTCATAGGAGCTTGTTTCCTAGAATTGCATATGCAAAGACAACTAAGGAGGCCTGGAAGACTCTAAAAGATGCTTACCAGGGTAATGATCAACTCAGGGTTGTTAAGCTACAAACCTTGAAAAGGGATTTTGAAAATTTGAAAATGCGGGAAACTGAGAATGTGGGAGATTATTGTGTAATAGTAAAAGATGTGGTTAATAAAATGACCACTTTGGTTGAAAGTATGGACCAAGAAGTTGTGGTAAAAAAAGGTATTGAAATCTTTAACACATAGATTGAATAATGTAGCAATCATCATTGAAGAGAGAAAAAGTTTGTCCACTCTTGAGTATGATCAGCTTGTTGGATCTCTCATGTCACGTGAGGATAGACTAAGAGATTCCTCTACAGATATTAATAAGAAGGATTTTGATTCTCAAATGCAAATTTCAAAGAATGAAGGTGCAACCAATAGCTCTAACAACAATAAAGGTCAAGGAAGGGGTCCTAATCAAAATCAATATTAGAATTAGAATCAGAACTCTTCAAGAGGAAATAGAGGAAGAAGAGGTGGTTATAGAGGATGAGGTAGAGACAAATTTGATAAAAGAAACATTCAATGCTACCATTGTAATAAGTATGGGCATTTTGAAAAAGAATGCCTAGATTGAAATCAGGTAATAATAATGAGAATGCCAATTATGCTCAACAAAATGAAGAGCCTTCCTCAAGTAGTTTATTTGTGTCTTTTGGCAAAGCTAAAAATATTGTTAATGATGTTTGGTATTTGGATTTTGGGTGTTCTAATCACATGACTAGTAATAAAGAGTTTTTTTCTAATCTTGGTGACGGTTTTAAATCAAATATTACACTTGGTAATAATAACACATTGCAGGTTGTAACAAAAGGATCCATGGATGTCCAGACAAAGGAAGGTATGAAAAGTGTTCAAGATATCTTCGCTACAACATTTGGGGTTGAATTTCGACGCCAATTTGCAACGCCACTACAATTTGTGTTTTTTTTGCAACTGCCCCCGACGGTGTCATAATAGCAATGATGACATCATAATTGTGATACCCATTTGGTTATAAACAAAAAAAAAAAGTGTCATTTGTAATTTTTCAATTTGAAGAGCTACTGCGAAGACGGCACTGCACTTTTGTGTGGCGCGAAGAGGGAATTTGAGTTTGGCGTTCACGGAGAGGCCGACACTGTGTGGGAAGAGGGCACTAGCACTTAAGGTAGGCATTCAAGCTTTGTCTTCTCATTAATTGAATTTCATTTTGATGGCATTTGTTGATTTAATGGCAAAATATGAATGTTAATACTAGCATTGTTTACATCTTTGCATTTGGAATGCTCAATGACCGTGAGCTTTGAGAGCTAGGGCATCATTTCTATTACCTTCAAGGCATTGTGTGAAGTGTTTGATCTCTTTTTATTTGTTTTGTTGTTGATATTCACTATGTGGTACTCCCTGTTTATGATCATTTCATGACGAAATGTCTTGATGGCTCGTGGGCTGCAAGCTAGGTCATCATACATTGTTTATGAGCTCACTATTAAATATTGGCATTGTTTACATCTTTCCATTTGGAATGCTTGATGACCCACAAAGCTAGGGCATCATTGCTATTACCTTCAAGGCATTGTGTGAAGTGTTTGATCTCTCCTTATTTGTTTTGCTATTGATATTCACTATGTGGTACTCCCCGTTTATGATCATTTCACGAGGAAATGTCTTGATGGCTCGCGGGCTGCAAGCTAGGGCATCATACATTGTTCATGAGCTCAATGTTTAATACTGACATTGTTTACATCTTTTCATTTGGAATGCTTGATGACCTGAGAGCTTTGAGAGCTAGGGCATTGTTTCTATTACCTTCAAGGCATTGTGTGAAGTGTTTGATCTCTCTTTATTTGTCTTGTTGTTGATATTCACTATGTGGTACTCCCTGTTTATGATCATTTCATGAGGAAGTATCTTGATGGCTCGCGGGCTACAAGCTAGGGCATCATACATTGTTCATGAGCTCACTGTTTAATATCTAGCTAGGCCATGTAAATGGTACCAAGCCAACCCAATCAGCCCAACAAAATGTGTCATGTTTATCTTTGTCAAATACACTCATTCACCATTTTTTTCTTATTCTTCACACAAATATTGCATCAAAAGTAATTGTATAAATATTGTATAATTAAGCCTCAAACAAAAAAAGTGCAAACCTATAAAATTACAAGCTCTATACACCACCTTAATTCGCTGAAAAGGTCTTAGCCTTCTTCTCCCCTGAAATCATAATAAGAAAAAATAAAATTCAATACTCTTAGTTTTTATTCAAATCTATTCGAAACTCCTATCAGCTCATTGTCCAATAGTTAAACTAACCTATGACTTCAAAGGAAGAATTATGAAATATAGTTGTAGGTAGTTATCTCTTCTATAATGATGGAGGATTCAAAGGTAATGATCAATGAGGTTGTTGTTATTAGATCATACATTAATACACTTACTGTTTTGAATTTGAGCTCGAGCATCATGCAATGTTATTATTGTCATTGCATGTTTGCGGTTGTTGTGCACCATATATTGTTTTATACAGTGTTTATTTCATTGAGACTGTGAGCTTGGCATTTGTAATGTATTTTCTATTATTGGATCAATGCTACCATGTTGTTGAGTTTGTGTACATGGCTTGACTATGCACATGCATAATTGTGGATGAGGATTAGTAATAGGGTGCCATGCATTTCTTAGATCCTTTGGATCTAACCCCATCTTTTCCTTCCTTGTAGGTTTTGGATCATACAAGAGCATACTAGATTGAATCCCAGGTCAACACTTCATTACTTCAGGCAATGTCTAGTACCTTCATTATTTATATTCATCCACTTATGTATGTTTGCATTCATTCATATTCTTCCGAAAGTTGGCTATTAGCAACCATATATGATGATTCTTGATGTTTTTGGGTCATTTGATGAAAAGATGTAAAAGTTTCTTAAAAGTTTAAAATGGAGACTATATTTCATAATTCCTCCTTTGAAGTCATAGATTAGTTTAGAATGGAGAGGGGTCTCGAAATATCGTAAGTAAAAACATTACACAGTGGCATTTAGATTAAGTACAATATGAATTCACATGCCTTTAATTATGATACACTTTTGAAATTATCACTCATTGGTCATTTGACAATTCAAAACAGTAAGTGTATTATTTTATGAGCTCAAATTCAAAACAGTAAGTGTATTGTTTTATTAGTGATATCCCTATTTGATCTAATAGCATCAATATAACAAATAGAGCATAGACCAATCAAATAGGGACATGAGGTGTTCAAACAGTGAGCTCATAAAACAATATATTTAGTCTTAATAAAATCTTATAAAACAACATATATTGTGTGAAGTGTTTGATCTCTCTTTATTTGTTTTGGTGTTGATATTCACTATGTGGTACTCCCCGTTTATGATCATTTCATGAGGAAATATCTTGATGACTCGCGGGTTGCAAGCTAAGGCATCATACATTGTTCATGAGCTCACTATTTTTAATACTGGCATTGTTTACATTTTTTCATTTGGAATGTTTGATGACCCACGAGCTTTGAGAGCTTGGGCATCGTTTCTATTACCTTCAAGGCATTGTGTGAAGTGTTTGATCTCTTTTTATTTGTTTTTTTGTTGATATTCACTATGTGGTACTCCATGTTTATGATCATTTCATGAGGAAATGTCTTGATGGCTTGCGGGCTACAAGCTAGGGCATCATGCATTGTTTATGAGCTCACTGTTTGAGAACCTCACGTCCCTATTTGATTGGTTGGTAATCAAACAGTGAGCTCATAAACAATGCATGATGCCTAAGCTCAAATTCAAAATAGTAAGTGTATTATTTTATTAAGACTAAATATATTATTTTATTAAGACAAAGTATTTTGGGTTAGTTTTATGTTGTTTTATAAGATTTTATTAAAACTAAATATATGATGTAAACTCATAATTATACTTGATATATATATACTTCAAAGGAGGAATTATGAAATATAGTTGTAGGTAGTTATCTCTTCTATAATGATGGAGAAGTGAAAGGTAATGATCAATGAGGTTGCTGCTATTAGATCATACATTAATACACTTACTGTTTTGAATTTGAGCTCGGGCATCATGCAATGTTATTGTTGTCATTGCATGCTTGCTACTGTTGTGCACCATATATTGTTTTATACACTTTTTATTTCATTGAGACTGTGAGCTTGGTTTTTCTTTCAGAAGTGTATGGCTTGATTATACACATGCATAATTGTAGATGAGGATCAATAATAGGATGCCATTCATTGTTTAGATATTTTTTATCTAACCCCCATCTCTCTTTTCTTTGCAGGTTCTAGATCACATAGGGGCACACTAGATTCATACCTAGGTCAAAAATTCATCACTTTAGGCATGTATGGCACCCTAATTATTTATGTTCATCCTTTTATGTATGTCTGTACTCTTGCATTTTCTTCTGAAAGTTATTTTCCTTGTATAGTATATACAAGTTATTTTTCATATATATACATGTAATCTTTAGATGCAAAAATTTATTTTCCTTTACATGTATCTTTGCATGAAATGAACACAAATTAAACAAGATCATCTAATAATGAAAACTAGGGTACTATAGTCACTCATCTAGTAATTAGTTCCCCAAATCATTACTAAGGATTGAACATAAGTCTAAGTCCCCAAACCTATTGTTCTATGTGTATAAAATAATATATGGTGCACAACAATAGCAAGCATGCAATGATAGCAATATCATTGCATGATGTCCGAGCTCAAATTCAAAATAGTAAGTGTATTAATGTATGATCTAATAGCAGCAACCTCATTAATCATTACCTTTCACTCCTCCATCATTATAGAAAAGATAACTACCTACAACTAGGGCATCATGCATTTTTTATGAGCTCACTATTTGAGAACCTCGTGTCCCTATTTGATTGGTTGGTGCCCAAACAATGAGCTCATAAATAATGCATGATTCCCTAGCTTGCAGCCCCCAAGCCATCAAGACATTTCCTCATGAAATGATCATAAATGGGAAGTACCACATAGTGAATATCAACAACAAAACAAATAAAGAGAGATCAAAAACTTCACACAATATATGTTGTTTTATAAGATTTTATTAAGACTAAATATATTGTTTTATGAGCTCACTGTTTGAGCACCTCATGTCCCTATTTGATTGGTCAGTGCTCTGTTTGTTAAATTGATGCTATTAGATCAAATAGGGACATCAGTAATAAAATAATACACTTACTATTTTGAATTTGAGCTCATAAAGATTAAGATATCCTACTGTTTTGAATTTCTATGTGCTTTGAGCCAATGCAATTTTTGTAATTTTGTAATTTTGAAAAAGAAAGTGTCATTTGTAATTTTTGTGAATTCGAAGAGCTACCACGAAGACGGCAGTGCACTTTTATGTGGCGCAAAGAGGACATTGTTTATGAGCTCATTGTTTGAGCACCTCAATTTCATTTTGATGGCATTTGTTGATTTAATGGCACAATATGAATGTTAATAGTGGCATTGTTTACATCTTAGCATTTGGAATGCTCGATGACCCGCGAGCTTTGAGAGCTAGGGCATCATTGCTATTACCTTCAAGGCATTGTGTGAAATGTTTGATCTCTCTTTATTTATTTTGTTGTTGATATTCACTATGTGGTACTCCCTGTTTATGATCATTTCATGAAAAAATGTCTTGATGGCTCAAGGGCTACAAGCTAGGGCATCATACATTGTTCATAAGCTCACTGTTTAATACTGGCATTGTTTACATCTTTTCATTTAGAATGCTTGATGACCTGCAAGCTTTGAGAGCTAGGGCATTGTTTCTATTACCTTCAAGGCATTGTGTGAAGTGTTTGATCTCTCTTTATTTGTCTTGTTATTGATATTCACTATGTGGTACTCCCTATTTATGATCATTTCATGAGGAAATGTCTTAATGGCTTGCGGGCTACAAGCTAGGGCATCATACATTGTTCATGAGCTCACTATTTAATACTGGCATTATTCATGAGCTCACTGTTTAATATCTGGCCAGGCCATGTAAATGGTACCAAGCCAACCCAATTAGCCCAAAAAAATGTGTCATATTTATCTTTGTCAAATACACTCGTTCACCATTTTGTTCTTGTTCTTCACACAAATATTGCATCAAAAGTAATTGTAAATAATGATTCAAAGAAAAAAGAAACAACTAGAGTAGATCAGACCCCAAAAGAATACAGTCAACTACAATAGCTCACAATCTTAATGAAATAAACAGTGTATAAAATAATATATGGTTCATAACAGCAGCAAGCATGCAATGACAACAATAACTTTGCATGATGCCCAAGCTCAAATTCAAAATAGTAAGTGTATTAATGTATGATCTAATAGCAGCAACCTCATTAATCATTACCTTTCACTCCTCCATCATTATAGAAGAGATAACTACCTACAACTAGGGCATCATGCATTATTTATCATCTCACTATTTGAGCACCTCATGTCCATATTTGATTGGTCGGTGCTCAAACAGTGAGCTCATAAATAATGCATGATGCCCTAGCTTGCATCCCGCAAGCCATCAAGATATTTCCTCATGAAATGATCATAAACAGGGAGTACCACATAGTGAATATCAACAACAAAACAAATAAAGAGAGATCAAACACTTCACACAATATATGTTGTTTTATAAGATTTTATTAAGACTAAATTCCTTATTTGTGCAACTTAGGATAAGAGGAAAAAGTGGGGGCTTTTTATTTAATAAAGACTTTAGGATAAAATGGTTAGCCCAAGGCAAATAATCGAAAATGATAAGATCAGGACTTGATCAAGGAAATTGATATTAAGCTGAAAATGTTGATTCGGGAAATTGATAAATTACTGAATGGGGGACCCAAAGTCTAGGTGACCATTTTAGGGTGCATACATTTGCTCCTCTTTGACTAATGTGAGGTTGACTTGGGATCACATGTGGTAAAAGAATAGAATTGAAGTGTGAGATTGATTTGGAATCACAAAACAACCCAGATGTGTGTTCGACAAATGGGAACACATCAGGACAAGCATAAGCTAACAAAGATAAGCTGAAAGACAAGACCAACACCTATTTAGCTAGGTGATAATTAAATCTCAAATAGGAGATAAGAATCTCAAGCTGAGCTGATTGATAAATTTGAATCAAGGATTAAAGCTGATAGGTACTGCCCCCTCGGAATCAAAATCAAAATCAGATAGAGGAAATCGATAAATCTGATCAAATCATGAGAAATCATAATCGAAGGTGAAAAATGATAGGATAACCATCAAGCAGTGAAGACATGCCCCAGTTTGACTAGGTTTGACTGAAAAAGATATAGGATAAAAATGAAGACAAACCTCAGAGAGATGCAGCAAATGAAAGTGAATGAAAGACTAGGAGGGTGAAAGAGATGGAAATGAAGATGTCCCAAGAAGAATCAGGCCTCAAATGGTCAGCCAACTATGCAGAAGAAGGGAAAATTTTGAAATGTGATTTTGACTATCAAGATTAACTTGGATTTCAATTTTGAGTCCAAAAATGGATCCAGGACGTCAAAATTAGCCAGGGGTGCAATTTTCGTGCAATTTCAAGGTGTTTTGAAAATTAGGTCAAACAGTCAAAATGCTATAAAAGGGGGTAAAAAGGTCATTTTAAAAATCATTTGACTTATTGTGATTTGAGAATTTTGAGAGCTTAGAGAGAGAAAATGGCCCAGCAAGCAGCGATCCCGATCCACAAGCATCGATTTGAGCACACCCGGTTGCACAACCGGCCTCCACACTATGGTGCCCCGGTATGTTTTCAGAAAAAACTCGCTCTTTTAGGTCATTTATGAGCATTAAATGCATTTTGAAACATTTTTTTAATATTTTTGAAATTTCAAATGTTTAACTTGGGTGAAAGATCGTACGATCTTTTGCAAGTATCGCACCCTTTGAGGGAAAATGTCGTGCGATATTTCGTGGGTCAACATAGTATCGCACCGGCATTAAGTCTAGTATCGCATGATACCAGATGAAATGTCATGCGACGCTATGTGAATTATCATACTTCAAGATATGATCGCACTGCTATAGGAAAAATTATCGTATGATACTTTATCAAAAAATATTATCGTACAATTGAAAATTTGACATGTTTGAATGTTTCTTTGAGCAAAATGACATGGGTCCGGACAATGTTTTCATTTAAGATGTTTTGTACTAATTTTATACATCCATTATGATATGTTCTGACATCTGGTTTGGGTTAAAATGACTTGCAGGAGCACTTTCCAGTGCTGCTCATTAGAGTGCCTCGAGTGACTGGATTATGATGCATGCGAGATCTCGATGATCCTAGATGAGCGGATCTGAGGGAGATGGGTTTTGGTTATTTACTACAGATGCCCCATATTCAGGTTGATCATGGGTTGTTGACTGTGCTGGCTGAGAGATGGCACAATGAGCACAACACCTTCTACTTGCCTACTGGAGAAGCTATGATTACCCTCGAGGATGTCTATCGGATCCTATGGGTTCCGAGCCACGGAGATCCTATAAGTATAATCATGTTTATAGATATTCATAGATGTAAAGTTTCCATGTGATAGAAACTAACATGATTATTTGTTGGCATAGGTGTACTATGACTAGGATCTGACAAAGGGTAGGCAGATCATGCAAGATATGTTTCAAGATGTTACGATTATCGACAGGCATCTGAGCTGGGATCAGTTAGTTGAGGATCTTGGTAGGGATTTTGGTAGGGATTTCCCAATGCCATGCATCATTTGTTCTATTGTGGCACATGCCCTTATTACTGACAGGAGTCAGAAGGGTTTTCCATTGGGTTGGGGGAGGTTAGTGGTGGAGTTGATTGCTCACCTGCAGTGGATGGCACGGGGGCCAGCCATCCTTGCAGACATGTACCATGAGCTCCATGAGATAGTTTATTGGGAGAGCAAGACCTAGGCATGTGGAGTTGTTCTTGTGCAAATATGGGCATGGGAGCACATTGTTGTAGTGCGACCATGAGTGCAGCCAAGGGAGCGGAGATGCCCCTACATATACAGATACATAGGGTTTATCTCCCAACCACATAGTGGAGATGTCACATATTACCACTGGGTACTGGATGAGCTCACCTCATTCCAGTGGAGACTATATAGGGCATGCGAGCAGTGGGGGGATCGAGATGAGTTGGATTATATGTTATACAATCGGCCATTGGTAGGTTAGCATTCAGATATTGTGGAGAGATTTTTTATCACCTATGTTTGGAGACAGTTCAGGCACCAGTAGAGAGTGCCTACTGAGACTACCACATATGCTCAAGTGAGGGATGAGGAGGGCTAGGGTTGGCTGTCGATGCTAGATTACCAGCAGGCAGTGCAGGATACAGCCATGATACGACATGAGCCATGGGACTACCTCCCAAACATGGCAGATGCGGGGGCTGATGCAGTCTATAGAGCAGAGTGGCGGCGGGGCTTCATTTCCTAGGTTTACTATACTGAATGCACATTCGGTAATGTAGGGAGATGAGGGAGATGATGGGGATGGAGGAGATGGAGGGGACGGAGGAGGGAGAGGGAGAGCGAGGGAGATAGGATAGAGCTTTCGATCAAGTGGCCAAAAATGGCCATGGGGATAGGGTTCTGATGAGGGAGGTGATGTGGCAAGACCAGCTCGTTGACAAGTTAAGGCTAAGCTTGTGAGAGGAGAGGATCTGAGAGCTAGGATCCAGACACTAGAGACAGAGATGCAGTAGCTAACTAATCTGAGAGCCGAGATAGAGTGGCGGGATAGGGCCATATAGGTTGCTATTGCAGAGAGCCAGAGAGAGGTAGCACGAGCTGCATACTACCATGGTCTCTATATTCAGGCCATACCAGAGGGTCAGAGGGCTCCACCTTACTCCGCGATAGTGAGGAAATTAGATATGGTACCAGATGTAGCAACAGCACCTCTAGCACCACCACCACCTCATCATGATGGAGCTAGTCAGACATAGGCTTAGTTTTAAGATGTTTTATACATATCATGAGACTTTGATCCAGATTTTGGGATCTCATTTTGTATATTGTATCATGACATTTATATATTAGATTTACTAGATTTGCAATGTATCTTGTGTATTGTCTCACTTATGATGGATGTTTTAGTTTTGATATTGTCTTGTCATATTGCTCAAATGTATGTTTATATGCTCATGTATGATTTCTCTCATAGATGTATGTTTAATTCTCATGTTTATGTTATAGATGCATGTTTCCAAAAATGATCTCTTTATGGTATAGATATGATGATAGAATTAACCCCTTGTGATGATAGGAAAAAAGGATGTGATGTAAAAGACAAGGAATGAAAGACATGATCGAGAAGAAGCGAAAGGTGAGCGTAGTTGACCAGCTAGTCTGTGAAAGATAAAGGAGAGCTCTCTCCATGTGCAAAATGCAAAACTAATCTAACATGAACCTAAAAATGCAAGCTACGATGAAAAGTGGTTGACTTGCAAGGTCACAATGCCAATAGACATCTAATAATCATCATCGAGCTTTATTGGTAGCATCGCAAGATCATACAATACACACTAGTATGACTATGGGTATATGAATATGATCTATATCAGATGAAATGTGGAAATCTCACCTAGGCACCAAAGACATGTAGGTCAAGATGACTAGTGCAGTGAGATTACCTAAGTTTGATATAGCAAGATTATACTCGCATCGAGACACAAGGAAAGTCAAGATGACTACAAGTATGCACTTACGAAAATAGTGAAGGATAATACTTTATAGGTCCTAAGTGTCAAGTGGATCAAGCATAAATGCTAATGATAGTAAGGACCAACAAAATATACCCACAAGTAGAGAAAGAAATAAAACATGTTCTCATGCCCTCAGTCTTCTATCTATGCATCATCAAAAACTATCTTTGGGAAAGAATACTTATCAAAGAAATTATCATAGACAGCACACAAAGAAATAAAGTCAATCAAGTCTTAGCAAGTTGAGCATTTAAGTGTGTGTGTGTAGGTCATAGAGTCAAAATTTGAGTATCACATCTGCTAGTGGAAATATCATATCATGCGAGACTATAGGTAAGACATCTGATAAGTGTTGAGAAACACTTGACGCTAGGGTAGTGTTGAAAAACACAGTTTGGGTGGTGTTAAAAAACATCATTTGCAAGGTGTCCTAAAGACCAATGCATCCTAGAGACCAAAGCTAACAACAGTTATGCCCCCTAGACAAAGACCAATTCCAAACCAAGGCAACAAGGACAAGGCATGATGGAGAAAGGCTAAGTGTCAAGGACGCATGCTAAGAAACAAAGGTGCAAAGGCCTCAAGTAGCACCTCTTTCCGGGTTTTCACCAAGGCACTTTTTCTATTTTTTTGAATTTTTTGCAATTTTTTTTATTTTTTTTATATTTTTTTTTTCAGGACTTTATATGCTTTTTAGGATTTTTTCAGCATCATATATGAATTTTTTTGAATTTTTTCAGGATCAATAAATATGTACAAAGGATGCCCCCAAACTGAATAGGCATCATGGATAGAACTTCTTTAGGTGCAGAACATTGATAGGATCAGGGAGCTGCTCTCCCTTTTCATCAGATAATAAGTAAGCACCTGTCCCAAAAGTAGCAGTAATAATGTATGGTCCAAGCCAATTAGGTTCAAACTTGCCCTTTTGTTCTCTATTTTGTTGGTTTTTAGGATTTTCACGTAGGACAAGATCCCCCACTTGGAATTCTCTAGGGCGGACCTTTTTTTTGAATGCTTTGGACATATGCTTTTGGTAAACTCTCATTTGGTCAATTGATTCTTTACGCTTTTCATCAAGAAGTTCCAGCTCTTGCAATCTCATGGCACGGTAGTCTTCATCTGTAACCAAACCTTTGAGAGAGACTCTAAGTGAAGGGATCTCTACCTCTAAAGGTAAAACTACTTCAGCACCATAAGTGAGGGCAAAAGGAGTAGCCCCTGTGGGAGTATGAATGCTCATTTTGTAAACCCATAAGGCTGGATTTATCTGAAGGTTCCAATCTTGACCATTCTTGTGAACTGTTCTATGGAGGATTTTGATAATGGTTTTATTCGAAGCCTCTACTTGTCCATTTCCTTCTGGGAAGTAAATGGAGGACCAATGCTATTTTATCTTGAATTTCTTACAGAGTTTCTTAAGGTCCTTATTTTTAAACTGACCTCCATTGTCAGTGATTATTTCTGAAGGCACACCATACCAACAAATGATATGGTTCAAGATGAACAAAGAAACCATTTTCCCTGAAGCAATAGAAAGTGGAACAACTTCTACCCATTTGGTAAAGTAGTCAGTAGCAGTAATGATGAATTTATGTCCACCTGATGAGTTGGGATGAATCTTCCCAACAAGGTCAAACGCCCATTGTTGAAATGGCCAATGAGAAATAGAAGGAATAAGCTCCCTACCTAGAGCATGAATCAGGTTTCCATGTTTCTCACACTTTTCGCATGATTTGGCAAAAGCTATGGCATCCATCTGCATTGTGGGCCAATAGTACCCTACCCTAAGCAACCTTTGAGCCATGGCATGACCATTAGAATGTCCTCCAAAAATGCCCTTGTGAATGTCAGCTAATGCTTGGTTAGATTCCTCCTTTTCCAAGCACCTAAGAAGTGTCCCATCTAAACCCCTCCTATACAAATCACCAAAGATAAGGGTATGGTGAGAGGCATTACGGGTTAGGTTTCTTCTTTCAGAGTGGTTAAAGGTATCGGGTATAATTCCATCACGGAGATATGAGTAAATGGCACCATAGCGGGATGACTCATGACCAATGAGGGTACAAATGACTTGGCTTTCTTGGGAGTCATAGATGGGATAGCATAGCTCTTCCACTAGGAATTTAAATCTGGACTCATGTTGTTCTAGCTGAAGAAGTGAAGCCAATGTAGCCATAGTGTCAGCTGCTTTATTTTCTACTCTAGGGATTTGTTGAAATGTAACAAAGGTGAAATATCAGCGCAATGAATCAACCATCTTCTTATAGGGTATCATTTTGTCATCTTTTGTTTGGTATTCTTCATTAACTTGGTTGATGATCAATTGTGAATCCCCATAAATGTGCAGCTCTATAATTCCCCATTCTATTGCCATTTTTAATCCATTTGTCAAGTCTTCATATTCGGCTATGTTGTTTGTGCACGGGAACAGTAGTTTGTAGGACTTAGGAATTGTGTATCCATGAGAAGAGACAAACAACACTCCAACCCCTGAGCCATTTTGCATGAAAGACCCATCAAAGAACATCTTCCATGTTCTGTCAATTATGTATATTACATGCTCATCTAGAAACTCAACTTGAATAGGCATATTGTCTTGAATTGGAAAATCGGCTAGTTGATCTGTGATAGCTTGTCCTTTTATGGCTTTACGCTCAACATACTCTATGTCAAATACAGAAAGAATCATCGTCCATTTAGCAAGTCTACCTGTGAGAGCAGCCTTACCAAGTAAGTACTTGAGAGGATCAATTTTAGCTATGAGATGTACTATATGTGCAAGCATGTAGTGTCTTAATTTATGGGTAGCAAATACTACTGCAAGGCAAGCTTTTTCAATACTGGTATAGTTGACCTCATAAGACACAAGATTACAGCTGATGTAATATATGGATCTCTCCTTCCCATTTTCATCAATTTGACCCAACAATGCCCCCAGGGAAGATTCAGTTGCTGAAATGTACAAAATAAGTGGTTTCCCTGGGATGGGAGGCATTAAGATGGGAGGATTGGCCAAGTACTCCTTGATTTGGTCCATACTCTTTTGACATTCTTCATTCCACACACATTGGACTCCCTTATGTAGGTTCTTGTTAAAGGGTTGAGCTCTATCCACTAGCTGGGAAATAAACCTCGTTATAGATTGGCAGTATCCTTGGAGACTCCTCATTTGACTGATGTTTTTGGGAGGTGGCATATCCATGATTTCTTGTACCTTTTTAGGATCTACCTCAATTCCTTTTGCTGAAATAATGAAGCCTAACAACTTTCCTGAGGTAACACCAAATGCACATTTCTTTGGATTTAATCTTAGTTGGAACTGTTCCATTCCATCTTGAATGACCTCTAAATCCTCTAAATGTTTATCTCTTGTTTTAGATTTAGCCAAGGTATCATCCACATAATCTTCCATATTCTTATGCATCATGTCATGAAAGATTGTTGTCATAGCTCTTTGGTATGTAGCTCCTGCATTCTTCAAACCAAAAGGCATGATGTTCCAACAATAGGTTCCCCATGCACAAGTGAATGTTGTATTTTCCTGATCCTCAGGAGCTATCTTAATTTGGTTGTAGCCAGAAAATCCATCCATCAAAGAGTAGATCTCATATCCCACAGTCATGTCCACTATCATGTCTATGTTAGGGAGTGGAAAATCATCCTTTGGGAAAGCTTTATTGAGATCTCTAAAATCTATGCAGACACGAATGGACTTGTCATGTTTAGAAACTGGGACAATATTTGATATCCACTCGGCATAATCAATGGCTCTTATAAATCTTGCACTGAGGAGTTTTTCTAGTTCAACTTTGACGAGAAGAGCTATGTGGGGATGCATTTTCCTCAATTTCTATTTCACTGGTTTTATTCCTGGAGCTATGGACAAATGATGCATAATGAGATTAGCGTCTAGTCTTGGCATGTCTGAATAGTTCCAAGCAAAATTGATTTTCTTTCTTTGTAGGAATTTGGTGTAGGCTTCCCGCTCTTGTGTTGACAATGACTAAGCCAAATGAACTATTTGTGGAGCCTCTTCTATATTCAAATTAACTGGCTGTGTGGGCTCAATAAGCACTGATGATCTATCTTGAAAATAACTAGGAAGATGATCAAGTACCCCATCCTTAGGCACCTTAGAGAGGTTTTCACCTTCGGAGATGTCTTTTATTTTTACTTTTTTAGGTTCTGACACCGCCACATAGTGGTTTTCACCATCATAACTCTTATTTCTTATTTATTTTCTTTTTATTTTTTGACTGAGGTACTTGATATCTAGTTTTGTCATGCTCATAGTTGGTTCGCTAGTGGAAGAGACTACGGGCTCAAGGTCATTCAAGTAGCATGTTATCTCATAGTCATTCTAGAAAGTTAGGAGCTGAGGCTCTTGATAGCACTAAGACCAATCAATTAAGTAAGGATTGGCAAGGGGTAAGTCAATGACTGGTTTGACATTGTGTATGTGAATGGTATCATCCCTGGTGATTGTAAGGTTAGGATTCATCAAGTATCCCTCTAAGGTATCCAAATCAGGACTTACCCTACCAAGCGAAGCATCGTCCACTAAAGCGACTCATGGATTCCAATCCTCTAATCCTACACTAGACTCATTAGCTACCTCAGGTTGGGAACTATATGTATGGATAACATCAATGTCCATGGCAACTGTAGAACAGTCAGAAAGAGTCTCCCACTCATACTCATGTGAGTCTGTATCTGAATCCTGGCTAAGATGTTTACACCAAGCATGTTTTTTAGGCCTTAAAGTAGAGGCTTTGATGTCACCAAAGGTAACACCTTCTTGAATGCCATTTGTGTACTGATGTTCTTGAATAGGATCCTCAACATGATCTTCAATAGTGGATTTTTCTTATTCTAGGTCTGAAACTGTTGGATTGATAATTGGAGTATCTAAATCTCCCCAAAGGAGATTGGTGGAAGGAACCCAATCTTCACACCTATCTTGTTGATTTTGAAAATTGGGAATGTAGCTTGATTCTTCATCACTATCTGTCACAGCTAGGATAGGAATAGCTTTCTTGTTCTAACCTTCAAAACCTAGGCCAACTATTGTCTTAGATCTACGTCCAAAAAGAGCATGATTGAGTGGTTCAGCCTTAGCATCTAATCTGTGATTGAGAGGACCATGACCTGGGTAGCCCATATTTTTGACCAAAGTGTATCCTTTCCCATAAGCTTTAGGAGATGGGGAGAAATTTTTATTATGCTTGTATTTTTCCTCCTTGTAGATCCAATCTCTAATAGCCACTTCTTCTTTTTCACCTTGGATGGGCATTGAAGACTCTACAAATGTATCAAACAAAGTCATGGCTGAAGATGAAGGTCGCATCTCTTGTGAAGGTTTTCCATAGGACCTAGGTGAGACTGGCAATTTTATAAGGGAGTCAATTTGATACCCCCCCATACCAAGATCGATGGACTTGAATTTACCCTTGCATTTTGATAGGGCTACATTAAGATCCCCTACTTCTCTATTGAGGGGGACATGAGTCCCTACTGAAATGGCATTAATAGATAAGGTACTATCACCTAGTATGCAGACTTCTACTCCATTGTAGGGGAACTTCACACATTGGTGGTAGGTGGATGGTACTGCTTGCATGTCATGCATCCACGGCCTACCAAGCAAGATATTATATGCTAAAGGACCAGCATCAAAAATTTGGAACAAAATGTCCTTTTCAACAGGACCAATTCTGACAGGAAGGACGGCTAACCCCTTAGAGCTTCTCTCTGCCTCATCATAAGCTTTTATTGTAATCTTTTTTCTAGTATCAATTACTTGCTCAGAGTAACCCAAAGTCTTTAGAAGACTCAAAGAATAGATATTGAGCCCAGGACCCCCATTTATCAACACGCACCTGACATGGGTCTTATGGATCATGACTTCAATGTGAAGGGCAAGATTATGTGGATGGCTCAAGGCTTTGTCATCTTCTTCTGAGAATGTGAGGTAATAAGGGCTGGCAAGGTGATTCACCATGTTCTAGAATTGGTCAACATCTGTGTTGGTAGGAACATTGGCTGCATGCAAAGCATCCTCAAGGATATGTTAATGTCTTGGAGATAATTCTAGGAGTTCAAAAATTGAGATTTGAGCTGACGTTCTTTGTAATTGGTCAACAAGATTATAGCTCATTTCAGGGTTGACTACTGGTTTGGTGGTGACATTCTTAGATGTCACTTGCTAGGATTTGTTGGATTGGTTGGAACTAGGACCTCTAATAACCACAGGACCTTGACTTTGGCTTCTAGTTCCTGTGGTTATTAGAGGTCCTAATAACTAGGATTTGTTGGATTGGTTGGAACTAGGACCTTCGAGAGTGAGGACCTCTAAGCACTATCATAGGTTCTTCATCAAATATAGGAGGAGAATCAACATCATGACCATAAGGATCTCTACTTGCCATCATATTGACACTTTCATCCATAACTTCAAGCATATTGATAACATTTTCTGCAGATGTGTATGTATAATTGATTGCAGCCTTGCTATCTTTGGGTTTAGAGGTTTCTCCCTTATCATATTTAGGCAAAGGCTCCTTAAACACTTTGTGATCTGCATTAGTATTCAACCCATCAATTTGAAGTTTCCTGCTCTCAATTAGATCTTGAATGAGGTGTTTAAGTTTCTAGCAATGCTCAATGTCATGTCCAATGCCATTGTGGTATTTGCAGAAAGCTTTCTCATTCCACCAATGTGGTTTGATTTCAGGTATGCAGAAATTTGCTGGATCTTGAGGTTGTGCAAGATTGTTAGCAATAAGCATTTTGAAAACATCCTCATAAGAGTCTCCAAGCTTAGAGAACTATCTCTTTTCCTTTTTGGGTTTGTCCTGATATCTTTGTTTATGCTCTTGTTGGTTAGAGGATGTATTAAGCTTCATAGCTTGAACCGAACTGGATAGATGGACACCCTGGTCCTTTGGTTGAGAAGAGTCAACAACTCCGTCATTGACTACTTGTTTCTTTTTATTCTAATGCGAGTTCTTGCCTTTTTCCTTATGAGAGTTGTTATTATTTTGACTATTGTTGTTTTTTATTTTGTTTAGTCAAAGTACCTTGCTCTTTTAAGACATCCTCTATTCTGCATGTTGTTTCGATCATGGTGTCAAATGAATCAAAAACCATCTTTCGAACCTCATACCGCATCTCAGGCACTAAATTGCTAACAATGATATCAATCCTTTCATGTTCGGGAATCGTCCTAGAATAACAAGAGCACAATCATCTCCACCTTTGTAAGAATGTAACAAAGTATTCTCCTTGATTCTATTTCAAATTGCACAAATCTAGCATGGTGACTGATCTTGATAAATTGTATGCAAAATGTTGCACAAATCTGTGGACAAGTTCTTTGAAAGTTTTTATGAGAGGGGTTATGTTGGTAAACCACTCCATAGCTTGACCTTTTAGACTCCTTGGAAATAATCTCATAAGATAGGAGTCCTCGTGGTGGAATTCAAAACTCATGGTATAGAACTGACGCACATGATCATGTGGGTCACCATTGCCGTCATATTTGTCATATTGGGGAAATTCAATTTTTCTAGGAAAATCCTTCATGCTCACACTCCTATCAAAAGGATTAGGACAAATAGAGTCAAGGTTGAAGGAACTCTTAGGAGCCATCATTTTTTCCATCATTTTCTTGATTTTCTTAATTTCTTCTTCTTTTGAGGGGCTCTATTTCTTGATTCTCCTATCCACATCAAAATTATAAGGGACCCTCGCACCTTTGTTAATCAAGCTCTCTAGGAACTTATCCTTATTTTGATCAAGGTACTTCTCTACATATTGTTGGAATAGTGGTTCTTGTTGCATTCTCATAAAATTTTGATCATCAAAACTTGCACTACTTCCTCCATGTTGAGAGCTATGATGAGCTCATTGGGAGGGTTGTCTAGAGTTCCTAGGAGGTGTTCTTCTCCTATGTTGTGAAATCCTTCTTCCTCTGGGACTAGGAAATCTTGAAGGGGTCCTTGACTGCCTTCTACTTCTTGGGGTTCTTGAGAGAGTAGAGGGTGGAGAGTTATTTCCATTGTTGATACCCCTATTGTTGAATTGGTCATTAAGTTGTTGTGCCAGGAGCCTATCTTGTTCCTCTTGGAATGCCTTTCTACTTAATTCTAACAAGGCATGTTGCTCTTCTTCTAATTGTCTAACCCTTTCTGCTTTAGCAGCTTGTTCATCCAAAAATGCTTTTTTTTCATGCTCAATTCTTTTAAGCCTTTCATTTGCATATCTTGAAGTTGTTTTGAACGGAGAGTTGGATCTTGAATGTTTAAACAAGTCATTAGTGAACGTGGCATTCACATGAGCATCACTAGATTCATTGTTTTGATCTTCATGTTGGGACCATTCATCTTGGTGAGCTCGTCTTGTATATCTTTTAGCTCTTTGATAGGCATCCAAATATCTAGCATTGATAGGGGGTGACTCTGGTTGATTTTCATGGGAGGATTCCCCAAATAGTATGTTATCTCCATGTCTTTGGAAAACATCATCAAGAGTTTGATCCATTGCTTCTCTATCCTTTTTAGTCAAGGTGTAACTCATGTCCATATTTGATTGAGAAGGTGCTCGAGAGGTACTCAACTTACTAAGGCTACTCCTAGGCTCAAACCAGACTTCTAAAGCACTCCTAGGAGACTAATCAAAGATGGGTTCCTTCCCCTTTCACTTTTGATGAGTACTAAAGGTAATTGTTCAAAAACTACTTGAGTTCATTTTCCTTGGTCCACTTGGTATCTTGTTGTAACCGGCATGAAAGAAAAGACCCTTAGTGAGAAGATAACCTTATGAATCGTTAATTGTCAAACTAGGATAGTGAAAATATTCAATTGTCCAAAAGAGAAATGGTGAAATAGAAAGCTAACAAAAAGGTATAAATCAACACTGCCACAGTGGTGCATAATAAAAGGATTTCAGTATCCTAGCACATATGGATCAGAAGGATGATCTAACCAAAATATATTGAAATTATATGAAAATGGATTTGGACAAAAGAGTACTCAAACTCTCCAAGTATGCAATCAAATAATCTAAAGGTGAATCTTGTCAACAAGGATAATTCCTAACTTACCAATGACAAGCAAAATCTTTGGTGAAGTCAAAAATTACTAACTCAAGATGTCTAGAGCCAAAAACCTAAGGTACAAATAGGCTTTTAGCTGCAGAGTACAAAACCTACTAAAATTTGGTCAACCAAGGAAAGACTAAAAATTGCATAAACCAGGCAGGTAGCAAAAAGACTCTATGAAACAGTTTCCAGGCAACTGGTGCGATAGTTTCTAACCAGGTGATATTTCTCACAGATACTGGGCGATAGTTTCTAGGCAACCCATGTGATACTTTCCAAGCAAGTAATGTGATAGTCTTCCAGTGATGAATTATCACACAATATTTCTCAGTATAGTGCATGATACTATTTCAAGGTCGTACGACTCTTAACCAGTGAGTGTTAAAAATCTCAATTTTAAGGGCAGTTTGGTCAAAATTTCAGTTTGAAGGTTGATTTTTTTTATTTCAATCATACTGACAGTAGTAAATGGACAGGTTTGCAAACAGTAAGGGATCAAACATGTCTTCAAACACTTGAAACAAGGGCAAAAGCAACCTTGCCAAGACAAGCAATTGTGATATCAAAATTGAAAAATCTTATGAATACTACCGTGATGTTGAATATGAAAGAACATTTACATAGGTATATCACATCGAGAACACTTCAAGCACTTTCTATCCTAAAAAGATAATGGCTCAATACTTAACAACTTGGCCCACACTCGATGTCCCATTTCCTCACACAAAGTGGTTGCCCACAATAGATATTGGCTTTGTCGTGGAAGTGTCAATGACACAACCAAAGGAACACAGATGGTGAGTAATCTTGGGGTGATCTAGGTTATTCCACTTGGATCAATCCTTGCACCAAGAAGCTAAGTGGAAAAATAGGGTGGCTTCTATCTATGGTTCTTAGTAAGGGCTTCCATTCGTAGCACCCCTCTTGCTCCCCAAAGGGACTCCTTACCTTGCGGCAAGTAACGGACCTCACGGCATCAAGAGTACCTTAAGCATTCTTGCTTGACATTTTCCTCATGGTCGCAATCCCACAAGATACTCACATCAAGAAAAGACAAATGCTACGTCTACCAAGGTTTTGTGTCCTTGATAGCCTTGAGTTTATAGTGGGTCTGAATAGCCGGCAAAAAGCTTGTCCCCACTTGGGTCGTTCATCTTGATTGCTCAAGAGCAGGCCCACTAAAGGATCCTAAAAAGTTAAACAAAGAGAGGATCAACCTTTGAGTGTCAGGATTTCTGTTTCACCTCAAGGGTGAAGAGCATAATCTCCTAGCTCAAAAATATCTCCCAAACACACCAAGCAAAGGTTCAATTACCCTCTTGCTTTCAAAATCTAAAGATGGGTCAAGATTTTCTGGTTCACCACAACGCTGAAGAGCATACTTCTCCTACCACCCAAAGATTCCTACAATAAGATATTATGTTCCTATGAAATGAAACAACTAGTAAATGCCACACTTGAAATGAAATAAACAACAAGCACTTTTTTTTTTGTTTTTATGCTTTGGGCAGCCCTGCAAAAACTGTTAGTAGCCCTTGTGCATGCAATCTTTTGGCAAAACATTTAAGAAAAAAGCACCTACAACCACAACTTGTTAGCCCCACAATGGTTAGCAAAACAAAAATCCAAATGAAATTTGCAAATTAAATCTACCTAATCACAACAAACTAAACCAGCAAGCTAATTAGATCAAAACTCGGCAAGAAAGAACCAAGAAACAACTCACTGCCAGGTACAGGTGACAGTACAGTCACCAGAAGTATCGTGTGATATTTTCCAGCATACGAGTGCGATAATATCCTTCTGTGTGATAGTTTGATGCACCTGTAGGTGACAGAAAGTAGTACACAGAGTGACAGAATGTTGTAAAGAGCGTGACACTTTAACTGGTAAAGTATTGCACCAATATATAATAAACTATCACACGATACTGGCAAAATGTCGTACGATAATATGAGACAGAAAAATCAGAGAGCCAAAACTAGAGATAAATTATGACAAAAATTTGACGGAAATGCATGAAATGAGGGATAAAACAATAATGCTCTGCCCCACTGTGGGCACCAAAAATGTACACACTAAATAGTGCACTTCTCTAAGTCATTACATCCAAGGGAATCCATGAATGGGAAACCTTAGAAAGTGACCTAGAGCTCCCTATGAATGGAGTTGCAAGGATTTTAAGATTGCTCTCAACTAGAGCTATAAAGCTTGTGACCTTGCTAGTCAACCATACAATGGGAGATTCAAGGAAGACAAGGGCAATAATGCCAATATCCTCAAGAATCAAAATGAGAATGCAATGCAACTAGATTAAGATGAATATGCAAGTATGCAAGCTTAAGCTATGGAAATGAAAGAACAAGTATTACAAAGCCTTCCTAGTTAAGCTAGATGAATTAATCTAAAGCATAAAGGAAACTAAGCTATGAATGCCATGATAATGAAACTAAGATGCAAGAAATGAAACTAAGATAGCATGTAAATGTAAAAGCTAAG
This sequence comes from Chamaecyparis obtusa, assembly GCA_027943335.1. Lineage (NCBI taxonomy): Eukaryota > Viridiplantae > Streptophyta > Pinopsida > Cupressales > Cupressaceae > Chamaecyparis > Chamaecyparis obtusa. The sequence continues at coordinate 682,293 of BSBK01005883.1, forward strand.
GATGCTCCAAATCTTCAAAAGCTCCAAAGTGACCTAGAAAACCTGCAGCATAACATTAGTATTCAAAGATGCCCCTAAAATGAGAAGAGAGCTCTCCTTTTATAGGAAATGAGAAACAATGGATGATGGAGATTAAGAGGAAAAAGATTTGATCAATGGTGGAGCATGAAGAAGGATCAATCCTTGTGCACAAATATCCTTCAATGATAAAATAAGAGTTGACTTTTGTGTCCATATAAGACAAAAATTGTTTTTTCTTCTTTTTATAAAATAAGAATAATGTCTTATTTGTGCAACTTAGGATAAGAGGGAAAAGTGGGGGATTTTTATTTAATAAAGACTTTGAGATAAAATGGTTAGCCCAAGGCAAATAATCGAAAATGATAAGATTAGGACTTGATCAAGGAAATTGATATTAAGCTGAAAATGTTGATTCAGGAAATTGATAAATTGTTGAATGGGGGGCCCAAAGTCTAGGCGACCATTTTAGGGTGCATACACCGCCAAGATTGCTTCAATGGAAAAAGAAAAAATCATATTTTTTTTATGCCTTCTTTGTGTAGTTTGTGCACTACTTTTCTGGGACCATATGCATAAATGTGGTTAACAAAGCGCTATTGTAGATATTGATTTTTAAAAAAAATTTCTAGTAGATACACATAAAGAACATGCACATAAACACGACAAATGAGAAACATAAATGTAGATATAACAACAGCTGAGAAACATAAATGTAGGCATCATGGTCATAATTTTTTGGAGATACAACATAATTGAATGGTATACCCAAACAATGCAACACATCTAGGTATACCACTCAATTATGTTGTGTTTCCAAAAAATTGTGACCATGATGCCTACATTTATGTTTCTTAGTTGTTGTGTCCCAGGTCCCTTTATGACCCTTTACAATCCCTAAGAATACATCTTCGAGGTCTTAAAATATCATAAAGGATCATAAGAGGCTCCTAGGAGGGGTCAGATGAGCTTCCACCTTCACATGGTTGGACCTGTTAAGTAGAGAATGTTAAACTATTCTTGAAACAAAGATAAGCTCAATAATTTATGATCTTAATCCACATATGACAAATATATATCAATCCATCTCAATGGCTACCAAATCAACAGATCTCTGCCAAGAACCCAGTCGCAAAGAAACACCACAGATCGCACTGCGAACCCGCTATGAAGAGGCATCCAATGTCTCATAAGTCACATCAAATGACCCACTTTCTATAGTATGTCTCTCAGCTCAGTTCACAAAGAAGAAGACTTCTCCCAAGTCATCACATCTAACTCAATAATCCACGAGCCGCTACTGAATCTACTACAAAGTCATATCTGAATGATCCATAACCAAATCACGAGCAGGAACCAAATCTGCAAGAACACCCTTCTGAATCAATACCAACCCTATTGACAAATATATATTTATTTTTTAAAATTTATTTGCATCGCAATTGCGACAGCCGTAAAATAGCGATGGTTATCTATCAAAATAATTCAACATCTGACCGTCGCATGTACAACATCGCTATCGGTAAAAAAATATAAACGACAGATAACCGGCGTAAAATTTTGGTAGGTCCCCATCACATGTACAACATCGATGTCGTTAAAACCTACAAATGACATATATCCATCGTACACTTCTGATGGATATATGTCGCACTAATAGTAGCTCCATCGGAAAACAAATTATGAATGACAGCAACCCGTCGGAAGATTCTGACAAGTCACCGTCATTTTTTTTTTGCTATAGACAGGTGTCGCAATTGGGACAGCCATAAATAGGTTTGATGCCAAGTTCACCTTGTTGGCACCCCCTTCTTGCGACATCCATTGTCATCATAATTATGATGCCCATCGAAACCATCAATTTTTCTGACTATAAAACTTCGACGTCGGGTGGTGTCGTTATATCGATGATAAACTGTCCTGATTCAGATGACCTGCTGTCGGAAAAAGGTCTCAAATGTACTAGTGCTTCTATACCTCAAATTTGAAGCATAACTTGTTAATTTTTGGGTAGCTATGTGAAAATAATTATAGAGTGGTATTCGACAATAATAAATTCATGATTTGTGATAAAAATCAAGGCAATAATTGTGTTATGGTTGTGCCTATGAAAAATAATAGGATGTTCCCCTTGAAACTTGGTGAGAATAGTAAACAACTTGTTAATATGCCTTATGAGGATAAAATTTGGTTGTGGCATCTCAAGTATGGGCATTTGAATTTTAATAGTTTAAAGTTTCTTACATCACAATATTTGGTTCTTTGGTTGCCTAAAGTTGAAGAGCATAAAGAGATTTGTGAAGGATGTGCAAAGGGAAAGCATGCAAGGGATTCATTTCCCAAAAGTAATGCATGTAGGTCCCATCACCCACTTCAGCTTATTCATTCAGATACATGTGATCCTATGCAAACAAAGAGTTTGGGTAAGTCATCATATTTTATCACTTTTATTGATGATTACTCACACATGTGTTGGGTATATTTTTGAAGGTAGAGGATGAAGCCCTTGATACATTCAAGAGGTTTAAAGCTCATGTAGAGAATGAGAAAGGATGCAAAATCAAATGTTTGAAGATAGATTATGGAGGAGAATATTGTTCAAGGAATTTTCATCATTTTTGTGAGATGAATGGCACCAAAATGCAACTCACCACAACTTATACCCCTCAACAAAATGGAGTGGTTGAAAGGAAGAACCATATTGTGGTACAAATGGCAAGGAGCATGTTATAGATAAAGGGTTTGAGAAATTCTTACTGGGGAGATGCAGTTGCTACAGCTATATATATTCTCAATAGGAGTCCTACCAATGCACTTGATAAGATGACTCCATATGAAGCATGGTATGAGAAAAAGCTCAATGTTAATTATTTCAAAGTATTTAATTTTTTACCATATGTCCATGTACCTAATCAAACTAGAGGAAATTTTTATGCAAAGAGTGAGTCATACATTTTTGTTGGCTATAGTGAGGAGAGTAAAGCATATCTAGATTGTATAATCCTCTCACTAAAAAGCTTATTGTGTCAAGAGATGTGATTTTTGATGAAGGGGGAGTGTATGGTCATCAAAAAGGCCATGTTGATCAATTCAAAAAAATCTATTTTGCATGATGATATTATTAATGATATTGATCATGAGCAGCCCACTAATTTTTTTGTTTTGAAAGTTATTCAAATCCACCAAGCAACCCTTCATCTACTTCTTCAAGTCCAAGTACAAGTCCATATTCAATTACAAGATCTACAAAGAAGATGAGAAGGATAAGTGATATTTATCAAAGGTCTACAAATCATGTACATGAAGAAAACCTAATAGGTGAGACAATTAATTTTTCTTTATTTTAACCAAGGCTAACTATCATATTTTGAAGAGACGTCTACTAATGGGGTTTGGATGCAAGCTATGAAAGAAGAGTTGGATTCTATTCATAGGAATGATACTTGGGATCCTATAGAACTTCCACATGACAAGAAGAAGATTGGCACCAAATGGGTGTATAAGATAATTATAACAATGATGGGAGTGTTGAAAGACATAATGAAAGACTAGTTGCTAAAGGCTTCACCCATAAGTATGACATTGACTATGAAGAGACATTTGCACCAGTAGAAAGACAAGAGACTATTAGAATGTTAATTTCATTGGAAGCTCCAAATAATTGGAGCATACATCATATAGATGTGAAACGTGCCTTCTTGAATGGGTACTTAGAAGAGGAAGTATATGTGGAGAAACCACAAGGCTTTGAAGTGGAAGGAAAAGAAGATCATGTCTATAGGTTGAAGAAGGATTTGTATGGCCTCAAGCAAGCACTAAGAGAATGGTATGCAAGAATTGATGGCTACTTTCAAGAGAATGGATTCAAGAGAAGTAATAGTGAACCTACCCTTTACTACAAGTGACAAGGTAATGTTATTCTCATCATAAGTTTGTATTTTGATGATCTATTATATATAGGTAGTAGTTATAAAATGAAAGATAAATTCAAAGTTGCTATGATGAAAGAATTTGGGATGAAAGATCTAGGTCTCATGAAATATTGTATTGGAATAGAATTTTATCAAAGTAAGGATGAAATTTGTATTTGTCAAACAAAGTATGCAAAGGATATGTTGAAGAAATTTGATATGGCTGATTGTAATCCATACCCCACTCCAAGTCCTCATGGAGTTGTGTTATGTAGAGATGATGGTGCCAAAATTGTTGATGAGACAACTTATAGAAGTATAGTTGAAATTTTGATGTTTATAACCCACACAAGGTCTAATATCAATTGCATATTTTGTTTCATTGGTTACAAGGTATATGAAAAATCCATCAGAATTACACATGAAGGAAGCTAAGAGAATATTGAGATATGTTAAATGAACTCTAAATTTTAGTATTCATTATTACTGTTCTAACAGTTTCAACCTTCTTGGTTTTAGTGATTCAGATTGGGGAGGTAGTTTGAATGACCGTAAGTCTACATATAGTAATTGTTTTTCTTTTGGTTTTGGTTTGATAACATGGAGTTCAAAAAAACAAATTATTATTGCTCTCTCATCCACAGAAGTAGAATATGTGGTAATCACTTTAACATGTACACAAGCTCTTTGGCTTCGAAAGGTTCTTAAAGAAATCGGGGAAAAACAAGTTCATCCTAGTATAATTTTGTGTGACAACATGAGTGTCATTAAGTGGGCAAAGAATCTAGTTCATCACAGCAAGACAAAGCATTTTGATTTGAAGTATCATTTCATCTGTGATTTGGTACAGCAGAAAGAAGTTGAATTGAAGCACATAAACACTCAAGATCAGCTAGCAGATATCTTTACCAAGGCAATTGCAAAAATTAAGTTTTTGACACTTCATGATCAGATTCTAAGCTCTCTCATCAAGGGGGGGTATGTTGATAATTGGTGTTGCAGCTCCTAAAAACATGGATTTATTGGATAATTAGTTTTTTTCAAAATTTTAAAGTTTTATTTGTGTTCTAGTTTTTTTATTGCAAAATAAAGCATGTCTATCATGTAAAGTTGGAGTTTTTAGGTAATTCCATTGTATTCAATAAAGCATTTTTTATCTCTCTCTCTTTAGTTTTTAGTAGTTTCTTTGAGGGCTGGTTTTTCAATGAATATGCAACCTTTGTTTAGTTTTTCAAGCTACAAAGTAATTCACTATGAGACTCAATAAAATTCTAGAGTTTTTCTCTCTGAAATAGAGTTGATATTTTTATAACTCTCATTTATATTTTATTATTATTTATGGGATGTTGTTAGAGATTTTACAGTAAACTATGCATCCAGTGCAGATAGCTTGCAGTGCATTGTTTTGAAAATTTTTTAAGCCATTTATTTTGGAACTTATACATCATCAATTTTTAAGAGGTGTAGTACAAAAGAGAAGTAGAGACGTCCATAGCCAATGGGTTAGCAGTAGAAATATATTACTGTCCAGTCCAAGCCTAACATGTGAAGACTACAAAAGTGCATTTCTTGTTATTGTTAAACAAATCTTTGGTCAGCGGGAAAGACATAATTCTATCAATTTGGAAGTAGTCAATGTTAAGGTATCAAAATCAAGAATTTCCACACAGTTCTAGGTGCACTTTATGTCTCTTCTAATCAGGACTTACAAACTATCCTCAAAACTATGGTGAAAATCATTGTACTCACCTATATTATTATGTCATTAAAAAATTTCAGTTCTTCAATTTTCTTTTTTTTTAAATATGTCTTAAATAGTTGTTTTTTATTATTAAAAGAAGACAAAACAAGGGGGTGACCCATTACAAAAGCAAGACCCAACAACAGATTGTTAGGCCATCAACAACACATAGTCAGCACAATACATGTTGACTAGGAAAACAAAAAAACTACCAACACGAAGCATAAAGGCTTTTGCCCAACAAGAAGGGTCAAACTCACACTGCAAGAGAAAAAGGGAAAGAGTTATTTCTACGTCTTCAGACAACTATCTAGGTGATAATATCCTTAGGATACCCAACAAAGGAGACTTCGCTAGGGAAGCTTTCAGCACAATGACTAGAGTGTTGTAGAAGCTAAACATTGTTACCAGAACCATGGTGCAAAGCAGCAGTAGAGGAAGAGGGGGTAGAAGTGCCCTCCTGGGCTGAGGGAAAAGCACTAGCAGAGTTGGGGGAAGCAACAAGGGTTGCAACAAAAATAAGACTTAGAATAATAGCATAATCTTGGCCACAATTAGTAGTAGGAGCCTCACCAAGATTTTTCGTAGGGGATTCTTCTTCATCAACGACCTGGGAGTCCTTAGTGTTCTAATTAAGTAAAAATAGGATTTGAAAGGTCTTGAAACCTTATACAAAAGCATCAAAAGATAGGGCAATGAGAGACCATAAAACAACTGGGAGTCCTCAGTGTTGAATATATTTGATTGATTTATATATGATCAAATATGATATTTGAGTCTTTATGTTAACCACTTGAATAGGGTTAATATGGAATCACCCCTATTGAATGTATGTATGGGGGAAATATGAGATCCACTTCTAAATCCAAATTTCCAAGGGAGAGATCCAATTTGATCAACCAAAAGGTTAATGCACAATCGAATCAATCTATGGAGAATATGAAAAAGGAAGAAAACCTTATATTTCCCTACTAAGGAATTGTGCTTGAAATCTAAAATAATTGAAAAGCAAATACTAACCTCAAAATAGGGAAAATCTGGAAAGTGCCAATTTTTTATGTCTGTGTGTACTTTCGGGCAATTCTACAACCTATTTCAGACTGGAAACGCCAAGATGAAGAAAACCTAGAAAAAATTTATCTTTCCGACAACAGGTAGTCTTTGACCCTCATAAAAGGTCAAAGGCTACATTCTTATTCTGAAGGTCAACTTTGATTTTATTCGCAGATCTCGGAAGTTCGCCGAAAAGGGTATCCAAATCCAATCTCAAATCTGAAGTTTTGCACCTGCACCTGCAAGAAAAAGGGGGTTTTGTTGTTTGTATGGGGGGTTTGCCTTGGTTAAACCCCGATTTAGAAATTAACCTTGAAATTGAATTGAAATATAATGTGCATAAACAAAGCAAATGAAACAATTCACCTTGCTTATGTTGAAGTCCTTGTAGAGGATTTGAATCCTCAAATCCACAAGTAGGGATACTCCAATGGATGTAGAATGAATGTAGGATGTCGCAAATCAATGGCATTTGATCTTCAACACCAATCTTGAATAGATCTTTGGATATGAGGAGGCTTGGATGAATGTAGAAGGATGGATCTTCAAGGGGGCTCCAAAGAGATTAAATCTTTCAATGGCTAAAAATGGATCTCCTTGATGGATGAATGCTTGAACACTTGAATGCTTGAAGACTTGCTTGAATGCTTGAAGATGAGATATCAAAACTTGATTGAGAGATGGATTGAAATGAGAGAGGAAGGCCTCCTTTTATAGTGAACTAGGGCACAAACCTCTAGAGAAGGTAGACATTAGGGAATTAAATCTCAATTAACCTTAACCCCTAGAAATGGACCCATATTAAATGTAATTTAAAGATTTACCATCTCAAAACCTGAAATGGCCGACCTAGAGGCGGGAAAAGAATATTTTTGAAACCCGATACCTGGAAATCAGAAAAACTTGAAATTTGAACTGGGGGTCAAGGATGAGGTCGACTCTACCCTAGGTCAGAGTTGAGGTTGACCCTGACCTAGGTCAGATTCAAGGTCAACTTTGACCCTCAAGGTCGACTTTGACCTTGAGGTCAAAAACCTCAAGACCCCAGCTTAGAATGCCAGGAAATGCAGATAGGAAGTGGAAAATGGGTGCAAAAGGAAGCAGAACAGGGGGAAAAGTCAAATACATGCAAAGACCCGATCAAGGCGCTTAACATGATCCTAGACCACTTACTCGGAGGGCTAAATGCTCTTATCATGGAAGTGCTTCCATTTTAAGATGATACACCACTATTCTAGGAGTGTGATTAAATGGTATTTATATTATATTTTATCACACAAAGTAATTAGATGGTGAGATTTGTCCATAAAAAAAATAGGTTTATTGGTTATTCGTGGACAAATAAATAACATTCAATACTATTACCTTCTAGAAAATATATGCAAACTTATCTTTACTCAAATGTTTGGTGAAGTCATGTGCTTGAGTTGTTTATTGATTAGAGTATTAACTAACTCAATTTTCATATTAAGGTTATGCTCATGAATAAAGTGATCTGTACTTGAATTTTACTTTGTACAAGCATGAAACATTAAATTCTTAGAAATAATTGTGGGATTAGGTTGTGGGCTAAAGATTCTTAAGAAACTTTATCTAAGTCAAGTCACTTTGCATGTCGCTACCATAATTGCTTTGTACTCAATTTCAATGGATGACAAAGCAATATTAGGTTGCTTCTTACAACTTCATAAAATAATAACATATCCAAGAGTGAAGTAGTAATAGAGGGTTTAATTTTTTAGAATTTATGGATCTTGCCCAATCTAAATATAAAAAATTAAACAAGCTTAAAGTTTTCATTTTTTGAACACTTTAGTCTAAAGTTTTGTGTTCCTTGAAAATATCTCAAAGCTCACTTTGCTACTAATGAGTAACTTTTCTTTTAAATCAATTAACTCTCTATTGAGCTCTTATAAAGTGTTTCATTAGCTATATTGACCGTTGCTTTTTGGTAGATTGATATTCAGTAATTCTTGAAAGTCACTTTTTAGGATTTGGATGGTAGGCTAACCATAACTTTCATACATCAAAATTTCTAATTACAAGTGTGATTTCTAAATTTGAATATTGAAAAAAACTTTGATAATTCAAAATGACCCTCCATCTCTACTTTCAAGTTGATCAGGTGAGTTTTAAAACTAAAATTGATGTCCTAGCATTTATTAACAAATTCCTACACTATCATCAAAATGAAATTTATTTTTTTAATAATTTTGATAGTACAATAGATCTACATAATTAGCCAAAAAACCCCAAAATTGACCTTTTTAGACTTACATGATTAAACAAGAGTAGTTACTCTCAAACATCAAACATATGATGCAAATATTGTTATTCTTGTTAAAAAAAAACTTTAAAATTCATTTTTTTTTTTTTTAAATAAAGTAAGGTTTCAAAGTTACTTCTTACTACATTTCTTTCAATCTCTTTGAAGTTTTAGTCCAGGCTTTTAGAAGTCATGTCTTAAAGGGACATGGGAAAACAGAAAATTAAAATTTAAGAAGGATAGTGTTTATAAATTATATGAAATAGGGGAAGCACCTAGCTTTATTCATCTTATAAATCATTTTGCAAAATGGGAAAGAGGCAGATGTAACGTTAATCACATTTGTGTAAGGAAGTGTGGGCGTGTAACCTTATAATAATATTAGTTTAAGATTTGATCTTTTTAAAGCAACAATTATATAATTGAGAAGGTGCAGAAAGTCCATTCAGAGAAAGAGATCCAATAAGAAAATAGCGTATGTAAGCTATACGTCCATTCCAGACATCTTGCAGTGCCTTCTTCCTTGGAACTGTTCAATACATCATCAATACTTAAGTCGCATCATACAAAAAAAGGTGTCCATAGCCAATGAGTTGGCAGGAGAAATATTTTCTAAATGTTTTCTAAAGCAATTCAAAATTATGTCAATTTGGTCCCAGTCAATATCAAGGCAGGGATACCCACAACATTCTTGATGCTCTTCTAATCATCACTTACAAACTGTCGATAAAACTCTGGTAGAAGTCATTTTCAGTACTCACCACTATAGAATCAGAAATTAAAGGTTTACAAATTAATTTTTAATTTAAATAATTATTGAAATTGAAGAGCTTTGAATTTGTTCTACATCTAATTTATAGATTCAAAGATTCTTAGAATAGAAAATACATTAACTTAAGTGTCTTTATATTGATAGATGCTTTAAAATTATGATTATTTTTTCTTTTTTTATTAGCTTATAAGTATGCTTACAAATAAGTGTTATTCAATAGTTCAAGCAAAAATTGTTTAACGTTATAATTTAATGGGTTCTTTAATGGGTTCGTTGGAACAAACTATAAAATAGACATAGTATCTGAGAGGAACACAAAATATATTTTTTAAGTTAATAAAGATGGTTTGGGATAACTACAATAGGACCAATCAGATAGTTGTAAAATAGATCATTTAGTAAGCCTAATTGGGATATCGTATTTGATGGTATTGTAGAGCCAAAAAAATATTGTTGATTGTAGACATGAGAGGTAAGAATTCAAGTCTTTACCGTATACCCAATTGCACCATTATTTCAGCCAAAAAGATGATTACACCCAAGTTGAAAGATCTTAAAACAAGTCTGTCAATACCTCTAGTTACACATTATAAATGTGGACATGTTCAAGATTTGGTTGTGGAACTATACCTATGTTGGATGCTCACTCAAACAACATAACTTTGTATTCAAGAATTGTGTGTCAAAATGATTGATCTACTCTTTGATTTATAAACTTTTGTTATGATGGATGGAAGAGTGGGATTTGATTTTGGATCTTTTTGTTTGGGATTAATGTAAAAGATGATTATTCTTAACATCATCAAAACATTAAAAAATAAACATAAGACATATGTTTTGATGCAGGGGCATCCAACGATAAGGCAGGGACATTCTGTGTCCTTGGTAAACTGCATGGAGTGTTTGTATTTTGGCCAATTTTTACTCGGTTGCAGCCTTGATTGACAGTCTCGGTCATTGAAGGAAGCTCAGTCACTAAAGGAACTCGGTAGTCTCTAGCGCTCAATGAAATGGTTGCTCGGTCATGTCTGCAATGCTCGGCGATGCCTAGCGTACTCGGTAATTTTACTGTTGCTCGGTAGTTTAGATTTACTGACTAGAGTTCTGTGTGATTTGTGAGCCGACTTGGTGAATTAATTGTTGGTAGCCATTGCCTTGGGCCGACATGCAGAATTAAATTTTTGTATACATTTGTAAGCTGACTTGTATGGCCTTTAATTATTTTTTTTGGGGAGTTAAGGATTTCATCCAACCAACTTGTGGCTGATGATTAGTATTTAAGGAGGGCTTGGGTAGATGTTCAAGGGGAGCAAGGTAGAACTTAGAGAAAATTGAGAGAGCGAAAGGTTCATGACTTGGAAAACTTAGTGAGTTAGATCTGAGGTTCTAAAAGCTGGAGTTGGCGAAGTTGTGAAAATTTTCTTGATGTTCTTGCATATCAGATTGTACTCTAATAGTTCTTTGTGGCAGAGCTAGGGGTTGCATACTTGGAGACAAGGAGATTGCTTGGAGGCTTGTGAGCTCAAGTTTAGATCTGCCTTAGGGTTTCCATCAGCTTCTGATTGTCTTCAGAGCTGAACTAGCTGAGATTGTATTGGATCTGATTGTGGATCTTGCAGAATTGTTTCATTTTGTATTTGGGCCTAACTCGGAAGGTCTTACAGCCGGGCATGTTAATGCAAATTGATTGAAACAATTGAAGTGTTGTCTATATTGTTGAGTATTCCACTGTGTAATTCTTTTGGCTGCAAGGTTTGGACTGTCCTTCATTGGATCCACCATCCTTAACTGCATAATGTTTACCACTTCTTAATATAATTCTTTTAATAAAAGACTTTAGAATTTTAATATATAATTTTACAAATATAATACAAAGATTATAAACACACTAATAAATAATAAATATTATTAAGCTAAATAATATTTAACTAAGAACCTAAAAAACTATTAATTATTTAAAAAAATAAAAAATAGCAAATAAAAATTATTACCTTGTTATCTGTGGGATCTTGGACAATTTTTAAAACTACCCAAAAATCTAGCAATGGGCAGATAGTATTCCTTTCCTACTACACTCATAAAAATAGTAAAGGTAACCAAAATATGAGTGCAGAAAGTCCAATTTTTATAACTACCCAAAAATCTAGCAATGGACAAATAGTATTCCTTTCCTACTACACTCGTAAAAATAGTAAATTTAACCAAAATATGAGTGCAGAAAGTCCAATTTTTATTAGTTTTTATTGAAGAGAATCCAAGGAATCCATTTTATTAGTGTTGTTCGGTTAAATGAGCTCAAATAAGCAAACAGTGTAAGTTGTGGATTCATTGCAGATAGCAAAAAGTGCATTTATTTTGTTAAAAAAATTATTTGGTCAGCAAGCAAGACATAATTATATCAATTTGGAAGTAGTCAATATCAAGGCAGCTATTCTCACATCAAATAAAGCATTCCCACACATTTCTAGGTAATCTTTGTGTCTCTTCTAATCAGGACTTACAGACTGTCCACAAAATTGTGGTGGAGATCATTATCATTCCTCACTAGTATTATTATGAGCTTAAAAGTTTTCAGTTCTTCCAACTTTCTTTTTTTTTAACTTTTCATTTTTATTGAAGAAAAGTATATAGCATAAGGAAAATACAACATTAACAATGTTGTAGCTTAGCAGTTACAAAAGAAAAAGTAAAACATCAACAATGTTGTAGTTGCCACATTCAAAGCCCACAAGCTTGGACAGTGTAAAGATTGAACTTACGACACAAATGCAACATCAGTTAAGAACTCAAAATACAAGGGAGTCGGTCAACAAGTCAAAGGTCAAATTCTTAAATCAACAATATACCAACAAATTCCCTGCTATAAAATAGAAATCAAAGATGTACGACTACGACCATAACTGTCAAAATGATAAATCACTCCTATGTCCAAAGGTAAGCGGAATGTCTACCATCTGTCAAACGTCCTAAGAAATCACAATAATAGATGTCCCCAGAATCTTTCTTGACATGAAAGATACCTAGCCCAACTAGAGGTAGTCTAACAAAGTAAAACTGATTGAAGTAATGGAATTAGTGTGCCAAAATATTTCTATACTCTAGAATAAAAAATCATGGTCACACCAATACATAAATCTTAATTAAGAAAACAGAAACATCAAGTTTTCCTTTCCTTTCCATTTCATAGAATTGAGGTTCCATCTCACACATGGAACATAATGGTAATTCATAATTTTCTCAAAGAATTCATTACCTGCAATGATCATCGTGAAAATATTTATATCTATCCACACATCTAAAATAGAACAAGTAAGGTAAATCAGTTCTCCTTAATATGATCATGAGTAATATATTGTTATCATGGACATTCAAAAAGTACATCAAAGATATCACAAATGAAGCAACAATATTTTCTCTGATAACTCATCAAAGTTCCTAGCTTCATTTCATGCATATGGTTTAAATAAGTGATGATAATTGAATCAAGAGAATACCTCAATATTTCAATACATTTCTTTTTGTAGTCGAGAGTTTTCAATAAATGCACTAAACATTAAAAAAAACCTATATCTAAAGGATCAAACAATCTTCTTGTTTAGCACATTTCTCTTTGAATTATCACATCTTAGTTATACAACTAAATATAAATAATTTTCCTTACTCTTATATCCACCTACAAAACAATATTTAAATTCCATTTCCATGTTTGATTATTGAACTTACTTGTCTAGCATTCACGTAATCATGATTTGAGATAAGGTAAGAAAATTCATCTTTCATCATTCTTATTCATCGTTGTTTACTATGGAAGGTCATCTAAAATAGTATCATGTCATTCAATAGTAAACATAAGGAGATTATGGTTCACATTATATTGCAGATTTAACTTTTATTTCTGAGTATTTCAATCAAAACAAGCTAAAGCATCTTAACCATTCACTGCATGTTATAAATACCAACACCTTTCCAAAACTAAAAACTACAAAAGACACCTCTAATAGACATGCTTCTATGCCTAAAATCAAAGACTCAACTATGATTAAAATCAAAAGGAATCGTACTTGGTATGTGTAAAATGGATTCCATAGAATTTGTTACTCATTCACATGGTCACCTAGACTGATTGGAAAAACATGATTTCTACCTATATGAGGATAACAAGATAACAAATTCATTCAAACCATTAATCTATTTTGAAGCTTCACTAGTCTTAAGTTATTCTGAAGCTCACAAGAAGATTGCACATGAGACATTTCTCATCCCAATAATAATGGTTCAAATAACAAAAGTATATTAAAATATATATATATATAGTTTGATAAAAAAAATGTGGCAAGGACATTGCAACAAAATAACCATGCTCAAAAGAGACACAACATTAATACTACTAGTCCATCATGGAAAATGAAATCTGATATAACCTATTTAGTGGTCGGCATGTGTAAAGAGGTTTAATAACATAAACAAATGATTTAAGACATTGAATACTCAACCAAAAGAGATACTAGCCAACTCCAAACCATGAAAGTATAATGACATCAAGGAAATTTGCTTGTGCAGGTCACAAGAAAATAAAGATCTTACCAAATTAAGGAATCCAAACCATTGACCAAACTTCATTAATCAATGCTCCCGAATAGTGACCCAAAATGCATGAACATGGAAAGTGCATTGAAGAAATCATTCAAATACACACAAGAGAGTTGAGATACACAAATAATTTGGTACTATGTGTACCAAATTTACCAAGCATTACAAGTTAAAATGAAACAGGGATATGGTTAATGTGTGGGTTCTAAAATCCAAGGCAACATCATAAATAAGGCAAAACTATGGCTCAAATCATGGAGGTTTTCCTTGAAACATGCACCCAAAAAAAAATACCCCAATAGAATGGCACAATCGTTATTGCAATGTTAGATCTGTAAAAAGACTCCAAATAATACATAGCCCAAGAAAAATAAAACACCTAAAGACTAAGGCCAAACCTGAGGGACTAGAAGAGGAGATCAATGTTGTCCAAAAGATAGAAAGGTGAATGTTAAAAAGGTCCTCACTAAGAACAAGAACTGAATCAAAGAGCCACTGCACAGTCCAAATGCAAAACTTGATAGAATCATGCATTACCAACATTATACATTGTTTATTGAAAAGGGTTCGTGACTTGGTCATGCACTTCAGATATAAATCAAAGCCACACAATGTAGAATGCAACCAAACGGAGCATTGTAATACTTGACTGAGTAATGGAAAAAAGAAAATTATGATCGACCACATTGATATTGATACAAATGATCGCTAATTAGGCAATGGACAGAGAGGAGCAACATACAACTAAGATAAGACAAAAAAAACATACACCTGTACATAAACACTCATCCTTACACCATTCACACACAATGAAGTAGGCACAGTTTGCAGACCCAAATCAAGAAACTGAGATGCATGAAGACTCTAACAAATGAAAATGACCAAGAGGGAAGAATATACATGGGAAATGCATGAACAAGAAAACAACATATTGCAAATATCCTGGAATTCTAATTTTCCAAATATGCATCACAAAATCTGATAAAATTGGAGCTATGGAATTGGACAAATCAAATACATACCTTAGTTCTATGTATTCTAATCCATAATCCACAACAATCACATTTGAATCTCTAGCCAGGAAAATAATAGTCCCCTAATCCAAGACCATTTTTCCTTCCCAAGACCCCAACATAGCGAAAATTCCAAGATGTGAATACTAATTAGAATGCCGCAAAACTCCTCCCTCTATCTGCAAGGACACTACCGAGGAATACCAAAAAAATAGAAAATTACCCAACACTTCCCCCTTCCAAAATAATTCTCAGATTCTCTTTTTCCATGTGCCCCCATGCACCCCCAGTTAATCCCTTCCCAATAAAGGAATATATCTATCCATTATTTCCCAGTCTCCCCATCACCTAGTTATCAGTAGAGAGTTTGAAAAAGGGGTGCCAATATCCCCATGGTTGCCTCTTTCATGCCTTAAATTAAGCATGCAAGGGAGAGTTCTTTATTAAATTTTGTCTTCATTCACTCTCCGTTTAAAAATCCCACTCAAAGATAACAAGTGTTTACTCAACGTAACTAAATCCTAAATTTTAGGAATTTAATTTGACTGCCAAAAATGGGTTGTGACATCCTTCCCCCCTTAAGAATGCATTGTCTCGATGCATAATTCAAAATTTGCAATCATGTTCAAAGAAAAATCAAGAAATTTATAATTGACATGATTAATAATCTTTCATTATTCAAATGTTCAAGGTAATGCATGTATATACTTTCATATTCCAACATAAAATCAACAAGTTTCAATTACATTTGCTCACAAAAAGCCAAATTTTCATTACTTATGCATTCTAGTAAGTATTCCCCCTCTATCATAATATGTCGTTCCATCTATGCATAAATAGGAACAACATCAAATTATTAGTACATGTTTTTCAACATAATCAAGATATATAATTCCTTCATCATAAATCTGCATAATACCTTCAATTTACAAAAGAGCACACATGTACCTATGCTTCTTACCATACCTTGGCATCATACTAACGTAATAAATGGATTGATTACTTCGTATCAAATTCCTCTCATACTTATATGTAGACACTTATAATATTTTTAGTTCAATCAATTACAATTCTTCATGGAAGATAATTTCCAATGGTAAATATTCTAGAATAAAAATAATCATTGGAATACTGCAAATGCTCAACAAATAAGTTTTAAACCTTAGCTTGATCATAAGTAAATAAATCATTCATATGTACCATCTAACATGTGGTACTTACTAGATGAGAAAGGCATTCATCCATTTCGAAAATCACCTAAAAAGATTGGTGGATCCATTTTTCCATTTATGTGACCTAGTCCTCATGCCCATCTTATCACAATAATATTTTAAAGATTTTCTTTTTTATCTATAGAATAATATAAGTTCTACAAGTCTCACATCTTAATATGAGTAAGCATTCACATTTTCATCAATGTAGTGCAAGTGTGCTTCATTTAAGCATAAGCATCCAAAAAAATCATGATAATTCATCAACATATAAAATCAACACATCAATGTATGTTATACATATATAATAATGCATCCAAAAGCATAACCATAAAGGTCAATCATGAAAAAGATACTTAATTGTAATTGGACATTTGTCCTTCTATAAGTCCATGTCTCCTATGCCATCGAACAGTCAGTCGTCCATCTGCAAATCTCAAGATAGGAGTGTGGGTCAAACACTTGTCCATTCTATCCACAAAGCTTTACACTTCCCTGGAATTCTACCTACTCGTAGAATGCCCAACCGTACAATTCCCAACAAATAAAATAAAGGGGCTATCTGGTGTAGCCATGAAACTTCATATTGTTCATGAATGTGGTAGGGAGATGAAACATGGGCAACATATTTTCAAAAAACATATGCGAACAAGATTTGGCCAAAGCATCTTTTTATAACCAGGAATGAAAACTGGCTGGTAGAGAAACATCCCTTTCTACCCTTCCCTATTTACTTCTTCCACATTAGCACCATCACTGGAAGGCAAACATTCCAATACACACACATAGTACAAAAATGATACAAACACATGTATAGCATTTATTTCCTTCCATTTATTATTGTGTTAACAAAAGCATAAAAGTCATACAACAAGTTAACTAGTCTTATGAATAATGCCTTTCATCATGAGAAATCATAACAAATCATAAGAAGTCATGTAAGAATAAATTGTTGACCATTCTGTCAAAACACCAATAGTGCTTCATAACCAAATAATTCTATTCCATTTCTATAAAAAAATTATTTCGACCTACTCATCGATAATCAAATGCATCAACTAGTACACATATATTTCAATCACCTCATATTAATTTCTTTAAAGGTTTCAGATATAATCATCCAAGAAATTTTAATATCTTGTTATTGTCAAAAGATTTATTTTCAATGCATTCCATCATTCCATGAATATCCATACAATGTTCCTCATAGTATCAAAACTCGCATCGAAGAATATCAATTAATGTTAATTATTTCATACAATGCATTTCTAATATACACAATCATTGCATGTCATTTCAGTTTCATCAGTTCATAATAGTTGAATCATATTTCAAGTATCATATTAATGAAAAATTAGGAATAATATGTTGTTTGCAATCTACTCCCTTTTACAATCTATCAATGTTTTACACTGAACATGATAGATGACATCACTTCACATCACAGGACTAGCAACATAAAACACATATTCTAGCCACTACAAGATGATAAGAAATCACAATATTTCAAGTTAAAAATTTCAATTCAAATTCTCAATCGTCATAAGAAAAATCAAAGAAATAAGTGTTAACAAAATATCGGTTGATTGAAAAACTCAAAATTGGTGGCTAGGTAGTCATAAGAGAACTTAAAATTTCAAGCTAGTCCTTCACCACTTCGAAAGTTCATCAAAGTTCAAAATAAAACATAAATTGAAACCAAATCACATTTACAGAGTGACCAACACTAGCCACAAAGAGGGAGTAGAATCTACACGTCACCTTGTATCCAAGGTATGCTAAAGATCATGACCATACTTCTAGAACATAAATCTCAAAATTTACATCATCATGTAATAACACATTCAATTACCTTAAACAACATTGCTCTATCCACTAAAGACAATTTGTTGGAAATTTGCCAGCAGGCCAGTACTGACTGTATGTTTGTCATTGATGACAACATATGGAAAGTAGCATGTGTGGAAGTCTTATGCAGTAAGTTTTCAGTATATGTAACATGGACATGATATCAGCATGATATCATGGGCGCAGAGGTTAACTGTTAGTATAAATAGTTATATAAACAACTGGTGTTAGCAGTGTTCCTGACAAAGTAACAGGAAGTGTTCTATGTATGGTTGTCCGTATAATTAGCATGGAGCCTTGCGCACTTGGATATATGTTGAAGACATGTTAGTGATGTTTCATTCATGGACGCATAGTCTGTTGATGAGTAGAAGTGAAGTTATGAAGTCATTATTCGCCAGTAGCAGTTTCCTATTTTATTCAGAAGATCCGACGGAGATTTTATTGGTTCTTGAGTTGTGCCTATCTTTAGGGTATGTGCCTTTGGATTTAAGCGTAGAGAAGAGTTATTGATGTTTGGTTAAGAGTGCATGAGTTAATTCAGCTTACAGAGAAAGATCCAGTTGTTTTGGTAGAGCCGACAGTGTGTTTTGTGCATCTATAATTATCTTATTGGGCATGTCCCAAAATGTGTTACGTGAATAGTAGAGCCAACAGAATGTTTATTTGAGTTTGTTATGGTTTCTTTAATATGATTTCAAGGTGGTTCTAACAAGCTGACTTGTTTATATCATTTAGAGGAAAGATATTTATAGGCAGTCATTTGTGATTGTTGGAGTGTGGTTCATAGTTGATGAAGCAGAGCAGAGTAGAGTGTGTGAAGTGTTGAGCCATCAGAAGAAGGTCTATGTGACCAAGTAAAGTACTTGTGCTATTCATTGGAACTGATCTAGACATCAAGTCAAAGCACAGTTCACCAAGATCCAGATATAGTGTGTATCTATTAAAAAAAAGGTTGTAGCCTTCACCCCTTTGAGCAGTGTGCTCTCAGACAATGCATCCTCTCCCCTAATAGGGACGATTGTGAAAGACTCCTAATAGAGTTTGACCCTTGACCAAGTCTACTGTACTTAATATATTGTAAAGAAACTCCTAATAGGGTTAAGGATCTTCTAACAATGATCATTATACACTAGTACAGAATATTAGTGGGTATCAAGTCCCACCAGGATTTTTACCTATTTGGGTTTCCCCATAACCAAAATATTGGTATTTTGTTCATGTGTTCTTTCATTGTGTTTATGCTTTATGTTTAAGTATACTTAATTGGAGAAAGAATTGAATCTTGTAGATAACTGATTCACCTCCCCCCCCTCTCAGTTATCTCTTGCGACTATTCCTAATAATTGGTATCAAAGCCAAGTGCTTCGGAGAGAAGTTTTAACAGCTTGAGGTTGATCAGATGGCGTACTTCAGGAAAGAAAGTCCTAAGTTTGATGGAGAGAATGATTGGAAGAACAAGATGGGGACCCATTTGCAGTGCATTGCTTTTGAAGTTTTTGATGTAACTATAAAAGATGCTAAGATTCCCACCTTAGAAGACCTTGCAAAGGATGATGCTACTAAAATGCCAAAGGAATTGTTTCATCAGAATGCTATAGCTAAAGAAGCTCTTATCAGTGCCCTATCTGATGGTGAGTTTTCAGAAATAAAAAAGGTAGATATAGCCCACAAAATATGGAAGCACCTAGAAGACATATTTGAAGGAGACAAATAAGAAAAGGATGTGCACAGAAAGACATGGAAGAAAAGATACAATGCATTAGAGATGCTTCCTGAAGAAAACATCAAGTCTTATAATCAAAGGATAAATGAAGCAGTTGTTGGAATTAGAAATAATGGCGGAGAGATTTCAGAGGAGGACATCATGGACAAGTTAATGACTACTCTCACTCTCAAATATGAAAGCGAGATCAACATCCTTGATGAGACCATGCATCTTACATCAAATTTCAAGAGAGAGACCTTGATTAGCAAAATCTCAGCTTTTGAGATTTCAAGATTGAAGACAAAACCAAAGAGTGAAACAACTTTCAAAGCAACAGTTCATGGTAAGAAATCTACAAACACTTCTGGTAATTTTGATGATGATGATGAAGAGAAAACACTAGATAGATTTCATTTCTATGATTTCCAAAAGAGAAAAGAAAGGAAAAGGAAAATATGAAGGTCAATTACCATTTAAGTGCTTTTCATGTAATAAGAACGGTCACTTTGCATCTAAGTGTCCTACTAGAGCTAGAAAGTTCAAAAAGGATTACAAGCCTAAGTATTCAAAGGAATGCTACTATGCTGGAGATGGAGTTTTAGATGAATAATTTGGTGAAGAAGAAATTGGATTCATTTCTATTATAGACAAAATGAATAACAAGATAGTTCATGAAGATAAGAAAGAGAATCAAGAGCTAGCATTAATTTCACAAGCTGACATAAGGATAGACTAGATTATAGAGAGTGGTTATTCACATCACATGACAAAGGTAGGTTTTTTTTATTTGGACAAATACAATGGCAATATGGTCAGATTTGGAGACAACACTCCTAAACCAATAGTTGGTAGAGGAGCCATCACCTTGGATGGAAAGAATAGTACTGATGATGTTCTTTATGTTCATGGTTTGAAACATAACCTTCTCGGTGTTGGACAGTTACTTGGAAAAGGATATCAGTTGGAATTCAAAGATGACAAATGCATCATTAACAAAAAAGATGGTGTTATGATTGCATCAAGCTCAAAGATAAGAGGTAATGTTTTTCAACTCAATTCATAAGCAAGTTGTTTTGTTGCTAAAGTTGATGACAGTTGGTTGTGGCATAAAAGACTATGTCATATCAATTTTGATAACATAGTAAAGATAAGAAATGTAAAGGCAGTAAGAGATCTACCTAGCATAGAAAAGCTAGTTGATACTATATGCAGGGAATGTGTGATGGGGAAGCATGTGAGAAATTCTTTTAGGAGTAAGCAGAATTCAACAAAGAACAAGTTGGTTCTGATTCATACAGACCTATGTGGTCCAACTCAAACAAGATCATACTATGGTGAAAGGTATTTCATTTTGTTTGTTGATGATTATACTAGGATGATGTGGGTTGCGTTCTTGAAAGATAAGTCAGAAGCATTTGAGAGATTCAAAATATTCAAAGCTAAGGTTGAGAATAAATTTGGACTAAAGATAAAATGTTTTAGATCGGATAGAGGAGGAGAATTCACCTCTGACAGATTCTATGAGTACTACGAAGAACATGGCATAAAGAGATAGTTAAGTGCACCTAGAACCCCTCAACATAATGGAATTGCAAAGAGAAGGAATAGGATCATTCTTGATATAGCGTGCACCATTATGATAGAAGGAAAAATTGCACACACCTATTGGAGAGATGCGGTCAATACAACAGTCTATACCATCAATAGAATTCAATTAAGGCCTGGCACTGACAAAACACCATATGAGCTATGGTTTGGTAATGTTCCCACAGTAAAATACTTTAGAATCTTTGGAAGCAAGTGCTACATCAAGAGAGATGAAGCAGTAGGCAAGTTTGATGCAAGAAGTGATGAAGGTATTTTTCTTGGTTACTCTACTAAAAGTAAAGCTTATAGATGTTTCAATTTAAGATTGAAAAAGATCATAGAAAGTGCTCATGTTAAGATTGATGAAAAGTTTATGGTTCAAGAAAGATATCATGATTACTCACCCATGATTGAAGAAGAACCCAGACCCTCTACTAGTGAGACAATTATTGAAGAAATGTTTGACAGTATTGATGTGTTATTCAATGACCCTAAGACAAGTGAAGAAAGTACTCCTAAGGCTAATGATTTAGCATCACCTAAAGTTCCAAATTTTACATCTAGAAATCATTCCAAGACAGACATCATTGGAGATCAGAGTGGCAAAGTCTTAACAAGATCACAAGCAAAGAACTCAGCTATCAATGAAGCGATATGTTTACTATCTCATATTGAACTTTTAAGTGTTGAAGATGCTTGTAATGATTCAAATTGGCATGATGCTATGAAAGAAGAACTTGATCAGATTATTAAGAATGACACTTGGGAACTAGTCCCAAGACCTAGTGACAAGAATGTGATTGGAAAAAAGTGGATATTCAGAAACAAGATCAATGAAGATGGTAAAGTAGTAAGAAATAAAGAAAGATTAGTATGTAAGGGATATGCACAAAGAGAAGGCATTGATTATCTAGACACATTTGCACCTATGAGCAGATTAGAAGCTATTAAATTATTTCTAGCTTATGCTATAGTCAAAAACTTCAAAGTTTATCAAATGGATGTCAAGTCAGCATTTCTGAATGGAGATTTGAAAGAAGAAGTATACATTGAGTAGCCAGAAGGATTCACCTTATCAGACAGACTTGATATGGTATGTAGATTGAAGAAGGCCCTCTATGGACTTAAGCAAGCCCCTAGAGCATGGTATGAGAGACTAGATGGATATCTAACAAAGATTAGATTCAAGAAAGGAGCAGCAGATTGTAATCTATTCATAAGAGAGACATCTGAAGGTTTACTACTTGTAGCTATATTTGTTGATGACATTATCTTTGGAGGTAATGACAAACTCAGTGCTGAATTTTCCAAAGAAATGTAGAATGAGTTTGAGATGAGTATGATTGGTCCAATCAAATACTCTTTGGGACTAAATGTGCAGCAAATAGAAAAAGGAATTTTTATTAATCAATCAAAATATGTGAAAGAGATATTGAAGAAATTCAAGATAGATGATTGCAAGCTAGTAGGAACCCCTATGATCACTGGATGCAAGCTTACAAAAGAAGATGACTCACCAGCAGTAGATATAACATTGTATAAGTCTATGATTGGTAAACCCATATATCTTACTCAGACTAGACCTGATATTTCCAATGCAGTTGGCATAGTTGGAAGATTTGTAGTAGAACCTAAGCAAAGTCACCTCATGGTAGTAAAGAGAATATTTAGATACTTGTAGGGCACTATAGATTATGGTCTATGGTTTCTTAATTCAAAAAATGTTGAGCTTCATGTGTACACTTATGTAGATTGGGCAGGATGTGTTGATGACAGAAAGAGTACTTCAGGTGGAGTGGTGTTTCTTGGTGATAGACTTGTCACTTGGACAACCAAGAAACAAAATTGTATTTCTCAATCAACAGCAGAAGCAGAGTATGTTGCAGCAGCCTTAAATTCTTCTACAATTGTTTGGATCAAGCAGATGATAAAGAATTTTGGAATTCAGATTGATTATCCTATTATTATTCACTGTGATAATACTAGCACCATCAATATGTCTAAGAACCCTGTGATGCATGCAAATACAAAGCACATTGAGATCAAGTATCACTTCCTAAGAGAGAAAGTGGTAGAGAAAGAAGTCAAGTTGGACTATGTGAGTACTAAAGATCAGTTGGCAAATATATTCACAAAGCCCTTACCTAAGGATAATTTTGAGTATCTCAGGGAGAACTTGGGAGTAATTTCCTTCCCTGATTCTGCTTAGAAGAAAGAAGGAAAGGCATCAGTCCTTAGGGACTAATGGAAGGTTGACTACTCTACCTCAGGAGTAGTACGAGTGCTTAAAATGAATGGCACCCTTTTCCATTGATGTCAAAGGGGGAGTAATATACAGAGTCATTAAAAATAGAAGAAAAAAGAGGAGTAATATACTAAGGGGGAGTAGTATTCAGTTATGACAGTATTACAGTTGAGGAAATGGAGAATATTAAAAAATATTGTAGTAGATGGAGGATTCATCTTTGGGGGAGTTTTGATGATGAAATGGAGAATCTTATAAAAGAAATTTTCATTTGGGTTGGTGGTGGTTTTTCATTCCACATGTTTCCATCAATGCCAAAGGGGGAGTTTGTTGGACATTTGCCAACAGGCCAGTACTGACTGTATGTTTATCATTGATGAAAACATATGGAAAGTAGCATGTGTGGAAGTCTTATATAGTAAGCTTTTAGTATATGTAACATAAACATGATATCAGCATGATATCATGGGCCCAGAGGTTAACTATTAGTACAGATAGTTATATAAGCAGCTAGTGTCAGCAGTGTTCCTGACAGAGCAATAGGCAGTGTTCTGTGTATGGTTGTCCGTATAGTTATCATGGAGCCTTGCGCACTTGGATATATGTTGAAGACATGTTAGTGATGTTTCAGTCATGGACGCATAGTCTGTTGATGAATAGAAGTGAACTTATGAAGTCACTATTCGCCAGTAGTAGTTTCCTATGTTTATTCAGAAGAGCCGACAGAGATTTTATTGGTTCTTGAGTTGCACCTATCTTTAGGGTATGTTTCCTTGGAGTTAAGCTTAGAGAAGAGTTATTGATGTTTGGTTAAGAGCGCATGAGTTAATTCATCTTACATAGAAAGATCCAGTTGTTTTGGTAGAGCCGACAGTGTGTTGTGTGCATCTACAATTATCTTATTGGACAGGTCCCATAATGTGTTGCATGCATAGTAGAGCTGACAGAATGTTTATTGGAGTTTTTTATGGTTTCTCTAATATGATTTCAAGGTGGTTCTAATAGGCCAACTTTTTTATATCATTTAGAGGAAAGATATTTATAGGCAGTCATTTGTGATTGCTGGAGTGTGGTTCATAGTTGATGAAGCAGAGCAGAGCAGAGTGTGTGAAGTGTTGAGCCATCAGAAGAAGGTCTATGTCACCAAGTAAAGTACTTGTGCTATTCATTGGAACTAATCCAGACAACAGGTCAAAGCATAGTTCACCAAGATCTAGATATAGTGTGTATCTGTTAAACAGAAGGTTGTAGCCTTCACCCCTTTGAGCAGTGTGCTCTCGGACAATGCATCCTCTCCCCTAACAAGGACAATTGTAAAAGACTCCTAATAGGGTCTGACCCTTGACCAAGTCCACTATACTTAATATATTGTAAAGCAACTCCTAATAAGGTTAAGGATCTTCTAACAAGGATCATTATACACTAGTATAGAATATTAGTGGGTATCAAATCCCACCGGGGTTTTTACCTATTTGGGTTTCCCCATAACCAAAATATTGGTGTTGTATTCATGTGTTCTTTCATTGTGTTTATGCTTTATGTTTAAGTATACTTAATTGGTGAAAGAATTGAATCTTGTAGATAACTGATTCAGGCCCCCTCCCCCCCCCTCTCAGTTATCTCTTAGGACTATTCCTAACATAATCCACATGAATTGTTAATTTTGTCTTTTCTTTTGAAATCTGTTGCCATAGTAATGTAGAGAAGAAAAAAAAGGCAATAAATTTTTATGTGTATCCCACAGAAAATGTACCTCATAACTTTCACATATTCTAACATTTTACAATATGAAACAGAAAGTAATCACACCACTCAAGGTAGATAGTTGTCAAGCTCATAGAACTATTTCAAAATTCCATAGTTCAAGAACAAATAGGGACATTCAGAAAATTTCACATGCATAAGAAGTATTATCCCTCAAGTATCTATTTACCAACTCAATAACGCAAATCAAGGATCATCCTATCCTTTACTATCAGGATTATCTGAAACTAGAAGACACTCTAGTCAACCAAGGGAGCCACAGTTTCATTCATAGACTAAGCATTAATCGAATCACAATTTTTGCGACTAAGGGTTGCATCTAAGCATAGTGAACTCAAGGCCCTAGTACGGAACCCAGAGCTCTGATACCATATGTAAAGATTGAACTTATGACACAAATGCCACATTAGTTAAGAACTCAAAATACAAGGGAGTCGGTCAACAAGTCAAAGGTCAAATTCTTAAATTGACAATATACCAACAAATTCCCTGCTATAAAATAGAAATCAAAGATGTACGACTATGACCATAACCATCAAAATGATAAATCATACCTATGTCCAAAGGTAAGCAGAATGTCGACCATCTATCAAACATCCTAAGAAATCACAATAATAGATGTCACATCAAATAAAAGAAAGTACAAATCACCATGTTAGGATAACAACTCCAAATATTTTTAACCAACTGTCAAATCACATCAGTAATGATAAAGATTATTTCAAAATATATACTTCTAGATTATTGATAAAATTAAACAACAAAATTACCAAACACTACCATGTCAAAATACAAAGAAGGGTATAGCATTGTAAACGAAAATCCTTCCTGAAACAAGCTTCAAAAAAACTGTTCACAAAAGTCAACTAAGGGAAGAATATTGTGGGAGTGTGTTTCCACCCTACCATGAAGCATAATGCTTCCCTGGAATCTTTCTTGACATGAAAGATACCCAGCCCATCTAGAGGTAGTCTAACAAAGTAAAACTGACTGAAGTAATGGAATTAGTGTGCCAAAATATTTCTATACTCTAGAATAACAAATCATGGTCACACCAATACATATATCTTAATTAAAAAAATAGAAACATCAACTTTTCCTTTCCTTTCCAATTCATAGTTGGTTGATGAAGTTACTCACCTGCATGAAATTAAGATCTACTAACATCAATTTAATCAAATACAATGCAAATTTAACTAAAATTGAAATTATGATCTATATTATCCCATGGATCTCTAGAAAGAAGTGGTAAGTGAAGCTCTCAGCTACAATCCTCACTAGTGACACCTCTAAAACAAGAAATGATGTTGCTACTATGCTTATGCTATGCTTCTATGATGATTCTAGCTCAAGAATGATGAAATTATGATACTAAATGCTCAAGAATGCTCAAATTGCTCTTGGAAATGATCTCAATTGTCTATAGTAACAATGCTATGCAAATGAAATTCCAAGATGGAAATTCTCTCCAAAATGCCTCATACTTATAGTAATTTCCCAAGGGTAGGGGGTGGAGTGAAGTAATCATGATTATCCCATGGTTAAGTCAAAAACTTTGCTTTGTTCATAAATGGGGGGACAAGCCTTTAAATGGTCTCAAAGCTTTGGACAATTTAAATGTTTTGAGTGATTTGTGTCCTTTTTGTCTCAATTTTCATTGGTTGATCACTTTGTTGAAAGAAAATAAGGAATATTAATTCAATTAATTAATTAAATTTAGCCATGGAAGGGTAATAGGTTCATTTTGATTTTTGATTAAACAACTATACAATTAATTGATTAAAATCAATTATATAGTGTTTTGGGCCCTTTTAAGCTTCAATTTAATTATTTAACCTCATTATTTAATTTTTCCTTTTCTTTACTTGATTTTGCTTCAACTTTATTTAATTATGTCCCTTTTAGTGCATTTTGAGCCATTTAATTGATTTTTGCAATTTAAAAGTATTTGTCCAATTTTACGTGTCTACAAATGCCCCTCTTTGAATCAATGTGCGAAAAACATTGGTTCAAAGATCCTTTAAGTCCTGATTGCTGATTCCTGATGTGATTGATTGTTGCCTCTTGATAAAAAAATTTATGATGCCCCACTGATTTCATGATGTTTGATTGCAATTTTGATTTGATATCCTTATGCCTCCTCAGAAATTAAAATATATTAATTTCATGATTTGAAAGATTTGATGAGGTTTGATTTATCAAATATGTTTTCATTTCTGATAAACATTGTTGATATTGAAGATTCACAAATTGTATGTCCAAGATAGATAGGTCTATTGTAGTTAAGCGAAACAAGTGATTATGATAACAGGATAATGATACCAATGAATGTGATTTGTCAATCTGATTAGGACAGGATATTGATAGGATAAATCAATCAGTGTGAAAACCGATATGTTTTGATACTGCTGCTTCATTCTCAGGATACAGAGACATGAACAAATGGTACTAGGTGTGATTGCTAGATACTTTTGATAGAACTAATTGACATAAGATGGTTCACTAATATGATTTTGTTAATTTGCAAAACAGGCATATTTTCGTAAGTTATACATACGGTCCCTAGCTTCTTGAATATTAGATTTATGGATCTTCCTTGTTGATTTTGTATCATGTTGATGTTTTATTGATCAGGACTTTGATGTATCATTTTGTCATTGATATTGTATCTTGATATACTGATTGTTGGATCTTTGATGTTATGAACATTGATATGATGATATGGACTTTTCCTTGATTTCCCCTTTTTGATTGATCAAGATTGATAACTGAACCCCCTTTTCCCTTGGAAAAATAACTACAAATCATGCAATTAATCTAATATGAAAATGCAATGCAATCTAACATGATAAATGCAACCTAACATGATAATGCAATGCAATCTAACATGATAATGCAACTAATGTAACATGTAATGCAATGCAACCTAAGTGTCACCAGCTTTTTGGCAAAGAAATGCCCTAAGGATAAATTTTCATCATTGAGCATTTTGGGACCGAAAAGCAAGTACAACCATCACTGACCACATCATGATATGAATACCACTTTTTATCACTTTTGGTAACCTCTTTCGAAACTAGTACAACCCTCACTAGTTGGATGACCAAACTATGGGAGTATGAATACCAATCCATTTTCTTAAACAATCAAAGGTCAACCCTCCACCTTATATGAAAGTCCTTGATGGTTCTTTGGTGACCGTGTCATTAGATGAATTTGCATAAGTTGTTGGATCTCCCTCAAGACAGTCACTCAAAGGCAATCAAAATATCTCCATCATCGCTAATCTAGTCGAAACATCATCAATTAGCTAAAAAGATGTGATAAAAATCAATTCAATATAGATTATCAAAAGAAAGCTTCAAGTGTTTTGCGATGTTTCATGATTTTCAAAAAGAATTTTCAAGTATTCTGATCTTTTAAGGTATTTTTGTCAATTTTTAATCCTGAATAATAAAGTCAATGAAGGCTCAAGGATGAAGTTGTAGGATCAAATACTTGGTATGAAAAATGATATCCATCAAAGGTTCACCAAAATTTCTCTCTCTAATGTGTGACCGAAAGTAGCACTATTGAATCCATTTGAGTTTAATGCCTTGCTTCATGTGAATTGATGCCTATTGAAATCTGTTGATTAAGATCAAATGCCCCTAGTTGGATAGGAAAAATGTTGGACTTGGGCAAACTTCCAAGATATTACAAAAGCTCAGTTTATGCCAGATGTAGCTCAAAGCACTTTATGCTTTGCTTTTTACCAACTCTCGAACAAGATCACATTGGTTTGCCCCCAATGTCTAGCAAGATATAGGACATGAATGATGGATTTGCAAGCTGATGAATTAGAGATGGAAAGACCATGATGGATGAAGCATGTGAATGTGACCCATAGGACTATCTCCTCAAGAGTACCCAAGCTAAGGAAAAATGATATAGCAATGTGAAGCATGTTCTTGGATAAGCCATGGAAGTCGATGATGTAGTGTTAGATAGCATATAGGATAATGATCTATTGTCATGAAAATGAGGGATCCAAAAGAAGTGGACATGTCAAGAAGTTCTTGATAACAATTTTTGTACTTCAAGTTCTTCATTTTTATCAAGACCAAGGGGTCAATTTGGGTAAGATGTGTATAAGATAACACAATCAGGATAAAGGGGTGATGGATTCTATGAAGGGATGTTTTGGGATTATGGACTGTCAAGGAATAATGAAGATGAATTTGGGATAAGCAAGATCATGATAGGGTAACATGGATGTAACAAGTACATAAGTTGATGAAAAGGATAGCGGATGTCAAGATACTTAATGCTCGTGGATGTGTTCAACCTTGTCAAGATTAAAGGTGAGATAAATGATAGGAAGATGGAGGATGGCATGGATGAAACTTGCCCCCAAGTGTGGAGTGCCAGAAGGAGGAATTACACATGATGCCCATTTACTAGGTTTTCATCATGGTATTTGTTTCTCTTTACTTTTGCTACCCAGGTGCCTATTGCTAGGTTTTCACCAAGGCACTTTTTTTCTCTTTTTTTGTTTTCTTTTTTTTTTCTCTTTTTTTCTTTTTTTGTATTTTTCAATATTTTCCCAACATCAGACTCTTTGGACAATACTCCTCTGAAAGATATGCTATAATAAACCATGGCTATGACTAGGATGCTCAAAGATATTGATAAGAGGGATGGAAGTATGGAAAGTATGCATTGGAAAATGAATGTGAGGATAAGAAGAAGGTATGTTGTAGATGGAAATGTTGGCAAGATCAACTTTGACACACACTTTGAAGGGTGGTGGAATGATGGAGGAACAATAGATGATAGAGGTAAGGATCTTTTTGAGGTAGTGGATTTTGGGATATAGGAACCCAAATTAGACTTGGAAAATGGAAGGTGTTTGGAAGGAGATGGAATGGAAGCCTTTGGAAGCTTGAATGTCAATTTTGATGTTTCTTTTGTGTGCACGTCTTTCAAAAGTGACTTGGGAATCCACATATTATTTGATTTTTCTTTCTTTTTTTATGCTTTTGAATGCATTTCTTCAATGAGGGATTTAGGAACCCACATTTTATATTTTTCTTTTTGCTTGGTGGACCTTTGCGGCCTTTTGGATATTTCATTTTTCTTTTCATTCACATGTCGATTAGATGAGACATTGTGATTTTTATACACATATGGATTCTTGGATTTATGATTGTTATGTTGCACATCAACATTTCTTCCAAAAGCCTTAGGAATTGTGGATGAATAGGAATAATATGGAGGGTTCATATGGATTGGTGTTTGGACATCCTTCAAGTATGTGTGCCTTTGTTGATCTTGATACATGGTAGGGTAAGTGAATGAAGAGCTAGGGATGATAGGAATAGAGGATGGAGGAATATATGGACCTAATATGGATGGAAGGGATGAAGACTTTTGTTTTGGGACATAGGAACCCAAAATGGATTTGGAGGATAGTGAAGGTATATGGTTGCATTTGAATGGAGGGATATAAGGTGTGAAATGGATATCAATATCTTTGGAAGGAGCTGCATTGCCAAATTTTGCCTCTTTAAGATTTATCTTTATACCAATAGGCTAATGAATAGCTTTGATAGGAACACGTTTGATAGGATCAACTGAAGCTTCAAGAGATTTATTATCATGCAAAGGATTTGGAAGAATGATGGTTTCTTGAGATGAACATGGAGGAATATGACAAGGAAATGATAGGATACTTCGATCTTGACAAGGATCTTCGAATGGTGTAGATAGGGTATTTTTCTCTTGACTTTAAATATGCTCATTGGAAATTATGGAAGGGATATATTGATCTTGCTTGGGAAGTGGAGAAAATATGGAACTTGGAAGGGTACTTTGCTCTTGGAATGGAAAGATATCATCTTGGAAGACATGGAAGGATGCAAGGGGATCATCACAGGGTTCTATGGATATGGGACCTTCATCAAATATGGGAGGGGATTGTCTATAATCTTGATCTTGATCTTTATCAACATTTGTTTCTTTTTTCTTTGGATTATCCTCTTGACATGGGGCCACTTCTAAGGACAAGGTAGATGTTTGGATATGTGTGGGGGATGTTTGGAAGAATGATGTAGAATCCTCTTGAATGGGTATAATAGGTATTGAAGCACATGAAGCCTTGGGGTCCAAGATCTTTGAAGCATGGAAACAATCTGTAGCAAGATATAAGTTAGCTTGGGTTTCTTTTAGAGGTAGCCCTTGAGGGTAAACATAGTCAACTTGAAAAGTGTCATCATTAGGTTGACTCTTTGAAGGAGGAATTTTGGATAGTTGTGAATCTTTGTGAGATGACTGAAAGATGAAAGGATTACTCTTGCTAAATGGAGAATCTTTGCTAGACAGAGGTTCATGAGATGGACGAAGGATGAATGGATTACTCTTGCTATATGGAGGTTTATGCATTAGATCTTGCTTGAGAGTGGTACCTTTCTCTTCATACTCTTTATTATCTTGATCACAATTAGATTTATCATGAAATTTCCTTTGATCCGAGATAAGTTTGTTGCTCTTAAACACTTCTTTTTGTGAGGAGGATGAAGATACAGATGGCTCATCATTATAAAGAGAAGGACACCTTGATCTTAATGATGGATTTTTAGATGATGTCTCTTTTTGTTTTTCCTCATTTTCCCACAAGGTTGATGTATCAAAATTATGAGGAAACTTAGCTCCTGATTGAGCTAACTTCATGAAGTATGCTTCTTTATCCCTCTTCAAAATTAATTGCACTGTTTCCATAAATATGGGATCTTGGATTGCTTCTCAAACTTCTTCTTCAGATATCTCATCATTTTGATTCCAATGTAGATTCTAATATGAGGAAAATGAAGATATGGATGGCCTATCATTATAAAGAAAAGGACACATTGATCTTAATGATGTCCTTTTAGATGATGTCTCTTTTTGCTTTTCCTCATTTTCCCACAAGGTTGATGTGTCAAAATCATGAGGAAGCTTAAATCCTGCTTGAGCTAAATTTATGAAATATGCCTCCTTATCCCTCTCCAAAACTAATTTCATTATCTCCATAAACATGGGATCTTGGATTGCTTTTGAAACTTCTTCTTCAAATACTTCATCATTTTGATTCCTATGGAGATCTTGATCTTGACTTTGATAATTATCCATAATAGGTTTGATTTGTTTCTCAAATAGACTCATCATTATAAATGTTTTTCAAGGATATGATCTATTTGTTGCATTGATAAAGAATATCTCTGAAAAGGGTATCCAAAAGTGATTTCAAAAATTTTCCAAATCCTCGGGAAATACTCTCTGTTTTCCCGTTTGTGTTTCTGGGTGTCACTGGCCTGAGTGTAGGCATTGTATACACTTAAAAATGGCTTCATTAATTAATTAAATATTTATTATTTAATTAATTATTATTCCTCTATTTGTTAAATAAATTATTCAATTTATTTAGTAAATTCACTATAGGCTATTCCTCTATTCTAAGTCTTCTAATTAGTCTTATTAAAGTGATTTAATTAAATACACAATCACCTAAATATGACTAAGTTCTCTAGTCCACCTCACCTACCTAATCGCCTGACACATCACTTTGGCTAAAATAAATAATTATTATTAATTATTTATTAGTAATTATCCTCACCCACACATGTCCTATTCTTAAGGGCTATGTGGCCTCATAGGACTTAGTCTCATGACCACATGTCCTCTCAAAAACCAAGTCAAGAGACATTCCCTATTCCTAAGGGGCTTCTCAAGCCACCGCTAAGGGTCAAAGGTGACTCATAGGACACTTGTGCAAAGAGTCCTCATGAGGAAAAGGTCTCTCCCTCTTTCTCTCTTCGGTCTTTGTGAGACACTTGACATGTGTCTTTCCCTTCCACCTTCTTCTCCTCCATGTCAATGTGAGAGGAAAATCATCCCTATTCTTCCTCTCACATTCCAACTACATCCCCCTTTCTCTCAACTCCTTCAACCAAGTCAATCCTATCCCTAGGATCTTCCACCTTTCATTCTCAACCATAGGATTGTGCCACCTAGGCCTAGATCCTCCAAAAAATCTATAAAAGGAGTCTCATTTCCCCTTTGAGAGCTAATAGGTATTTTTTAATAGGCACTCAAGCATTCAAGCAATCAAGCATCCAAGCATTCTAAGAGAAATCAATCCATATTATCATCATTTCATTTGCATTCCATCCATTAGATTGCATAAGCTATTGTGCACTCATTTCATAAAATCTCCACACTTTGGTAGCATCTTGGGAGAAGGCTTCATTTGGAAATCTGAGAGCTCAACCTCTTCAAGAAATCAAGGCTAGGAGGACAATGGAGACAAGCTGCATGGTAGGTGAAGGTAATTAATTTAGTTTCATCTTTTTATAGTTACTTTGTAATCTTCATTATGTTGCATTAGATTGATTTATTGCCTTTAAATAGTTAATTTATCATCTCTAGTTATTAGACATCTAATTTGCATACATTTTTGGCACTAGAAGGAGGGCCAGCCTCCATTTTTAACATTCAATTTTTTAAGTTTTCCGTGTGTAAACGTTTCCAGGTTTTTACTGCGCATTCGTTCATGAATCCTGCGCATTCATTCATCTGTTCTGTGCATGCATTTCTGATCAAATCTATCATTTTTCCATCTTTTTCATTTTCAATTTTTAATTAACATCTGCGCATCTGGTACATTTTCCTGCGCATACATTAATATTTTTTGCACATCCATTTCATTTTTTGGCGCATCCATCATTCTATTTTGTGCATATGTTTAATTAGTCTACGCATTTATCCACTGTTATTGCGCATCTATTATTTACAGCAGTTAGGTTTAAATTTTTGATTTATTTTGATTTTAGCTAACCTTTGACAAGTTTTTATTTTCTCTGGTAGCTTTTAGGTTTTTTTGCAGGATGTTATATTTGAAGACCCCATTGTTAAACAAATTTTCTAACGGTTTGATTGCAGATTGCCAAGGGGTTTGCAAAATAAACCATAATCTTATTTGGGCTTAAAAAAAGACATGTCTTTGCTTTGTGTGTTTTCTTTAGAATAGCTCAAGTGTTTGTTGTGTCTTGCTTAATAGCATATCTATAATCCTAAAATTATAACAATGTATCCTCTCCCCTCGCCATTCTATTATAATTTTTAGAGGGTGGTCTTTGGTGGGAAAAGAGGTACTCACCCCAAGGAACGACCCAACCGGTAACAGGCTAAAGCCAAGCCCTTCCAAACCGGTATATAAAAAATGCTAGTGTGATTAGTCTCACATTAGACAAGTGTGAATTCATTGTGGCAACCAAAATCTCCTCATGTACCCTAGTGGTGTGTTAAAGTCCTACTTAGTAGAGGTGAAAGCCTTGCTTTGAAAGGATTGGGAGAGCCCCCTTAATTGGGAAAATGACTTGATCACAACCACCTGAATGGATGTCCTTATTAAAAGCTTTTGTTTAGTGGCCAAAAACCTTCTATCTGCTGGCTCAAGGAGTCACCCAAGCTCGTGAAGACACCCCACACTACTCACGGTTCATAGTAGAGATAACAGTTCTTTGAGAAGTAATGACCCATTGAATTTGGAACTTGGTGTGCCTGAGAAGTGAGTGCACTATAAGGAGGAGCTCGTGCCTCCAAGTTCCTAGGTTATCCATTGTGGATTTGCATGGCTTGATTTTATTATCCTAGTGGGGATTCAGC
The DNA here is from genome assembly GCA_027943335.1 of Chamaecyparis obtusa. NCBI lineage: Eukaryota > Viridiplantae > Streptophyta > Pinopsida > Cupressales > Cupressaceae > Chamaecyparis > Chamaecyparis obtusa. The sequence goes on from BSBK01005883.1 coordinate 717,704, forward strand.
AGATATCATCCTTGCCTACCATAGGATTGCAAGCATGTTTGTGCATTCATATTAGCATATTTAGATTAAAATCATTTATGTCTTGCGTGTTTATGCATTTTTCACTTTGCCAAAAACTAGAAAACATCAGAAACATCCAAAATTTTCAATTCAGATCAAAACTTTAGAACCTGCGCATATATCAAATCTTGTTGCGCATTTGATCCAATTTGTTGCGCATTTGTTCAGATTGTCTACGCTTTTGATTTTACCAGTTCGCATCTGTCACATCTTGTTGTGCATCTGTTTCATTTTGTTGCACATTTATCAATCTGTCCTGCGCATTTGTTGTTGTGCATTTACAATAGTGAGCATTTCCACAAACTTTGCAATTTTCCAAATCACTTTTTCAGATACCCATTTTTATCTTTAGTAAGATTCTGGAAAAATAGTCGAGTTACATAGACCTTTGATCTTTAGTTTGACCATTTTCATCACTTTTCATCATTCCTTCATCAAGATTCATCAAATCATTTTCTTCCAATCTTTGAAATTCTCAATTTAGTGTTGAAACATTACCTTATCTATCAGATTTTGATCTTTATGAGTTTACCATATCAGGATATATCATCCTTAAACCACCAAACTTACTTAGGTTATTATCTCTTGATTTCCCTTTGTCATATCATAGTGAGATCTATACCTCCTATTGACTTAGAGTTTATCAATTTGTCTTATCATTTTTCAACATGTCTCAATATCTATTCTATCAATCACTTTCCATATCGTCTCATCAAAAATCTTTCATCCCACAATCAATTTTCTCAATTTTATGGTTCAAAATTGATCTCAGAAACTCAAACAAGCCATTAATCTAGAATCCCTAGACAAGATGGAAGGAAATACTAGCAACGAAGAAAACCCTTGGCCAAAAGAAGCTCCTAAGAAAACTTCACTTTTTACATCCAATGACGAACCCACTGATGACGAACTTAGGGAAGCTTCACAAGATCCTCAATTTTATCATGTCATGGAAAGACTCTTAGTCTTGGATAGAGAGATGTATTTCCTCATGCTTTCTCAACAAGGAGCTAAGTTACCAAGTGATTTTGATATTTCCTATCTTAGAGAACCAGCTCACACAAACAATCAAGAAATCCCTAAAGGTTCTCAAGATACTCATGGAGCAAAGGAAACCAATCAGTAATCCAGTGCTTCTCATAGTCATGAACAACAAACTATTTCTCAAAATGATCAGCAAAACCATGCTTCCCAAAATCATGCTTCACAGAACAATGCTTCCCACAACGATGTTTCCCAAAACTCTCAAGGAAACATGTTATCTTTGGATCCTGTTCTACAACAAATCTAGATGCTTCGATAACAAATCCATGACATCCAAACTAGATCATCAACAAAGAAGTATTCCTTGGATGATATATGTCCTTAATCTTTTGATAAGAACTTAGCAATGATTCCATTCCCTCCTCATTTTGACGTACCAAAATTTGACAAATACAAAGGAAATTCGGATCCACAAGACCACATTCGTGAGTTTTGTGCTGCTTGTATTGAAGTCGCTCACAATGACAATTATCTTATGTGACTATTTCCACAAATTTTAGGAGGACAAGCCATGGAATGGTTCTCCAAACTACCCCCAGGCATCAAATCTTTCAATGAGCTTCTTGACAAATTTGTGACTCATTATTCATATAACATCAAACATGAAGTCACTATGCTTGATCTTTGCAATGCACATCAAAAGAATGGAGAACCCTTCCTTACTTTTTTGCAAAGATGGTGTCAATTGTTTGCCAAATATCCATGAACAATTCCTAAACAAGAAAAGATGGATGTCTTTGTGCATAACCTTACACCAGAAATGAGTTATAGGTTACAATTGCAATGTCCACCAAATTTCAATAAGCTCATAGAAAATGGTATCAAGATTGAGGAAGCCATGGTCAGAAAAGGTGAGATAAAAATTTATTCCAAGGACAATGCTAGATCCTCAAATCCCAATCCCAACAACTATAATAATGACAAATCAAAATTTTGGAATAAAAACAAAAACATTGTCAATGATGGGATTGTTGATAATCGTAATGTCAAACCAACACAACCCCTTCTCAATCTCACAAGTTAGGCCAATGCTACTCAAGGTACTTACAGCAATCAATCATCAATTCAAAATACCAACAAAGATTCATCTAAACCAAGATTTCCTTTCATGTCACCTCGAAGAAACTTTACTCCTTTAGGGGAATCTCTCAAATCAGCCTTACAGAAATTAATCACAAAGAAGCTCATTACGCTTCCCGACATGAAAGATTTCAAACCTAGAGTGAAGCCTTCTTGGTGGGATGAGCATGATTATTGCAAATTTCACAGAGGCAAAGGACATAAAACCAATGATTGCAAAAGGCTCAAAAATGTAATTCAAGATCTAATTGAAAGTGGTGAGATTAGTGTTGATGGACATACCTCAAATGAATCACATACGGCTTTCAAAGATCCACTTCCTGAGCATGAAAAAGGAGGTTCTTCCAATACTAAGAGTGACAATCAAGCCAATTATAATTCCACTCCCTATCGGTATGTTGGTAACATTTCTGAATTTCATCCTTCTCAGTATTATGCCAATGTCATTACCATCAAAGGAAAATTAGAGAGTCACCCAGTCCATGTTACTACTCATGCTCAATCCAAAGTTACTCTCCAAGGAATCCAGTCTAAACCAAATGCACCTCACAACAAGTCTGTTTATGTCCCAAAGACTACAACGAATATTTCCAACCAATACAACCTTTTGGAACAACTCAAGAAAATACTTGCCCAAATATCCATCTTAGAGCTTTTGCGTCTATCCCCATCTCACAAAGATATCCTTGAAAAAGCTCTTTTAGAAACCCAAGTACCCACAAATCTAGATCATGATCAATTTCAAGCTATGGTGGGCCATTTAACAAACTCGCATTACCTATCCTTCACTAAGAATGATGACTTAGCTATTAACCAACCTCATAATGCTCCCCTACATATAGATGGAGGAGCTGGCTTAAATATCTATACATTGAAACTAGTCCTTGCATTGGGATTTTTTGAAAATGTTGTTGATCCCAAGAAGAAAATCATGATAAAAGCTTATGATGAGGAAGAGAGATCATCCAAGGGGTCTGTTGTTTTACCAATTAGAGTAGGTCCTATAATCAAAGATGTACCTTGCCAAGTCCTAGACATGGATCTTGCTTATAACATTCTCTTGGGATGACCACGGATTCATTCCATGCAAGTTATACCATCAACCTATCATCAATGCTTGAAATTCCCTCATAATGGTCAGGAAGTCACTATCAAGGGAGACACTAATCCATTCCAGTATTGCAGTTTTATGAAGACATCTGATTCTTTGATACCTTATAACCGTACTGGATCTTCTACAACTACACCCATTGATCCTAGTAATATAGCATCAACATCAAAATCAAATGGGATCAAGATAGACATAAAAGAAAGAAGTATGGGAGAATACACTTTAGGTCAAGCTCTTTGCATCACAGAGTTACCTTTATCTCCTAGATCATATGGTAGATATTTGATCACTAAACAATAATCAGAACCCCCTTCCACACTTGTTTATGACACATTTATAAGTGGGGGCACAATATCCAAAGAGGTAGCTGAGCATAATGTTGATCATTTGCTTAAGTCACAGAAGAATGAAGAGGATATCAAACATGAATATATATCACCTAATGTCTATGGTAAAGGGTATACTTTGTTACAAAAGATGGGATACCAAGGTGCTGGACCTATAGGGTTACAAAGAGAAGGTGTTATCAAACCGATCTTGCAAAATCCAAACTATCAAAGAGACACTACAAGATTAGGATACAAAGGAGAAGGACCAAAAGAACCAAAAGGAAAAGCAAAGATCACACCTTTTCATGAGATATCTAAAGCTCCTGCTTTGTAATTCAGAAAGAATGGTGTGTATGTGGATCCAGAGAAACAAAGGATAGCACAAGGAATCATTGATAGACTTGGGGATAATGATGATTCTGACTCAAATGATTATGAATGGGATTCATTATCTGATTGTACTACAAAAATAGGATTTGATGTTGTCCATCACTATAGTAACGATTACCATGAGGGAGAGAGTTCAAGGAGTGACTCACTAGGATTGGTCCCATGTAATACTACTCTTGTCGATCGTGAGGGAAGTGAGCATTATTTTGTGATAGACAAATCAGATGAGAGTATGGAAATAGACCTCACTGATACCATCATAAATCTTGACAACTTTTCTATCAATACCATCTCTGCCTTTGAAATTGACCTAAATGATCCAATGCCCCTTGTACATCCCGAACTTATCGATTGGGATTCTCTTGATCATCTAGAACTTGATGTATTCCATAATGATGATGCAATCATTGACTATCTTGGAATTAGAGATCATTTACCACCAGGGGATCACAAATTAGGATTTCTGATAGAACTCAATGACATGGCCTACTTTGGTGAGAGTGCCAATCCTTTCAATCATAAAAACATAAAAATGATCAATAGATCTAATGGTGAAAACCACTCAGTGGTAGTATTAGATCCAAAAATAGTAAAAAGAAATGATGCATCTGATGGTGAAAACCTCTCCAAGGTGCTTGATGATGGAAGCATTGACACTCTTCCCAACTATTTATATCGAGAGCAATCTACTATTCTTATAGAACTAACAGTACCTCTTAACATTGGCATAGAAAAGTCTCTGCGCATCCTCAAAGTAGCAGCATCCTTGACAGAATCAGAGAAAGAAGCTTTTGCAAAAAATTTCAGAGAGAGACAAATCAACTTTGCTTGGTCCTATGCTGATATGCTTGGCTTAGATCCAAATCTCATTATGCATCATTTATCTATCAAACCAGGTGTAAAACTAGTTAAGCAGAAGCTCTGCAAGATGCATCCCCATATTGCACTAATGGTTAAAGCAGAATTGAAGAAGCTCATAGATGTTGGATTCATTTGGGCAATTGATTACACTGAGTGGATTTCAAATATTGTCCCCGTCTCAAAACTAGACAAATCTATCAGGATTTGTATTGATTTTTCAGATCTTAATAAGGCTTGTTCGAAAGATGACTTTCCTCTGCCAAATATTGACATTATTGTTGACCTAACAGTTGGGCATGAGATGTTATCATTAATGGAAGGATTGTATGGCTATAACCAAATCAAGATTGCGCCAGAAGACCAAGAAAAGACTACTTTTACTTGTCCATGGGGTACATACTACTAGAATGTGATGCCTTTTGGCCTCAAAAATGCTGGAGCAACTTACCAAAGAGCAATGACCACAATTTTTCATGATATGATGCACACCATTATGGAAGATTATGTTGATGACATTTTAGCAAAATCCAAAGACAGAGCTGGTCATTTGAGAGTGTTGGATAGAATATTCACCCGGATGGAAAAGTATTAGATTCAACTCAATCTTAAGAAATGTGCATTCGGAGTTACATCCGATAAACAGTTAGGATACATTGTCTCAGCCAAAGGAATCAAAGTGGATCCAAAAAAATTTAAAGCAATATTGGAGATGGCTTCCCCCACTAACATCAGTCAGTTAAGATCTTTGCAGGGATGTCTCCAATCCATCCGAAGATTTGTTTCTCAACTAGCAGATCAAAGTCATCCCTTTCAACATTTGTTACATAAAAATATCTTATTCCAATGGGATGATCAGTGTGAAGCAGCTTTCAATAAAATTAAGCAATATCTGGCAAATCCTCCAACTCTGATGTCACCAATTTTGGGCAAGCCACTCTTACTCTATATTTTAGCTACGGCAGTTTCACTAGGTGCTCTACTAGCTCAACATGATCATGAAGGAAAAGAAAAAGCCATCTATTATATCAGTCGCACCCTAGTAGGCTATGAGCTAAATTATTCTCCTATAGAAAGAGCATGTCTGGCCATTATTTTTGTATCATAGAAATGGTGACATTACATGTTTTCACATTCAATCTAGCTCATCGCAAAGATTGATCCTTTAAAATATCTATTAAGCAAAACAGCATTGACAGGCAGATTGGCTAAGTGGGTCATGCTACTTAGTGAATTTGATATTGAATATGTAGACAGGAAGGCTATCAAAGGTCAAGTGATAGTAGATCAACTAGAAAATGCTCCATTAATGGATGACCAATCTATACATATAGAGTTTCCTGATGCACACATCTTGGCTTTATCTACACAAACATGGCAACTCTATTTTGATGGATCATATACTCAACAGGGTTCAGGAGCTAGTATTCTTTTTGTCACACCACAAGGATACACCATTCTAAAATCTTACAATCTGCTCTTTCCTTGCACCAACAATGTAGCAGAATATGAAGCCTTGCTGATTGGGTTAAAGATGCCTTTACAATGGAAAGTAATTGAAATAAATGTCTATGGGGATTCTCAGTCGATTATAAACTAGGTTAATGATGATTATCAGACTAAAGATGATAAGTTATTACCATATAAATGTATGGTTGATGACTTCAAACAATATTTCTCAATCATCACTTTTGAGCAAATTCCTTGGCATGATAACAAGGATGTTGATGCCATGGCAACGATTGCTTGTTTGTTTGATACAAAAGATACCAAGGTCCATTTTGAGTTCTTGGTGGAATCCCTGACTTGTCCTACATATGATGATCCTAATACGAGTATTATATGTCATCTAATTGGACACGACTCCCCAATCTATGGAAAAATTTATTCCTATTTGAAAAATGACATCCTACCCCCTGACCTATCCTGCAATCAAAAATGAACTTTTCTCCATCAAGCCTCTTGTTATGTCCTAATATCTGATACCCTTTATTAGCAAGGTCTTGACGGTACTCTCCTTCAATGTCTCAAGCATGATGAAGCTCAAACTGCCTTGCAAGACGTACATGAGGGTATTTGTGGGACACATTCAAGTGGTCCCTCTTTGGCTAAGAAACTCATGTGTATGGGTTATTATTGGCCTGCCATGGAAATAGATTCCTTTCATTTTGCTAGAGCATGTAAGAAATGTCAGATACATGGAAACCTTATTCATGCTCCAGTACAAGAGTTACATCCTTTTACAACTACCTTGCCATTTAGTCAATGGGGGCTCAACCTCATGGGTGCTATCAACCCTCCATCTTCCAATGGTCACAAATAGATTCTCGCTGCCACGGAATACTTTACTAAATGGATTGAGGCCATTCCATTAATTACTGCCATAGGGAAACAAATATACATGTTTATCTTAAACTATATCATTTGTAGATATGGTATACCTATGTATCTCATTACTGATCATGGGAAATAGTTTCAAAATTAGGACATGGATGGATCTGAGGCAGTCCTGCCCCTTGAGGTCAAGTTGCCTTCACTTCATGTCACTCTCAAAGATTTGATTCCTGATGAAGACTATAGAATTGCATGGTTGACTAAACTAGAACTGCTGGATGAACGTCGTCAGAGAGCTTATGATCATTTGAAAGTCTATCAGTAGCGTATGTTTCATCAGTATAATAGCAAGGTAAAGATCAGAGACTTTCATTTGGGTGACTTAGTCCTTTGTGAAAATCCAAAGAATCAATTGCATCGTGAAAAGAAGGGCAAGTTCAAACCCAATTGGTTAGGTCCTTTTGTAGTTATAGCAGTTTATGGTTTTGGGGCTTATCAATTGTCCACACCTGAGGGAGATCCTTTGGATGAACCTCTTAATAGTATCCATCTCAAGAAGTTCTATCCTTGAAATCCCAATGCAAGGGCTATGTATATATTTTGTAAATACAAAAAATCATAAAAATCCCCCAAAAAAAAAAAATCAAAACAAAAAAAATACAAAAAAATCAAAAGAAAATTGCAATAAAAGCATGTGGTGAAAACCTAGAAACAGGTGCCATGTGTATCAAGTTAGCTCCTCTATCTATTAGGATTCTTCTAGTGTGTCCGTTCATTGTATATATCCATAATAAAATGGCTAGTCAGTCCCCATACGTGCCATGTACATATCATAATAAAATGGCCAGTTCATACACCATCCATTGTATCTACCCATAATAAAATTCCATCATAGCTTGACCATTTGTCATGGTCTTCATCCTAGTCTTGTTGTGTCTTTCTTCATCCATAATAAGTCAGTCCATCACCTAGTTTGGGGCATGTCCTCGACCTAGTTCAGGAAGTGGATCTATGATAGTCATGACTCTTAGAGGACACAATGGAGTATTTTCACTAGACAAAGCAAAATGCAATCAAATGTTCTTTCACAATGATATCTTTATGATGAATCAGAATCTGTGATCTATCCTTTGAAACATGACTATTTATCTATCGAATCTTGACTATACATCATCACTTGAACTGATCACTATATCTTACACTATCTTTTTGGCAAAAGAAATGTATATTCATGACAGGCATGTTAGAATGATTTGTTGTAAATTATGGATTCATATCTGGATTTCATTGTTATCATGTTTCCTATGCTATTCCATGATATCTTTGACATGAGTTTGAAACTCTAAAATGTCATTGATTAGGATAGCCATGATGGGGCATGGTATTTTCTTTGGTTGCTATTTGTGGGATATTTCCCCATGAAATTGAAGGAACAAATAATTGGGGTGTCTACGCATAAGTTCCTTCATTCATTGACAACATCCAAATCATGTTGTTCTACATATGCTATTTATGGTGATACGCCAACACATACCTTGACTCCAAATATTTGTTCCTTGATGGAGGAGGGAATATTCCTTATCTATTACGTAAATGAAACTCAAGTCATCTTGGTTCAATTATACCTAGATGCTTGTCAAGTTTGCAATATTAAACTCCATGCAAGAAGTGCTCAGGTCATCCTGGTTTAATTATACCATGATGCTTGCATTTTCTTGCAACATAATGAGCTCAATGATGAAACTTAAGTTCCAGTTATTATGAAGTTCTAAGATGTTACCTAAAGTTGTGAAGATACATTCATTTCATATTGCATTTCATTTAAATAGTTCATAACTTACATATCAGTGCTCCTTTTATAGAGATTTGTAGGTTACCTTTCTTATTAGGTTATCTGTTCTCTTAGTCTATTCTTCTTGTGTCAGATACATTGTTATTTAAGTTGAGGACATTTGGACAACCAAAAATATTAAGACTTTTTGCATTTAACATTTTTCACTTAATCATTTAGAGACATATGTTATCTTCATTAGGAGTGTTCATTTGTATATACTTTAATCATTTATTATAGCAATCATTTCATCTCATTTTATCATGTTATCAATTCTTATATTCAATCATCTTAGGGATATTATCCATTATTACATTATATATCATTCATTCATTTGCATTAAACTTTCATTTATTATCCATTAATACATTATATATCGTTCATTCATTTGCATTGTACTTTCATTTATTATCCATTATACACATTATATATCATTCATTTATTACACATTATATGCATTTTACATCATTTATTTACTATCCATTATATGTGTTTCCAATCATCAGTTATATCATTCATTCAGTATCTGTTCCTTATACATTGTCCACATTGTTCATCACATTATTGTGTTGATAATTACATAGCATTAGTAAACTCATTTAAGACATGCATTTATATCACCATCATATGATTATTAACCATTAAGCATCAAAAATATCAAATCGGATATAAGTCATTCTAAGACATACATTCTATGCATATTAAAGTAAATCATCACATCCTTCATATGTCAGTACGCACATGTATATAAATCATCAAAGCAAATCATGATAAAACTGCATCACTGTAAATATAGAATCAATCATATAGCATCCATCATATAAAGTCCATAAAACAAAAAAAATGTCCAAATGTCCAATGATATAAATCAATAACAATGTGTCCATAGTCAGTGTCCATTAAGTCAAAATATAATGATACAATGAAACATAATGGTACAACAGTGTATACAATGATCTCTCAAAATCTATGAGCCACTGCCTCCAGACTCTGTCTGCTGCTGTCTACGGGATGCAATGTGGCCCTATGCTACTGAACTCCCTGATGCTGAGGATCCACCCTGATCTCCTGAACCTGTCGATGCTCTAGGAGGGCATGATGATACACCCTCTCCACCAGCTCGTGCCCCTCTATCATGAACTACCATCCTGATAGCCACTGAGCTCTCCCTATAAATCCTAATCCACTGATCCCTCAGGACTACCTATCTGTACGCCTCTTTCCAGTAGGATATCTCCTTCCCAGCATGTATCATGGCTCTGATGCTATCTCCATGAGGACCCAACTCCTCTATGCATTGCAGCTCATATAGTAGCATATCTGACTCCTTGAGTCTCTCAAGCACTCCATCCCGCTCATGTCTCAACACTCCCATCTACCTATCCATCCTCTCTATCCATCTCTCCATGCCTAGAACTCGATCTGCCTGTACCTGTGTAACTACTAGTCGAACTAGCAGTGCATCAATATCTAGCTCCTCCTCAGCACCATCTCTCTATAGATAGGGATCTTGTCCCCCGATGTCCATCTCAGCCTGCTCATCCTGTGCCCCCACATCTAGCATCTTCGCATCCTGCTCATCTAATTTATCATCATGGATCTATCCACCCTGTACCACACCACCCTGAGCTAATAATGCATCTACCTCATCCTATATTGGTACAGCTGGTCCCTGTACTGGGGGAGCTAGTATCTATACCTGCACTACTGGACCCTGTAAGGGAGCTCCTGCAGTTGGCTATGCTAGTTGTGCTGGCTATGCTGGAGGCTATCTCCATCCCTATCTAGCTGGGGGTGGCATCAATCCCCTCTACCTCACACCACCTCCTCTCATCTTTGATCCAGCTCGATCACCTCTCCCCTCATCTCCACCATCATTGCCATCACCTCTCCCTCGATGTCACCTATCTCTCCCTCGACATCTCCCACAGCATCTATCTACTAGATCTCTCTCTGGTGGCCTAGATATTGGATCAATCAAGTGTGGTATAGGAAAATCTCTCAAGAACTACTCAAGATCTATAGTCATCCTAGGGTCTACCACTATCTACCTCATGGTCCATGCCTGAAATGGCATGTCCACAAACTCCTGTCGGGTCATATCAAAGGATGCAATAGACCCCCAGTCCTGTCTCTCTTGATGAGTCCTGGAGAACTCTGTCACACCCTGGGGCATGCCCTAGACTCAGCCAAACTAGCACAGAACCTGGCTGACCAATTGTCTCTCCAAAACAAAGGGTGTCTTCCCTATAAGCCATCGTGACTCAAAACAAAATCCTAGCTATCTCTCATCATCCCACAGCTCACAACCAAGGTAAGGTCTCCATGTCACTATATCTAGTGTATCAAAAGTATAATGCCAATACTCTAAATGTCCCAGTTTTGCCTACGACAAAATTGAGGAGTATAAATGTATGTAGGGTTGTCCTGCGCCCTGAAATCTAATTGCCACTAGTCTAGTAACTGCAATATGCTCCCATGCCCAAACATGGAGCAATGTGACTCCTGCTAATAATGATGCACCCCTATGGTACACCACCTAATGCAAATCATGATACAGATGTGCTAATAAACACACACCCCAAGCAAATCGGGTCCCATCCATCATCCGCTGTAATGTGCGGCCCCATCCAACTAAAAATCCATGTGATCTATGATCAGGGCAAACAAAACCCCCAATCACTCCAGCCAGTACCACTGGTAACGGCTCATAAAAATCCACCATATCATCCCATCTAATCTCCCCCTCCTCAATGTCATCATCTCCAAAGATGGCCCTGCACTCTATCACTCTGCCATGTCAATCATAGTGTACTAACTCTCCTGTAATAGGAAGCCGGAGGATGCGATATACATCCTCTAGTGTAACTATCATCTCCCCTGTCGGAAGATGAAAGGTACTCATCTTTGAGTGCCATCTCTTTGATAATGTCATCATCATACTCTGATTTTCCCTAATCTCAGGTGTGTAAATAACATGATAAAGGCCAGACACACCAATCAACAGTCTGTCTGTCTCTGACAGTGCTAGTCTCAGATTCTGTGTGATGGGATATCTCTCCCATGACATCAGAATATCAATAATGTCCTCCTAAACAAATCAAATAACATCAACCTATCAGATTTGCATAAACTGATCTACAACATCTATCTATCCTATTATATCAACTACAAACATGCTCTATCATGTGTTTTCAATAGCTGATTTTATCAATCATCTAGTCTCAAGACTGATTAACTAGCAACCATGCTACAATGTTGCCTATCTTGACCTAATCGATCAAATTTAACTACCGATGGATCCAACTCAGCTTATCGACATCTAGTTTGACCTATTTGACTTTCTAATTTGACCAAATTCTATACATCAAACCAATGCGTAGCATAGAAACATGCATGCGCCATAACTTTTCACATTTGCACAACAAAACATGTATGCGCAATTTTATTGCACATTTGTGCAACAAGTCATCACTAATGCGCCAAAAGAACCAATGCGCACTTTTACACAACATTTGTGCCATAAAACAATGCATCTTACATGTATGCGCCATTTCCCTAAATGAATGCGTAGAACTTTGTAGTTTCTGTGCAAACATCCCTATTTGTTGCGCATTCATGCGCCGCAATGGCGCATTCATTCTTTGCCCAAGAACAAAAAAAAATTCCAATCTATTTCTATCATTCAATCTAACCTAAACATGCTAAATTTTATTCTAACATGCATCAAATCATCAAATCACAAAGCAGGATCGAGTCACCTACCGGTTCACCTAAATCGGGTGGTCGTTGGAAGCGTCTAACCCTCTCAAAGCCGTGATCTGACAACAAAAATGGCATCCTAGTGGCTCTGCTCTTCTCTCTCTCATGCTCTGATCTCCAAAAGACAAGTGTGCACAATGAGCTTATTGTGGACCCCTTTGCCCTATTTATAGCCTGTGGACCCTATATGCTTGGTGTGTGGACCCTACTTCTCATTTTTATTCCATTTCACCCCATTTTCACCCATCTTTTCTCCTGTTTCTTTCGTGAGATTGATTATCCCAAAATATAGATATATATAATTTTTAAAAAAAAATTCCACTCATCTTTTTTGTTAATCAATCTCTCAAAGCGGCATGCTTAGGTCATTTCAGACATTGTCTGGGGCAGGGGAAAAATACTTGAAATTTCTTTGAAACAATGTGGCACGCACATTATTTCAAAGAGGGGCAAAATGTATACACTTAAAAATGGCTTCATTAATTAATTAAACATTTATTATTTAATTTATATTGACTTGATAAATTAATTAAATATTTATTATTTAATTAATTATTATTCCTCTATTTGTTAAATAAATTATTCAATTTATTTAGTAAATTCACTATAGTCTATTCCTCTATCCTAAGTCTTCTAATTAGTCTTATTAAAGTGATTTAATTAAATACACAATCACCTAAATATGACTAAGTTTTCTAGTCCACCTCACCTACCTAGTCACCTGACACATCACTTTGGCTAAAATAAATAATTATTATTAATTATTTATTAGTAATTATCCTCACCCACACATGTCCTATTCTTAAGGGCTATGTGGCCTCATAGGACTTAGTCTCATGACCACGTGTCCTCTCAACAACCAAGTCAAGAGACATTCCCTATTCCTAAGGGGCTTCTCAAGCCACCTCTAAGGGTCAAAGGTGACTCATAGGACACTTGTGCAAAGAGTCCTCATGAGGAAAAGGTCTCTCCCTCTTTCTCTCTTTGGTCTTTGTGAGACACTTGACATGTGTCTTTCCCTTCCACCTTCTTCTCCTCCATGTCAATGTGAGAGAAACATCATCCCTATTCTTCCTCTCACATTCCAACTACATCCCCCTTTCTCTCAACTCCTTCAACCAAGTCAATCCTATCCCTAGGATCTTCCACCTTTCATTCTCAACCATAGGATTGTGCCACCTAGGCCTAGATCCTCCAAAAAATCTATAAAAGGAGTATCATTTCCCCTTTGAGAGCTAATAGGTATTTTGTAATAGGCATTCAAGCATTCAAGCAATCAAGCATCCAAGCATCCAAGCATTCTAAGAGCAATCAATCCATATTATCATCATTTCATTTGCATTCAATCCATTAGATTGCATAAGCTATTGTGCACTCATTTCATAAAATCTCCACACTTTGGTAGCATCTTGGGAGAAGGCTTCATTTGGAAATCTGAGAGCTCAACCTCTTCAAGAAATCAAGGCTAGGAGGACAATGGAGACAAGCTACATGGTACGTGAAGGTAATTAATTTAGTTTCATCATTTTATAGTTACTTTGTATTCTTCATTGTGTTGCATTAGATTGATTTATTGCCTTTAAATAGTTAATTTATCATCTCTAGTTATTAGACATTTAATTTGCATACAGGCGTGACCAAAACTTCTATACACGTGCACTGGTTTGTTTTTAGGCGACACACTGTAGGTTCTCAAGTGACACTTTGCTATTACTAAATGGGTTTCCAATTTTTACCAGGCGTGTCTCAAATTTCTCTGAGCATGACTTTAGTGTGTCTACGCATGTTTAAGAAAGCCACAAGCGTGACTGAACCTCTGATAGGTAGGTTTTTTTTGTGCACAGGCAACACTTCTCTGACCAGGGTGTAAGATTTTAAATTTTTAAAATGTGTAAGATCAATCTTTGGAAATTTCTGTGTTTGAAAATAGAAAAATAAGCGCAACACACACATCACTTTTTCATCATGTCCCTAAAAACACTCTAATGTGTATGTTCTCCAATGTTTTTCACAAGTATATCACAATAAAAAATTCCAAGCAACCTACCTAAAGTCAAATTAGCTTGTAAACATGGCTCTACAAGGTGGCTTTGCTATTTTACCAAAGTTTTAATAAGGATTCCATTCAAATAGACTTTAATCTCTCATCTCCCAATAAAGGAGCTTCCCACATGCACCAAAGTATGATTTCACACAATTCGTAAGGACTACTAGAAGAAGGTTGAAAAATCAAAATCCGTTTGTCACACACCCCATTAAGGATGCATGCATTTTATTTTAAAGTGGGTTGGATTCTCGCGGTAAAAGAAAGTGTGTCCCACTTGGGATGTCCCTCTCACCAACCTTGCTAAGGCAAACTCGGGAGGCGAGCCACTAAATTTCTAGCATGTTCATGGAAAGCAAGAAATGAACTTGGTAGGACAAGTTTGGGAATTTGATTCACTTAAAAAGTGAAGAGCATATCCCTATTGTCTTTCCTTATTCCCAACACTCAAACACAAAATGGTTCTTTCCCAATCTCTTAACAAGGAGATTCTTAAAAATTGAAGTGTTTTGGTTCATTTTCCCATTTTAATTAAGCTATGTTTGAAATTTAATGCCACAATCTAATCAAGTGCAAGCTTGAATAGAGAAATACCTTTCCTTGTAGCTAGCATAAAGCTAGGGGCATTTTTGAAAGGTTTTTGACATTCTTTTACTCACCTTAGCAATAAATCCTTTCCATGTGCTTGTACTCCAACAAGTTAGTCAACACTAACAATCAAAGTGAGGGGAAACCAAAATCTAATTGAAAAAGCCAAGATTTATGCATGAACTTTAGACATCTTATTTGCAAATTTTTGGAAGGAAAGCTTGATCTAAGGCTCAAAAATTCAATTCAAAGACAAACTTATTTTTGTATGCTTCAACAATTGTAAGGTAGTGTTGAAATACCTGATTTTCTTTGTCTTGTGTTGTTGCAAGAACAGCCTTGATGTGCTCAAAATTCTCCTTAATCTTCTTTGCTAGAGCATTTCCTTCTTTATTAAATCTACTTTTTGGCTTCTGTACTTTCCTATGGTTGCTCATTGACTGTCAAATCATATAAATAGAAAGTTAGACAAATGAATTAATCAATTTAACAGTAAATAAAGGCAACAAATAGTAGGCGACATTGTCCAGCTAATACGTGTGACTGAAATGTTTTTTACACGTGACTGAAATGCTTGTACACGTGACTGAAATGCTTGTACGCGTGACTGAAATTCTTGTACGCATGACTGAAATGCTTGTACGCGTGACTGAAATTCTTGTACATGTGACTGAAATGCTTGTATGCGTAACTGGAATTCTTGTATGCGTGACTAAAATGCTTGTACGTGTGACTGAAATGCTTGTATGCGTGACTATTTTGATAAATTGCGTAGCAAAGGCTGATGACAGGCGATAACGGATTGCAGCTACGTGACACTTCTTAACTCGTAGGCATGAATTTTTTAGGCAAAGGCTAGATAACTTTATCTCATAGGTGTCAAGACAGAGATCATAAGCGGCAGTAAAATGACTGCAGGCGTGAGTGAATCTCCTGTAAGCATGACTTTACCTGTTTCCTGCAAGAAATTCATGGAAAATAGAATATACAAGCATGCAAATTATGGTGTAAATGATGAAATGAGGCTTAGAGCCCCGCGGTGGGTGCCATTTGTGTGATGAAGTTACTCACCTGCATGAAATTAAGATCTACTAACATCAATTTAATCAAATACAATGAAAATTTAACTAAAATTAAAATTATGATCTATATTATCCCATGGATCTCTAGAAAGAAGTGGTAAGTGAAGCTCTCAGCTACAATCCTCACTAGTGACACCTCTAAAACAAGAAATGATGTTGCTACTATGCTTATGCTATGCTTCTATGATGATTCTAGCTCAAGAATGATGAAATTATGATACTAAATGCTCAAGAATGCTCAAATTGCTCTTGGAAATGATCTCAATTGTCTATAGTAACAATGCTATGCAAATGAAATTCCAAGATGGAAATTCTCTCCAAAATGCCTCATACTTATAGTAATTTCCCAAGGGTAGGGGGTGGAGTGAAGTAATCATGATTATCCCATGGTTAAGTCAAAAACTTTGCTTTGTTCATAAATGGGGGGACAAGCCTTTAAATGGTCTCAAAGCTTTGGACAATTTAAATGTTTTGAGTGATTTGTGTCCTTTTTGTCTCAATTTTCATTGGTTGATCACTTTGTTGAAAGAAAATAAGGAATATTAATTCAATTAATTAATTAAATTTAGCCATGGAAGGGTAATAGGTTCATTTTGATTTTTGATTAAACAACTATACAATTAATTGATTAAAATCAATTATATAGTGTTTTTGGCCCTTTTAAGCTTCAATTTAATTATTTAACCTCATTATTTAATTTTTCCTTTGCTTTACTTGATTTTGCTTCAACTTTATTTAATTATGTCCTTTTTAATGCATTTTGAGCCATTTAATTGATTTTTGTAATTTAAAAGTATTTGTCCAATTTTACGTGTCTACAATAGTATTGAGGTTCCATCTCACACATGGAACATAATGGTAATTCATAATTTTCTCAAAGAAGTCATTACATGCAATAATCATCGTGAAAAGGTTTTTATCTATCCACACACCTAAAATAGAACAAGGTAAATCATTTCTCCTTAATATGATCATGAGTAATATATTTATCATGGACATTCAAAAAGTACATCAAATATATGACAAATGAAGCAACAATCTTTTCTATGATAACACCTCAAAGTTCCTAGCTTTATTTCAGGCATATGGTTTAAATAAGTGATGATAATTGAATCAAGAGAATACCTCAATATTTCAATATATTTCTTTGTGTAGTCAAGAGTTTTCAATAAATGCACTAAACATTTTTAAAAAACCTATATCTAAAGGATCAAACAATCTTCTTGTTTAGCACATTTCTCTTTGAATTATCACATCTCAGTTATACAAATAAACATAAATAATTTTCCTTACTCTTATATCCACCTACAAAACAATATTTAAATTTCATTTCCATGTTTGATTATTGAACTTACTTGTCTAGCATTCACGTAATCATGATTTGAGATAAGGTAAGAAAATTCATCTTTCATCGTTGTTTACTATGGAAGGTCACCTGAAATAGTAGCATGCCATTCAATAGTAAACATAAGGAGACTATGGTTCACATTATATTGCAGATTTAACTTTTATTTATGAGTATTTCAATCAAAACAAGCTAAAGCATCTTAACCATTCACTACACGTTATAAATACCAACACCTTTCCAAAACTAAAAACCACAAAAGACACCTCTAATAGGCATGCTTATACGCCTAAAATCAAAGACTCAACTATGATTAAAATCAAAAGGAATCGTACTTGGTATGTATAAAATGGATTCCATAGAATTCATTACTCATTCACATGGTCACCCAAACTGACTGGAAAAACATGATTTCTACCTATATGAGAATAACAAGATAACCAATTCATTCAAACCATTAATCTATTCTGAAGCTTCACTAGTCTTAAGTTATTCTGAAGCTCACAATAAGATTGCACATGAGACATTTCTCATCCCAATAATAATGGTTCAAATAAAAAAAGTATATTAAAATATATATAGTTTGATAATAAAAAAAATTTGGCAAGGACATTGCAACAAAATAACCATGTTCAACAGATACACAACATTTATACTACTAGGCCATCATGGAAAATGAAATCTGATATCACCTATTTAGTGGTCGGCATGTGTAAAGAGGTTTAACAACATAAATATAATGATTTAAGACAATTAATATGATGAACTACAACTGATTTGAATACATTGTATGACTTGAAGATCTATGATTTAAGATCACTGAGTTGTTGATTAGATATGTAGGATGATTAAATCAGTAATATGTTGTTATTGATGTCAACTAGTTTTGACAGTACTTATCTTGTAAGTTACTATACTCAAACATCTTTAGAAAGAAGAAGAAAAGAGATGAAAAATAGATATATCTACATGAGGAAGATGGATATGAAAGATAAGGATAAGGAATACATTGGGTAACTTATGGATGATTCTATGACCTTATTTTATTGACTTGATTATGTTGTGTTCATCTATGATGAAGGATAAGAGCAAAATGCACAAGGCATTGTTGTCGGTTAAAGAACCATTTCAGTATACACCGATGCAGTGTAGTGTATACCGACCACAATACAAACTGAGCTTGTGTTCACTGACACATTTCTTTGTTAACCGAGCAGAAGAAAAGAACTAAATGATTAGTTTAGCCAATGGAAGTTGATGAGCTATAAAGTACCTCAAAATCAGATATAAAAATAATGTTTGTTACGAAGATCGATGGCTAACATAATTCAAAGAAGATCTAAGGGATTGAAACAAAATGTGTTACTGACACATCAGCCAAGGAAGGTTTAAGCGGCAAAATCAATAAAGGAGATTAAGGGGCAAAATTTGATAGATGGAATTAAAATGGTTTACTCGTCTATTTAAGAGACTAGGATTTCATGATGAAATCATGTCGGAAGAAGAAGACTGCAAAGATATTGCATGAACAAGCTTCATGCATGCCTGATCAGACTGGTTAAGGAGAACCAAACTGCTGAGATTATCGAGCGTCAGAAAGCTATTACCGAGTGACAGTAAGTTACTGAATATTGATTGAAACAAAATTGATATATTAATCAGAGGATTTAAATGAGCTTAACATAGATCTGATAATCTACAATTGAAGTTGTGTTGTGATCAGATCAACTATTGTTACATTTTAACCATTGTAAATAGATAAATCTCTTAACAGAGTGGACTAGAAAGTCTTGTAATGTCATTCATAGAGTGTACATTTGTTATCCTATCAACCCCATAGTGAATGTTGGTTGGATGATAATGGTTGGTCTAAAATCCTCTAACAAGGTCACACCTCATAGTTTGTTTGTAACCTTTAACAAGGTTGGGTCTTCACCGACCTCACTTCAGAAGAGTGAACAATTTTTGGGTTGCCGGTCCCAGGTGGTTTTTCCCTTCACAGGGTTTCCACGTTAAATCTCTTGTGTTATGTGTTGATTGTGATGATTGTTTGTTATCATAATTTACATATTTCATATTGGATTTGATCAGTAAGAACTATATGTTATTAACTGGTAATCAGTAAAAGCACAGACAAAATACTATTTTAGTTTACCGAGCTGCAGAAGTTTTAGTAAATTGTTTTTGGACATACATTTTATGATTAGGACTGTGGATAACTGATTCACCCCCCTCTCAATTATTCTAACAATTGGTATCAGAGCTTTGGTTGCTTGGAACAGATTTTTAAGGACTTCAGCACAAAGATCTTAAAATGTATAAGAGGGAAGTGCCAAAGCTAAACAAGGATAACTTCACAGTATGGCAAAGCCGAATGAAGTTGCATGTATCTGGAATTGGGAATTTTTCCCTTACACTAATGGAGAATAGCTGCATTGCACTGCCCACTGGTCCCTTGACCCTTGATCAACTAAGAGATAGGCATGAACATAATGTTACTATGATGGAGATTTTTGTTGCCTGTACCGATGCTGAATTTGAAGATATTAAAAATTGCACTACTGCTAAAGATATGTGGGATAAACTTGCTCAAGTTTATAGTGGTGATGTGAATGTCAAAAGAGCCAGAGATGAAAGCTTAAGGGGAAGATTCAATGATATGAAGATGAAGGAAGGAGGAAATATTGTGCAGTACACAAATAGACTGAAAAAGGTAGTACTTGCTATTAGATCATTTGATGGTGTTATTGATGAAGATACAGTGGTAAGAAAAGTTCTCAGAAACTTATTGTCAGTTTATGCAATCAGAATATCTACAATTCATGAAACAAGGTATGCATCTGGTAACAACCTTACTCTTGATAATCTGATTGGTAAGCTTACAACCTTTGAACTAAATAACTTTGACTATAGTGTTGTACCATCTGTTGAATCTTCTTTTATGTCTTCTCTGAAGATTGGTAAGTCTAGTAGCAGAAATAAGAATCATGATAGTGATAGCAATACTGAAGATGAGCTTAATGAACTTGAAGCTCTTATGGCCAGAAGGTTGCCTAAAGGTAAAGGAAGGTATAGAGGTAAATTACCTTTAGCATGCTTTAATTATAAAGAGGCTGGTCATATTGCTACTAGATGTCCACACATGAAAGATGATGATAGAAACAAAGACCGATCTGGTGAAGGAAGCTATGGGAGAAGAGGCAACAGAAGTTAGTGACACTACAATAGAGACAACCGAGACAATAATGATAAAGGAAAGAAGGTGTGCTACATTGTAGAAGAAGATGTCACCGATACTGACATTGATGAAGATGTGGAGGTATTATTTGTTGTAATGAAGGATGACTCAGAGGAAGATGAAAGGTATGTAGAGATAGCACTTATCTCTAAGGTTAATAAGAATGATACATGGATCATAAATAGTGGTTGTACACATCACATGACTGGTGATGAAGAGAAATTTGATCATCTTGAAGAACATAATGGAGGATCTGTTAGAATGGGTAATGATGCACCTTGTATGGTTAGAGGAAAAGGATCCCTGATGATAAATGATAAAATTAGATGTGACAATGCTTATTGGGTAAAAGGTCTAAACTATAATTTGCTAAGTGTGGCACAGCTGAACAATTCAGGCCACTGAGTTGCTTTTGAGAGCAAGAAAGTGAAGAGATTTGATGATGGAGGAAGACTTATTGGATCAAGAACACAATTGAGAGGTAATTTTTTTTATCTTGATAATGATTAGTCTTCTTGTTTAATGATGAAAGATGAAGATGCATGGTTGTGGCATAAGAGGTTATGTCATGTGAATTTTGATAACATGATTAAGATCAGTAAAAAGAAAAAGGTTAGAGGTCTGACTAACTTATCTAAGCTTGATCATGTTATGTGTCATGAATGTCAGAAAGGTAAAATGACAAAATCTAGTTTCAAAAGCAAAGATTATTCAACAAATAAATTACTTGAGTTAGTGCATACCAACCTATGTGGTCCTATGAGAACTCAAAGTTACTATGGAGACATATATTTTATTCTTTTTGATGATGATTATACTAGATTAATGACAGTCATGTTCTTGAAGGAAAAATTAGAGGCATTTAAGATGTTCAAGTGGTATAAAGCAAAAGTTGAGAAAGAGACCAGTAAAGAATTGAAATGCTTAAGATCTAACCAAGGTGGTGAATTTATCTCTGATGAATTTACTAACTTTTGTAATGAGCATGGTATTAAAAGATAGGTCTCTACACCGAGGACACCACAACAAAATGGAATAGCTGAAAGGAGGAATAGGTCAATAGTTGACTATGCAAGGACACTGATGTTACAAAAAAATGTTGCTCAGACATATTGGAGAGAAGCTGTCAGCACATCTATTTATGTTATAAACTGAGAACAACTGAAGAAGGACACTAATAAGACACCCTATGAGTTATGGTTTGGTCACAAACCCACTATAAGTTATTTTAGGATTTTTGGAAGTAAATGCTTTATTCTGAAAGATGAAAGAAATGGGAAGTTTGACTCAAACAGTGATGAAGGGATATTTTTGGGATATTCCACTAAAAGTAAAGCATACAAGTGTCTTAACAAAGTAACTAATAAAATGATTAAAAGTACTAATGTTTGCATTGATGAGTTTGATTATAAGAATACAGAGGAAAGAACAAAGGAACTGGAAGACTATGGTAGATTCACTTACATTGAACAACCAGAGTACCTACCGATGTCGTGGACAGTGACAACTAGTTCGCAAGAAAATAATACCGAGGAACAGGAAAAAGAAACTGACAAGCAGGAAGCACCCACCGAGAAAGAAAATGAACCTGCACAGGATGAAAAAGAAAGAAGAGATTAGATACTAGAAAGATTTGTCAAAAGAGATCATCCTCAGACACAAATCATTGGAGACAGACAAGTTGGCATGCAAACAAGAAGTAAAGCAAGACAAGATACATGTCTAGTTTTTGAATATGAACCGAAGAATGTAAAAGTTGCATTACAAAATGATGAATGGGTTAATGTAATGAAAGAGGAAATAGAACAGATAGAGAAGAACAAAACTTGGATTTTAGTACCCGGACCTAAGGACAAGAATGTTATCGGTTCTAAGTGGATATTCAAAAACAAGCTTAATGAGAATGGAGAGGTAACAAGGAACAAAGCTAGGTTAGTATGCAAGGGATATGCACGAGAGGAAAGAATAGATTATGGTGAAACATTTGCACCTATTGCTAGATTAGAAGGAGTCAGAATGTTACTTGCATATGCTGCACACAAAAAGTTCAAAGTTTACCAAATGGATGTTAAATCTGCTTTTCTGAATGGGATACTTGAAGAAAAATTCTACATAGAATAACCTGAAGGGTTCATTGATCCAAAAAACAAAGATATGGTATGTAGATTACATAAAGCTTTATATGGTGTGAAGAAAGCACCAAGAGCCTAGTATGAGAGGCTGCATAACTATTTCTTGAGTATTGGATTTGTTAGAACAAGTGAGAACAGTAATTTATACATGAAAGGAAATTCTAATGATACTATCTTGATTGTTGAGATATTTGTGGATGACATAATATTTGGAGGAGAAGATCAAACCTGTAAGTCATTTGCTAATGAAATGAAAAGTGAATTTGAAATGTCTATGTTTGGAGAGATTAAGTTCTTTCTAGGCTTACAAGTGATTCAGTAGAATGATGGTATATTCATCACACAATCTAATTATATAAAGGAATTCTTGAAAACATTTGGCATTGAAGATGCTAAACATATGGGAACACCGATGACTACTAGATGTAAACTGACTAAAGAAGATGGAACTACAGAGGTAAATCAGACACTGTACCGATCCATGATTGGTAAGTTAATGTATGTAGTTCATAGTAGACCTGATATAGCACATGTTGTTGGAATAGTTGCTAGATTTTTTGCAAACCCTAGAGAATCACACATGATTGCTACAAAGAGAATCTTAAGATACCTAAAGAAAATTGAAGATTATGGACTGTGGTATCCTAAGAAAGGAAAGTTTGAACTGAAGGTATACATCCATGCTGATTGGGCTGGAAATATGGATGATAGAAAGAGTACCACCGGAGGAGCATTCTTCTTTGGTGAAAGACTTGTTACATGGACAAGTAAAAAATAGGCTTGCATTTCTCAGTCTACAGCTGAAGCAGAGTATGTTGTTGCTGCTACTAACTATTCAAATATTGCATAAATCAAGCAAGTGTTAGAAGGTATGAATGAGGTAATCACTGAACCGATGATTATATATTGTGATAAGACTAGTGCTATTAATATTTCAAAGAATCCGGTGATGCATTCTAAAACAAAGCATATATCTATTAAGTATCACTACTTAAGGGAACAAGTACAAGAGAAGCAAGTAAAGCTAGAATTTGTTACATCAAAAGAACAACTTGCTGACATATTTACAAAGCCTCTACCAAAGGATACATATGAATACTTGAGGACTAGACTTGGGGTTCGTCCCCTGTCTACCGGTCACTAAGGTGATCTGGAGGTTGCATCAACCTAATCTTATCAGAAGATCATACATGTTGATGTAGCAGAGTTCACACTTTGGATTTTTGTCTAAGGTTGTGAAAAGTTGAAGTACTGGAATAGATTTGCATAACAGTATATCGAGATACGGAGAATGCACCGAACAATAGAGAGTTACATGGCTACTACATAGCTATATGTTTTTATTGCTATTTGGCATTGTTTTCAAAGGGAGAGAGATCAATATGAAGAATATGGAGCCAAAGACAAAGGGAGAGAGATACTAAAAAGAGATCTGAAAAGATCATATCTATAGAACTTATTCTGCACTTACAAATTCTTTTATGGAACGTAGTGATTTAACATATTAAGCTAGGGAGAGCTTGTACCGAGTTACAGAATTTGTTGACAGAGTTGTAGAATCCATGTTTGGTATGTGTATGGCATATTTCATATTGCTTGTGTTGCCATCAATGCCAAAGGGAGAGATTGATGAACTACAACTGATTTGAATACATTGTATGACTTGAAGATCTATGATTTAAGATCACTGAGTTGTTGATTAGATATGTAGGCTGATTAAATTAGTAATATGTTGTCATTGATGTCAACTAGTCTTGACAGTACTTATCTTGTAAGTTACTATACCCAAACATTTTTAGAAAGAAGAAGAAAAGAGATGAAGAATAGATATATCTACATGAGGAAGATGGATATGATAGATAAGGATAAGGAATACATTGGGTAACTTATGGATGAGTCTATGACCTTATGTTATTGACTTGATTATGTTGCATTCATATATGATGAAGGATAAGAGCAAAATGCACAAGGCAGTGTTGTCAGTTAAAGAACCATTTCAGTATACACCGACGTAGTGTAGTGTATACCAATCACAATACAAATCAAGCTTGTGTTCACCGACACATTTCTTTGTTAACCGAGTAGAGTAAAAGAACTAAATGATTAGTTTAGCCAATGGAAGTTGATGAGCTATTAAGTACCTCAAAATCAGAGATGAAAATAATGTTTGTTACGAAGATCAATAGCTAACATAATTCAAAGAAGATCTAAGAGATTGAAACAAAACATGTTACTGACACATCAGTCGAGGAAGGTTTAAGCGGCAAAATCAACAAAGGAGATTAAGTGGCAAAATCTGATGGATGGAATTAAAATGGTTTACTCATCTATTTAAGAGACTAGGATTTCATGATGAAATCATGTCAGAAGAAGGAGACTACAGAGATATCGTGTGAATAAGATTCATGCATGCTTGATGAGACTGGTTAAGGAGAACCAAACTACAGAGATTACCGAGTGTCAGAAAGCTATTATCGAGCGACAGTAAGTTGCTAAATATTAATTGAAATAGAATTGATATATTGATCAGAGGATTTGAATGAGCTTAACATAGATCTGATAATCTGCAATTGAAGTTGTGTTGTGATCAGATCAACTGCTGTTACATTTTAACCATTGTAAACAGATAAATCTCTTAACATAGTGGACTAGAAAGTCTTGTAATGTCATTCATAGAGTGTACATTTGTTATCCTGTCAACCCCATAGTAAATGTTGGTTGGATGATAACGGTTGGTCTAAAATCCTCTAACAAGGTCACACCTCATAGTGTGTTTGTAACCTTTAATAGGGTTGGGTCTTCACCGACCTCACTTCAGAAGAGTGAATAATTTTTGGGTTGTCAGTCCCAGGTGGTTTTTCCCTTCACAAGGTTTCCAAGTAAAATCTCTTGAGTTATGTGTTCATTGTGATGATTGTTTGTTATCATACTTTACATGTTTCATATTGGATTTGATCAGTAAGAACTATATGTTATTAAATGGTAATTGGTAAAAGCACAAATAGAATACTATTTTAGTTTATTGAGCTGTAGAAGTTTTAGTAAATTGTTTTTGGATATACATTTTGTGATTAGGACTATGGATAACTGATTCACCACCCTAGCAATTATTCTAACAGAATACTCAACCAAAAGAGATACTAGCCAACTCCAAACCATGAAAGTATAATGACATCAAGGAAATTTGTTTGCACAGGTCACAAGCAAATAAAGATCTTGCCAAATTAAGGAATCCAAACTATTGACCAAACTTCATTAGTCAACGCTCCTGAATAGTGACCCAAAATGCATGAACATGGAAAGTGCATTGATGAAATCATTCAAATACACACAAGAGAGTTGAGATACACAAATAATTTTGTGCTATGTTTAACCAATTGACCAAGCATTACAAGGTAAAAAGAAACAAGGATATGGATAATGTGTGGATTGTAAAATCCAAGGAAACATTAGAAAGAAGACAAAACTATGGCTCAAATCATGGAGGTTTTCCTTGAAACATGCACCCAAAAAAATGCCCCAATAGAATGGCACAATCATTATTTTAATGTTATCTTTGTAAAAAGACTCCAAATAATACGTAGCCTGGGATAAATAAAACACCTAAAGACTAAGGCCAAACCCGAGGGACTAGAAGAAGAGATCAATGTTGTCCAAAAGATAGAAAGTTGAATGTTAAAAAGGTCCTCACTAAGAACAAGAACTGAATCGAAGAACCACTGCACAGTCCAAATGCAAAACTTGACGGAATCGTGCATTACCAAAATATACATTATTTATTGAAAAGGGTTCGTGACTTGGTCATGCACTTCAAATATAAATCAAAGCCACACAATGTAGAATGCAACCAAACGGAGCATGGTAATACTTAACTAAGTAATGGAAAAAGAAAATTATGATGGACCGCATTGATATCGATATAAATGATAGCTAATTAGGCATTGGATAGAGAGGAACAACATACAACTGAGATAAGACAAAAAAAAATATACAACTATACATAAACACTCATCCTTACACTATTCACACACAATGAAGAAGGCACACTTTGCAGACCCAGATCAAGAAACTGAGATGCATGAAGACTCTAACAAATGAAAATGACCAGGAGGGAAGAATATACATGGTAAATACATAAACAAGAAAACAACATATTGCAAATATCCTGGAATTCTAATTTTCCAAATATGCATCACAAAATCTGATAAAATTGGAGCTATGGAATCAGATAGATAAAATCCATACCTCAGTTCTACATATTCTGATCCATAATCCACCACAATCACATTTGAATCTCTAGCCAGGAAAATAATAGTCCCCCAATCCAAGACCATTTTTCCTTCCCAAGATACCAACATAGAAAAAATTCCAAGATGTGAACACTAATTAGAATGCGTCAAAACTCCTCCCTCTATCTGCAAGAACACTACTGAGCAATACCAAAAAAATTGAAAATTACCCAACACTTCCCCCTTCCAAAATAATACTCAGATTCCCTTTTTCCATGCGCCCCCATGCACCCCCAGTTACTCCCTTCCCAACAAAGGAATATATATATCCATTATTTCCTAGTCCCCCCATCACCCAGTTATCAAGAGAGAGATTGAAAAAGGGGTGCCAATATCCCCGTGGTTGCCTTTTTCATGCCTTAAACTAAGCATGCAAGAGAGAGTTCTTTATGAAATTTTGTCTTCCTTCACTCTCTATTTAAAAATCCCACTCAAAGATAACAAGTGTTTACTACACATAACTAAATCCTAAATTTTAGGAATTTAATTTGACTGCCAAAAATGGGTTGTGACATCCTTCCCCCCTTAAGAATGCATCGTCTCGATGCATAATTCAAAATTTGCAATCATGTTCAAAGAAAAATCAAGAAATTTATAATTGACATGATTAATAATCTTTCATTATTCAAATGTTCAAGGTAATGCATGTATATACTTTCAGATTCCGACATAAAATCAAAAAGTGTCAATTTTATTTTCTCACAAAAAGCCAAATTTTCATCAATTATGCATTTTAGTAAGTATTCACATCATAAACAAACACATTTGAAGCAATAACAAACACACTTGAATCATAATTATTTCAAGAACATTTTCTATGTGAGGGTGTGATTTCCATTACTACCCTTCAGTTTTACAAGGTTAGAGTTACCTCTCTCCGACAATATTCCCCCTCTATCATAATATATCGTTCCATCTATTTATACATAGGAACAACATCAAATTATTAGTAA
Source organism: Chamaecyparis obtusa (assembly GCA_027943335.1). Taxonomy (NCBI): domain Eukaryota; kingdom Viridiplantae; phylum Streptophyta; class Pinopsida; order Cupressales; family Cupressaceae; genus Chamaecyparis; species Chamaecyparis obtusa. The sequence goes on from BSBK01005883.1 coordinate 746,174, forward strand.
ATGTTTTTCAGCATAATCAAGATATATAATTCCTTCATCATAAATCTACATAATACCTTCAATTTACAAATGAGCACACATGTGCATGTGCTTCTTACCATACCTTGGCATCATACTGACGTAATAAATGGATTGAGTACTTCGTATCAAATTCCTCTCATACTTATATGTAGACACTTATAATATTTTTAGTTCAATCAATTACAATTCTTCATGGAAGATAATTTCCAATGGTAAATATTCTAGAATAAAAATAATCATTGGAATACTGCAAATGCTCAACAAATAAGTTTTAAACCTTAGCTTGATCATAAGTAAATAAATCATTCATACGTACCATCTAACATGTGGTACTTACTAGATGAAAAAGTCATCCGTCCATTTCGAAAATCACCTGAAAAGATTAGTGGATCCATTTTTTTATTTATGTGACCTAGTCCTCATGCCCATCTTATCACAATAATATTTTAAGGATTTTTTTTTATCTCTAGAATAATATAAGTTCTACAAGTCTCACATCTTAATATGAATAAGCATTCACATTTTCATCAATATAATGCAAGTTTGCTTCATCTAAGCATAAGCATCCAAATAAATCATGATAATTCATCAACATATAAAATCAACACATCAATGTATGTTATACATATATAATAATGCATCCAAAAGCATAACCATAAAGGTCAATCATGAACAAGATACTTAATTGTAATTGTACATTTGTCCTTCTATAAGTCCCTATCTCCTATGCCATCGGACAGTCAGTCGTCCATCTGCAAATCTCAAGATGGGAGTGTGGCTTAGACACTTGTCTATTCTATCCACAAAGCTTTACACTTCCTTGGGATTCTACCTACTCATACAATGCCCAACCCTGCATTGCCCAACAAATAAAAGGCAGGGGGTTTCTAGTGCAGCCATTTAACTTTCTATTATTCATGAATGTGGCAGGGAGATGGAACATGGGCAGCATATTTTCAAAAAACATATGCGGACAAGCTTTGGCCAAAGCATCTTTTTATAACTAGGAATGAAAACTAGCAGGTAGAGAAATATCCCTTTCTACCCATCCCTGTTTACTTCTTCTACATTAGTACCCTCACCAGAAGGTAAACATTCCAATACACACACGTTATAAGAAAATGATACAAACACATGTATAGCATTTATTTCCTTCCATTTATTATTGCATTAACAAAAGCATAAAAGTCATACAACAAATGAGCTAGACTAATGAATAATGTCTTTCATCATGAGAAATCATAACACGTCATAAGCAGTCATGTAAGAATAAAGTGTTGACCATTCTGTCAAAACACCAATAGTGCTTCATAACCAAATAATTCTATTCCATTTCTATAAAAAAAATATGTCGACCTACTCGTCGATCATCAAATGCAACTAGTACACATATATTTCAATCACCTCATATTAATTTCTTTGAAGATTTTAAATATAATCATCCAAGAGCTAGTAATATCTTGTTATTGTCAAAAGATGTATTTTAAATGGATTCCATCATTCCATGAATATCCATACAATGCTCCTCATAGAATCAAAACTTACATCAAAGAATATCAATCAATGTTAATTATTTCATACAATGCATTTCTAATATGCACAATCATTGCACGTCATTTCAATTTGATCATTTCAAAATAGTTGAAACGTATTTCAAGTAACGTATGAATGAAAGATTAGGAATGGTATGTTCTTTGCAATCTGCTCCCTTTTACAATCTATCAATGTTTTATACTGAACATGACAGATGACATCACTTCACATCACAGGACTAGCAACATAAAACACATATTCTAGCCACTACAAGATGATAATAAATCACAATATCTCAAGTTGAAATTTTCAATTCAAATCCACAATGGTCATTAGAAAAATCAAAGAAATAAGTGTTAACAAAATCTCAGTTGATTGAAAAACTCAAAATTGGTGGCTAGGTAGTCATAAGAGAACTTAAAATTTCAAGCTCGTCCTTCACCACTTCGAAAGTTCATCAAAGTTCAAAATAAAACATAAGTTGAAACCAAATCACATTTACAGAGTGACTAACACTAGCGACAAAGAGCGAGTAGAAGCTATATGTCACCTTGCATCCAAGGTATGCTAAAGAACATGACCATACTTCTAGAACATAAATCTCAAAATTTACATCATCATGTAATGACACATTCAATTACCTTAAACAACATTGCTCTATCCACTAAAGACAACCCACATGAATTTTTCATTATGTCTTTTCTTTTGAAACGTCTTGCCATAGTAATGTAGAGAAGAAAAAAAGGCATTAAATTTTTAAGTGTATTCCACACACAATGTACCTCATAACTTTCACATATTCTAACATTTTACAATATGAAACAGAAAGCAATCACACCACTCAAGGTAGACAATTATCAAGCTCACAGAACTGTTTCAAAATTTTATAGTTTAAGAAAAAATAAGGACATTCAAAAAATTTCACATGCATAAAAATTATTATCCCTCAAGTGTCTATTCACCAGCTCAATAACGCAAATCAAGGATCATCCTATCCTTTACTATCTAGATTATCTGAAACTTGAAGACACTCTAGTCAACCATGGGAACCACAGTTTCATTCATAGACTAAGCATTAATCGACTCACAATTTATGCGACTAAGGGTCGCATCTAAGCATAGTGAACTCAAGGCCCTAGTACGGAACCCAGAGCTCTGATACCATATGTAAAAACTAAACTTACGACACAAATACCACATCAGTTAAGAACTCAAAATACAAGGGAGTCAGTCAACAATTCAAAGGTCAAATTCTTAAATCAATAATATACCAACAGATTCCATGTTATAAAATAGAAATCAAAGATGTACGACTATGACCATAACCGTCTAAATGATAAATCATACCTATGTCAAGAGGTAAGTGAAATGTCGACCATCTGTCGAACATCCTAAGAAATCACAATAATAAATGTCACATCGTTTAAAAGAAAGTACAAATCACCATGTCAGGATAACAACTCCAGATATTTTTGACCAACTATTGAATCACGTCAGTAATAATAAAGATTAGTTCAAAATATTTACTTCTAGATTATTGACAAAATTAAACAAAATTACCAAACACTACCATGCCAAAATACAAAGAAGGGTATAGCACTGTAAACGAAAGTCCTTCCTGAAAGAAGCTTCAAAAAAATTTTAACAAAAGTCAGCTAGGGTGAGAATATTGTGGGAGTCAGTTTCCACCCTACCACGAAGCATAACACTTCCTCTAAATCTTTCTTGACATGAAAGATACCCAACCCAGGTAGAGGTAGTCTAACAAAGTAAAATTGACTGAAGTAATTGAATTAGTGTGCCAAAATATTTCTATACTCTACAATAACAAATCATGGTCACACCAATACATAAATTTTAATTAAGAAAATAGAAACATCAACTTTTCCTTTCCTTTCCATTTCATAGAATTGAGGTTCCATCTCACACATGGAACATAATGGTAATTCATAATTTTCTCAAAGAATTCATTACATGCAATGATCATCATGAAAAATTTTATATCTATCCACACATCTAAAATAGAACAAGGTAAATCAGTTCTCCTTAATATGATCATGAGTAATATATTGTTATCATGGACATTCAAAAAGTACATCAAAGATATGATAAATGAAGCAACAATTTTTTCTCTGATAACACCTCAAAGTTCCTAGCTTCATTTCATGCATATGGTTTAAATAAGTGATCATAATTGAATCAAGAGAATACCTCAATATTTCAATACATTTCTTTGTGTAGTCTAGAGTTTTCAATAAATGCACTAAACATTAAAAAAAACCTATGTCTAAAGGATCAAATAATCTTCTTGTTTAGCACATTTCTCTTAGAATTATCACATCTCAGTTATAAAAATAAACATAAATAATTTTCCTTACTCTTATATCCACCTACAAAATAATATTTAAATTACATTTCCATGTTTTATTGTTGAACTTACTTGTCTAGCATTCACGTAATCACGATTTGAGATAAGGTAAGAAAATTCATCTTTCATCATTCTTATTCATCGGTGTTCACTATGGAAGGTCATCTAAAATAGTAGCATGTCATTCAATAGTAAACATAAGGAGACTATGGTTCACATTATATTGCAGATTTAACTTTTATTTCTGAGTATTTCAATCAAAACAAGATAAAGCATCTTAACCATTCACTGCGTTATAAATACCAACACCTTTACAAAACTAAAAATCACAAAAGACACCTCTAATAGACATGCTTCTATGCCTAAAATCAAAGACTCAACTGTGATTAAAATTAAAAGGAATTGTACTTGGTATGTGTAAAATGGATTCCATATAATTTGTTACTCACTCACATGGTCACCCAAACTGACTGGAAAAACATAATTTCTACCTATATGAGAATAACAAGATAACCAATTCATTCAAACCATTAATCTATTTTTAAGCTTCACTATTCTTAAGTTATTCTAATATATATATATATATATATATATATATATATATATATATATATATATATATATATATATATATATATATATATATATATATATATATATATATATATATATATATATATATATATATATATATATATATATATATATATATATATATATATATATATATATATAGTTTGATAATAAAAAAATGTGGCAAGGACATTGCAAAAAAATAACCATGTTCAACAGAGACACAACATTAATACTACTAGTCCAGCATGGAAAATGAAATCTGATATCACCTATTTAGTGGTCGGCATGTGTAAAGAGGTTTAACAACATAAACATAATGATTTAAAGACATTGAATAATCAACCTAAAGAGATACTAACCAAATCCAAACTGTGGAAGTAAAATGACATCAAGGAAATTTGCTTGCACAGGTCACAAGCAAATAAAGATCTTGCCAAATTACAGAATCCAAACCATTGACCAAACTTCATTAATCAACGCTCCCGACTAGTGACCCAAAATGCATGAACATGGAAAGTGCATTGAAGAAATCATTCAAATATACACAAGAGAGTTGAGATACACAAATAATTTGGTACTATGTGTACCAAATTGACCAAGCATTACAAGTTAAAATGAAACAGGGATATGGATAATGTGTGGGTTGTAAAAGCCAAAGCAACGTCAGAAAGAAGACAAACCTATGGCTCAAAATATGGAGGTTTTCCTTGAAACATGCACCCAAAAACAAAATACCCTAATCGAATGGCACAATTTTTATTGCAATGTTAGCTCTGTAAAAAGACTCCAAATAATACATTGCCCGAGACAAATAAAACACCTAAAGACTAAGGCCAAACCTAAGGGACTCGAAGAGGAGATCAAAGTTGTCCAAAAGATAGAAAGGTGAATGTTTAAAAGGTCCTCATTGAGAACAAGAACTAAATCAAAGAGCCACTACATAGTCCAAATGAAAAACTTGACAGAATCATCCATTACCAACATTGTACATTGTTTATTGAAAAGGGTGTGTGACTCGGTCATGCACTTCAGATATAAATCAAAGCCAAACAATGTAGAATGCAACCAAACGGAGCATTGTAATACTTAACTGAGTAATGGAAAAAGAAAATTATGATCGACCACACTGATATCGATACAAATGATAGCTAATTAGGCAATGGACAGAGAGGAGAAACATACAACTAAGATAAGACAAAAAAAACATACAACTGTACATCAACACTCATCCTTACACCATTCACACACAATGAAGAAGGCATAGTTTGCAGACCCAAATCAAGAAACTAAGATGCATGAAGACTCTAACAAATGAAAATAACCAGGAGGGAAGAATATACATGGGAAATGCATGAACAAGAAAACAACATATTGCAAATATCCTAGAATTCCAAGTTTCTAAATATGCATCACAAAATCTGATAAAATTGGAGCTATGGAATTGGACAGATCAAATACATACCTTAGTTCTATGTATTCTGATCCATAATCCACAACAATCACATTTGAATCTCTATCCAGGAAAATAATAGTCCCCCAATCCAAGACCATTTTTCCTTCCCAAGATACCAACATAGCGAAAATTCCAAGATGTGAATACTAATTAGAATGCCTCAAAACTCCTCCCTCTATCTGCAAGGACACTACCGAGGAATACCAAAACAATAGAAAATTACCCAACAATACCCCCTTCCAAAATAATTCTCAGATTCCCTTTTTCCATATGCCCCCATGCACCCCTAGTTACTCCCTTCCCAACAAAGGAATATATCTATCCATTATTTCCCAGTCCCCCCATCAACCAGTTATCAGTAGAGAGTTTGAAAAAGGGGTGCCAATATCCCCACAGTTTCCTCTTTCACGCCTTAAATTAAGCATGCAAGGAAGAGTTCTTTATTAAATTTTGTCTTCCTTCACTCTCCGTTTAAAAATCCCACTCAAAGATAACAAGTGTTTACTCAACGTAACTAAATCCTAAATTTTAAGAATTTAATTTGACTGCCAAAAATGGGTTGTGACATCCTTCCCCCCTTAAGAATGGATCATCTCAATGCATAATTCAAAATTTGCAATCATGTTCAAAGAAAAATCAAGAAATTTATAATTGACATGATTAATAATCTTTCATTATTCAAATGTTCAAGGTAATGCATGTATATACTTTCATATTCCAACATAAAATCAACAAGTTTCAATTACATTTGCTCACAAAAAGCCAAATTTTCATTACTTATGCATTCTAGTAAGTATTCACACCATAAACAAACACATTTGAAGCAATAACAAACACACTTGAATCATAATTATTTCAAGAACATTTTATATGTGAGTGTGTGAATTCCATCACTACCCTTAAGTTTTACAAGGTTAGAGTTACCTCTCTCCGACAAAATTCCCCCTCTATCATAATATGTCATTCCATCTATGCATAAATAGGAACAACATCAAATTATTAGTACATGTTTTTCAGCATAATCAAGATATATAATTCCTTCATCATAAATCTGCATAATACCTTCAATTTACAAAAGAGCACACATGTACCTGTGCTTCTTACCATACCTTGGCATCATACTAACGTAATAAATGGATTGAGTACTTCGTATCAAATTCCTCTCATACTTATATGTAGACACTTATAATATTTTTAGTTCAATCAATTACAATTCTTCATGGAAGATAATTTCCAATGGTAAATATTCTAGAATAAAAATAATCATTGGAATACTGCAAATGCTCAACAAATATTTTTTAAACCTTAGCTTGATCATAAGTAAATAAATCATTCATATGTACCATCTAACATGTGGTACTTACTAGGTGAGAAAGGCATCCGTCCATTTCGAAAATCACCTGAAAAGATTAGTGGATCTATTTTTCCATTTATGTGACCTAGTCCTCATGCTCATCTTATCACAATAATATTTTAAAGATTTTTTTTTTTATCTCTAGAATAATATAAGTTATACAAGTCTCACATCTTAATATGAGTAAGCATTCACATTTTCATCAATGTAGTGCAAGTGTGCTTCATCTAAGCATAAGCATCCAAATAAATCATGATAATTCATCAACATATAAAATCAACACATCAATGTATGTTATACATATATAATAATGCATCCAAAAGCATAACCATAAAGGTCAATCATGAACAAGATACTTAATTGTAATTGTACATTTGTCCTTCTATAAGTCTATGTCTCCTATGCCATCAGACAGTCAGTCATCCATCTGCAAATCTCAAGATGGTAGTGTGGGTCAGACACTTGTCCATTCTATCCACAAAGCTTTACACTTCCTTGGAATTCTACCTACTCGTAGAATGTCCAACCGTACAATTCCCAACAAATAAAATATAGGGGATATCTGGTGTAGCCATGAAACTTTCTATTGTTCATGAATGTTGTAGGGAGATGGAACATGGGCAACATATTTTCAAAAAATATATGTGAACAAGATTTGGCCAAAGCATCTTTTTATAACCAGGAATGAAAACTGGCAGGTAGAGAAACATCCCTTTCTACCCTTCCCTGTTTACTTCTTCCACATTAGCACCATCACCAGAAGTTAAACATTCCAATACACACACATAGTACAAAAATGATACAAACACATGTATAGCATTTATTTCCTTCCATTTATTATTGTGTTAACAAAAGCATAAAAGTCATACAAGTCAACTAGTCTTATGAATAATGCCTTTCATCATGAGAAATCATAACACATCATAAGCAATCATGTAAGAATAAATTGTTGACCATTCTGTCAAAACACCAATAGTGCTTCATAACCAAATAATTCTATTCCATTTTTATAAAAAAAATATGTCGACCTACTCGTCGATCATCAAATGCATCAACTAGTACACATATATTTCAATCACCTCATATTAATTTCTTTAAAGGTTTCAAATATAATCATCCAAGAGATAGTAATATCTTGTTATTGTCAAAAGATGTATTTTCAATGGATTCCATCATTCCATGAATATCCTTACAATGCACCTCATAGCATCAAAACTCACATCAAAGAATATCAATTAACGTTAATTATTTCATACAATGCATTTCTAATATACACAATCATTGCATGTCATTTCAGTTTCATCATTTCATAATAGTTGAAACATATTTCAAGTATCATATTAATGAAAGATTAGGAATGGTATGTTGTTTGAAATCTACTCCCTTTTACAATCTATCAATGCTTTACACTGAACATGACATATGACATCACTTCACATCATAGGACTAGCAACATAAAACATATATTCTAGCTACTACAAGATGATAAGAAATCACAATATCTCAAGTTAAAAATTTCAATTCAAATTCTCAATGGTCCTAAGAAAAATCAAAGAAATAAGTGTTAACAAAATATCAGTTGATTGAAAAACTCAAAATTGGTGGCTAGGTAGTCAGAAGAGAACTTAAAATTTCAAGCTAGTCCTTCACCACTTCGAAAGTTCATCAAAGTTCAAAATAAAACATAAATTGAAACCAAATCACATTTACAAAGTGACCAACACTAGCCACAAAGAGGGAGTAGAATCTACACGTCACCTTGTATCCAATGTATGCTATAGAACATGACCATACTTCTAGAACATAAATCTCAAAATTTACATCATCATGTAATAACACATTCAATTACCTTAAACAACATTGCTCTATCCACTAAAGACAATATGTTGGAGATTTGCCAATAGGCTAGTACTGATTGTATGTTTATCATTGATGACAACATATGGAAAGTAGCATGTGTGGAAGTCTTATGTAGTAAGCTTTCAGTATATGTAACATGGACATAATATTAGCATGATATCATGGGCGTTGAGGTTAATTGTTAGTACAGATAGTTATATAAACAACTGGTGTCAGCAATGTTCCTGACAAAGTAACAAGAAGTGTTCTATGTATGGTTATCCGTACAATTAAAATGGAACCTTGCACACTTGGATATATGTTGAAGACATGTTAGTGATGTTTCAGTCATGGACGCATAGTCTGTTGATGAGTAGAAGTGAAGTTATGAAGTCATTATTCGCCAGTAGCAGTTTCCTCTGTTTATTCAGAAGAGCTGACAAAGATTTTATTGGTTCTTGAGTTCTGCCTATCTTTAGGGTATGCACCCTTGGAGTTAAGCTTAGAGAAGAGTTATTGATGTTCAGTTAAGAGCGCATAAGTTAATTTAGCTTACAGAGAAAGATCCAGTTGTTTTGGTAGAGTCGACAATGTGTTGCATGCGTCTACAATTATCTAATTGGACAGGTCCCAAAATGTGTTATGTGCATAGTAGAGCCGAAAGAATGTTTATTGGAGTTTGTTATGGTTTCTCTAATATGATTTCAAGGTGGTTCTAACAGGCTAACTTGTTTATATCATTTAGAGGAAAGATATTTATAGGCATTCATTTGAGATTGCTGGAGTGTGATTCATAGTTGATGAAGCTAAGCAGAGCAGAGTGTGCAAAGTGTTGAGCCATCAGAAGAAGGTCTATTTGAACAAGTAAAGTACTTGTTCTATTCATTGGAACTGATCCAGACATTAGGTCAAAGCGCAGTTCACCAAGATCCAGATATAGTGTGTATCTGTTAAACAAAAGGTTGTAGCCTTCACCCCTTTGAGGAGTGTGCTCTCAGACAGTGTGTCCTCTCCCCTAATAGGGACAATTGTAAAAGACTCCTAATAGGGTCTGACCCTTGACCAGGTCTACTGTACTTAATATATTGTAAAGATACTCCTAACAGGGTTAAGGATCTTCTAACAAGGATCATTATACACTAGTACAAAATATTAGTGGGTATCAAGTCCCACCAGGATTTTTACCTATTTGGGTTTCCCCATAACCAAAATATTGGTGTTGTGTTCATGTGTTCTTTCATTGTGTTTATGCTTTATGTTTAAGTATACTTAATTGGAGAAAGAATTGAATCTTGTAGATAACTAATTCACCTCCCCCCCCCTCTCAGTTATCTCTCGGGACTATTCCTAATAATTGGTATCAGAGCCAAGTGCCTCGGAGAGAAATTTTAACAGCTTGAGGTTGATCAGATGACATACTTTAGGAAAGAAAGTCCTAAGTTCGATGGAGAGAATTATCTTGATTGGAAGAACAAGATGGTGACCCATTTGCAGTGCATTGCTTTTGAAGTTTTTGATGTAACTATAAAGGAGCTATGGAATTGGACAGATCAAATTCATACCTTAGTTCTAGGTATTATGATCCATAATCCACCACAATCACATTTGAATCTCTAGCTAGGAAAACAATAGTTCCCCAATCCAAGACTGTTTTTCCTTCCCAAGATACCAACATAGCGAAAATTCTAAGATGTGAACACTAATTAGAATGCCTCAAAACTCCTCCCTCTATCTGCAAGAACACTACCAAGGAATACCAAAAAAATAGAAAATTACCCAACAGTTCCCCCTTCCAAAATAATTCTCAGATTCCCTTTTTCCATACGCCCCCATGCACCCCCATTTATTCCCTTCCCAACAAAGGAATATATCTATCCATTATTTCCCAGTCCCCCCATCACCTAGTTATCAGTAGAGAGTTTGAAAAAGGGGTGCCATTATCCATGTGGTTGCCTCTTCATGCCTTAAATTAAGCATGCAAGGGAGAGTTCTTTATTAAATTTTGTCTGCCTTCACTCTTCGTTTAAAAATCCCACTCAAAGATAACAAGTGTTTACTCAACGTAACTAAATCCTAAATTTTAGGAATTTAATTTGACTGCCAAACATAGGTTGTGACATACATCTTTCAATTCAAGTCAAATAACCCTTACAATATAATATATACAATGATTTTCTTGAGAGTAAAGACACTTAAACGCAATGACCATCATTGTGAATCTAAATATTCAGTTGGTAAAATGGAAGTATCTATTGTAGTATATACATCTCTCATCTAATTCATGAGCTCTTCTCTGGATATCTCCAAGCATAATGGACCAAAGTCACATAAATGTTGAAGTATAGTAACACAAAAGTACTACAGCATAATGAACCAAAATAACCTTTGAATGTCTCTTTTCAATCTTCAGATAAGTCTCCATCAACATCTCCTTTACAGATGATGGTTCATGTTGGGTCCTCCTCGCCTGCTCTGGCTCCTTCCTCCAAGGTTAGCCTACTTCTCCTATCTTCCCTGTTCTATCAGGGGGTGTGGGGGTGACGGTGCCAACTATGACTATGGCTAGGGTTCCTACTATGAATAGCACGTCGAGCTATTCTTCACTTGGGGCTGTTGGTGTTGCTTCCAAGGCCTCTAAGGGGTCGATGGGGTCTTTTGCCAAGGTTGTTTCCAAGCTAACTATGATTGGGAAAGGACTTAGGGTGTCTATGAGTAATGTGTCTTCAATCGCTCACTCTGGTTCTAGTGTGTGGTTCTCTCTCTCTGTCAAGATTTCTTCTGAGGTTGAAGGGGATTTTGCAAACAAAACTGATATCTTTAAGTCTCACAGATTTATTTTCTATTTTCAGGGATTTTGGCCTAGCCTCCCCCAACTACATCACTAAATCTCTTGAAGATGGGGACCAAAATTATCAAGTACAGTTAATATCTTTCCAATGGAAAAGGGGTTTTTCATTACAAATTTTGATAATGTTGAGGATTGATCTTAAGATCCTGTGTGATTACTTCTTTTGCTGGGAGGATGAAATTTTTTGCTTGTGGTAAAGCCCTAGCACCCTGATTTCAATCCTTCCTCTGAAGTCTTCAGTAAGATCCATGTATGCATTAGGCTTCCTAACCTCCCCCTTCATCTTTGGCAAGATTCCATCCATGAGGAAGTGGGTGAGGCTTTGGGGGATTTTTTGTTGTTGGATCATGAGATTTACAATACATATCATTCCACTTTTTCTCTCATCTTGGTATAACTTGACACCTCGAAGGGTCTCCCAGCTGAAATCAAAATTGAATCATCCTTGGGATCTTGGATCCAGCAGCTTGACTACGAGGGAATTCCTTTTAGGTGTCAAAAAATTTTAAGACTGGTCACATTTCTTCCCAATGTGGCTTTGATTCCAAGAAGAAGAAATCATCTTCTTCTCGGTGGAAGGGTGCCTCCACCCAACATTACACAGTCCTGAAAAGCTCCTCTCATCTTGGGAAGGAGGTTGTTACTAATATAGGAAATCAAGTGTCTACTATTGAGGTGGATGAATCATTTACTGATCTACCTCTTAATGATCTGAACCTGCTCTGTCTTAGCTGGATGGTACCACGCTTTATGTTGGTGGCTTTGATAGTGTTGGTTCTACTGGCCCTGCTAGTGCTTTGGTTGTTGTTGGCTCTAGTTTTGCAGATCCTTTATTTGATCGCTCTTTGGTTAGGTCTATATTTGGCCCTATGTTTGTCGTTGCACTGGAAGACCCAATACCATTGTTGGGTGTTGGATCTTCAACTTTAGATCCGTTGTGTTGGAAGGATGAGGTTGCTAGAGTTGAAGACGATTGGATCACAGTTAAAGGAAAACATTCTAAGAAGACCTCTCCTTTTGACATGACCCTTTGGTCCTATAAGAAGGGGACAAAATGATAGTTCTATTTTCTTCTCTTGTTGATTACTAAAGTTTTTTCCTATGTAGCAACTTGGGTGTTTTTTCTCTGGGTAGTTGTTCCTTTTTTTAGCGGTGTTCGTTTGTGTGTTTCTTGGGGTTACAAGCCTTTCGTGTTGGCTGGTTTTTTGTGTTTTGGGATATCTTAATGCTCTATCTTTTGTTTCATTTTTGTACAGGGTTTTGGGGCCCCTTCAAAACCTATTTTTTCATTTATTTAAAACATCTCCTGTGTTGATATTGAATTAGTCCTAGCAGAGGCTACAACCTAGAACCAATAGTTGATGTAACCAATGAGAAACTAGAGCATAGTACTACTATTATTTATGCCCTGCATTAGGAGCTTGCAGTTTATGATCAAATTTTTAAATTTTCTTTTGAATGTCATCCAAAGTTTTTATAATATTAGGGCTCAAAGCTAGGTGAAACATGCAAGATTCGGATGAGCAGGGATAAGCTCAAACAGACCATGTGAACTTCAAAGTGAAGAGGAATAAAGAAATTAGAGAAAACAGCCAGACAATGAAACCTCCAAATGCAATTGATGATGAGTTGTCTTAAGGTCTTGGTAATGGAATTATGAAGAGTAGACAGCCTAAGGAGTGCAGTTATCCAAGACTAGGGGTGAGTGAAAAGAGATGGAAGAGTGAAGAAAAGGGAGTACCACAGCTTGCAAGTGTATACACTTAAAATTGGCTTGATAAATTAATTAAATATTTTTTTATTTAATTAATTTAGTCTTTCCTCTATTTTCTAAGTAAATTATTTAATTTATTTAGTAAATTCATCTGGTCTATTGCTTTTATCCTAAGGCTTCTATTTAATCATATTAAGTGATTTATTTAATCATTTAATTACACATTCACCTTGTGACTAAGTCTTCATCTTCCACCTCAGTAGTCCAAGTCATGTGACACATCACCTTGGCTAAAATAATTAATTTAATTTAATTATTAATTAAGCATATTTCTTCTCACCCATGAGTCTTATTTCTAAGAGGTCAAGAAGGAGTATGTGGCCTTATGAGACTTAGTCCTATGACCACATATCTTCTCTAGACCTAGTCCATGCCACCTTATCCATCATTTAGGGACTTCTCTAGCCACCTCATGTGATCAAAGGTGACTAATGGGACACTTGTACAAAGTCCCAATGACGAATCATTCCTTCCACCTTATCCATGGTCATTGTGAGACATTTGACATGTGTCTTTCCCTTCCACATCAAACTCTTTTTTGTTAATGTAGAAGGAACATTCTTCCTATTCCTACCGTCACATTCCAACTAAATCCATATTTCTCTCAACCTTCTCAACTAAGTCAATTTCAGCCCTTGATCTTTCCAAAATTCACTCTCCACTGTAGGATCTTGCCACCTAGGCTTGAGGTCTCCAAGAATCTATAAGGTTAGATTCCCATGGGAGGGGCTTAAGCTCTATTTTTAAGGAGCTGGAGGTCCCATGAGAATTATTTTTTAAGGCTACAAGATTAATTGGAATGTCTTGCTATAAAATAGGAGCCCCTACTTTTTAGATCTTAAAATTTGAGTGGGTGAAAATGGGGTGGGGATAGAAATTGCCCCACTAGCGTAGGATGTTTTTCTACTACATGTCATATTTTAGAGTGAAATTAATTATTTTAACACAATTTTGTATTAGTACATAAATTTTAGAAGATAAAAGCTTCCTTAAATTTTGGGGCTACACATTTAAGTTGAATTAAAGAATAAAATTCATGGTAGTGCTAGCTTTAAAATATTCTTAGAAATCCTCAAGCAACTCTAGCTCTATTTTTAAGGAAGCCCCCTCCCATGGGACCCCAGCCTAAAAGGAGCATTCTTTCTCCCATTCTAGATAATTAGGAATCTTGTGAGTTTTAGCAATCTAGAGCATCCTAAGCATTCTAAGAGCATTTTAGAGAAATTTGTGAACATTTTGAGAGTATCATTTCATAGCAGCTTCATATCAATTAGCCATTCATCTCACATCATCTTGCATCATCCATCATTATCATAAATTTGTGAGCATTCTAGGAAATTATCTTGGTTTGCATTGTGAATCCATTATCTCGAAAACTTTCAAGGCATCTCGAAAGAAGCGGATTTGAAGATTTGAGAGCTCAACATTAAGTACTCAAAATTAGGAGAGCAATGGAGAGCTACAAGGGTAAGGCTAAGGTATAAAAAATTTATTTTTAGTTTGTTTACTCTTTCATCCTCTATTGTGTGTGCATGTTGAATAGAATCTAGGCTATTTAGTGGATTAATAATAGGATTTTATTGATAGAAAAAAAAAATTGCACACATCTTTGGCACCCACCATGGGGTACCAACCCCAAAATTTCACAAAACATTTGAGTTTTAATGTGTGCAGATAGTTATAGGTCATTTTTGCACATGTGCTTTCTGCAGAGCTGCGCATCCATTCCATCTTTCCGCACATTCATCCTTGTCATTCATCCATTTTTTTTCTATTCTTCTTTTTAGCATTTCATTATGTTTCTGTGCATACATTCATTTCCATTGCCCATTTATCCATTTGCTCTACGAATTCATTATTCTATGAGGACTGCACTTATGTCATTTCTACTTGTGCACTCACTATCCTATGCATTTGTAACTCTGTTATGTGCATAATTTGTTAATTGCAATTAGGACTTTTAGTTTTAATTTAGCTAACATCATAATGAGTTTTTGTCTTATCTTATCTAGCTATAGGTTGTTTTATAGGTCATGTTGTCGAAGGCCCCAATAAACTAATCATGGTTTTTATTGCACATTTCTTGAAAGAAAAAGGGGTTGTTTTTTAAAACCATAAGCTCATTTGGGCTTTAAAATACAACATGTACTTTATTTTCATGTGTATTCTTTATATTAGTACATGTGTTTGATATGTTTTTAGCATTTCGTAATCCTATATTGATACAAATGTATCCTCTCCCCTTGCCTTTATGAATCTTGAGTGTAAGAGAAACTTGTATCAATCTTTAGAGAGCTTGCCTCCCAAGCATCCAATAAGGACAAGTGAGAGGGAATGACTCAAGTAGTAATAGGCTAAAGCCAAGTCTCCATCCAAACCGCTATATAAATGTGTGATTGTGAGTAAAGTCTGGTCAACAGAGTGGGATGGATGATAGATCTCCTCTAGTATCCTTGAGATATGTGAAACCTTGGTTTTCAAGGCTGGGAGACCTCCTACGGTAGTTTATCACACACCCTTTGAATTGGATGTCCCAAACTAAATACCTTGTTATAGTTTTTCCAAATCCTTCTATCTACTGGCGCTAAGGGTTCCTAAAGACATCCCACAACTCTCATGGCTCTTTGTAGAGATATTGATTCCTTGGGAAGTGACATCCCTTAGAATTTGAAGCTTGGTGTGAAAGATAAGTGAGTGTACTATAAGGAGGATCTCATGTAGGCTCCAAACTTCTAGGCTATCTGCATTGAGTAAGCACGGCTGGACCTAGTCCAAGTGGGGATTTAGAAGATATTGTCCTTGTCAGCCATAGGAGTTGTAAGTATATCCTTGCATTCATTTAGTTATCATTTTAGGATCAATCATTTTGTTTTGCATGTGTGTGGATATTTTTATTTCCAAAAGAACTAGAAAAAAAAAAAAAAAAAAAAAAAACCTAGGAAAAATCTTTAAAAAATTGACTGAAACTCTAATTCTGCGCAATTGTCACTTATTCTTGCACATTAGTCTGACTATTCTGCGCAATTGAAACTCTGATTCTGCACAAACATAGGATATTTCGTTGCATTTATCTAGTTGTCCTGTACATTTATTCCTACACATTTACAACAAAGGCTATTAGCCGTCAGTTTAACCAAATTTCAAATTCACTTCCAGATATACATTTTAGTCTACTTTCAGATTCTATAAACATTAGTGACCTAGCAGGGCCTTAAAACATAGTTTGAACATCATTTTCACCATTCTATTTAATATTTCCTCTATCTATAATATTCAAAATCAGTTCCTAAATGTTGATATTACTCAAAACATTATCTCTTAGTAAGTTTCACCTATCATGATCTATCATTCTCATCTAGAGACTTACCTAGACTTAGATAATCATGCATTAGTCTATAGGATATATCATTCTCTCCTATAGACTTAGATTATTCTTATCAACTTCAATATCAATCAACACTTTAGAAATTCACGATATCTTGTCATATATCTAAGACTTTCAATCAAATTCTTATTCATTTCATCTTTCATCTTTTATGGTAGTTCAAACTCAATCACAAAAATAGAGAGAAAAGGAACCCCAAGACAAAATGGCAGGAACTAGTGATGATGAGAATCCATGTCCAAAATTCTCTACTAGAGAAACATGTTTTACAAGTGAGGAGGAACCATCTAATGTTGAATTACAAGAATCTATGCAAGATCCCAGATTTCACAAAGTGTAGACACCTAAAAATGGTCAGGCTAATCCAAGTGAGCAATTAGAACTAAAATCAAAGATTAATTGAAATCAATGCTAAAAGGGATGAATTAAATCAAATAAATCATTTAATTATGCAATTAATCTAATTAATTGTATAGTTGAATTAAATCAAACCCAACCCATTCAAGGGGTGCACATGGCTAAATAAATTTAAATAAATTAATAAATTAATTCCTAAAAATTCTCACCTACCACATGGGAAGGAATTACATCAACCAATAGGAATTGAGAATTGAGCTCGCATGGATCAAGGCCAAATTGAATCTCAATCACTCACTTGGAGAATACATCTTGAACACTCATTTTGTCTCATTGCCCCAAGCTTTGAGGATAAAATATTTAAATTTTCTCAACATTTGAAACCATGGACTTAACCCAAACTCAATCATGATTAAACTTACTCCACCCCCTAAGCTTGGAGAAATCTATAAATAGAAGGCAAAAATCAAGAGAAAAAGATCCCAATAGCATTTTAGAATTGCATCCTTACTATAGTGAATTTGATTTGAAACCTTAATTTAGCATGTTTTGAGCAAAAATAGGCATAATACTTCATCTTTTTAGCATTAATTCTCATTTTAGAGTTATCTCAAATGGAAGCTTGTTGAGAGCATTTCATTAGCATATTTAAATAGAGAGCCATATGATGCTTATTGTCCTTATTTTCATTCAATAGAATCCTGATTGTTGTATTTTGCATAATTGAATTGATATACGACAAACTAATCCTATGAAGGTATTCTAGATACACAAAAAGTATTAGAAAGGATTTTAGACATGAATAAGGAGAAATAATTCCTCATGCTTTCTCATCAAGGGGTTAAGTTACCAGCATATTTTTATGTATCCCTACTCAAGGACACACCTAAAAAAAATGAGAATGAACAACCTAGTAGTTCCCAAGAAACAAATTCTCAGGGAACTAGGGAAAACAAACAATCTAGTGGTTCCCAAAAAACACATGGAGCTAATACATCTTTGGAACCTTTGGTTCAATAACTTCAACTTCTTCAACAACAATTCATGGACCTTCAAGCTAGATCACAACAAAGAGGTATTCCCTAGATGACATATGCCCTACCCATTTGACAAAATTTTACCAATGGTTCCATTCCCTCCTCACTTTGAGGTACCAAAATTTGACAAATACAAAGGGAATACGGACCCTCAAGGTCATATATGATAATTTTGTGTTTCTTGCATTGAATTAGCTCACAATGAGACCTATCTTATGAGACTATTCCCACATAGCTTGGGAGGTCAAGCTATGGACTGGCTCTCCAAATTACCTCCAGGGATTAAATCATTCAATGAGCTAGTTTACAAATTTGTGACATGCCATTCATACAATATTAGACATGAGGTCACCATGTTAGATCTTTGCAATACACATCAAAAGAATGGGGAACTATTCCTAACCTTCTTGAAAATATGGAGACAACTTATGTCAAAGTATCCAAGACTAATACCAGAACAAGAAAAGATGGATATCTTTGTGCACAATCTCAAACCAGAGAAGCTATAGACTGCAACTTCAATGTCCTCCAAATTTTAACGAACTCAAAAAATGGAGTTAAGATTGAGGAAGTTGTGGTTCGTAAAGGAGAGATTAAACTTTACAATAAAGACAGTGTTGACTCTTCTAGTTCCAACAACAATAACTCCAATAATAACAACAATGAAAAATAAAAAATTTAGAACAAGAACATTATCAATGATGGGATTATTGATAACTGACATGTCAAGCTAGCATAGACTGTCTTAAATCTTGTAAGTGAGACTAGTGTTCCTCAATCTAATCCTCAAAACAATCAAAACACTCAAAATACCTAAGGAAATAATCAACAAACTTCAAGACCACCTTTTATACCAAAAAGAAGAACCTTCACTCCTTTAGGTGAGTCTCTTGAATCGTCTTTAAGTTAATCACCAAGAATCTCATTGCACTTCCTAAAGTTAGAGACTATGAACCAAGAGTGAAACCATCTTGGTGGAGTGACAATGATTATTGTGAGTTCTATAGAGGAAAAGGACACAAAAATAATCAATGTTAGAGGTTTAAAAATGTGATTCAATATTTTATTGAAAGTGGTGAAATCGTCATTGATGGACATACCTCAAATGAGACACACATTGCTTTCAAGGATCCACTTCCCAAACATGAGAAGGGTAATTACTCTAACACCAAGGGTGATAATCAAGTGAATTAGAATGATACGTCCTATAAATATGTGAATCATATTTCCAAATGTGACTCCTATGCTAATGTGATTACCATTAAAGAGAAGCGAGAATACAATCATGTTAATGTTACTACTCATGGTCAATCAAAAGTTACCCTGCAAGGTGTCTCATCCAAACCATCAAATTCGCAAAATAAGTCTACCTATGTCCCAAAGTCAACTTCTAATGTATCAAATCGGTATAACCTTTTGGAGCAATTGATGAGAATAGCAACTCAAATCTATATATTAGATCTTTTACATTTGTCACCCGCCCACAAAGATATCTTAGAGAAAGCTCTATTGGAAACAAATGTCCCTGTCGATATAGATCAAGCATAATCCCAAGCTATGGTGGGACATTTGACTATTCCCCATTACTTATCATTCACAGAACATGATGGCCTTTCCATTAACCAACCCCATAATGCTCCACTTCACATTGAAGTTGTAATCCAAAGTCACAAGATCAAAAGAGTCCTTATAGATGGAGGAGTTGGCCTAGATATTTACACTTTAAAACTAGTCCTTGCATTGGGATTTTCTGAAAATGTCATAGATCCAAAGAAGAAAATCACAATTAAGGCCTATGATGAAGAAGAGAGAGCATCAAAAGGTTCATTTATTTTACCTATCAAAGTTGGTCATGTTGGTAAACATGTTCTTTGTCAAGTATTAGATATGGACCTTGCATTTAATATTATCTTGGGAAGACCTTGGATGCACTCTATGCAAGAAGTGCCTTCTACGTATCATCAGTGTTTGAAATTATCCTACAATGGACAAGAAATAACAATCAAAGGGGATCACAATCCTTTTCAATATTGTAATACAATAAAGCCAACACCAGAACCATTAGTACCGCACAACAGAGTTGCATCTTCTACATCAACAAATGATTCAAGCAACATAGCCTCAACTTCAAAATCTTCCAATATCAAGATTGACATTAAGGAACAGAGTATGGGAAAATACACTCTAGGCCAAACATTGTGTATCATTGAATTACCATTATCTCCCAAATCTTATGGAAGATCATTAATTACCAAGCAAAAATAAGATGCTCCTATCACAACAATTCATGGCACTTTTGTAAGTGGGGGCACATTATCAGATGAGGAAACAGATAGAAATACAAATCATTAGATTCATAAGAACAAGGGTGATGAAGTTGTTAAACAAATGAATATATGGGTTATGAAGGACATGGACCTATAGGAATAAAGAGAGAAGATATCATACAACCAATTTTGACAAACCCAAAATACCAAAGGGATACCATAGGATTGGGATATAGAGAGGATGGAACATGTGAAGATAATTGAGAGGAGTGTTTGATTTGAGGAGAGTCCTTCCAGTTCTCCTCATACCACTTCTCCATAGACCATCATATTGGAGACTTTATATGATGATGATAGTTCTTCAGAGAATCTTAATCCTCATAATTTTGATGTGGACTCTTCTTCCTCCACTTCAAATGGAAAGAATGATGATTAAGGTTTCCATTCCTTTCGTAATCATCATTTAGAGGTTGATGATTCTCCTCCACACTCTCTAGTATCAACACCTCTTTTGGCTTGATAGACAATGGATTTAGCAGGTGACTAGGTTGTTGATCCATCATACACTAGAAGAACAAGGTCACAATTTTAGTAGGCTCCACCTATCTTCATTACTTCTCCTTCGAACTCTCCAATCTTATCATTTTTCATGTTTAATGTTTATCTCAAAGAGCATGTAGAACCTCGATATTCTCATCGACTTTTATACTTGATCTAAACTCTCTTTGTCCTTCCATCTTTCACATACCCACAAAACACTATATTTATTAATGCACTCATGTTAGGTCATTAAGTTACTTTCCATTGGATTCTTATTTTACTCTCATAGTTCCAAAATAAGACTTTGTGCTCATGAGAACTATCGTGCTTAATTGTTGTGCTTTAATTGTTGTGCTAAGATTTTGTACACATTACTTGCTAGTCCATAAGGACCTTTATTCAAATGTGTTTTCTTTTTCATTTGATCATTTTCTAGGCTAGCACTTCAATCATTTTTAATCTCATTTTGAAGTCTAATTTTGAGTTGTATCCCTTACATTTTATTTTACAAATTGGTCAATCTCATTGGTCTATGAATGGACATCTACCCTAATCAACTTCTTTGGCACCTTTGATCATGTGCTTATTTGTTGGGAAAGCTAAGGTTTGTTTATGAATAATAAAGATGAGTTTTTTATGAGGAAGATGAGTTGTTTATGAATAATTTCACTTATGTATTAGTACATCAAAGGAATATGGTCCCTCTGTTTCTTTTTCCATCACTTTTTTTTAACAAAGTTATCATGTCATTGGCCTATGAATGAACATCTACCCTAATCAACTTCTTTGGCACCTTTGACCATGCGCTTCTATGTTGGGAGAGTTGTTTGTTTAGGTTGCATACTAGTTGGGATGTTGAAAGTAAAGAAAATCAGGTCAACCATCACATCTAGTTGAGTGTTCTTACAACATTGAAGATATTTCTCTTGTTTGAGTTGCATACTTAAGCATAAACAATAATTAGTTCCAACTACTACTTTAATTCGTAAGTACCCATAATAAAAAAACATCATCAAATTTTCTGAACTTTCAAGTTCGTTCACAATTGTAGAAGTGTTTTGTGAGTCCATTACAATCAAAGGGGCGCATAGGGATCACAAACCATTTTATAGGATTGAGATGACAACAAGACCCCACAAACATGGAAAAGAACAAGAATTTACACAAACTTACTAAGCTTAAACCCTTTCTTATCCAATTTAACACATTTGCCTTTGTTGATCACATTAAAACATCTTAATAGGTATTTACGTTCAAAACCTAAAGGGACATCCAAATGCTAACAACAAACCTTAGGTTTAGAACTTGAAAACCCTACAAAAGACCAAATGCAAACGCAAATGTTATTCTCCTATACATGACAACTCCAAAGTGGAATTCACACGAAATTGACAAGAAAAATCTAAATTTTCAATTTGGGAACTGATCAAATGAAAAAGAACACACGCAAGTCAACAAGTCATGCATGTCGAACCCCAATAATAAATGGTCATCAATTATGAGAATCAAGCATGAAAGATCTTCAGAGCGTAAAATAGTGTTATTATGGAGCTCTAAGAGAGAGAACACCAACTTAAAGCTACTAAATGAGGTTGAAAAGCTAATGTACACTAGAGACTGAGAACTTCATTTCATGGTAAGTTTGCATAAAGCCTAGAGATAAGCATCGTGTGGACATTTTTTTTTTTCAACATGTGATAAGGTTGCAAAATTATTATTTTCATAGATGTGAACTTTGCACCATTCTTTTGTTTTCTTATGTTGAAATTACACTTTATTTCAAGAAAGCTACTCATATGCGGTATGATTTACTTTTGAATTTAAAATGTTAGAAACATTTTCTAACATATCACATGCCCAATATAAAGATATAATCTAGATACAAGTATTCTTGTACTCCATTTCAAATGAGAATTCACATTAAATCATGTGCACACTAATGTTTTAAGCAATTACTATCAGTGGCATGTTTATTGGAGCATTGGCGTCTCATAAATTAATTAATTTGATATTTTTTCATGCAATTTTTAAATTGATTTTGAATATTATAATGTAAAAATTTTAGGGGACATTTTAGAAACTTACTTTTGTAGTACATTTTTCAAAAACATCTTGTTTATTGACATCTTGAAAATATTCAGCCATAATTAAAACAATAAAAATCAATCTTTCACTAATTCCTTATTGAGCACTTTTTAAAATACCTTTCTTTTTTATCATAGTTCCATATATGGGTAAATTTGTATTCCTTCCATCCATTTGTCTATTGTTTTATTGACTATTGTAAACTTTTTCATTTACTCTCAATTTGTTATTTTGAACATTTATGCTATAAACTTATTTATTTTAGTTCACATACTCTTCATCCTTCAAAAAAATATAATGATGAAAATTGTATATCTTTCAGTTACTTTGACTTATTTGTCGTACATGCAATTATACAAAGATAAAAAAAAATTAAATATATATTTAATAAAAAAGATATGAACATATATAACAAGATTTTTTAGACAATATACAACTAGAATTTTCAAGAAAGTGCTTGAACTTTGAGTATTTTTTAACAATTAAAATAATAAAATAGAAATTATTCCACATGTTTGATATTTTATTTTGAATTGAAAGCAAATATGGATAAATCCCAAACAACATTGCTCAATTCATGTGACATTAACATATATTAATGTTTAATCATATGATTATAGTGACCATAGAAAAAATGCACATGACGTGCTCCGCATTCCACTCTTGATGTTCAAAATGATGTAGTTCCCGCCCATTCTCTTGTTGTTGCGTCTGGGGGCGTTTGGCCTATGGGTGCTGTTGTTCCCGCCCATTCTCCTGCTGCTACGGCTGGGGGCATTTGGCCTGCGGGTGTTGTTTCTGGGCAGTCTCCTGTTCCTGTGGCAGCGTCTGGTGCTGGGTTGTTTCAAACATTGTCAGGGTTTTCCCAGCCGGCTCTCTCAGGGTCTCACATGGCTAAGGGAAGCTCAGCGATTTCATATGCTGATGTGGCTGCTTTTGAAGCAGGTATCTATGGTCATGCCTCTGCTGGTAGAGGGGGATCCCATTCGGTGTTGCCTGTTTCTGTAAGTTCCCCCATCGTAGTTAATCTTGATTCAGATACTATGGATGAGATCTTCAAAACTGCAGTGGATTTCTCTTCTACCACTGCTATTTTTCATTTTAGGGGTTTATGGCCCTCTCTCCCTGACTTACATGCTTGGATATCCAAACATTGGGAGCCCATCATAACTAATACAATTCAAATTTACCCTGTGGCAAGGGGTCTCTTTGTTGTGAAATTTGAAAATGTTGTAGATAGGAATACTATTTTGTGTAACAGTTGTTTCTCTTGGGAGGAGCAGTTCCCCCTGATGGCCAAACCCTAGTATCAAAGGTTTGGTCCTCTTTTTGAATCCTTTAATAAAATTCCCTTATGGGTAAGATTATTGAATCTTCCCCTTCATCTTTGGCTGGATTCAGTCTTGGAATCTATGGGGGAGGCCATTGGGGATTTCCAGATGGTTGATTCGGACTCTTATGATGTTTTTAAGATGACATATGCTCGTATTCTTGTGGAGGTTGATGTTTCTATGGGTCTCCCTGAGAAGATTACTTTGGCTTCTTCAAAAGGATGTTGGACCCAGAATCTTGATTATGAAGGTATTCCATTTAAATGCAAGAAATGTCACAAAACTGGCCATCTTGTTGCACGGTGTTTGTCTGACAAGGTTAGACCGAAGAAATTGTCGTCTTGGTGGTTGGGGGTTTTTGACCATCATTATACGGTACAAAAAGTTTCAAAGGATGGGGATGTGGTTGCTTGCTCTCCTCAAACTGATCATACATTGGTTGAATCTACTGATGATGTCTTTGATGCTACGGATGTTGTCTCTGAGGCGGCTTTGGTTCAAAATGTTAATGTTGCCCCTTCTGTTGATGTTGTCTCTATCCAGAACAGTGAGGTTGTCTCTGGCCCTGCTGTCTTATCTCCTGTTGTTGTGGGTTTTGATGCTCATGTTTCGTCTGGGAGGGTTTTGGGGGTCGGCGGTGGTACTACCTCTGTCCCTTCTATGATTGTTGATGTTGTCTGCCATCCTGTGGGCTCTTCAGGTTTATCTTTGGATTGGCAAAAGGCTGCTGAGAAGGTGGAGGATGGATGGACATCAATTAAAGGAAAAAAAAGTCAAATTCTCCAAACCTTATTTTGATATGTCTTTACGTTCTCATAAGAATGGGCCAAAATGTAAATCTTGATGGTCTTATTTTTTGGGTTAGTTGGGCTGGGTTTTGACCTTTTTGTTAGGAACTACAGTTAGTTCCTCTAGTTTGTTGGGTGGTGCTCCACATTTGTTATTTGATCTTTCAATGTTCTATCTTTCTATGCTCTTTGTACAAAGTTTCGGGTCCTTTCAAAACCTGTTTTTACTTAATCAAAACATATATTAATATTTGAAGTCAATCAAAACCAAAAGTATGGTTTTTCACCATCAAACAAAAATAGAGAATAGGAAAGAGAGTGTAGTAACATTGAGATTGTTGCAATCCATACTTCACGAGTACCTTCACCATAAGTAGGAAAGGAAGATTAAGAAGTTTCTCCACTTTCGGGTTTCTAGGTTAAAATCCATTGATAACATTCAACATGTGATTTTATTTTTTTTAAATTATGTCCTCATTTTATGCAATTGTTTGTTTCTAAAAAAATTTAAAGCATTTATTCTAAATATTAAAACACATTCAAACCCATCTAATCTTTTGTGTTCTATCCTCTAGCACTTATAATCTTCATAAGTCCATCTTTAATTGAGTTTCAAGTGGAACTTTGCTCCCTCTTTCTCATTATAATACAATTATATGTATCTATCTTTGTACTACTTTACTACTTTAATATATTACTGCTCTACTTTTATAAGATTGATTAAATTATAATTAATGGGAAGAGGTATGTCCTTTAAGGACATGCCTCTCCAAAGGCATATATATAACATGTTATTCAATCTGAGAACACATAGAATTCCAATAATGCAAGTAAAAGATTGAATCAGAATTGATCATATATTAAAATATAAAACAATACCTCAAACCTGCAAAACAACAACATGGTATCAAAGCAAAGTGTGGGAGTTTTATATTTTGTAGGGTTGTTAACTTGTTTTATAAAATAAAATCTGCCAGTACATACCAAGTTGCGGTACAACGAATGAACAGTTACTTGCATGTTTGTATGGTAGCTCTAGACCGGCGTTCAGTTCCTTGAGTCATCAGTATCAGGTGGTATTGAATTATTGGTGCTGAAATATACATCTAGAGCCGTGGAAATCAGCAGACATTTCTTCTCAAACGAGCATTGTTGTGAATCAATAATTGGTTAGCACCCGTTCCAAGTGGAAATCAACATCAGATATATTTCACAATCAACAATACTACATCGTAGGGAAGAATATCCAATATGATGACTGGAAAATACGAGGTATTGGCATACAAATTGTATTAGAGGGGTGATTAAATGACACCGAGCAAACAACTAGATATATACACTCTTAATACAGGGGTATTAAAGGTCTCACCAATGGTCACTATTCTGTAATGTTGAGAGACAACCAAAGAAATAAAGGGAAGGAAGCCAAGGCATTGTTAAGGCCGGATCAGATTTGTATATATCAATTTATCTGCAGGCGACAATAAATAAATAATGGAAAGTGTGATAGGAATTTAGGATCGAAGAGGTAGCCTCAACGTCTATACATACACCTAAGAGATGGTTTCTCTCAAGATGGTATTGCTTGAATAATCGTTGAAGGTTAAACATCCCCAAAGATCTAAACAAGCATTAGTCTGTGTTTCAAGAGGCGTGATGACAATACCATCATTTCAAATTAATATCACGTTAACAACAAATAGAAAGACCAAAGTCAATAGTTGCTAGTTTGGGAAACTAGACACAATGAAAGAGTGACAGCTTACTTAATGTTGTTGTTACGATTGATAACAAATAGTTAAGCAAAACAATAATTGAAGGACCACGATCTCATATGTCGCGGACGATGGGCTCACCTTACAGAAAGAAATATTTTAAATCTATAAAAGATAAGTATCTCATGTTTTATTAATGCACATGAATTTGAGTTTATAATTCATGCTATAATTTTAGTTAGTAAAATCTTGTATGCTTCTATCATTGGTATTTCTAGTCAAGATAGTTTAGTTTGATGAGCTATTTGTAATCTCTCTCTAACATACCTTCAGAACGGAAGCACAAGAAAATTGCATCCAAAAAAAAAGAACTTGATGTTTTCAGAGGGAGTGACATTTCAAAAAAAGACGAGGTTGATACAAAAACTTGAGCTTCAGAAGGAGCAAATAGAAGATATGGTTAAATCAACTTTTGATAATCTCGGTCGTATTGATTCAAAGGGAGTAGACCATATCGAGATGGACTCTCCAGTGATCAAACAGTCAGATGACTATGAATCATGAATGCCTATATGGGCCCTATGTAAATCATGAAGAAGTGACAACTTCCAAATAATTATCACTTGTATTTGTAAAAGTTATTGAAAGGTGACGATCTTACAATAACTTGACCTTCTATTGTGATAGACATCTTATGATGGTTGAAACATATCATGGTAGATTTTATCTTGCATGGTGGATTGAGTTCCTTAAATAGACCATGGCCTTCTATTGTGATAGACATTTTATGATGTCTGAAACAGATCATGATAGATGATATCTTACATAGTGGACTGAGTTCTTTAAACAGACCCTAGCCTTCTATTGTGATAGACATTTTATGATGTCTGAAACAAATCATGATAGATGATATCTTGCATGGTGGATTAAGATCCTTAAATAGACCATGAAATGTTCCTGTGGTAAGTATCATTGAGGATACATGTGCACATTACCTATAGACATTTTAGTACTTGGTGAATATCGTGACTTGATATTATGAGGCCATTACTCTGAGTACGTGTTGAATATCATGAGAGTTGATATTTTGTGGCCATTACTCTTGATATCATGAGATGATATCCAAATTGTGAGTATCTTCTGGCAAAAGATATCCTTAATCATGTCATCTTGACATTACATTAAAGTAATATCAAATCATGTGTTTATCTTTCCTAGCTAAGAGGGAGTGTTGATGTTTTGTGTAGCTATGGTGAGGGTCATAAGTGTTGACACGGGAGAATACTACACATTATGTCTAATCATCCTCCCTAGCTAAGAGTGTTAATGTTTGTAGCTTCAGTCATATGATCATTTATAATATATATAATATATGTTGATTAATAATAATATATTATATATGTTATATTAGTATTAATCATATAAAATTTAAATATTAATCTATTATATTATTCTAAATTAATAATTGATTGATGAAATATTATAAGATTGATTAAATTATAATTAATGGGAAAGGACATGCCTCTCCAAAGGCATATATATAACATAATGTTATTCAATCTGAGAACACATAGAATTCCAATAATGCAAGTATTAGATTGAATCAGACTTGATCATATATTAAATACCTCAAACCTGCAAAACAACAAGATGAATATATTAAGATGGGAAGAACAACGAAGTAAGAAGTTTGCATGTTATAATAAGAGGTATGAAAAATGGAAACGCTACACGCTTTTGAAGAAATAACCATGAAAAAGATCTATATTCATGAAGTCTTTATTGAAATTTGTATATAACAACAAACAATTATAGAAAACTCCACCTCAAAAAGGTACCAAATGAAATATTTGTTAACTTGTATTCAAATTTATTTGCTCGCAACAGATCTAATGGTAATTTTCAAGGTCATGCCCTGTTGAACCTTGCAGATCAATCCTAGTCTGAAGATAAAGGAGGAAAAGCCTCGAAGGATTTCTCAACTCTACTGGTTAGCAGCACAATATAAAAGACTAAGATTCTACCAGTTAGCATGGAAAGATCATTCATAAATATTCGCTCTCAAGTTACAAGGTCAACTAGAAGTTGAGCATTCATTGAAGCATTGAGGGATCGTTTAGAGATGACAGCAATGCAAATATGATGACCTTCAAAAGCTTGAATCAAACACGTTATAGGCAACAGTAGCACAATTATATCTCAGATTTCCATCTATCACAAATTGTCTTTTTAAACCCCTTGTATTCTGATGTTTGACATATATCATCTTTAGAAGTTACAATGACAAATGAAAAATTAAAAACTGCTAATGGAAGGAATTATCCTCTGGCTGCAATGCAGTATAAACTTGATATGTATCAACCCATGAGACAACGCTGGTAGAAAGTTTGAATCTCCCCAGTGATCAACATATTTATTCATTAAAACTGCTTAAAATAATGAAAATCGTTTGAAAATACTCAAGATATTTTAAAATCGTTTGAAAATACTCAATATAATCTTGAGCATTTTAATGTTGTTTCAACTTGCAAGTTGGTCTTTTTCTATTGCTTGAAAATTTTAAGAATATAACCGAATAAGAAAAAAATGAGAATATCTTTTATTTTCAAAATTTAGCCATCATAGTTTCTACACACTAAAATCATGTCCACGATAAGAAAATCCAAATTAATTTTTGTACAAAAGATGCATAGATTCTTACACCCTTGCACAATGTGGAGATTTGAGATGCTCCTAAGAGTCATATCATGCATCTTCAGAGGCTGGAGGACCTTTCCACTTAAAATTATCTGCATATGCTTTAGGCTGAAATGAAAAGGTTGAAAATAAATCACCTTTCTTAAAAATAAAACGAATAGAATCTAGAAAATGAACAAAGTTTGGAATGATAAGATATGCTTAAACCATCCTTTACATTAAAAATACATTGTATAACTAAAATGGTCTTTGTGCATAGAATATCCTAGGATTCTAGGTATAATAATAGAGGAGCTAGTTTCAACTCAAAATGTTAACAATGATCTTTGCAATCAGAAAACTGTACGTACAAAGTCAAACAGTCTCAAAACCCTTGAACACTAATGACAATTCTACCAAAGATAATAAAATTTAGTTCTCTTCTGGCAAAAGATTGGAATAATTTTCTGGTAATCTTTGCTAAGTTTCCTAAAGCTCAAAGTTACAGCCTTCAATCCTAAAAATAAATTGAATAAAACATACAGAACACAAATGCAAATCATATGTAAATATCACAGTTCCATGGGGACGCATCCCCCCGTTAAATTTGGAAATTTCTAGAATAGGGATATTTTGGGGCAGCGAGGATGGAGAACAAAAAAGTTTCCCCATCATCTCCCACCCCCACCACAAGTGGGGCTGTTCCACCCTCAGTCTAAAGTTTCAGAAACGGGGACATTTTGAGGATGTGGGTATGGTGGCCAAAACATCCCTACATCACCCAGCCACTGCCACAAACAAGTAGAGCCATCCCCAAGATGTCCCTGCAGAAGCAGGGGACATCTCTAGGACATAACTCCAACTCCGTTGGGGATGTTGGGAGGGCCACCTAGCATCCCTAGGATGGCTTAGGGACTCTTAGGAGTCCCTTGACCATCTTGGGGATGCTGGGAAGTCTCAGCATAACAAAAACAAATTAAAGAAAAAGCCTCTCTGACATACCTTTTTACAATTTTGATTTGTGTCAAAGCTTTGCATAGACAGACAACACAATGGCATGTACAAATAGTTGACCTTGGAAGAAAGAAGGCATATGTTAAGGGTACTGGAGACAAAATAGACTATTAAAACAGCTGTTGATGTTTTTGTTTACTAGGATGCGTACTCTCTTTTCTTAACTGTAGGAAGTTCGTGATCAAATATTTAGTTATTCATGCACGACTGACACCTCAGGCTTATTAGAGTACTAGAGATTGGGGAAAGTGGTGAGGATGGGATGTTATCAAGTTTTCATAAATGTTTGTAAAATTTTGCTGACTGCTCTAAAGAGTTTCTAAAAACAGAGAAGAAAATAAAAAATTAAAAAGATTCAAGAATGACAATATTCACATCTTCAACTGTGCAGCCTTCATCATTTAGACCAGTCAGATTCCCCAGCTTCACTGTCAATTCTGTGAAGAGAAAAGAACTGGTGCGGAAGAAAATATAGCGATAGAATTAAGAAAATGGCATGCACTGCCTCTCAAACCCCGCTATGGTCTTGAATAGAAAGAAATAAATTTTGTATTGGGTCCATGTTTGGTATATGTGCATACATGCATATATTTGCAATGCTATCCCCAAATTCGAGTCTGTGGTCCCTGAAACCCATTTCCAGTGCCCTCCTACCCACCATTCTGAAAATCTATGGAACAATGACACATACAAACATTTCAGTATGCACATTTATAAACTTGCATGGTAGCTATATCACATATCAGATTGGTGCCTTTTTTGTCAACTACTGGGATGATTTGAGGTGAATATATTGCTAAAAAGTCCTGATTTTTCTTGGAATCGTAATTTTTCCACTATCTTCCAGGAAGTGCAATGTTTCAATATAATAGCTGCATTTTGATCAATCCTCCTCATTTTTACACCTTTACAATTTTTCAACAGCTGTGTTGGCAATTTTTAAAAACAAACAGCAACACTGCAACCATAACCCATTTTTTCCTAATTAAATCCTTATTAATGGCAAGAAATTATCTTTTGGTTTGCCGAGTTACTCCACAGAAAGATTTTTTCTACTATGATGTAAAGTACTTTGATTCATCTGCCCTTCCATTTTCCAAGCCCAAATACAGGCTACTGTCAAATCTAATTTCTAACCCCTAATATAACAAAATTTGGAATAGAACATGAATTCTTGTTAACCAGGCAAGAAATCTAAATTGTCACTGATGAAATGATTAGAGGATCAATGAAATAGAGAAGTTTTGCATACCCTTAGAAGTGGGGTGTGAGGGTCCTTGATCTGCACAAGCAAGCCAATGAATAATGCAATTTAGAAACTAAATAAGATACAACTGTATCAAAAACCAAATTAAAAGGCATCTTTGATCAGTTCTAAATCTACACACTAAAATTATTATGCAGTAACACATTATAATAGATATAATTACTGGTTGAACTTTAAACCCACTAAAGCTTCTTATACTTGTGTCTAAGTTTCAAAAAGTAATCTACTATTACAATAAGAAGAACCAGAGTACTCAAGCAAGGTTTTGAATTTTTAAACAATTTATAAGCAATCCAAGCTACAAATCCTACCATAACGTATGGCAGAAAATATAAGAATTTCCACAAAATTTATCCTATTTTTTACAGAATATAGTTATATATACATACATTACATATTAGCTCACTTGATATTGCAAGAGATGCTAGTGTGTTTTTCTAATGATTTTTTTCCAAGACAACAGAGAAAACAGAATTACAAGAAAGTGATGCATCCAAGCACAACTTCGTGTGTCAAATACTTCAGTATTTTCATTCAAAATTCTTTAACACCACACATAAAATCAATAAAGAAAGTTAAACTGTCTTGGACTGTGTTCCTGTTACATATCTCAATTCTGATTACATATATTTAGTTCTAATAAAGTCATAATTATAAAATGTGTTGATACCTCAAACTGTATCATATAGGTAACCTTTATATCATGAATAGTATACAATCTATTTAGTCAATTATCAATATCAATTATACACAAGCCATATTTTCATGTGGATGTGCACCAAATGGTAGCAATACATTCCTCTATGGCCACAGTTCAATAAAACTACAGTGAAAAGTATTTGAGTGCCCAGCTATCATTGCCCAAAACCTTGGACAATGACAACCTATTGTGGATGTCCATTAAACTATGTAAAACTATGTATCTTCATTTGTTCTGTCATTTTGCAGTAATTGAGAAACATAATTTGTTCTCTAAAATTATGTATCAATGACAACCTGTTGTGGATATCCATTAAACTATGTAAAACTATGTATCTTCATTTGTTCTGTCATTTTGAGAAACATAAAAATTATATACATTAATGCAGTCAATGAAAATCTGCCTCCACTATCCTCTGTTATTTTATGGCACACTCACAGCACAAACCAACACAGCCATCATAGGCAAGATCCTTGGAGGATTCCGCGGCAGAGAGAAAATTAGGAGATGGATAGAAAATAGAAAAGAACTGGGATAACAGAGACACAGGAATATATTCCTGCCAAAAAAAATCTCTGGTTGATCTAAGATTCTAAACAACACAGAGGATAGAGATGCAATCCTAAATAAAGTACCTTAAAAGATGGGAGATCTGTACATTTTTGCACAGAGATGGACTCCAAATTTTCATCCAGGAGCCATGTTAACCTCTGACAGTCCAAAATGGATCAGATTACAGTAATTTCTGTTTGAATTTTGCTCCAACGAATGCCTAATGCGAACTGGAAATCAACCACGTAAAATCCTAGGAACTGATATGGGAGAAAGTGACTCTTCACTCTTTATGCAAATACCGGCCCAAAACCCCGGAGTACCCAGTACTGGGATGTCCCCACGACGGGTACTTCGCGTACCAGAGTACCCCCACCGCCGCTCGAGCTCCACCATACTGCAGCCACACCCGTCCCCGCACCGTGTGGGTACTCCAGAACTCCACATGGTCCATGACCACACCCATCCCCACACCGTGTGGGTACTCCAAAACTCCACGTGGTCTACTTATAGCTTCATCCACTTTCTTAAGAGGAACAGACTTACCTCTAAGAGAGCAGAGAAGCTAGTTGCTGTACACAATGTCTTGCGTATCATAGATCACAAGACACACCTGTACAAAGAGAGCCCAACAGCACGATGGGTTGTAGAGCCAGGGGATCCATCTCAGATTGATGAGGACGAGATTGCAGTAGAAGCCGATGTAGGGCTAGTTGGTGTTCCTTTGGTGTACTCATTTTGATATTGATCATGATTCAGTATTTCATATCATGCTACTCTGCTCATTGTAATCATGATCATCTTTATGATATATCACATTTCATATTTGAACAATGAATTTTGAATCTTTGATAGAACTAATATAATTTTATGATTTATCATTATGTTTCTATGTTGAATGTTCAATGATTCTAGTTTGTGTTGTAATTTTACTATGCTCAAATATTTCAATTTGGTATGTTATATTGAAACATCATTTCATAATTAGCATTTCAAGTCATATATGTATAGTATGCAGCCCCACCCAACCCCCGCCGCCATCCCCCCACTGTCCCCAAATTGAGGCCCTTTTTTTCCCATACCCAAAACTCATCTTGGCATCTCGACATGCCCCCGCACCGGTGTTACACTGGCGAATACAAAATATAGCCATCACGAAGATACCTCAAAAGATCTGGCTTCAAACCTCTAGTGGAACATGGACACAACAGATCAAAATCAAAGAAAAAAGGTTTTTCTGCATGAGTTATGGAAGCCAAACTTACTCAGAAACACGTTGCCCTAGGCCGCCCACTACACGTTGGGTCACAAAAAATCAAACCAGCTAAGGTATCACATAACACAAAGATGGAGCCACATGCAAATCGGAAGATGATCAAGTCCAAAATGCCCCCAACAAAGAAAACATGGAAGAAAGACAATACTAGGCAAGACGGTGCCTCCATGGATGTCAACCTTGTTATCCAATATATAGACTACAAACCTCATATCAACAAAACTATTGCGGCAGACTTGGAAGAAACCAAAAAACATTAGTCAATCAGTGGCAAATTTGTTCAATACAGTACCAGTCAAAATAAGAACAAGAAGGAAACCATATAAACAAAAAAGGGTGGAGGATGCCCTGCTCAAAGAGAAAACCTCGATTAGATCCTGCATGTTGCAATCCAATGCAATAGAGCCCTCCCTTCGAGAGAAATGAAGGTCCTCACTTGGAATGTTAGGGGTTTCAACGCCCCTAACAAGCATCGCCAAACCAAACGTCAAGTGGAGATCCAATTGGTTGATCTAGTTCTTCTACAAGAATCTAAACTCTCCTCAAAAGAGGCTAAGATCTTTATCAAGCATTGCAAAGGCTGGATGGGCCTCTTCAACGACACTGTAGAGACTTCAGGTGGCCTGGGGGGCAATGTGGAAACCCAATCGCATTTCAATTGAGCCTCTCACAACCAAGCAACATTGGTTGAAGCTTCACGTGCAAAGTACTACCTCGGATCTTTCATTTATTTTATACAATATTTATGGGCCAACAAAAAACCCCAGATAAAAAAGTTCTATGGGATAGATGCATTTTGCAACATAATTTCAACTCTATTTTGGATCCAAGTAAGGAGATCGGTGGTCTTGGTAGGGTTGCACAAACCCCCATTGATTTTGCTACGTTTGTAGATCAAATAATCTCACTAATGTAGTTCCCAAAAAGGGGAAATTTACATGGAACGGGTGCGACGAATTCACTAATATAGCCAAAAGGTTAGATTGATTCCTCATATTGGACACTTCATTCCAGCTCTCATCACAAATCAGATCAATACCCATATCAGACCACTTTCAGATCGGCGAAGGCTCCCACCAACGTGTCAATTTAGGTCTGAAAAAATGTGGTTTTGGAGGAAGGACCTAAAAGATTCAATGGAAAACTGGTGGGCTGGGACAAAGATCTATGATGGTGCCAAGATGTTTACCTTCTACAAAGAATTGCAATTCATGAAAACCAAACTGAAACAATGGAATCGGGCATCTTTCAACAATATCTTTGAAGAGAATCAAAGATTGGAGGACGATCTAGCTAAATTGAGTAAATTTGTCATCAATAATGGGATGACACACGAATACTAATGGCAGAATACAATGAGATACTACCAAGGGAAGAGTGCTACTGAAGGACGAAATCCTAGGAAGTATGGTTAAACAAAGGAACTCTTAATATAATTTATTTTCACAACTCCACCAAGATGTGCGGATCTTGGAACAAAATCAAGCAAATTCATAGTGCAAACAGTCAAAACTTATGTACGCCTTCTAAGATTCAAGTGGAAGAAGTGAGTTTTTTCCAAAACATGTTGGGCAATAAGGATGCAACAGAGCCACTACAACTTGATTGCAATGAGAACATACCCTGTTTGGTCTGACAAGAGGATAACAAATTTCTAATGGCTCCCATTGTGATGGACAAAGTAAAGGCAGCCACACTCTAGATGCACCTAGACAAGGCGCCTAGATCACATGGCTTCACTACCCTAGTATTTCAAACTTGATAGGATCTTATGGGATCGGACATCTAAAATATGTTGGAAAAATCAAGAAAGAACCGAAGAATTCTGAAGGACCTCAATAACATTAGCATTGCTATAATTCCCAAAAAGAAAGGTTGCTATTCATTTGTTGACTTTTGTCTGATTTCATTATGCAACACTATTTATTAAATCATCGGCAAAGTCATGGCAAATAGATTGAAGAAGACCCTTCCAAAACTAATAATGTTGAGCAGAGCAATTTCATTCCAAGAACATATCAATATGTACAATAGAGTCAAAAGGCTCTATTTATAAGAGATACAACACGATCTTTCTAAAAGAAACCCTCGTTACTAGAATGCAAAAAAGGAAACTTCCTTAACCAACTAAGATTACCATTAAAAAAACATTACATTACTTTAATACCCTCCCTTAATGGTCATTGTTTTAACTACCCTACAAAAGACACAATCTGCAAGTCTTTTGGTAATGAATGCATAGAAAGCTGCCACCTTCTCTTCAAAACGCTCTGCAAAATGAGCCTATTGTGCAAAACTTCAAAATATGACCAAGATAACCACAAAACTTCCAATCTAATGTTGGGGGAAAAAAAATTGTCCCTCCCTGTAGCCAGAGACACCAAGTTAAGCTTTCGAAACTGAAACCACAATTTTGAGGAGAAAACCATCAAACCCAAACTGTTTCAAAAAAACTGCCACAAATCTTTCCATAAATCGACAAGAACTTTTGCAGATGACCACTACAACCCAAAACAAACAACAAGAAACAATGGTTTTTATGGAGAAATAAAAAAAGACACGATTTTTTTGTGCAAAAATTGATCAAAACCACACACGATTTTTAAGGAGAAAAATCAATCAAAGCCCACAATAAAAATTTTAGGAAAAAATTATAAAAGTGTGAACAAATAGTTTTGAGGAAAACAAATATAGAACAGAACAAATAACTTTTTCCAGGAAAAATTTATAAAACCCAAAGAACATCAAACATGATTTTTTGTGGAAAAAAATTAGAAACCCTCTAGCAAAGAAAGTTTCAGCGATTTTTGTGTGAAAATCGTGCAAAAGAAAAGAAAAAACAACCATGATTTTTAAGAGAAAATCAGGAAAAACCCAGATATAATTTTTGAGAAAAAAAATAAAAACAAGTAATTTTTTCTAGAAAATATTATTAAACCCGTGACCCCAATTTTTGAGAAAAATCAAACAAAACCCTTTTACAAACAAAATTGCACAAAACTCATTAAAAGACACATTTTATGTGAGATATTTTATGGGAAAAACATGGAAAAAAAAGCATTGCTCCAAAAACCCTAGCCGCAAAGAAAATCCAAGAAACCCTAGAAAATCATGGCTCGTCTACAACTCGCACAACAAACAAATTATTGTGTTTTCCCTTAGTTTGTAACACACACAACATTTTGTCATGGGTAGCAAGGAAATTGTCCATGGAAAGAGAAAAAACGTGTGCATCGCACACTTGAAACTACCCACAAACGGTGTGAAATGAATCTCTCAAACTCACAGGAGAAAAAGAAGTCATTGATAGTAGGAGAAAACACAAAAAAAATGGGATGAAAAATGCATCTACAAATGGTGAAACCCTAGTCACATGCACACGAAAAAAAATTGCGAAGAACAACACTGAACAGGTCACGCCATGAAAAATGCCCACAAGCAGAGAAATATTCAAAAATGGCAAGCGCAAAGAAAATGCATTGCACCACTTGCAGGTAAGGCAAAAACATGTTGAAAACAACGATCACCCTAAAAAACAAATGTTGCCTATGGAAAAACAACACCCAAAAATGCGATTTCTTTTCAAGAAACCCTCAAACAATTTCTTTTCAAGAAACCCTCAAATGATTTCTTAGAATAGACCCAATTTCCTAATGACAATTTTTTCATTAAAAAATCAATAGAAAACAAATTACAAAATATTTCTAGGTAGAAGGCCACGAATTTTAAAAATATGTCAAAAATTAAAAAATCCCCTCGACCCACACTAATACCATGTTATATAATTCAATATGTACAACAGAGTTGAACGGCTCTATTTATAAGAGATATAAGACAATGTTTCTAAAAGACACATTAACAATATGCAAAAAAGAAAACTTCATAAACCAACTAAGATGACCATTAAAAAACATTACATTATTTTAATAATTATTGCACACGAAGTACTACACTTAAGAAATATAATTTGCAGTGTTCAACCACCCATCGGGCACAAGGGGGTGGGGTGACGAGTTTTGAGGACAGGGGGGACAAAGGGCATAAGTTCGGAGATGGTAGAGGGGGGTTGGCGGGGGGGGATTTGATATATATATATAGCGATGAAAAGATGTATAAGAATTATATTTCAAATGAAACTCTGGCAAATTAGCAAAATACGGCATTGGCCTGCAGTAGAGCGGTTGTTGCTTCTCTTTGTAATAGCCAGATCTTGTGTTCGATTCCCAAAATGGGAACTTAAATAAACTTAATATAAAAAAAATTAGCAAAATACTAAAATGGCAAAATTGCAAATACTAAATACTAAGATATGAATTGTATGTGTCAAATATGACTGTTGATTATGACTAATATTTTATGGGCAGTAATACTGTCAGACACCACTAGTTATGTGAAAACCTTATACATTGATATTAACGATATGTGAAAATAGAATTGGATAATAAATTGTTGGATAAATATGAGAGTAGCACCAAATGAATTGCAAACATGAAAGGTTAACATAGAAACCGCAATTCTGACTTTTATTTAGGGTAGCCAGCATAATCAGCAAAAATGTATTCAATAGCAGCAACAAACCCTCATAAATTGCCCATATTAGGTTTGCAAATGATCTGAAAATGTTTTTCAATCAGCAAAAATTATGTATATATCTGATTTGCTTGCAAATACACAAAAAAAAAAGAAATTTAAAAAAAATACACTTTTTAAACATTTAGGGAAAGACTTCCAGAAGCCTCGGAGACACTCATGGGACTCTTGGGTGTCCCTAAGACGCTCGGGGGAATCTTCAGTGTCCCCAAGACACTCGGGGGACTCTTAGGCGTCCCCAAGATGTCATGAGGACTCCTGGCCATCCTAGTGATGGTGGAGGGACGGCAGGGGACGCCCCATCCCCATCCACAAGTCCTCGTCTCTGAAACATGGGACATTTTTGAAGGCACTTGCAAATTGCAGCAAGGTGACCCACTATCACCTTTCTTATTTATATTAATGATAGATTCATTACGTCCAAGGATAAAGGGTGATGCATTGAGTGAAAGTTGGATAGAGATGAAAGCTATAAAAGCTTTCCCGGCATTCACTCACCAACTCTTTGCTGACTACACTTCGCTACTTGGAGATTCCACAATGGACAAAGAAAACACAACCAAAATAATTTTGGATAATTATTAACTCTCCTCAAGACAGGTTATAAACAAAGTGAAGTCAAATATATTCCTTTTCAAGGCCAATGATGTTGGGCAGTGACACATATTGATGTGAGTTTTGTGACTATGCCAACATGCAGGATATAAAAATTAGTATTTATGTTGGACACAACTCAGTTTGTGATGTGATTTGTTGATAATCACTTGGGGACTTATGTTAGTTTCTTCGTGGAGGACCAAGCGACCTTTTCAAACTAATTCTAACAACAATTTGAAATAAAATGCAAACAGAAATGAGGGTTTAGAGAGCTGAACTACTACTTCTAACTCTACTGGTGCAAGACAGTATTGATGCTATGGTGAGACAAAACTAGTCCCAACTTTGCCAAGTCAACTATGAATGGGAGGATACAATCTTCTAAGGTTGCAAATATGATTTTCCGACCACTTATGCTCATCAAAACCATTAATAATGCAAATCAATGAACATGAAGTAGTTGAAGTGAAGTGCTTGCAATGAGGCCCAAACTAAACCTTACATTGTTGTTTGCAATCAATAAACACCAAAAGGTATGAACACTAGTCTCACCATGATACCAACAACAACAACATCTTCCATTAAACTATCCAACTATCAACTTTAAACTTCTAATCTACTTAAGCAAATTTAACCAAGTGAGGAATCAAGAAACCATTAAGCACTCCAAAATAGCTTAAGCAATCCACCATGAAACCAACAATGAACTTGCAATTATTTTGGTAGCATATAGGCAACAATTTTTCCAATTCTCTCCCTTTACAGATGAGAAGGCCTTGCCTTTTATAGGGAGTTCAATTATAATGAATGCCCAAGATTAATTTGAGATCAATGGCCCAGTTAAGCCAACAAAGCCCTAATGTAACTATCAGCTAAAAGCATTATATACTTATCCAATTACACAAAAGAATCACCTTGTGGGCTAATAAGAAGATTGATTACATTAAGTGGACTTCACATGAACACTTGGAATGATTTGATTGGATGAAATTTGGCAAGTACAACTGGAGTCCTCTGATTGGTTGAAGATGAATGGGCGCCACCTCAACATTACTATATTATACACTTCAATATCTCTTGCTACTCAACATTTTCCAACCTTGAATTGATGGCAATGGCTCATATTCCCAAATTGTTTCATCTTCATAAATTTTCTCTATCCTTTTCCTTTTGCAATCTTCTAATTGACATGGTCTTTGAACTTGCTTGTACTTGAAATCTTGATGTCCTCTTGATATGATTAAACTTAATCTTGCACTATTAGAAAAGATGTAGGTGCTTCATGTTGTTGGATCTTTCTAATTGAGCTTGGAGTTGGAAATCCAAGTTTATGATGATTTCTCTATCTTTGACTTGCTCACCTTCCTTATGCAACGTGCTCTTTGAATTTCATTTTGATATCTTGAACTTGGATTTGCACCTTAACCTAATTTTCAACCCAAAAGCACCTTGTTCACTTGATGAACAACTTGTGGCTTAATGATGCTCAAAGTCTCCGTGTTGTCCTTGGTGTTGAAATCACGCTACCACTTGAACCATTGAGTTCCTTGTTATCTCCACTTGAACTTCAACTTGGACCTTGCCTTCTATTAATGTTTGATAGCATCAGGAGCTATCATTCGTACCTGTTCAATTGTGAATTGTGCATTCATTTCTATGTTGCCTGTTATAATCTTGTTGAATCGTGCTCTCATGATTTGTGACCTGCAAAGGGTATGTTGTGAGTTTCTATCATTCTATGTGACTCTTCGTTCGTATTATAAGAGTCACAATGATGTTTTGCATCCGGCGACAGTTACTTTCATTCCTTTCATCCTTGCATATGCCTGTCGTGATTTTGAATTTGGTGCGATTAAGTTGATATTATCAGCTTATACATGTTCCATCTCCTTAATGCGGTATTCATGTCTATTGGTGATCATCATATTTATGACATCAAAAGTTTTATATCAGTTATGAAATTTATTGTCTCTATCGTTCAACATTTGCGGAGGAAGATTTAGCATTGTTAGCCCATGTTGTTCGTGTGGCTTGCATCACTGGTGGAATGCAAAACGTCTAGAGTAACTGTCGTTGACCCCTTGTGTTCCTTGGGGTTGTGTTTAGCTTATGCGAAAAGTTATTGTATTTGGTTGTTACACCAAGAGCTATCGGCAAGTTTTTCTTTGATCTGTCAAGTGATTTCGAGGGCCCCCTTTTGTTTTAGTGTGTTTTCATGCATATTTGCAAGTCTAAGATAGTTTCTCTTTTACAGACATTGCTTAGCAATACATACTCAAGTATTATTATTCTGGGTATTAGTGTTGTGCTATCAGTTTTATATTTGTTTCTGTGATTCAAAAGGTAGAAGGATATGTGTTGTAGATGTCTAATTTCATAAGGACA
This sequence comes from Chamaecyparis obtusa, assembly GCA_027943335.1. Classification (NCBI taxonomy): domain Eukaryota; kingdom Viridiplantae; phylum Streptophyta; class Pinopsida; order Cupressales; family Cupressaceae; genus Chamaecyparis; species Chamaecyparis obtusa. The sequence continues at coordinate 788,502 of BSBK01005883.1, forward strand.
TTCCACGAGTGATTATTTTGTAATAACAATCAGTTGAAGAAATCATTCTTCTAGATAAGCTTGTGAAGTGTTGATGCATAGTAGCTTCGGTCAGATATAAGGATGATTGTTTTGATTATTTAAATATGAGTATGTATGTATGTATGTCAGTTCACTATGTGAACTGACATACATACACACATACGCATTGCTTGTGCTTATAAGAATAATCATTCTAAATGTTTTACCATCATCCTTGTATATGATCGAAATACTATACAAGTATAATAATCTGTGTAATTAGATTCCTTTCATCTTCTCTTGCCACGTATCGTGCAATGAACATTGGCGGCTGCATTCCTTTACATACAACAAATCAAGTAATGATCGTATATCATCTATACTAAGGATCGAGCAATGATCTGATACTATGCACAGCAGTATAGTATGTAATGATTAAAATGTAATGTAGCAGATCAGTGGCTTTCATGATATCATTTGGTTATTTTGTTAACTAACCGATTATGAATTGGGTCTCTTGGAAGCACCCTTTGGTTATTAATTATGTTGCTTGGCCAAGGGCCATGCCATGAATGGACATGGCTCCACATTGTGGAGACACGTCCCTTCATGGCATGTCCCTCCATTAACATATATATGTGCTGATTTCAAATAGAGAAGCATCGAAATTGATAAATGCTCTCTCTCCCTTTGATCCGTGATTCAGACTTGAAAGAAATAAGTGTTTCAGCACCATACCAATACTACATCATTATTGATATTCATATTTGTTTTGTTAAAGATTTAAGTCTGAATTTATCCTCCAATCAAGAAAGAAGAAAATTAGTACATTGAAATCTGCATATTGAAAGAATTGCATAAGTCTGCTATAAATTTAATTTACTTTAACATGAAGCTTTGTATTGAATCTTCAGATTTATAATAAAGGATCTATTTTTCGGGTGTGCCTGGGTTTTTCCCTCAAGCAGGAGGGTTTTCCCAAGATAAATTTCTTGTGTTGATTGTTCTTGTGCTTTTTAAGTTTCTGTATATTGCATTCTGGTTCAACTTTTAACATGGTATCAGAGCGGGTCTAAGGAAACGATCCAGAACCAAAATAAATTTTAAATTTCGAATTACTCTTTGCACTACCTTCAATTTGCTTGTTTCAGCTTTCTACAATGGTGAATGGACTGAAAGTTGAAGATAGGTTGGATGGAGCATCCAACTTCACTACTTGGAAATTCAGGGTCCTAATTGCACTTGAAGAGAATAATCTTAACTATGTGAAGTCTAATGTAGTTGAGCCTACAAATGGCACTGAGAAAGCTCAATGGAAGAAGAACAATATCATGGCAAGAAAGATTTTGCTTGATTCTATTAAGGATCATCTGGTACCTATCATATCAAAGTTTAATTCAGCTAAAAAAATGTTTGAGACTCGGAAGAACTTGTATGAATTCAATAACACTAGCAGAGCTCTAGCCTTGAAACGTCAACTCCTACATATTAAGAGGCTAAAAGAGAACCTGTTGTATCTTTCTTTATGAAGATTATAGAATTGAAGGATCAACTAAATGCAATTGGAGAATCAACTAAGGACAAAGACCTGGTTAAGTTGGCCATGAATAGCCTTCCTTACTCTTGGGAATCTTTCATTCAAGGGATTAGTGGAAGGGATGAACTTCCCAAGTTCGATCGTTTGAGAGCTGATTGTATTCAAGAGGAATGCAGATTGGAGGCGAGAGGAAATGGGCGAAAATCTCACCATGAAGAAGATCATGCCCTTGCTGCCCATACTTCTAAAAGCAAAGGAAGTGAATGCAGAAAAGGAAGCTTCAAGAGAAATAGAGATGGAGATTCAGATTCAGCTCCTGAACTGAAGAAGGATCTTTCCAGAATTCAATGTTTCGAATGTGACAAGTATGGTCACTTTGCCAAAGATTGTTTATCAAGACCAAAACATCAAGCTGTTGCTGCAAACGTTGATATTGCTTCAGCCCATAAAGAATCTGGTGATATTTCAGAAGGATTCTTATTCTAAAGTTGTACTTTTCTGAGTTTTAGTTGACGTATTATTATCTTGTGCTAAGGCTTGAATTTGTGGCTTTGAGAAAGTCTACGGCTTCTTGCATCAAGTCTGATCCTAATTTTAGTTCATATTTCTGGCTTATCAGTTTAACATTTCAGAACAAAGGAAGTTCTGAAATTAAAGGTGTCATTTTTTCATTAATGTATCTGCATTAGTCTTCATTCTAACAAGGGTTCTTCTATATAGATTTTTCTAGTCCAAATTACCAATTCAGATTTTGCGCTGCTGGTTTGAATTCTATAGTAAAGCAATGATTTTACAACTGTAAATGAGTTGCATGACTGGAGCTTTAGTCAGCAAGATTCAAGAATTCATTTATGTTGTTCATATGAAATTGATAGAGAACGTGGTTGAAGAAGATTGAAAGAAATCTTTTGGTGGTCTCTGGTTAATTAGTGATGGGATCAATACTAAGATATGTTGAGAACTTGGTCTTACCTTGCTGAAAATTTCAGAATATTGAAGTCTTCTTTTTTACTTCATCTATTTGAGTGAATTTTGAGGGCATTGTGTGAAGCTTAGAGACTCAGTTGCCCTGTTTAAGTTGCACAGTCTGCTTCAGCAGTTTCGAGATTTAGTTGCAGACCTATTTGTGTTCTTTGGAGGTGTTGGACAAGTCTTAAAATCTAGTAAGAGCTTGAGTTTCTTACTTGTGTTCCACGGGGAAACTAATACCTATAAAGAGATAAGCATTTCATATCCTTCAATAATCTTTTGAATCATTTATGTAGTTCTTTCTATAGAATAGTTATTCATGTATTCTTTTAGCAGTGGTCTGTATATTTCTCTTTAAGATAGTTTGATTCTATGAATTATTATTAATCTCTCTTTCTTGCAGGATGGATCAAGGGGCAAAAGGATGATGGATTAATCATCTGAAATAGCATAAGGAGGAAGAAATTAAGCATCCAGTGTGAACGTCATGAGTATGACATTTGAAGATGTGATCATCCATGAGGTCTTAGCTTGCAGTCATGAGTCTAAGATGATGTCTCATAACAAGGTTGGGTCAGCCTTGGATGAAGAGTTTGCTTCAGTGAGGAAATTGAGGAAGATGAAAACACTAAACAATGGAGTCCTTGTCATTGCGATTAGCTTCTTCTAAAGAGGAGAATATGACATTCAGATGGAGTTATGTGAAGAAGTAAAAATGTCAGCTAAATGGGTTGGAGTGTTGCAAAGAACAGAATTGCGCTACCTATATGAATTTGATATAGATAGCTTCCTAAACCTTCAATAGAGGATGATTTGGGATGAGATCAAGGAGAACAATCCTAAACTATAGTATGTTAGAAGGTTCAGAGGTGTGCATCGAAAATCATTCTTCTAAGGCAAGCATTGCAGGCAATCTTTGAACAAGGAGGTCAGAAGGTTGATGCAAGTGCTTGAAGATTCAGAGGGAGATTGAGCAGCAGATGGACAGTACCAAAACCTTTACAAAAGATCAGCAAGCTTGTGTAGCAGTGTGACTGTTAAAGCTACTTGTTTGATCTGTGAAGTGATTTCCAAAGCCCTTTTTTGCTTTAGTGGATTTTCATGCGTTATTTGCGGGTCTAAGATAGTTTCTCTTTTACAAACATTGCTTAGCGATACATACTCAAGTATTACTAATCTGAGTATTATTCTTGTGCAATCAGTTTTATATTTGTTTCTGTGATTCAAAAGGTAGAAGGATATGTGTTGTAGATGTCTAGTTTCATAAGGACATTCTACTAGTGATTATTTTGTAATAACAGTCAGTTGAAGAAATCATTCTTCTAGATAAGCTTGTGAAGCTTTGTATTGAATCTTCAAATTTATAATAAAGGATCTATTTTTCATGGGTGGTTGGGTTTTTCCCTTAGGCAGGAGGGTTTTCCCAGGATAAAATTTCTTGTGTTGATTGTTCTTGTGCTTTTTAAGTTTCTGTATATTGCATTCTTGTTCAAATCTTAATACCTTCCAGATTCAGCCATCATTTCACCTTGCGAAACAACATCATTTTGTTAAACATTTGAATTTCATATTGTTCATATCAAGTCAAAAGGTTATTACTAAGAATCCAAATTCTTGATGAAGATATTCCCTATGAGCATAGCCTTGGAATTCAACATGAAAGATTGAACCGTTTACTTTGAGACCTAATTACATCTAGGCAAAATGAAAACACCAAATTAAAACAATTGATCCTATCAAGTTCGAATTCCTTATTTGGAAATGCACACACAACCTTCCATTTAAGAATTGCCATTAAATTTCACACACCTTGCTTATGGTAATCAAACTCTCAGTTTACAACTCAGACCTGGAAATGCTTGATTTCTATAAGGCCTTATAAACTTTTCAAATTTCAAACTCACACAAATTCACAAATTCGCACCCCTTGTTAGGCCTACTTTCTTTGACAATTTTGGGTTTGCACTATCGATTCTCCTTAATTTCAATGCTTGTCGAAGTCTGATTTAAATACTTGCAATGTATTATCCAAACTCGAGTTGTTATTATGTAATTTGCTGCCCTATATGTTCGATCTTCTCTACTTATAATAAAATCAAATCTGAGTTGGGTGTTGAAATGGATTTCAACACCCAACTTATATAGGCATTGAAGCTAAGGGATGTGTCTCCTTGTTCAAGCCGACCTAGCCTTGCTTAAGCAAATTCAAATAAATAAACTTGTTTGGACTTCATAATTAGGCCGATCATAAATACCACCTTGCAATTAATAAATATTTGCATTTAGCAATTTAATCATTAAAACCTTTCCATAGCCAACATGTTCGAGGTGTCTTTGACCAAATTCGCATGTCAAATGCTATAGGTTGGAAAATATTATGCCATTGGGCTCAATACCATGCTCAAGTCGGAATTTAATTAAGCCTTGGGCGCAATTGCTTGCTGGGCGGAAATTGTCCATTAGTTGGGCACAATGCATAGTATTTCAAATTGAAATTTGCGCTCATGTTGGGCACTTTGCTTAGTAATTCTAGAAATCACATGCTAGTCGGACGCCATAACTTGCACAGTTTTGGAAATCGCATGATATTTGGGCACTTTGCTTGGTACTTCTTGAAATCACATGCTAGTCGAGCGCAATACCTTGCACATTTTTGGAAATCGCATGATATTTGGGCACTTTTCCTTTGTCATTTTGAGCAGATTTTGTATGCTCATTGGGCACTTCTCCTTGTACTTTCATAAATCATCCCCATGTTGGGCACTTTGACTTCCTCATTCAACTTGGAATTTGCTTGCACATTGAATTTGAGCTTGATTTTGCAACTTAAAATTGAACTTCTTGTTGAGCAAATGCCTCAAGATGCAAATCAGAATTGGTTTAGTGCTTGAGCTCAATCTCTTGAAGGTTGATCAGAATTGGCACTCTAGTTAGGCGCAATGACTTGACTAAATTTGTCAAGCCCTTGGGCTTGACTTGAATATTCTCAAAAAGGCTAAGTAAAGATCCCAATCCAATCCTCGCCTAAACTTGACAAATTCTATGCTCTTTCATTGATCATCATTAATCTCATCTTCATTCTTTCCTTGGTTTGTACACTCAAATTTGATTGAAAACATGATGTCCTTGATAGTGATTGGATCGAGTTGGAAAACCACTCGCTCTCTCCTCCTAAGGCTCAGGCACCACAAGTTGCTTAAGAATTCAAACTTTGATGTTTCAATGAAGGCACTCACCTTTCTCAAGACTTGGATTTGCAAGGCTCCTCAAAACTACGAAATGTTGCCAATCTAATCTAAAGCTTACACCAACTAATTGCCAAAGCGAAAAGAGGGGTTTCCCATTTGTAATGGGGGATGGTGTGAAAAGGTCACAACATCTGGCGACTCCACTAGGGAAATGTTCTTGAACGTTTCAAGGATGAAACTTGTTTGGAACTTAGAACCTTTGATCAATCCCCTTTTACCTATAAACGAGAAGGAAATGCACACAAAATGAAAGGAACCGCAGATTGAGCTAGACACCTTCATCTTTGATTACCTATTTGTGTGCAAGTGCATTCATTCTCGCTTTGCAAGAACATCAAAGACTTCCTAAGATCTATTGTAGTTAGCTACATAAGATATCCATACTTCAAAGGCATCCTGGATAGAGCCTCGCTACCAATTAGGCCTCCATAGCCTCGACGAGGTTATCATAGTAATTCTCGCCAAGAATGCCCTACTTACAGTATTTCCTTTTTTTCTTCTTTTTCATTTTAGTACCTGTGGGAATGTCGGCATTACCCAAGCCAAATATTTTATTTCACTTTCTCTTTCTTTTCTTTTTTCTTTTGATATTGCTTTTTCTCTTCACATCTTTCACATTTCAATTTGGTCGGGTTGAGAATTATAGTGGCGCTGAAGCAAGACTTAAGATTTTTCACTAACTACATCTCCTATGAAACTCCAATGACTCGAAGCAATTAAGGATGTAAGATATAGTTGTTGGAATCATTTGTCGTTGCACCAAAAGCTCGAACTATCAATGGCTGATACAAATGCTAGATTTAACCCGACCTACAAGAGGCGGTTAAGCCATGTCACGAATCTTCAAGGAGGTGTTGACCACCAAGTCAACAATCTCCCCCTCAGCACCAACTGAGCCTTCAGCACCCATTGAAGGGAGACTTGAACCCGTGACCTAAGGCTCTGATACCAATTGTTGGAATCATTTATCGTTGCACCAAAAGCTCGAATTATCAATGCCCGATACAAATGCCAGATTTAACCCGACCCACAAGAGGCGGTTAAGCCATGTCATGAATCTCCAAGGAGGTGTTGACCACCACATCAACAATAGTAATTGAAAGACTGGTTTCTTGATTCCTCAATTAAATTGGCCTAAGTTGATTAGAAGTTCAAAATAGACAATTGAATAGTTTAATGAAAGATATTTTTTTTGTTAGCATCATGGTGAAACTAGTGTCCAAACCTTTCGGTGTTTGTTAATTGCACACAACAATGTAAGGTCAATGCAAGCCTAATTGCAAGCACTTCACTTCTACTACTTCATGTTCATTGATTTGCATTATTTATGGTTTTGATGAGCACAAGTGGTTTGAAGTTTGAACGTCATACTTGCACCCTCAAAAGATTGCACCCTCCTATGCGTAGTTGACGTGGCGAAGCAAGGACTGGTTTGGTCTCAACACAACATCAACATTGTCTTGCCTTGGTAGGAGTAGAAGTAGAAATAGCTTAGATCTCTAAACCCTCATTTGTTTGCATTTTATTTCAAACCATCGTTAGAATTAGTTTGAAGAGCTCAATTGACATATCATTCGCATCCAAAAAGTTGATAGAATCCTCCACAAAAGTGCTAATGTAGATCCCCACGTAATTATCAGCAAATCACATCACAAACTAAGTTGTGTCCAACATAAATAGGAACCTCAGAGTCGCCCTTGTGATCTTTCTTGCAATTTTTAGCATACGTGGTGTCTTTGTTCAAGAGGGGATTTGATATTTGGTGTTTCATCTTGGAACACTAAGTGTTTCATCCTGCATGTTGGCATAGTCACAAAACTCACATAAACAATGTGCTACAAATCTACTTGGCTTTAACATTGGAAAGCTCCCATCATCCTACCTCGGCATCCCACTTTTCAATGGGGCAATCAATGACTCATTATGGAATGAGAAATCCAGCAAGTGTGAAAATAAAATGGACTACTAGAAAGGACCATGGTTGTCTCTAGCCAGCAAAATTACTATGTTGAAATCTATTATTTTAGCAATTCCAACATATATCTTATCAAGTGTGGAGGTTTGCCAAATGCGTCACACAAAAACTAATGGTGCAGTAAAAGAAATTCTTGTGGGAGGCATCAAGTGAGAGAAACGAATTCCCTTATTGGTTTGGGATGAAGTTAAGAAGAGCAAAGGAAATGATGGTGTTGGAGTCAAGAATATTCAACTAAAAAGAACCATTTTAGGGGCAAAATTAATTTAGCAAATGTACAAGATCCCCAATGCCCTCTGGTGCAAAGTTCTACAAAAAGAATATTTGGATAATGATTCTCCCAATTGCATCCTAACCACTCTAAAGCTGTCACATGGATGATCAATCTAGAGTTTTATGAACAAGGGCAGATGCTTAATGACTGATCATCTTTGTTGGTGGATACACAATGGATGCAATTTCTTACTCTGGCATGACTCATGGAATGCCTACAAGTTGTTAGCCACATCGACTAAACTTGACAAACTCAAACACATTACTCAAACCGCTTATGGGAATAAAGTTTACAATCACATGGTAATCCATCAAGAGAACGGGTTGTGGTCTTTCAATTGGAAGAGTTTTAATATGCTAGAATTAGCACAAAGGAACGCACTATTGATGAATTGAGAAAAAAATTATTAATTTTCATCTCTAATGGAGACGATGAGATAATTTGGTGTGCATCAAAGACTAGTGACTACACGAAGCTAGATTATGAAATTGCAATTCAGGACCAAGAACCATGTCCTTAGCGAACCGAACTATGCTGGGACAAGAATATTTTCCCGAATGTCAAGTGCTTTCACTTGGACTGCCTTGCATAATAAAATTCTTACTAGTAATGGACTAATGCGCTAGGATAAACTGGAACCTTTAGATGCTCAATGTGCAAAAACCAAGACCTAAAAATAAATCATTAATTTGTCACATGTGAGATGACACAAGAATGTTGGTCAAAGTTTAGAGGGATGCTTGGGTGGCAAGGACAACTTCCCAAAAACCTTTGGGATCTATTCTCTTGCTGGTCGCAGACCAACATTGGATCACTTTGGGTCGGTCTTTGCAAAGCAACAGTGGCAATGATTATATGGCATATTTAGAAGGAAAGAAACCCATGTGTTTTCAAAGGATGCTCCTCAATTGTGTAAAATTAATGAATAAAATCGAGATTGGCATATGCGAACATTAAAACCTAAAGGTCACTAATAGGAAATGCAAATACTTCTCGAGCTAGGATGAACATAACTCTAATGTATGGGCTCCCTTCATCTAACCCAAATGAAATGTTCAAATCCAAGAAAGATCGTGGCTCCGCCAAATGGGAACTTCACCCAACCAATGGACTCAAACTTCACTTTGATGGCACTTCCAAGGGGAACATGGGGCCACTGAGAGCAAGATACATAATTACAAAATATCTCAAGAATCTAATTTGGCCAACTCCCATCAAGCTAACAGACATTACAAATAATGATGTGGAATTTTTTGCACTATAGAAAGGTATCAAAAGTGTAGAGATATGAAACTAGATCACACTGACATAGAAGGGGATTCCACAATCATCATCAGCATAATCTAAGTCACAGAATCTATTGAACTTCATCCGTGAAGTTCGAATTTTGGCAAATTTCAAATATTTTCATCAAATTCGTTAAAATTAGGCCTTAAGTTCATACGGTAACACATACTGACTTTCACTTCATTTTCACCATCAATTTTCCTACATGACTATGTAACCCTTTGTAGGCGGTCGACTAGATGCTGAAATTTTTTTGAGTGGTCAACAAAAGAAGAAATGAAAAAGGGAGATTCATAACAGTATGTGGGATCGTGAATGAGGAAATGGGGGAAATGGGTGTCACAGACAAGAACACCACAAAGCGGCAATAAGATATGGTTGGGCTCCTTCCCTCGACCGAGCAGGCAGCCAAAGTCTATGGTGTGAGCAAAGTCAAGTCTGCAATTTCTTTTGCATTTATGTTCTCCTTATCTTTGTGTTTATTTGTTTCTTAGGGTATTAAATTTCAATATAGTTTATAACATTATATATTATTTATATATGTTGAGGTTATAAATTAAGTTATATTAAAACTGTTATATTTGTTAATATATATTTAAATTTTTAATAATACGAACATAAAATGCTTATTTAATTTAGTATAGTCACTATATATCATTACATTAAAAATTGTTCTATCAAATTATAATATAATATAGTCACCTATATTAAATTAAATTGTTGTGAACTTAAATATAAACTAAATTATTTAAATTGAATTTTAAAAATATATTATTTTAAATATTAAATATAATATTGTTTTATTTTTTAATATAATATTGCCTTATTTTGTTAAATTGTTTAAAAATGTTAAAGTATTATGATAATTTTGTGGATATATTACTTATATTTGTTGGGAAAATGGTATCTCAACCTTGCAATAATTAGAATGTATTGTTGATAAAAGGGTTATTGTTTTGATACAAAAGCATAGGGGGAGGGGGAGGGGTTAACCTGATCATTTATCATTAGGTCAGAGGTCCAAGGGTGGATATTTTGTGTGCTTTTTATGGCTGGTTTTAGCCCTTGGTTTTGTAATACCGATAAAGAGTTTCATGATTTGTATACATCACGCACGTGAGAGGCATTGTAATGTATTGTAAGAGTTTGATAGTTGTTGAGCTACCTCTAGATCTTCGTTGGTGATACTCCTATAAGAAGCTTGCTTTGCAAGTATATTATAATCTATTATTGATTTTTGAATAATATATTGTGCGGCTTTAGGAGTGTGGGATTTTTCTCCAGAAAGGGTTTTCCCCACGTAAATCAGTATGTTGTTCTATGCATGTTATTTTATGTTATTTCTCCCGAAAGAGATTTCACCATGTTCACTTTGTTGTGGTATGCATGTCATTTTATGCTACTTCTCCCAAAAGGGATTTCCCCACATAAATCATTGTGTTGCGATATGTATGTTATTTTATGTTATTTCAATTAATTTCTGTAACTATTATAAAGATCTAAGAGAGTTCATGACAATTTCTGGATTTGATTGTGCAGGAAGTTGTTCCGCTACTTGACGTCCTTACAATATTTAAAATAAATAAATTCATATAAGGTGAATTTAATGTCGAATTTTTACCCTGGCCAAATTTCATCCAAATTTTATGATTGCCAAACTCGAATTTGAATTTGAACCTTGTGTCTCAGAACGTGATCTCGACCAAACTGCTCCAAGCTGGAAATTTGACATGTCAAACAAAAGTGTAGGAGCTATGCTTGATCAAATGACAGATTATTCCCTCAGACACATCGATAGGGAAGCTAATGCTGCACAGATTTCTTATCAAAGTGGGCAATCAAACAAAATGTATCCATCCAGTCTGACAAAAGAGATGCCTGGAGATCTCAAAGCAACATTCTGATCAAAGAGAACAATGTGGAAAGTGGTCCCGTTAACCAACACTAGACCTGTTTTGATCAGTCAGTTTGGGCATCCATGCTTATCACGAGTGCAAACAGCAGCACTGGTCTTGGGGCTGAAAGAGACTCAACTTGCTGTTTGTGCCTAAAATTGTCTGCCAGTTAATACAAATGAAAGAGATGAACAGCAATCAAGTGCATTAGAAATGGTGTCTTCCTCTGTGAACAATGCAGCTTTAGGAGATTATTGAGGCCATCACAATACTGATATTTCACTCTCTGTAACTGATGTAATGTATTTCCTCTGTTATTAATGAAACGGGAGCTAGCCCATATGGTAACAGTTTATCAAAAAAAAATGAAACCCACCTTTATCACCTGTCTTGGGTGTTGAATGCAGGGCTTTAGTTGCTATTTGTGTTATATATTTTAGAGATCAGGTTGTGGCTGTAAGATCTTTTATTTAAAGTATACAGTCAATGAAAAAAAAAATTGCTTGCACTTTGCCCTGTAGCTGCTGTATACACCTAGTGTTCACAGACAGAAACATATGCAGAAAGTTGGAAACTATACGAATTCCTGTGATAATTCCCACAACTTCATACCGATTTTTACAGAATGCAGTTATAGACAAATATATTACTTACTAGCCCACTTGATATTGCAAGTGATGCTAATGTGTAATATCCCATTTAATTTTTTTCACAATAAAAATAGTTTGCACAATTAGATATAAATATAAAATCAACCCATAAATTGCAGGTTTAGTAATTTATTATCAAATTCAGGTCTATTTAGAATATAGCTCAGAAAAGACTGAATTTATCTTCCACAGCGGTTGCTGATTTATCTCTAAATCTGCAGAGATCTACTTCTTAATGAAATGCCTCCAAATCTCCCTGGTATCCACCTTAAACTGCCATGACATGCTGCTATTTGAAGGAATATATTAATTCGAGCTATAATGAATCCAATTTTGCACAATGGTGATTTCCATGTAAACCTACGGATTTGTGGATTTTCGTTCACCAATTCTAGACCTAGAGAGGTTTCATTTTCAGATTAATATATCAGGTAATAAATATTTTCTCAATTATGCTCCTCTTCCTTGCTTAGTCTCTTTTAAATACCTTTTTCCTTCAATAGACACAACCCTTCACATGCTTCTTGACATTATTAAGAATAAATTTTAAGATTTTAACTATCTCACAAACCAATAGAAGGAAAACCAAAGTAAATTCTAAGCCTTCAGGTAAGCATAGAAGGAGATCTGAAGTTAAAAGACTGTTAATATAAATTGATATATACAATAGAGACGAAAGGCTCTATTTATAAGAGATTACATGACGATGTTTCTAAATGTAACACCCGTTAACAGAAGTTAGAATTAGAAACTAACTAAAATAAATAAGATGACCATTAAAGAAACATTACATTATTTTAATACCCTCACTTAATGGTCATTGTTCTAACCAAGGTTGAAAAACTCGGACTCCGCAATAACTTGGCCGGCCCAAAAAAATTTGAAAAACTCGGAATCGCCAAAAACTCCGAAAAAATCGGCACTTTTATCGAACATTTGAGAATATATAATTTCTTAAAATATTCTTAAAAACACACACATATACACCAAATTTGTAGAACATATACTGATTTGAAATATCCACCATATATTAATCAAAGTTTTAAGTTACATAGCAATTAGAACTTAGCAGATTAACATAGAATCATGTACCAAAAAACAAGTGTGACATCTGAATAAAAATAAGTTCAATACATATCAAAGCCAAACTCCATGAAACTACAACTTCTGAATACATATCAAGTTCAAGTTTCAGTATCAATGAAAACTAGAAGTAGAAATCATACATTGCATCTACAACTAAAGCTCAAAAGAGATAGTTGCTACTAGGTGGGTGGTGCTGAAGTAGTTGCAGCATCCTCAACAGAAGCCTCTGATGTATGACCAAGCTCACATTCCTCCTCCTCACGTGTTGCCATTTTTGCATCACGTCATCTTCCTCCATATCAAAGTCAGCAAGCTGATCATCAGCCATCACCATCAGGAGGAACAACCCAATCTGTTGAATATGGATCAATCTCATCCAAGTCAAGTGCTTCATATGAAGCTTTCCCTTGCACCTTTTTGTGCAATCGAAGGTTGTACCGCATATAAACCAAGTCATTCAAGCACTTTTGAGTCAACCTATTACGCTTCTTTGTGTGTATGTTCTCAAAAACACTCCAATTTTGCTCACAACCAAAAGCATTACAGGGCTGCGATAATATTCGGATGGCAAGCTTTTGAAGATTAGGTGTTGTAGCACCATAATCTTCCCACCATAGATCTGCAAGTATAAAAAAAAACATTTATAATGTGGTCAAGATTTCAATAAACTTAATGAGTGAAATAAATGGTATAATAAAACTAAACACATGTTCTTGTTTACCTGGTTGCAAGGTGTATCTCCTATATTTGCAATCAGGTGAAGAAAACAATGGCTCATCTTCCCTCTTGTAGCTCTGTAACTCATCTGTTGGCAAAATGGTCAGCGCTCCCCTCGGGATTCATGACATGGTTTAACAGCCTTATGTGTCTTCTATAAGTCTAGTGGTTGTATCGGGCATTAACAAGTCGATATTTTGGTGCAACGGCAACCACTACTTGTAACAAGTGGTATCAGAGCTTGGTCACAGGTTCGAATCCCCTCAAGTAATGCTGAGGGGGAGATTGGTGGCACAATGGTCAGCGCTCCCCTCGGGATTCGTGACATGGTTTAACAGCCTCATGTGTCTTCTATAAGTCTAGTGGTTGTATCGGGCATTAACAGGTCGATCTTTTAGTGCAACGACAACCACTACTTGTAACATCATCAAGTAAGAGCAAAGATCCGAGAATCGCCATTGAACCGCGTGAATTGCCAATTTGGCGATTCGATTCATGCCAAACGATTTTTTTTAATTCGGAAATCATTTCAAACGATTTTTTCCCATGAATCTCCTGAATCACCAAATCGACGATTCATGGCATAAAATCGCCTAAATCAGCTCGGGAAATCGGCGTGAATCGGCGGATAGCTAAAAAGTCAAGTCAAATTTTAAAAAAACACATATTTTCAATGTTGTTTTTTTCCTTTCCTATTTGTTGTAAGTTTATGCAAATATAACATTTAAGTATAAGTTTGATTTATTTAATTTCTTATACTTTAAGTTATATTTGTATAAATTATAAAATATAAATACTTCAAGATGTTTGAGATAGGTTCCAGCTTCATAGGAGTTAAGATGAAGATTCTAGATTTTGGGGGTTTTCGAAAAATTCTAGACTTAACCAAATTTCAGGATTCAACAAGCCTTTAGCAAGGTTACCTCCCACAATCCATCATGGCTTTCTAAGGTCAAACTGAAGCTGGCAAAAGGATTCTTAAAGGGTTTTAACTTGTTTTATCACAAATCACTTGGTTTCGACCCCATCTCTATGACAAACTTAGCTTAGCTCTCGCCCAAATCCCAGACAGACATGACTTCCCAACAGGCCAAAATCATTCAAACCTCATTTGTCGGACCTAGGGACTTGAAAACAGCCACCAAAAAAGACTACCTAAGATCTAGTTATGAAGACTTTGACATTCGGCATTGACCAATGATCAAGCATCACAAATTCATACTATGAAACGATTTAGTTTTATGGATCTTACAAATACAGATGGACCTATGTTTCATGGATCTTCACCTTACACACATTTATGATTTGATGTCTTATGGATCTTCATCTTACATACATTCTATAATTTGACTCATTACGATCCTATGATTTCTATTTACTTTAGCTACAATTTACATTTTACGTGTAATGTATGTGATGGATTTATCATTTATGTTCCTTGTTTACGTATATTAGCTTCTATTTGATGATGTTATAGTGTGTTTAAGTTATATTCAATAAAAGGTGCATGAAATAAGTTTTAAATTGTTAAAATCTCTATATTTCAAGGGTTTTTTAAATTTGCCAATTCGATTCCGATTCATGGTCGATTCACGATTGAATTCGGCCTTGCCAATTCCGATTCTTGTTTCTTTGAGTAGGAGGTCTCGAAGGTCCAAATCAGCAACCAATCTTCGAATACATGTGTCTATGCCAACTTGAACCTCTGCATCTACTCTGAAAGTGTTGGAGAAGTAAAACTTGGGGTTCAAGTAGTAAGCAGCAGCATGAATATGTTTGTGGAGTTGTCGGTTCCACCTACGATCGATTATGTTCCATATGGGTCTATATTTGGCCTCATTTGACCTATACAAGTGTTGAATGGCATCTTTGGCCTTATCCATGGCCTCATATAGATACCCCATGGCGCTTTTATCCCCATCCACCATTCGTAGAACCCTCACCAATGGTTCTGACACCTGAACATAAAAAATTTAACAAAAACCAATGAATTGCATCATCTGAAAATTAAATAATAAATCATCAATCAAAGTTTGAAAACTTATATTGATGATCTCGTCAATTAGCTTGCCAAATCTAACATCAAACACAACCTTCTCTGCTTCAAGCTTCTTAGCATAAGGACTCTGCAACCATTTCTCACTCACAAACATCGACCTCATGTTGGGCAATGTGGCTAATATGCTTTGCAAGTTGATAAAATTAGTAGCAAAGCGTGTGACCCCTTATCGCACAAGATCCTTACCATCAATGTGCTCTCTCATAAGACTCAGGACCCATGTGTGATTGTAGATGTACTTTGTGATATTTCTTCCATCTTCAACCACCTTCTCCACCCAACTCAATTTCCCTAGGTCCTCAAGGAGCAAGTCAAGACAATGGGCAGCACAATGGCTCCAAAATAATGTGGGATGCCTATCCATCCAAAGTCTATCGGCTGCCACATATGCAACTGCATTATCAGTCACAATCTGGATGACATTACTCACTCCCACTTCCACCACCACCTCATCCAACATGTTGCACAAAGTCTCTGCGTTTTTCACTTGATTAGAGGCATCAACTGATTTTAGAAATACTAACTATCCTCCTGAAGCAACAAGAAAGTTGATGAGTGTCCTATTCCTGCCATCTGTCCACCCATCGGATATAATAGTGTAGCCTCTTTGTTCCCAAACTCTTCTTTGCTCTTCCACAAGTTGATGAATGCTTTGGACCTCATCCTATAACAACGGTCCACTCACCTCATAACGAGTTGGTGGCTTGAATCCTTTACCAGACACAAAGATCGCATTGACCACTTGATCCCAATATCGACTACATAAAGCATTGAAGGGAAGATCGTTGTAGTACCAAAATCTTGCAATTTCCTCATTTGTCTTCGCATGCATCTCTTTGTTCCATGCAATGCCCTTGCAATTCGGGTTGAGCACTAGGAGTGTTACATGGAACCCAAAAGTCTGATATAAACCCGCCCGCCTTTCCCAATCCTCGTACCCGTGGCCCAATGGAAGAAGCCTTTGCACCTGTTTGTGACAATGTAGAACTAAAATTCCCCATTGGGGCTGCCATGGCCTCTGATGTCCTCCTTTTTGCTGCCTTATTTTGTGCATATGCTTCAAGGCTTGCCAAAGCCTCCCTCGTAACCTCTTCCAAACAGCCATCACACGGTGTAATATCATTACCTAAAATCTTTGCAAGGTGATATTTCAATCGGCTTATGCCCTCACTTATCTCCTTAGGGAAATGGTTATATTCGGCATCTCCTCGATTTGGACCCGGTGTCCCATGTTTCCATAAAGGGTCCCTCTTTCTGCCACCAGCCATTTTCTACAATTACTAGCACTAGAAGTCTGCAAGTACAAGGATAAAGAAATATTAGATCAAAATGAACTATGAAGTAACTAAGATCAAAATGTAAGAGGTGATTAGAGAGGGCAGTCACCAAATAATTGTCTAAGTCTGAGAGCAAATATTAGCTAAGTCAGTGAAGTAACTAAAATCAAATTAGTCAGACTTTTAAAGAGGGCAGTTACTAAATAGTTGCCTAAGCCTAAGATCAAACATTAGTTAAGTGACAAGTCTATTAAGTAATAGAGATCAAAATTTATGCAGTCGCCTAATAGTTGAAGTTTGAATAGGGAACTTGTCCAACCCTGAGCTAAAATATTAGCTAACTGAAACTCTATGAAATGACTGAGATCAAAGTTTACAGAATAAATAAATTATAATATAAGTAAAAGTTGAAACATCTTATTTAAAATTTAAAATAATAACTATTTTACAAATTTATAATATATATTGTTATTATTAAAATTTGAGATATATATATATATACTGTAAAAAATGATGATTTGCATATATACTGTGAAAATGGTTGAATGTTCCATTTATTTTGTTATATATATATTATTAACTATTAGTTTAAAATTTAATGTTACATATATTTTGATAGATATAATTTTTTATATATTATTAGTTTAACATTTAATTGTAAATACTAAATACTAAGGACCAAAAAATAATTAAAATAAATAGATACCTTCAATCTGGCAAACGATTTCTGATGTCTCAGAATCAAAACACCTGTGATGTCAATGTTTTCGTCTCAGAATCAGAACACCTAAGATGTCAATATGTGGCATCAATCACCTGCAATGTCAATATGTAGCGTCTCCTTTTCGTCTCAGAAAAAACAAATGTTTTTTGTCCCTGTATTATGTCAATTGTCGAAAACCCTAATCGAATTACTTTTTATTTTGTTTCATGCGTTGACAAGTCACCGATATTTTCATGGTTATCGGGCGATATTTTGGTGAGTTTTTTATTAAAAACATCGCGATTTTTTCAATGTCTCGCCTGCAATATCTTGTGCAATTAAATAGTTTGCATTATAGAGTGGCGATATATCGCAGAGACTTTCAACGCTGGTTCTAACTACCCTACTAAAGATTATTTGCAGGTCTTTTGGTCATGAATGTATAGAAGGCAGCCCCCTTCTCTTTAGATGTTCTGCGAAATGAGCCTACTGCTGAGACCCTCCAAAAAATCCTAAGACCAGCAGCACTAATCATGATTTGTTAGGAAAAAATCAGAAAACCCAAAACAAAAACATCATCATGATTTTGTAGAAAAAATTAGAAAGCCCTTTTTCAAAGAAAGATCCCACAACTTTTGTGTGAGAAAATCATGCAAAAAATGAAAAACCAACCACAATTTTTAGGAGAAAATCAAGCAAAACCCAGATATAATTTTTGAGGAAAAACTTTAAAAATTTAGAAAGTGAAACAATTCCTTCCCGTGGAAGGAATAGCACTACCTATAGAAATTGAAACCCTAGGCAACAAAAAATCTAACAATTGCGTAACAAAAACACACTATAAACCCCTCTTAGCACAGACTTTGCACGAGTTGTGACTCACACAGTGTCATCGAGCTTGAGAAACAAACAGCAAAAAAAATATGCCATGAGCTTTGCATAGGTCACAAAACAAAACAAGCGCACAAAACCCTACCGCAACAGAACAAATGCAGACCTGTCGCAAACAAATGCAGTCAGAGGAAAAACAGCGCATGAACAAGAAAAAATAGAACCCAAAAACTAGAACGTGTTGTAAACCTAAGTACAGAGGTGGCACAAGTCGCATGAGCCAGACAGAAACGGCAAAAAACAGCTCGTACAAAGAAACATGAGCTTCTACCATTGTGTGGGAGAGAAAAATGCAAAAACAAACCCTGGCACGATGCACAAAGCTGAAACATGATGATGCAGACAAAAAATCCAGACACGTGCTTGAACAAAACAAAAACCTTCACAAAATTTTAAACAGAAAACCCTTGAATTTTTGAGACATTTTTCCACAAAAAACCATTAAAATTTTGGAAAAAATCCAGATAAGGAAGCTCAATTTTTTTATTAAAAAATTTGCCAAACTTTAAAGAACCCCATTGACCTACTATGATACCATGTAATTTTAAATTGGTCTATACAATATAGAGGAAAGGCTCTATTTATAAGAAATTACATGACGGTGTTTCTAAATGAAGACTCATTAACAAATGCCAAAATTAGAAACTAAGTTGTGAATTATCCTTTCCTCTGGTTAAATTGAAACTTAATATAATACTTGCAGCAATAAGGGGTTTTTTTATTACAACCAAATGAAACATCCAAATACAAATGGAAAATAGAGATATTGATAATCAATAGCAGAATATCCTTGAACAAAATGAAAGTCCAGATGTCAGAGTTTACAAATAATTATTCCCAAAGCAGAAATCATTTACCACTGACCTAATCGCCTGATATGGAAGATTGGCTGGAAAAGTTGCAGACTTGTGATTCATTTATTTATGGCAAAAAGATGTGAATTTCTTCTTGGTAGTTTGCCTTTCGGAGATGCCTTAACTTTTGTAGCTTTTCACTATTTTCTGCCCAAAATAGGACTGGTGCATGAAGCTAGTTCAAACTGTCATCCACAACTTTGAAGCTGAAGATTCTGAGATGATTCTTCTGAGGTTTCGTCCAGAAGAGGATTTCTATAGGTGCTACGTCCTGTAAAAAGAAGAAGATTGCCTTCTGAAAAGAGATAAAATAAAAAGTTGATAAGAATAGAATGCCTCCTTTGAACCCAGCATAGACTCTTATAAAGAAACTCCTTCCCAAAAAGCATTCGATCACTCAAAACCCTGGCCTTTGAACTTAGGCATAAATTATTATTCACTTTATATTAATTAAATCTCCACCATAGCACTTACTAGGTGTAATAATGTTATAACTTAAAGTTATAACTTAAATATGGCCCCAAGATTAAACATAATGAAGAATTAAATATATTTGAAAATAACTTTAGCTTTTTGGGCTAATATTTAATTATTCTCTCATTCCCTTACTATTAATTTTCTAACCTTAGGGAACTAAGTGTCCAAACTTGTAATTTAGAGCTTTTCCCTCCTTGTACTTAATTGTTCATTTTATACCCTTATTAATTCCTTAGCTCCATATCAGGGACATTACAAATCTTCCCACCCCAGGATTGTTTGCCCCAAGCAATCACCATAATCAAATTCGATTAGGATCAAGTACGCCCTTTAATTCCTGGATCCCAAAGAAGTCTTGGTGCATCTCCTTTGAATCTCCATTGCTCTAAACTGATGTAAACATGATAAGACCCAAGACTATGAAGCACATTGCCATAATTCCAATGTAGAAGCGCCTCAAACCAAACCCCACACCATAGCAACCTGTAAGTACTCTTGTGGGTGAGAATTGAGTCAACAAAAGTGCAAAACCACTATTATAAGTTGGAACAATGTTCGTATATGACCCCACATGAGTATCCCTATACGCGGATGAATTTAGATCAGCAATGTCATCAAGCATAATCACTAGACCAAGGTTTGGTTCAAAGGTTAAATCCACTAAAGATGTAAAATGAGGATGTAATTCTTTGGCTACCAAAGAATTTCATGTGTGTATACCTTTATTAAGTCCCATTGCCAAGCATGCAATACCCCCATAAGAAGATATTATATCGCTGCCAACGCCATGTATCAAGACTACCATGTCAGGACGATAAGGAGATATGTTACTGCTGTCATTAATTGAATAATCTGAATTATCCCCTTGCAATTCTTCACTCACAAAATCTAAATGATTTGCATCTTGGGGACAATACTATGATGGATCAGATGTACATTCATGTGCAGATTTATCAAATCCCAGATGAGGATGTAGAGTAGCAGATTCACTGATTTTGGGGTAACATCTAATGAATCAGATTTTGATATATTCAATGTCTTTATAGGTTCTTCAACTTCCTCAATGTCGCCCTTTCTTCCCCTTAGTTCACGAAGAGTTGAAACTGGAGAATCCTCAAGTGACTTTCCTCTTGAAAGGCATGGAGAAGGAACCCCTAATGCTGCAGTCATAACCACAGCAATATCAACAAAATATTCTTCAATAACTCTTGTGTTCAACTAATGTTTTTTTCTCTCATTCAAAGCTACAAGCTTTTCCTAAAGAGTATTGTACAAGCTTGATCCTATTACTCTCATAGTCTCTTCGTCCTCTACCTCTAGAATCGATTCCCTTTCGATTTGACGAGGTAAAAAGGTGGGACGTAATATTCAATCAGACCTTGTATCCGCTGTCCTCACAACATTGGAAGCTGCTCTGTCTTGGTTCCCATGTCCAGCTTTGCTTTTGTTGTGTTGACTACTTGACCTTCTTGATCGTGTACGATCAATTCTCAGTTGTCCCATAGCTATGATCATTCTATCCTAGAATTATTGCAACATTTGTTGTTCTTGTTCTTGCTTCTGTAGCTATTGTCGTTGTTGGGCAAAAATTGTTAGAAAGTCATTTAGTTGATTATTCAGTTCCCTTTGTGGGTTGTCATCTCTTCTTTCACCCATCTCAACTTCAGCTGGGTTAATTTCAGCTCCTCCTTGCTGCCCTGACCTACTTGTATTATATCTGTGTGGTTCAAACCCTCTAGACTGCATAGAACCACTTTATACTGACATGCATTGGATTAGGAGCAAAAAGCAATCATAATTTCAGACATGCAACTAAAAATCTTTAACATGCAACTGGAAAAGTTCACATGCAATTGAAGATCTTGACATGCAACTGGAAAAGTCTGACATGTAACTGAAAAAGCTAACATGCAATTGAAAATTTTGACATTCAACTGAAACCCTCACAAACTGGCAAGGTCACTATGCTTTGATACCACTAAAATATCCTTTCCTCTGATTAAATTGAAACTTAATATAATACTTGCAGCAATAAGGGTTTGTTTCATTACAACCAAATGAAACATAGAAATAGAGATGGAAAATAGAGATATTGATAATCAATATCAGAATAATAGAATATACTTGAACGAAATGAAAGTCCAAATGTCAGAGTTTACAAATAATTATTCCCAAAGCTGAAATCATTTACCACTGACCTAATCGCCTGATATGGAAGATTGGCTGGAAAAGTTGCAGACCTGTGATTCATTTATTTATGGCAAAAAGCTGTGAATTTCTTCTTGGTAGTTTGCCTTCTGGAGATGCCATAATTTCTGTAGCTTTTCACTGTTTTCTACCCAGAAAAGGACTGCTGAATGAACCTAGTTCAAACTATCATCCACAACTTTGATGCTGAAGATTCTGAGATTATTCTTCTGGGGTTTCATCCAGAAGAGGATTTCTACAGGCTGCATCCTCTAAAAAGCAAAAGATTGCCTTCTTGTAGAGAGATAAAATAACAAGCTGATAAGAATAGAATCTCTCCTTTGAACCCAACATAGCCTCTTATAAAGAAACTCCTTCCCAAAAAGCATTCTATCACTCAAAACCCTGGCCTTTGAACTTAGGCATAAATTATTATTCACTTTATATTAATTAAATCTCCACCATGGCACTTACTAGGTGTAATAATGTTATAACTTAAGTGTGGCCCCAAGATTAAACATAATGAAGAATTAAATATATTTGCAAATAACTTTAGCTTTTTGGGCTAATATTTAATTATTCCCCCATTCCCTTACTATTAAATTTCCAACCTTAGGGAATTAAGTGTCCAAACTTGTAATTTAAGATTTTTCCCTCATTGTACTTAATTGTTCATTTTATACCCTTTTTAATTCCTTGCTCCATATCGGGGACATTACAAGTTGACCATTAAAGAAATATTACATTATTTTAACAAAGACTACAGATGGAAGCTCTGAATCTATGGGTGAGGTGCATCACTTAACTATGGAAGGCACTTGTCTCTAGGAAGTGAAGAAAATTGCATGCAGTGCAAATTTTGTGGTCACTTGGGAGATGAGATTTATAGACTTTCCAAAGTTTACAGTAGAGGGATATATCTATTTTGCTTAGTTCTCTAGAATTCCAAAGGTAGTTGTTTTCCAAAACCTTCAACTTCTTGTCTTGTCAAATGACAAAGGCTGTGTCTTTCTTGTAATTTAGAGTTTTTCCAAACTCTTTGGCTAATTTTTGGCCTTTTTTTGTCATGGGTCATGGTCTCAATAGATTCCCTCATTTTAGCTACCGAAAACAAAAATATTGTGAGATGGTAAATTTGGCATACATTAATTATTAAGGATAGTTAGAAAAACTTTTCAGAAGCAGTGTTTGATAAAATTCTTTTGAATTGCTGGAAGCCTGCAAATATAACACAACACAACCATGGTTCTTTGCAGGTATAGATGTACCACCTTTTACTTTCAAGTTCTTGATTACAAATTTTAAACAACCAAATGCACAAATACGTTTGATTCCCTAAGAACTTAAACATTTTCAGAGTTTCCAAAGCCAGAAGTTATATGTAATTCAAATTTATCTTCGTAAATATTACAAATCAACATGAGAAATTTCTCCTATACGAATGACAAAATCGTGCTCAAACAGACAATCCATCCAAATCATTATAGAGGCTTGTATACTGAAAGATACACTACGGGCCCTAACAGAAACTATTGCTGATGAAGAAACTTCAATACTCATTTATTTGGTCACAGAAAGAAAGAAATGTTTAAAAGAGACAAAAATGTGAAGTAATGATTACCTTATAATCCCACCCATGTCTCTTAGCAAAATCTATAGCAGCTTCTTTGCTTTTGAAGTAAAGACCAGCATCTCCCACATTTGCATATGGATCACCTGTTGAAGTCCAACCCATCAAAGGATTCTCCCACCTGGCAAACCATGCATAATGACACACCAGTGTTACTTTTATCTCATAGAGGATACATGTGCAAGCTCAGACATGCATAGACTTGCATCGAGAGATAATAAAAGTACACATAAATAGATAATTTGAAATAGAGATTCTCAACATTTTCTGTGTTGTTCAAACTGATAATTATATATAAGATTTAAAACAAAGAAAAAAGTTGGACAAACTTCCATACTTTTGTGTTGACATAAAATCAATTTTCCATCTTCCTACTTTTGCAGACCCTTGCTGTGTTGGCGTCCGTCCTGGGGAATAGATAATAACCTGTCTCTCATTATATTTGAAATCGCAAGTTAGAAGTTGATATCACTTGCACATGCAGTATGAGCAATCAATCCACCTCAAAAAGCAGAATGTTATTTATTACATGCCAAAATCTGAGACTGATCTGGAGCAACCTAGATGAGATTCTTGTTCAGAAAATACGAATTCTTGCCCCTCCTTACTTTTAGCTTTCTTTGTTTTAATGTCAAATTATGAAGTTGCAAATCTTGATAAGAAAATTTCCTAAAAATGGCAGAATAAAGAAACAAATTGCAAAGCTATATTGACAAGAGAATTTCTTTGGAAATATTACAAAGCTATAAAACTACATAAGGTCAAATTACAGACAAAATTAATGTCCAATTAAAAATGCCCATTACAGTCTTCACCTGCTTAACATATACACATGACTGAGTAGTATTTGGATTAAACCACAATAATAAGAATTGTGGAAGAAGGGTGATATATACGGCATTACATGCTCCAAAAGCTTTGCCAATCAGGAAAAAGGGTTCAGCGTAAAAAGCCCAAAGCAATATACATTCAACTTTCCTCCTTCAATGCCTAAATGTGCATGTGTGCTATGTGTATCCTCTTGCTAATTAATACCAACATAAACAAGGGGAAAATGCCAATGGTGCAATGACTACTCATTAAGGAAATCTTGAGATGGCTTAAATCATTGCTACAAAAACCAGGCAGATTTATTGAACTAGTTTTGGGATGACTCAAAAATTCAGAATTACATGAATCATATCCCAAAAAAAAAGCAAAAAAAATCTAATTAAAAATTTCCATTATCTTTCACCCATTTACTAATTTTCTCCTGTTCCTCTGTCAAAAGTGGGCTCACCGATGTGTCGTCCAGTTATTAGATAGTTTCATTCGTAAGTTACGTTAACTTTATTTGTTGTAAAGCATTCTTTGCAGTTCATATATTAATTAGACTTGATTCCTAGTACAGCCGAAACAGAAACAAGACATAATGCCTCCAAAATGTTCATTCATTTTGTGATATTCAGCAAATGAAGACAGGTTCTATGGCTACCAGCATATGTTGAGAGTGTTTTTAGTCAAAAAGTTATTTTGTCACAAATGCCCCCTGTATTTATGATGATCACCAGATAAGGAAAACAAGTTTCTATTGAGAGCTGATTACATTCCCTAATGTGCTTCTAGAATGCACTGTTGAATATTTTGTCATTGATGTCAAAGGTTGATGATCAAAGTCGTTTAAGTTTCAAGAATTGGATTGAGCTGCTTGACATGCTTCAGCTGATTGTCTGTCTAATTCAGCTGCTTAATTGTCTACTTCCTGCCATGTCAGATTATTTGCCATGTCATTGTTTGAATATTCAAAGGGATCGTTTCTATTAAGTTTCAAAGGAAGTGGCTAAACTTTGTGTTTTAAATGTGGTGGACTTGCATTTAGATGGCTACAGAAATTAATGAGAGGCGGCCTCTTAAGAATATGATACCCAATTTTAGTGCGCAACTTTTTAAAAATCAAATTTATTAAATGCATCTGTTTCTGAAGAAGTTGTGTCTTTGAAAAACTCTGTTGGGTGTTATTATATCATTGATAGAAGACGTTTCTTCTGGGAGATACGAAACATGGCAACAGGCGCTTTACTTAACTGAAGGTATAAAGATATTGTGTGCAGTTTCTTAATGGAGTTGAGCTGGGCATGTGAATAAAAACAAGCCACATAATTTTAAATTTACTTTGGTGAGGTGAGTTCTCTTCTGAACTTTCAACGTGGCCGTGTATTTTTAAAAATATTGATGCAATTAAAGGGTGCGACAAAAATACTTCCTCGTACTTTTCTACACAAGAATGCTCACAGTTTGGCGCTGACTTAAGTTGTTCGATTTTCAAGACTGAAGAGATTGGATTTGCAAGCAAATAGTTGGAGTTTCAACATCATCAGGAGGACCCATTATTCCAATTTTCAGACACCGCTCATTCATTGTTGCTGATTTTTGATCTATGTTGGAGCATTAGTATAATTCAGATATTTTTCATTTCTGCTGTTTGAACTTTGTATTGTGGTTCTGTTGCTGTTTCAGAGGCTATTGGCCTCAATTTATCACACCACCAAGTGCCGCAATACAGGCTAAGCCCTCTTAGAAGACTTCCGTACATATTCAAGGGCAGATCGCATTGTTTGGGGAGCTGCAATTTGCAGTTAGGAGACCATTTTACATGATTTGAGAGTTTGTTTCTGTTAATGTTTTAATAGCTGCAAGAGAAATCATCTTACCTGTGATTATCTGCCATCATGTTCAGACTGTGTTTTATTATGGTCACTCTGTCTCTTATTATTCACCGTGCTCAAAAGTATTTTGAGAAGGTTCATAAATAACGTGAGCTGGCACCGCATTTGGTATAGCCATTTTTTTTGGTTATCGGCACATTTATTATATTAATGGTTGTAACGCCCACCCATGGATAGTGGCACTTCATTTTACTTGGCGGTAAGCCAAGTAAAGTAAAGCGTCACTTTACCATTCCATCTTCTTGAAGAAATGAGCATATACGAAGCCTGGCATTATTCTCGATTTTTTATTTTGATCAAGTTTTCCGGTAGCAAGTAGCGGAGAAAGAACAAAGTTCTATATTTCATGGTTCTTGCTGTTGCTGTTAGATCATCGGGATTATTCTACAATACAAGTTTCTCTTATGCTTCTTCATGATACATATTGCAGTCAGATATTATCGGGATTCACCATGACTAATCTGAGCTTTGCTTTCGAGTACTTCAGTTCAGGAAAGAACATTTTATACTTATCTGTTCTGATACATGTGTAATGCTCATCATTCGAATTTCGAGCTGCATACTTTGTACTTTGGTTTTGATTTGAGTATCGTGCATTCAGTTAGTGATACTCTGTTAATTTCAAGATCAGGATTTTGTAATCGGTTTTGAGACTCTGAATAAAGGAACTATCTTTCTGTGGGCTGGGTTGTTTCCCTCGGTGAGGAGGGTTTTTCCCAAGATAATAATTGTGTCATCTGGTATTGTATTTCAGCTTATCGCATTTACATTATAGCTGGTTCGAAACTTTAACATGGTATCAGAGCATGGACAGCCTCAACTCTCTCACGAGAGGGGCTGGTGATCGATTCTTAATTTGTAGATGCTCATTGAGCTGGTTCGATATTCCTGAAGATGGAAAAGGGGCTTCATTTTATTGTTGCTGTTGGAGATTCAGTTATGATATCTGTCATGAGTGGACATGTGATGTTGTCTATTATCAAAGGATTAGAGGTGGCAATAGGGGTGGTTCGTCTTCTTGCAGTGTGCTTGAGCCGCGAAGAAGATTAAATTATATCGAAATAAGTATTTTATGATTGTATCTTTGAATATTGATCATGAATTTTGTGTATTTAATTCATGCATTAATATTGGGAATAGTGAATCATGTATGCTTCTAGCATTACTTTGATTGATTCTATTACTAATCTCTCTAAAATGCTTCAGGATGGATCAAGGAGTTCAAGGATCATGAGAGATTGCAGCCTGAACTGAGTTGGTGGCTCTTGAAGAAGAAGTTCCTACTATCTTGTGATTAGTTTATTCTAAGAGGAAGAAATGATATTCAGAAGGAGACTATTCAGATTTAGAGGGAGATTGCATCTAAATTCTTTGCGTGCTCATGTGGCAGTGTAACTGCTAAAGCTCCCTGTATGGTCGAATTGGAATCAGCTATCCTATTGTGGTGATCAAAGTTGTCCCTGCTGAGAGGGAATCTCTGTTGAGAGAGAATCTCAGACATTCTTATGTCTTAATGCATTCTTCTCTGGGAGAAGTTTGAGGTGAAAGCCCTTGATCCACCCTCTACGAGTAGGCATGGTGGAAATGCATTCTTCTCTGGGAGAAGTTTGAGGTGAGAGCCCTTGATCCACCCTCTGCGAGTAGGCATGGTGGAAATGCATTCTTCTCTGGGAGAAGTTTGAGGTGAGAGCCCTTGATCCACCCTCTGCGAGTAGGCATGGTGTAAATGCATTCTTCTTTGGGAGAAATTTGAGGTGAAAGCCCTCGTTCCACCCTCTGCGAGTAGGCATGGTGGAAGTCATGTGTGTGACTCCATGACTTTATTGTTTTTCGCTCTTATGGTTTACCCTCTAGATGTAGCTATGGTGAATATTGTTTATGCTGAGATAACAATTTTATTGAGAAAATCTATGATGAGAATTTTGTGTTGACATCTTCTTTGGTTGCAGCTTTGTATGCTTGTCATGAGATGCCTATCTGATGATTTCTCTCTTGCTAAGAGGGAGTGTTAATGTTTTAATAGCTACAAGAGAAATCATCTTACCTGTGATAATCTGCCATCATGTTCAGACTGTGTTTTATTATGGTCACTCTCTCTTATTATTCACCGTGCTCAAAGTATTTTGAGAAGGTTCATAAATAACATGAGCTGGCACCGCATTTGGTATAGCCGTTTTTTTTGGTTATCGGCACATTTGTTATATTAATGGTTGTAACGCCCACCCTTGGATAATGGCACTTCACTTTACTTGGCAGTAAGCCAA
The DNA here is from genome assembly GCA_027943335.1 of Chamaecyparis obtusa. Taxonomy (NCBI): domain Eukaryota; kingdom Viridiplantae; phylum Streptophyta; class Pinopsida; order Cupressales; family Cupressaceae; genus Chamaecyparis; species Chamaecyparis obtusa. The sequence goes on from BSBK01005883.1 coordinate 817,187, forward strand.
GTAAAGTGAAGCGTCACTTTACCGTTCCATCTTCTTGAAGAAATGAGCATATACGAAGCCTGGCATTATTCTCGATTTTTAATTTTGATCAAGTTTTCCGGTAGCAGGTAGCGGAGAAAGAACAAAGTTCTATATTTCATGGTTCTTTCTGTTGCTGTTAGATCATCGGGATTATTCTGCAATAGAAGTTTCTCTTATGCTTCTTCATGATACATATTGCAGTCAGATATTATCGGGATTCACCATGACTAATCTGAGCTTTGCTTTCGAGTACTCCAGTTCAGGAAAGAACATTTTATACTTATCTGTTCTGATACATGTGTAATGCTCATCATTCGAATTTCGAGCTGCATACTTTGTACTTTGGTTTTGTTTTGAGTATCGTGCATTCAGTTAGTGATACTCTGTTAATTTCAAGATCAGGATTTTGTAATCGGTTTTGAGACTCTGAATAAAGGAATTATCTTTCTGTGGGCTGGGTTGTTTCCCTTGGTGAGGAGGGTTTTTCCCAGGATAATAATTGTGTCATCTGGTATTGTATTTCAGCTTATTGCATTTACATTATAGCTGGTTCGAAACTTTAACAGTTTGGAGTGCCGTACAGCAACTGGCATCACCCTAGTGCTGTGTTCATCATTTATTGAGGTGTGATCGGTCATTCTCGGGCTTCTATTGTGGGGCACCAGCATTTGGGAGGGTTTTGCAACCCTTTTAACCACTGCTGGACTACCTTCTTGGCTACAAACTTCATAATTCCACTTGCATAAGCTGTGCAGTCCTCTAACCAGATTCTGTACCAGTCTTTGAGGCCATGTCAGCTAGCCACAACATTTGCAGGTGGTCTTGTGAGTGATTTCATAATCTGAAAATTGATTTACTGTAGCTATTTGGCATTATAATTCAACAAATAGCAGAGATTTGCAATAAAGTTTCAATTTGGAGGTTCATCTAGGTGCTTCCAATTTATATTGTGACTGTTGTCCTAAACGTTTTAATTTCCAGATCTGAAAATAGTTTTGATCTAAGTTTTTTACTGCAGTACATCCAAAAATCTTTAACTACAATTGCTGAAATTAAACATATGCATGATTTCTTTATCACTGATATGTGGATGAGGATTTATATCAGCTAAGGATTTATTTCATGCAATTCCAGCCACTTGTTTTATTTTTCACTTTGCTGTTTCTTTTGTTCAAAATTCAGAAATTTACAAAAGAAATAAGATAATAGATTCCAGACAAAAAAGGAGTCATCAGACACCTTTGCATGCAACTCAGTCTTTTTAGTCCTTAAATCACACGGTGTTCCACATTTAAGTTGTTATTCCTTTTTAGATATTGTATGCATCAAAAATTGTCGGTCTCTGTTGAGACAACCAGAAGGTTTTGTCACTTGTGCATTAAGATTAGTTGCTGTTATTCCAAATTTATAAAACCTCACTTGTAAGACAAAAGCTTTTTCTATATCTGTGCTCATACCTGAGGAAAACAGGCAGGTGTTTATTTTGTTAGTGTCTAAGGTTAATTAGATCTCAACAAGATTAACTTACTCTTGTGCACGATGGGGTACAACAAGATTCAAACATCTCTCATTGTCATGTTTACTATGGGGTAAAGGCAGCAAAGGTATGTGTTGATGCGTGTGTTATGACACTCGCCAACCCAAAATAAAATACCAAGTATTCTACCCTCTGTTGAACATGGAAACCTCAAATGCTAAAAAATGTGACAATGTATGATCAAATAATGCAACCCCAAGATTTACATTGCGAACTAGAAAATTTGTATTGGATATAACTCAGTGAATTGATGTGATATTGCTGGTAACACACAAAGGGACTTACACAATTATTCCTAGATTTATCAACTATTTTCCTAAGTTACCACATTCGCTCCTCCCTGCTGGAATTCGAGATTCGGTTCGCAGTAAATTCGGATGCAGTGCAAATTCATCCTAAATTCGGCCGCAGACTCTGAAATTCGCCAAAAAGTCTCTGAGGGACCCAGGAAGACTTTTGAAGGAATTTGGCAGACTTTTCAATCAGATGCGGAAACCCGGAACAGATTTTGGGCGAATTTGACTGGATTTTTAGACGACGCCTTAACTCACGAGTCCACTCTTTTCATACTGCTCGCCAAATTTCCTAGAACACACAAAATTCACCAGCCAGGAGATGTTTAACCCACAACCAAGTTCTTTCATTATCGTTACATGACACATCATTGCATTTGACATCACCTGCTCTGGCGGCCATTAGTCCCCAATCCTTGCCTTGGTCAAAGGCGTAAACCATCATTTAGAACTGGTTATTTAATTTCATTACATGTATTACTCTTGATAAATAACAAGCAGTATAAGTCAGATTTACAATATGACTATCTTTCTGTGACTTAACATGTATTTGCAGTGAAGCTAATGGGCAATGTTTCATCTTCCAAGTTGTTGAAGGAGAGAAATATAAACAAGAAAATAAATTTCACAACATATAGTTTTCTGCTTCTACCAGTTGCGAGTTTGCGCTAATTAAGGAGAAATAGAGAAAAACGTAGAAATTTCTTGTTGAAGGAGAGAAATATAGACAAGAAAATAAATTTCACAACATATAGTTTTCTGCTTCTACCAGTTGCGAGTTTGTGGTAAATGAGGAGAAATAGAGAAAAACGTAGAAATTTCTCTGGGCATCTCTCCCTAGCATGTGTACGGCAGCATCTTGGGTGCTGCGAATTCTTTTGTTAAGTCAGCAAAATATATCATATCTTAATTAAGAACCTTGCTTAATTAAGCAGTCATTGAGGATTTTGAAGCCAGTAAAAAGCTAGGAGGAAGAAAAAGCCCATATGAATTCGCTTTTAACTAGCTTTTGCTTTTTTAAGTTTAGAAATAGTTTTTGTTTTAGCTTATATTGATTTAGAGTTAATTTTTCTTTTTGTTTTTTATTTATATTAAGTTTTTAATCTAGATTAGTCTTGTTTAGAATTAATTTTTTTAATTTAAGCTAGTTTTTTTGGTTTTCATTATTTTATTTAGTGATGTTGCAGCTGTTCCTGAGGCTGACATTACTAGTACCAATGCTAGCGGCATGATGTAACACAAACCTTGCTCAACTTTATCCTAGATTCTCCTAGGATCAAACAAGGCTAACCTCCTAGTCTTTAGGGCACTATCCTAGTCCCCTCCCAAAGAGTTACAAACTCTCTCCTTCCTATTCAGCCTGTGACATCAAGGTTTGATACTAATTCACTTCCTTGTGAACTTCCTTTACTTCCTTCTAACTCTATCATCCCTAAAGAAATAGGAATGAAGTCTGCTTTCATCCTCAATTCAAGAGGAAGATTGTTCCATATCCAAAATGGTTCCAAACCACACTTAGCCCCATCTTCTTCATAATAAGTCCTATCGCTAATAGGCTTTAATTGCTGACTGGCCTAAAAAGGCTACAAGGATAAATAGGCCTAATTGGCCTATTTCCCTTAATAACTTCCAATTTCTTCAAACAAGGTACCAAACTAATCATGGATTTGAGTACCCTTTTGGAAGGGCTTTAAGATTTTCCAGGTCTCCCTTCTCCACTCTATCCGTACAGGGTCTCCTAGAAATAGGGCTATTTTTTAGGGTTTTCAAGCTCACTGTCTAAACCAGTGAGGGTTTGGTGATCTTCCTTGTCTCAACCTTCCTCCGAAGCTCCTCAGCATTGGAGATGCTTAGAAATACATCTGACCTCCTCTCCACAACGTTTGATTGAAGCTATGAGTGCTTTCAATCACTCCATTTTGCTCTGCAATGCACTCTGATCCTAACCAAACTCTGGTGGCTTGCCTAGGACATCACCTCAAAATTGCTTCCTGAGCTTTTTAGGGCCCCTCCTTCCAACATCCTATGTTACAAGGAGTCTAGTCACAGATCCCAAGGACCCGTACAGATTGTAAGGTGGGAGAGTGATCTAGCACTCCATTATTCAACACACTATATGGACCAACCCGAGACATGGCCAAAGAAAGAAACAAATAAAAACTATTGCTAAAGGTGAAAGAAATGATGAATCAACTATCCTAAGAATCAAAATACATCTTAAACAATTACATGCAACAACTACAGTCCGTCCTTCAAGCCATTTTAGAGCTCTGTCATGAACAAATTTATTCACTGTCAAAAGGTTTACACAATCAAAACTCATGCCAGTGCTTGGCCTCCGTACTACACACTTCCCAATACTCACATTTAGGGTTTTCAAACATTAAATACCCCTACCTAAGTGTTTGGGCCCATGGGTCAGGCTATTCAGCTTCTAGGGCCAATTTCAAGGTATAATATGTTGTCATGACACTTTTTAAAGTTGTCATGACAACTTTCAAAGTTGTCATAGCAACTTTTAGTGGATTGGCAAACCACCTGCTCACACCTCTTGGGCACTTAACCCTGATCAACCTAGGGTCCTTAAGACCATTCACCTCCTCAAAAACATTAAAGAGGAGGTGAATGGTCTTAAGGACCCTAGAGTTCTCCTTGCCATCATACATTGCACTCCTATAAAATTGCCAAGGCCTGCCCAATAGCAAGTGGCATGCATCCATGGGCAACATATCACAAAGTAGCTTGTCTTTATACCCTGAAATAGAGAACTCCACCCAAGCCTGCTCATTCACCAATACACTCTGTCCTTTGTTTAGCCATGTCACCTTGTATGGATTGACATGAGGGATCTTTTCTAGTTTCAACTTGTTCACAACCTCCTCTGCTATGATATTGTCAGTGGAACCTGAATCCACAATCACCTTGCAGACCTTGCCAAGAATTTTACACCTCATCCTAAACAAGGCTCTCCTATGCTTGGGTTCATCCTTAACCGGTTGTCTTATCAAAACCCTTTTAAACATCAGATTTTCCCCCATTTCTGATTCAATATGGTCCACCTCAGGTGTTTTGGCACTTCTTGTTTCCTCATGGGCATAGGCAACTCTCTTCCCATTATTTGATGTAGAAGGCTTATCAAGGCATCTATAAGTCGGGTGACCCAATTGGCCACAGTTGTAGCACTTCATGCTTGCAAAGTAGGAGTTGCCCTTGTCTGTACCTCTGCCTCTAGAATGACCCCCTCTTGGATGGGTCTCACCACCATGCTCAGTCAACTCGGATTATCCTTGGTTTCTCTGCTCATTACCCTTGCCTTGGTAACCACCTTGGTGACTCATTTGGTCTCTAGCTCTGCCTCTACCCCTATTATTGGAGTCTCCCTTCTTTTTGTTTCTTTCTTCAACTTTGATAGCCAACTGATAACATTTTTGGACAGTGGTAGGAGTCCACAAACTTATCTCCTCCTGAATGTTCCATTTGAGACCACTTAGATATCTGGCCACCTTAATGGATTCCTCTTCTTGGATCTTGGACCTAAGGCATAGCTTTTGAAACTCCTCTGTATAAGAGGGCACATCTAGGTCCTTTTGCTTCAATCCCTGTCTCTTTTTATGAAGTTGGACTTCATAGTCTTCTGGCAAGTAATTCTCCTTTACCTTATTCACCATGGCTTTCCAATTTGCTATAGGTAACTTACCCATGCTGACCCTCTCATCTTGTAGATATTTCCACCATGTCAAGGCTGCTCCTCTCAATCTAGACTCGGCAACCTTAATCTTTTGGGCTTCTGTCACACCCTCGCATTTGAAATGGTTTTCCATTCCCTCAATCCATTCCATGACTGTTTCAATGTCCATTTTCCCACTAAATAGTGGTAGTCCTTCAAAAGCCTTTGCATTCAAAGCTTCAATAGCCTTCAAGAATGGTTCCTCACTTGACAAAGGGTCTAGTTCAGGTATGATGTCATCTACATCAATGGGCTTTTTACCCCTGTCACTGGTTTCAACACCGCTATTCAGTTCTTGAGCTCTCTGATCAACCACTTCTTGTAGTTTAATCCTCATCTCGTCCATAGCATCTTCAAGGAGTCTATTCCTCTCCTTTTGCTCTTCTACTTCTCTAGCTAGCTCTGCATTTGTAACCATTGTGTTCTCCCCTACTGAATCACTAGTAGATAGAGACATGCATTATCCTCCAAACCTTTAACTTGCTCTGATACCAATCTGATGTAACACAGACCTTGATCAACTTTATCCTAGATTCTCCTAGGATCAAACAAGGCTAACCTCCTAGTCTTTAGGGCACTATCCTAGTCCCCTCCCAAAGAGTTACAAACTCTCTCCTTCCTATTCAGCCTGTGACATCAAGGTTTGATACTAATTCACTTCCTTGTGAACTTCCTTTACTTCCTTCTAACTCTATCATCCCTAAAGAAATAGGAATGAAGTCTGCTTTCATCCTCAATTAGAGAGGAGAATTGTTCCATATCCAAAATAGTTCCAAACCACACTTAGCCCCATCTTCTTCATAATAAGCCTATCACTAATAGGCTTTAATTGTTGACTGGCCTAAAAAGGCTACAAGGATAAATAGGCCTAATTGGCCTATTTCCCTTAATAACTTCCAATTTCTTCAAACAAGGTACCAAACTAATCATGGATTTGAGTACCCTTTTGGAAGGGCTTTAAGATTTTCCAGGTCTCCCTTCTCCACTCTGTCCATACAGGGTCTCCTAGAAATAGGGCTATTTTTTAGGGTTTTCAAGCTCACTGTCTGAACCAGTGAGGGTTTGGTGATCCTCCTCGTCTCAACCTTCCTCCGAAGCTCCTCAGCATTGGAGATGCTTGGAAATACATCTGACCTCCTCTCCACAACGTTTGATTGAAGTTATGAGTGCTTTCAATCACTCCATTTTGCTTTGCAATGCACTCTGATCCATAACCAAACTCTGGTGGCTTGCCTAGGGCATCACCTCAAAATTGCTTCCTGAGCTTTTTAGGGCCCCTCCTTCCAACGTCCTATGTTACAAGGAGTCTAGTCACAGATCCCAAGGACCCATACAGATTGTACAGAGGGAGAGTGATCTAGCACTCCATTATTCAACACACTGTCTAGACCAACCCGAGACAGGCCAGAGAAAGAAACAAATAAAAAATAATGCTAAAGCTAAAAGAAATGATGAATCAACTATCCTAAGAATCAAAATACATCTTAAACAATCACATGCAACAACTACAGTCCATCTTTCAAGCCATTTTAGAGCTCTGTCATGCACAAATTTATTCACTGTCAAAAGGTTTACACAGTCAAAACTCGTGCCAGTGCTTGGCCTCTGTACTACACACTTCCCAATACTCACATTTAGGGTTTTCAAACATTAAATACTCCTACCTAAGTGTTTGGGCCCATGGGTCAGGCTATTCAGCTTCTAGGGCCAATTTCAAGGTATAATAGAAATGTTGTCATGACACTTTTTAAAGTTGTCATGACAACTTTCAAAGTTGTCATAGCAACTTTTGGTGGATTGGCAAACCACCTGCTCACACCTCTTGGGCACTTAACCTTCATCAACCTAGGGTCCTTAAGACCATTCACCTCCTCAAAAACATTAAAGAGGCCATTTTACAACTTTTGGCAATATTGTCCCATGGTTGGCAAATTAGCAAAGTTAGCCAATTCTGATTCATCCTGGCTCAAGAAGACACACCTAGGACTTAGGAAAAGAGCAAACAAGACCAAGACAAAACTAAACACTAACTGACACACTCGAGAGACTAACTAGGCTTCTCACTAGACTAGTGGCTTGGCTAAGGCCACTACAAGCCAAAATTCACAATAGGGACACTAGGTACCAAACAGCCCTACCTAGGTGCCCTGCACCACGGCACTTTTTGTGCTTCTAATTTGCAACAACAGAATGATGATGATTTGTTTGATGGTTTTTTATGATATTTGATCAGTGATGGCTGATTATTAATGTTGATATTATTGTTTTTGAACCGAAACATTGATATGGTGGTGTATTTTGGCATTTTGTTGAGTCATTTGGACTAAAACGTTAATATATGTGGTACTGTATTTTGCTATGTTGCTTTAATATTAGCATAGTGGTGTATGAACTTATTTGCTTCTACATATAGATATATATATATTCTTGTACGGACGAACCCAAAATGAATCTGAACCCAAAATTGCAATTCTGGAAACACATGATCTGCTAATGAAATTCACTCTTCATGCTTTAATTCGCCTCTTTTTAGGTCTGAGTTTCTGATATAATTGTGCCCTTATTGCTGGAATCCGTCGTCATTCTTATGTTATTCGCCTTTTTTCCTTGCTGTAAGTTCCACCTTCAGTTCTGATTTACCTAAGACTCTTGGCGTAAGGCATTTGATTCTTTCTGGCGTAGACCTGTTGAACCAAAGAAGCTCTTTTCTATTTGGCAGCTATTATTGCACAGACTGGCAGTGAAGAAACCAGATGGTGACCTTAATATTTGTTCTTTCTGTAAACTACCTGAGACTATCCAGTATTTGTTTTTTGATTGCTTATTTGCTAAGGAGGTATGGCTGTTATTTGGTATTAACATTCATCATAATATGCAGATTTCTAATATTATCCTTGGTTTTGTCAAGTGTCTCAAGAAAGACTTCAGCTTCTTTTGGTATGTCTTATCCTCAGAGGTGCTCTGGAGTATATGGAAATGCAGGAATGATAATTTGTTTAATGATAAGAGGACGCTTACTGAGTCTCTGTGGAGACTCATTATGCCTAATGTTGCCTCACAGATCACAGTGGTTATCAAGATATCAAAGAGAAAGTTTGGAGATCTGCTGAATGAGGTACATGCCAGAGTGTTTAAATGGGAAATCTCCCATGGATTTTCATGGACCCAACAGAATGAAGACAAAGCCACATTTGAAGTGGCCCTTCACAACTTCATGCAGGAGATGGAACAAGAGAGACTCGGGAATGCACAACAGATGGAGGACGCCATCCCAATAGCAGTGGCATTTGAGCATCCATATATGGGGCATATTCAGGCTGGAGAGGAGCTGGTGTGGATGGAAGGAGACAAGGGTTGGGTTACCTAGACCCAAGGGCCAAATCCAGCTGGCTGATATGTGATATGCCTCCACTTACGTATTTTCAGATAGCATATATGTTTATACTGCATAAAACCTGCGATTGATTTTGTAAACAGTCTGTACTGGGGGGATTAATGGGTCTTGATCTTGAGATGTAACGGGTTTGTCTTGGTCCTGATTCTCAATATAATGTAAGCTACATATCTCTTATATTTAATAGAAAAAAAAGATTCAAATCTACACTCGAATGATGGTGAAAGGATCTTCTTTGCTGGAAATTATATCTCTGATAGGAATTTCTCTTTTACCTGAGAAATTTGCCCTTTAATGCTGTAGCTCACCTTTCAATTCTGACTTGAGTTGCCTTTCTTACCGGAATTTGCTAGAAATCACCCTCCTGCTGGCCTTATTCACACTACATAGGACTTGAATGCATTGTAAAATGATGTTATTGATCTCTTCCATGGCAAGCCAATGAGGAATTGCATCTTACTTGATACTAGCTGACCTCAGCAACTTTGATTTGCATTTCATATCCTATTCCTTTTTGTCAAGTCTTCCTTCATCCATTTTTACATTTTGGAATTTATAATTCTCTGGGAAAATTGACCTTCTTCATGTATTCATTGAGCTGGAATTTTTAATATCATGGTGCCTTTTAGCTGCAAATTTCGATGTCATGGTGCTTTTTATCTGGAAATTTCAACATCATGGTGCTTCTTAGCCAGAAATTTTAATGCAAGGTCGATTTTAGCTGGAAATGTCAATGCAATGTTGCCTTTTAGCTGGAAATTTCAATGTCATGGTGTTTTTTAACTTGAGATAGAAGAAAAACTTGGATTGGAACTGGAATTCTAAGGTTTTTTTTCATTTTTACTTTATACTCTGTTGAATTTTTTATTTTTCAACTAAGGGTTTTTAGAATTTATGGTTGTTTTCCCTTTCAAGCTTGGAATATTCTATTTCTTCTTCCTTAGCAATTTTTCCGAGTATTGAGTTTTCATTTCCTATCACATCACAACTTCATAATTTTGTCGCTTACTCTTTGTCTTGACAACATTTTGCAACTTTTGTAATTAGCGAAATTTTCACAATTTTGCCCTCAATTTCCAAACTTGACGAACTCCTCATCCTAAGGTTGTCTTGGATCTTACAATTTGAACAAGAACTTCCACACTCCAATTCAAGATTTCATACTTCAAACATGGATTTCCAAAATAATCAATGTCTCAACCTAGAGGCGAATTTCCTAAAGGAAATTCTTTAGGAAATTCCTCCTCAAACCCGAAATTTTGTCATTGAGATTAAATCCTTGAAAAATTCTTTATTCCAAATCTCAAACCAGGAATTCCTGACTTGACTCACCCATTCTCTAAGAGCTAAGAGACTAAGAGACCCAAAAAAAATGTTGCCAAGCAAAGGACAACTAAGCTAAACACTAAGCTAGAAAGAAAAAAAAGGGGATCCCTGCCTTTTTCTATCCATCCTCCAACAATTGTAGAATGCATCTGCAATGGGGTGTGTGTGCTTACAATACTACAAGATGCATAGAAAATCTTTAAAAGAACTCTAAGGTGGCAAACAATGAGATCAAGCCACATGTCTTGCTCTAAGGTTAATTTAGATTTCAAAAAGATCAATTTACTCTTGTTCACGATGGGGTACAACAAGATTCAAAAGCCTTTCATCATCATGTTTACTTTGGTAAAGGTGGCAAAAGGATGTATAAGGAACTCTTTAAAAGAACTCTACGGTGGCAAACACTGAGATCAAGCTACACATCTAGCTCTCATATACTCGCAAAATAGAAACAACAATGAAACCATTCTAAAAGACAAAGAAAAGGGGGTTGAAGGTAAGACACTTATGATACACTCCAACAATCACATGAATAAAAAGGAACTTAGTATCACATTAGTGCCCTCCAAAGAAAAAGTAACAAGTGATTGTGAAGTATTGGCACATTTTATGGATTCATGAATTGGCTAAAAAATGTTGTCAACACCACAATGATAGACACCATGAAATCAATTCTTGAGATAGTAACATTTATTACTATTCTATTTATCCTTGAACATATGAAAAAAAAATTGAACAAGCAAAGGGCTTAGAATATCATGATAACACTCAAAACGAAGCAGAAAAGAGGCAAACCACTGTAAAATTTGGGAATTAAAAATAAACAGGCCCGAATAAAACTAATTAAGGAGATTCTCCATAAACACTACCACATGCAGAACATATGTTAACCCCAAGCTCAAAAAGAAACAAAAAGGACAAGTGGCAAACCCATGTCAAATTTGAGAATTAAAAATAAATAAAACTAAAGAGATTCTCAATAAAACACAGCCAAATGGAAAACATATGTTGACCCCAAGCTCAAAACAAAAAAGTGTTGAACAAACATGCCAACTAAACATGAGAAGACACAGTGAGATTAAAGCATGTGTCTCAATCTTGAAAAATGTAAGCAAGGAAAGAATTGAGGTTGAACACCAACAAAATGAAGCAATGAGTGTATGACACATGGCACCCATTGAGTAAAATAGAAGAAGTCGAGAGATTAAAATTTACAACACACATTTTTAAAATTAAGATTCAGTGTTTTATATTGGTGGCCCCAAGTTTTCATCAAACTCGGGTCTGTTGGTGACAACAAATAGAAGTCTAAAAAATGTCCAACTATAGGTTCCAACGATGCCCACCCAAAAATGAGATTGCCTAATAGAAAATGATGTGACAAAGAGGCCACACAATTGGTTAAATAAAGCATGTGTATCAATTTTGTCTTCATGTTCCTAGCTAACCAATATGCCAATCCCAACTTCGCACATGACCAGGAACTAAACATGTCATTTGCAATTGACCAACAAAGTAGCCTCAACTCTTTCAGTGGGGATAGGTAAATAGAGAGCACAAAAAGAGTATACCATGAGGTACCCGTTAAATCCCATAAAAAATATAACCAGGAAAATAGCATCGGAATGGGGACAAGGGAACCAAAACAACACAACAGGACTAGGGAACCAAGCTGAGGGGATGGGTTACATGAAACATAGATAACGTGCAATTGAAAAAGCCATCACAATTGTGGGCTGACGATAGTATAGCATTAATCACTAATGTAGTTTACACTAGACTATGAATCTGTCCCATATGTTACTTGGACCAGTTTCCATTTCAGTTATGTATGCCACAATATCATTATTATTTCTTAATGTCTTAAATTTATATTATTCAATTAATCCCTATCATGACTTCATTGCCAAAATTATAGTCTCACTTTCAACCTTGACAACGAGACTCACCCGGACTCACCAAAATTTGTTGAAACTGAGGTGAGTCCAGCTCATTGAGTTTGGGGGACCCGACTTGGACTCGGCCAAGTCTTTCCCAAACTCACCAACTATGGGCCTAAGACTTGGCCATTTTAGTTTTTTTTTTTAATCTCACAAAATTTTAATGCTTTTTTGGTTTATGACATGGCCCCAAAATATATACATAAAATATAACATTAATTCCCCATCTTTGTCTTCAAGTCAATTGTATCCTCTTCATTAGAATATATAAATGAAATATAACATTTAACTATAAGATACTTTAAGTCATATTTCATATATATATATATATTGCCAGGATGTTTGAGAGTGGATTCAGATCTCTAGGAGTTATAATGCAGATTCTAGGTTTAGAAGATCTTATAAATTTTCAGACTTAATTAAATTTCTATAATCAGCACGCTCCTATTCTCTCACTCTCACTAGCTTGCTCTCTTTATCTCCCTCGGACTCTAGACCTATCTCTCTCCCTATCACTCTTCCTCTATCCCCTTTCTTTACATCTCTCTATCGCACTCTCTTCTCTCTCCCCCAAGATCTAGACCTATCTCTCTACATCTCTCTCTCTCAGCCCAAGGCGCCCTTGAGGAACACTACCCTCAACCTCATCTTTGTGTTGCCCCCAAACCCCCATAAAACTATAAGTTTCTGCAAGTAATACTCCAATGATAAGCATGATCATAAAAATCTACATAATACATATTCCTTGTTGTAAATTTCTACATATTCATAGTCAAAACCACAGACTTAGTCAAATCTCAATAATCAGCAAGCTCCTATTCTCTTGCTCTCACTATCTCACTGTCTTTATCTCCCCTGAACTCTAGACCTATCTCTCTCGGTATCATTCTTCTTCTATCCCCCCTCTCTACATCTCTATCGCACTCTCTTCTATCTCCCCCAAGATCTAGACCTATCTATCTACATCTCTCTCTCTCACCCCAAGACCCCCGTGAGGAGTGCTATCCTCAACCTCATTTTGGTGTTGTCCTCGGACCCCCATAAAACTATAAGTCTATGCAAGTAATACACCAATGATGAAGCATACATAATACCTTGTTGTGAATCTCTACATATTCATAATCAAAACCATAGACTTAGAAAATTTCAATAATCAGCAAGTTCCTATTCTCTCGCTATCACTATCCCACTCCCTTTATCTCCCCCGAACTCTAGACCTATCTCTCTCCCTATCATTCTTCCTTTATCCCATCTCTCTACATCTCTCTATCTCAATCTCTTGTCTCTCCCCCAAGATCTAGACCTATCTCTCTACATCTATCTCTCTCACCCCAAGACCCTTGTGAGGAGTGCTACCCTCAACCTCACTTTGGTGTTGCCCCCAAACCACCATAAAACTATAAGTCTATGCAAGTAATACACCAATGATGAAGCATAATCATAAAAATCTACATAATACATATTCCTTATTGTGAATCTTTGCATATTCATAGTCAAAGCCACAATCAAGGATTATCTTGTTTCATATATTGGACAACTTGTTTAATATACAAGGACTGCCATAGGCAAATTTCGCACATTACAGTCCTTGCACTACTGAATACAGGCCATAGTCGGCAAAAATACCATTTTCATAATGCACAATGTATCAATCATGCCTTGCATAGACAACAGATAGAATAATCTCATCTATTAGTATACTAGCTAAAGTCAACATAGAACATAATCATTTATCTTTTTATTTAACCACTTCTCTTTGTTAATGAGCTTGTCAACAAAACATGCAGTACTCAAGGCTTCAAAAATAAATGACTAATAAATTCCTCAATGAATATACACAAGCAAATATCATGGCTACAAAATCATCTAGAACCCATCTTAGATGCCAGCACATGACTTGTTGTGATGTTGGGACAACTAATGCAACCTCCTTTGAGCCATAGTCTTATAATTTTAGTTTTACTATTTGTTTTAATGCCATGAATTTCATATTCCATGAGTTTTGTATACATTTGAAAATATTTATATATCTAGCTATGTTGTTTCCTTCAGCTGCAATTTGTGTTTATACTTATGTGATCAATGTATACTTGTGTATCTAATCAAATTAGCTTCTATTTGATGATGGCTTTCTCGCTTTAAGGTTCATTTAATAAAGGGTGTATGAAACAAGTTTTAAATCCTTAAAAAATCTCTATATTACTTGGGCTTTTCACTTTGCTGATTGTTTTCACTGCATCCTAGTCCAAGTTTGAAACATGCTTGTCGAGGCCGAGTTGAGTCCAAGTCCCATAACTCTGCTTTCAACATAAACGTTGTTAAAAAATTTAATCAAAAAAGAAAAGGCCAAATGACATAGATAGCCTAATTTGACTTCCACGGCTTTCAGAAAGGAACACGTCATTCTTTCAAAAAGATTTTGATACACTTCATTTGACTTCCTTACAACATTTTTCAGACCATCGCCCCATTTTGAATGGGGACCCCCTATTTTCACTTGGCAGTAGAGTAGTTGTTTCCAGTAGCCTTGGTGGCAAATCCAGAGTACTTGAGTCCAAAGGCTAAGTTTGAGCAGCTCTAGATCTAAATCTTTGCCACAAAAGAGTAGAATCATTAGCAAGGCAAAACGAGCCTAAGAACGAAGTGAAGACGAGATGCAATGATGGAGTAAATCTGATAATGGAAGGTTTGAAATTTTGAGATCTTTTGGATCAGATCTGATGATGAATGAAATGAAAATCATGAAGGAGTGAGTTCTTCGATAAGACAAGTACAAAATTGAAAGGGGAAAATCAATGTTTTAAAAGGCAAGACTTGGAACTACCTTTTGCATGTAAGGCAGGCATGAAAAATTTTAGAGAAGGCAACTTGGAGGTTGTCCAAGGGAGAGGTGGAATCTGCACTTACCTTGACACCATTGTCCAAGCACTGTCAAATTTCCACCAGCCCTTTAGAGTGCAATTCAAACTTGACACTAAACAGCCCTCCCCACCAAGTACATTATTTTCCAATGAATACACGTTGAAATGGTTTAAAATTGGGCCAAACATAGAAATTTTCAAGTTAATTTCAACTATTTGATTTTAGAATTTGAAGGTGAAACTATAAATTTTATAAGGGGTTTCATATCCATTTCTCGGACTTAATGCTTTTATCTCTTTTGTTTTGCTAGATGGATGGGAGGAAGGATATGCTTGAAAGCAAAGAAGAATTATGGCAAAGATCAGACTTGAAACTTCAAGGAAGAAGATAGTTCCAGATCAAAGATCAAAGAGAAGATGCGAACCCAAGAACAAGATCAAGGCGAAATTCAAGAATAGGTTGTACGAAGAGGATTACCAAGACTACAAGTGGAGGAAATTATCACAAACTTGAATTTCCTTTGGAAATCCAAGTTCAGTTTGAATGATCTCATTACATGAAGCAACTCATCACTTCTAAATGGTCAAGATTTCAAGTGAGTAAACTCAAGACACTTCAAAGAAAAGATTTCCAAGAGGATAGAGAAAGTTCATGGAGATGAGGCAATTTGGGAATATGAGCCATCACAATCTATTCAAGGCTGCAAAATGTTGAGTATCAAGAGATATTGATGAAGTGTACAAGATAGGCATGTTGAGGTGCCACCTGCTCATCTTAAACCAATCAGAAAATTTCCGTTCCACATGTCCAAGTTCATGCAATTAGATCATTCCAAGTGTAGTGGAGTCCACTCAATGGTTCTACCTAACCTATTTTCTCATTGGTCCATAAAAGCAATGTAATTTTCTCATTGGCCCGCAAGGTGGTGCCTAATTGTAATTAGATAAGCATTTAATGCTTGCAACTGGTAGTTATCCTAGGGCTATGTTGGTATAATCTTCACCCTTGATCTTGAATTAATCCAGGCCATCCATTGTACTTGAACAATTATAAAAGGCAAGGCCTTATCATTTGTAAAGAGAGACTTGGAGAGATTATTTCTATAATGATACTAAAATTATTCCTTCTTTATTGTTGTTATCATGGTGAATGTTTGCGAAGATTTGGACCATTGCATGGTTTCTACATTTCCTCACTTAGAGTAGGATTTCATTTTATATCGAGTAGAAGTAGATGTAGTTGAATGGATGATATTATTGAATGGTGAATTATTGTGAAGCTAGTGTCCATGCCTTTTGATATTTGTTGATTGCAAGTAGCACTATAAGGTTAGTATGGGCCTAATTGCAAGCATCTAAGTTCAATTGGAGATGTTCATTTGGGTTGCGCCTTCATTGGGTGGAGTCGGGTGGTTGCCACCTCAGCATGCTTATCTCTTCGAATGAAATTAGCTTTGAACAATTCCCTTCAATTTCGGAAATTTGGGATTTGGAAAAATATTCCCAAATTGCATCATCTTTAAACCTCGAACTTAGAATTTTTTCCCTTTTGAATGTTCTTCTTTGATACAGTATTTTGGAACTTTTGGTGTGAACTTTGAAATCTTCCATTGTCCATCCATTCTTCTTCTTGTCTTGAAATTCTTTGTAGATTATGAAGACCTTAGTTTTGTTTGTTTCCTCATCTATGAATGTCATCTTTCCCTACACCATTTGAATTCCTTCCTTTGATCTTGATCTTTGGAAATCCAAGGTGGTTGTAGCATCTCCTTCATCTTTATCTGCCCTTGATTGTTCATTCCTCATCACGAGCATGCATCAGACCTATAAAAACAACATTGAGAAAATTGTCGATATCTCATTAAAAAGACTCCAACAATCTTACCTTTAATCTGGAAATGACCTTATGAATTTGGAAATGATCTTATGAATTTTGGAAATGATAAAGTCCCGTGCTTGGAAATGCACTTTCAGGTCTGATTTTTAGGAAATTTCTCATACTTAGGCAATTTTCACCATTGCTTCCTTAGTGATTTCATCCTCTAAAATTCCTCTCCCCAAAATTCACACCTTCTCTCTGTAGGAACTATACCTCTTCTTTTCTATGCATAAACTTAATATTTTCCCTTTGAAACTTAGCCTTTTTCCTTTGTTGAACTTGGAATTTTGTCTGAATACTTGCTGATTTCAACCTCAAATGGCTTTAGACTTCACAATTTTCCAACTTTTCGCTGGCTCCAAGGAGTAAATCTCATTTCTAGGTCTGCATTCTTCACCTAGGTTGTCAACACTTAACAATTTTTCATCACTCTTGAAAGAACTTGGAAGAATGAAAAACTTCTTTTAAATCTGTAGAAAATCGTTAGAACCTATCAATCATATTAGAAAACCTTGAGAAAATTCTCAAGAAAATCAAGAAAAATACTTGAATATTTCTTCTGAACTCGAGAAAACTTCACTTTTCTTGTGAACTACAGAGATTTAATTCTCAACTTGTAAATAAATGAAGTGCTTAACTTATGTAAATATAGGACTTATTGACATCCAAGAAGAAATCAATTTTATGCTTTATTGCTTTGTTTTTTTATTTGATTTTTCCCTTTATTCCTTCATGGTCAATCCCTCTTGGATAAATAAAACAATTTGTTTTTCCCTTTCTTTTAACTTGGTCTTTCTTCATCAAAGCTTGGTTTGCTTTTGACCTAAGAATCGACATCCTTGGATTAAAAAAATGCTTGTCTTTAAAGCACTTGCTTTATTTTCTTTCTTCTTTCTCTTCTTCAAGTTGATTTTTTTCCTACACAAGTATTTTTTCTTCTTATTTCCAAATTGATTTCTTTCTTTTTCTTCTCCATAATTTCCTAAAATCAATTTTACGTTTTTCTCCTTTTGGGTGAACTTTACTAGCATTTGAGGATTTATCCATGACTTGAATTATTTCCCCCTTCCATGTTTGAGCGAACTTCTTCATGGATCAAGAAATTTCCACCTTCCTTTTCTTCTTGGCCATGCGGACTTCTCTTTGGTTTGAGGATTTCTCTTGCCTTAGACAAATTCCTTCCTCATTAATTAATTCTTCTGATAGGCGGACTTGGTCTACAATCAAGAATTTTCTAAAACTTGGAATTATTTCTTTAAACACCTAAGACTACGAGGACTTGAAGTCTGATTGAGGATTTTCCATATACTTAGCCAATTTTCTTAGCTCTCATACTTAGGCGGACTTTATGTGTGTGGAATTAGCCATGCCTTAGACAAATTTTCAAAACACTTAGACACCGATAGACTTTGTTGAGGATTGAGGAATTTCTCTCCACACTTGACCAAATTTTCTCCCTTGAAAGCCTTCTATCCATGGCGAACTTCATCTTGACTTAGGGAATTCCTTTCTTTTCTTGATCAAACTTCATCATGCCTTTAGGAATTTCCCTTCTTCCTTGAACAAACTTTGCATGGGTTTGAGGATTCTTCCATGTTGGAGAGGGCGGACTTTGTGTATTCTTCAGGATTTTCAAACACTTAGACAAGTTTCACATCATCCAAACCTAGGCGGACTTCATCATGCTTTGTGGAATTTACCCATACTCAACCGAATTTCAATCACCCTAGGTTGGGTGGGCTTCAAGTAGAAACAAGGATTTTCCTACTTGGAGAGGGTGCAATTTATGTTGACTTGTGGTTTTTCACTCTCCTTGGCAAACAGGATATATATATATATAAAACATTTAAGTATAAGTCTTATACTTTAAGTTATATTTTATGTATATACTGTCAGGATGTTTGAGAGTGGCTTCAGATCTATAGGAGTTATAACGAAGATTCTAGATTTTAGAATATCCTAAAAAATTTCAGACTCAGCCAAATTTCAGTAATTAGCATGCTTCCATTAGTGTTCTTTTCGACAGCTTTTTTTCCATGATTTCTAATAAATTTGATATTGGAACAAGGATTTTCCAAGAATTTTCACAACTTTGAATGCTTTCCTCTCATTTTGAAATCCAGAATTTTTCACCACTTTTCATTCTTTTTTTCATGAAATCCCAGGCGAACTTTAAGTTGAAAACAAGAATTTTACACTTGGGTGATTTATCACTTTTCTCAGTTGTAGACATAACCTTTGGCCTTCCCAAAATAGAAACTTCTTAAAATAAAAATTTCAAAAAAACAAGAAAAAAAGCAAACCCGGATTAGCCTAAAAGTGCCAAAAACGAAACTTTCGAAAAAGCTAAAAAAGTAGAAAAAAATTTCCTATAAAATAGGAGTTGTCAGAATTGACCCCCAAAAAATGTTGATCTTCATCCCTTGGCCTATCTAAACCCTTTCGAAGCATCAAAAATTAGAATAATCTTTTGATCATGCTTTCTCCCTTTTACTTTTTGACATCCCTAGATTTGGATTGAACTACTAAACTTTGAACTAACAAGAGATAGGAGACTGAAACTGAAACTGATACACCTAGAAAAAACCTTAAAAAGCAAAACACTTGGGGTCCCCATTTGCAATGGGGTGATGTGTGATTACATAACAACACCACCTAAATCCTCGACTTGGTCTAGTAGTTCAAAATCAAGTGCGGACCTAATTGGCGTATTAAATGCAATAGTTAAAATGGCTTTAGAAGCTCTTGTAGTCAGATTCTCAAAATGATTCATGAACTACGTCAGAACCCAACATGGTTCATGAACCACCAAAAGGCATGACTTCATAACAAAAAGAGAAAGAGGTATCGACACGTTTAATAATTATAGGCCTATTAGCGAGACCCAAATCAATTATCAAAACCATTTTAAAGTTTGATGCAATACGTAGAAAAGAAAGAATAGAAAGTTAACAACGGTGTCACATATCTCATAAGTATTGGAATGGGCTTCAGATCCCGAAATAGGATTAGGAACCACTGAAATGACCAACAACTAATGTAAATTGGCATCCTTTGCTAGTTTTGAAACAACCAATTGAAAGAATCCAACTCAGGAAATACACACATATCATAGGGCAGTGAACTATACTATCAGACAATTTTTAACCAAATTCAGGATCTTATGACATTCATTGAATCATTCCCAAATTTATAATAAAACATTAGCACAGTTATTACAAAAATACCACCAGCATAGTTATCTCTTCTTTGTTTTTTCATACAATCACTAGTAAATACAAGCTTATTCAAATACTCGGATTCTATAAATGATGACAGTTCCTGCTACAATTGTTCTCCAGTAAACGTTGACAGGTATTTCCTTATAGGGATTCATTATTATATTCCGAGCAAATTAATGGCGTATGGCTCCACCCGATTGGTAGAGATAGTTGATGTGTCTCTGTAGGCAATTTCCTTCCGTGGGAGTTGGGGATTGAACTGTAGTTATATCCATCTTTGCTGCCTAGTGGTGGCACAAATCCTTCCTAGTTCCTTATGCCAATCGTGACTTCCTTCCTGTGCAACCTTAGGTATTGAGCTTTCACCTGCAATCCTTCTTCCTCACTGTGTGAGCTTCCTTGCCACCTCCAATTATAAGCTCCTGCTATGAAATAGGATGAAACAGAAAACAAGACAGCATCAACTGCTTAAAAAATCTGAAAGCAAGAGTAGGGGTTGCATCCAACCTTGCTAGACCTCTGAGATTGTCGCCTCAGAAAATCAAAGTCATGTGCAAAGGCATTTTCCAGTTTAATCCAAGCATGCCTTGATTCCCTAAGAGCCCCACCATATATAGAAATTCCAACTTAGCCAAGTCAGCTCATTGTGAAGAGACCCGAGGAATGGCATTTAATAGCCATTTAATGGAGGCCCGAGAAATCTGTTTGCAGAGTGAAATGTATCACTATATGCCCGTGTGGAGCCAGAAGGTTACGTGTCAATAGTCTTCTTGAGAGGACTAGTTGCAGAGTTAGAAATGTTTGGAGCGTCGAAGATTGTAGAATCTCATTCCTGTAGCAACCAGCGAAGACCATCATAATTTGGACACGGTTTTTGGAATGGGAAAAGCCACAAGGTAGTGGGATATTCAAGCTGAAGATTATGAAGAGTATTCCCAACGACATTCAAAGACCAAAACATTTCGCACTCGACCTTTGATAAATAAAAGGTGCAGAGTTTGTTCTCACTGCAAAGGCCGAGCTATGAGCGAGTTTGTTCATTAGGAATTAGTGACCATAAACGGGCATTGAAGGGAGTTGGTTAGTGAATATACACTGAGTATGGGTGAGTTGAGGTTTGCGTATCAAGTTTGAAGGAAAATATTGAAGAGTTTGCAGATTTGGGTAAGTAGGTTGTTTTGACTTACATCAGAAAGTGGTGACTCCCCTTGTAGATGTAGTTGCTATCTAGGTCACAAGGTTCGAATCCAAGTTCGAATTCGGCAACAATAAAATTCGGATAAAGTTCGTCAAGGATAAAAAATTCAGAAAAAAAATTGACAATAAATTCGCCTTAAATAAATTAATTTTTTTAAAATATAAGTAATATATCCAATAATTTATCAAATTAGTTTAACTATTATTTTCCAAAGAAGAAAGATGTTAAATTTATTATAATTTACTACAAAAAATTTATAAAAATTTAATATAAAAAATTAAAAATTATTTTTTTTATTAACATCTTAGTAAATATTTAATTTAAAAACACAAATTTTAAAAACTCATTTAAAATTTTTTATAGAATTAAAAACAATCTAAAGCAAAAACGTTTTTAAGCTTTTCATCGAATATCAAAACAAAATGATAGAACTTAAAAAAAAATAAAACAATAAAATATATTTGACCAAGGTCATGCCCTAAGTGGAGTCGCGTTGGATTTTTTGGGTCACATCAAACTTGCTTGGCTGCAACACTTTGCACAGATAACAGTAAAACTACTCCCGTGCATTGCACCTATGGATCAAATTGCCATCCTAGCCGAAAGTTGTGTTTTCATTTATAGTTAAATCTGATAAAAGCGCCCAACAAAAATAAAAATTTAAGGAAAATCAAAGTGTTTTTTGAATGCGAATTTGTTAGCAAATTTGAACGAATTTTTTCTAACCCTTGATTATTCAACGGATTTCGAACTTCATGTTTGACATTCGCCGAACCTTGCGACTTAGGTTGCTATTGAGATTGATGCCACCTCGATGGAATTTTGCAACCTTTGGATGACCTACCAGTATTCCAGGTTGTCTGCTTTTGACCAGTATGCATATGCAATAGACATGCTGATGCGCTCACAATCCCTCGACAGTTAATTTCAAAGCTGGAACTTTTCTTAGTGTTTAATTATAATATTTTAATTCATTTTCATGAATTAAAAGTTAAATGCACAAAATATCAAAAAAATATTTGTAAAGTTTGTAAAGGGGTAAAGAAGCAGTTACATTTCCAAGAAACAGTTATGAAAATGAAAAGTCTCATCGGAGGTAATTCTCTTAAATATGTAATTGAAAGATAAAATAGGGGCTCCGAATTCTGAAGCCTTTATGCTTTGTCATATCAATCAGGAGGCAATTTTATTGGAAGTTTTATAGAATGGAGGATAGCAGGGGTTCTTTTCGTGAATATAATCTTGTATACAGAGATATGGGTCTGGAGCTGTGAGCTCAGAGTTTTTGTCAAAAAATGAAGGAGATATTTTAAGACTTTGTGTTTATTTGTAGTTCTTTCTGACTGCAGACTTTCCTTTGAGATTTCTCAATCATCCTCTGACAATTTCTCTGCTATATCATGTTGTTATATGTTTATTACAGAACCTTTGAATTCTGATTTACTTAGTTATTTGGAAGGAATCACCGTTTTCTCTCAATCTTCTTTGTGGGTGTTGAGAGAGTGAACTTTGTGTCATTTATTTTTGTTTCCCCTTTGTTTGTAAATTCATAATTGCATCTGCAGCATGGCTGTGCTCAAGTGTTAGTTTGTCTTTCCTGCTTTCTAGTTAAAAGCATGCCCCCAAAACCCTAGTTGCATCGTAAGAAGGAGTTGTACCTCTAAAATTCAGAAGAAGATAACCCACGCAATGGTGATCTCTCCAACTGTTTGTTGGCAATTTGTCTTTATGTTTGGGTCAATTTGTTTGCTATTTTAAAAAGACAAATATGTTAACTAACACATCTCGTCACGGAGACTCACCCTTAGGGCATGGTAACTTTTAATTTTTAAATGAGCATATCCATCGGAAGTTACTTACCGATGCTTATTTACACATTTCATATCATGATGTTTACATGTTTCATGACGGGATAGACAGCAGGTTGAGGAGTGATTCTGGTTTAAAATCTATGTGAAAAGATGATGGAATGTCAAAGTAAAGGCATTAAGGATTGGCCCCAGAAAAGAAAGAAAGATATACTATATCAGGTTAAGCACTGCGGCTCGGATAATCGTAGGTGGTCGCAAAAGCAAAATGAAAAAATGGGTGCTATTCTTAAACAGTGTCTGAATAAGAGGAGATGGTGTTAATTTTAAAAACACTAGGGTCGTATTTTAAGTCCTGTGATAGGCATGTTCTTAACAAGTGAACTCCCCGTGCATCTCGTAGAAATAGGAAATGCCAATCTTCTTAAGTGCACGCAAATTAAATAAAATTAAATGAAAATCAGAAAAGCACTCCATAGAAAAGGGCATATTTCAGAAGCCCTTGGAAACACTTTCCTTGAATTATACCCTATGCTCAGCGTTAAACAGAAAACGCCCTGGCTAACATATATACATTGTGCATACGCATTACAACATTTCCACGATATAAAAGCAATTGGAAGAATTTAATGGAAAGAATAGGATTGTACCCTGCGACTCAAATGCTCTTGAGGAATTCCTGCAACTTCACCGATCTCGCCGGGCTTAATCTCTGTGGTGACCAGCGCATCGCTAGCAAACCGTCTCGTCATCCATGGAGGATTTGCAGATCTCATCGATGCGAACAACCATAACCTTCTCTGAATGATGCCGGCCATTGTTTCCTCTTTTTTACAAGTGGAAATCAAGGAAACAATTTGGGGGGGGGAGGGAGGGGTCGTTTTTAAACCTCAGTTCCTATGACCGATCGTCATATATTAACGGAACCTGAAAAGCATTTTAGAGCGTGTCCAATTCTTGTGTATTTATGTTATGTTAATAATATACATTGAATATAATATATTCACATTGCTAAATTTCTTTAATTGAATTTTGTTGAAGCAATTTTTTTTAAAAGTGTTATTTATCAAGTGGTAAAATTGAATGGTTTTAAATGAATTAACTAAATATTAAGTTTTGTGGAATACAAGATTTTTATATCATAAGGGATGAGAATGAGGTAAGGATTATTACTTATGTAATTTTGTTGAATTGGATATCATTAAGTCGAAAAGTTTTCGACCTAAGATATGTGCTATTGTATTAAATAGCAAAATGATTATGTGGGTTTACCCTCCAACAAAACAAAATAGATCATATTACGAAGGGGTTATAGTTTGATTTGTGAAGATGCTAGTTTGCCCTAATATTTATCAAGGTATAAAAATTTTAAGTATGTTGAGGACTTGGTTTGGTTCCCAAGTGATTTTGATAAAATGAATCCCTCGAAGTAGCTTTATCAAAGGAAATTTATAGTACAAATATGTGCTTACTTAACATGTTGAATCAACTACATAAAGGAAAAGATGTCGATATGTGTGATTCAGTTAACCCACTAAAAAAATGTTTTGGCTTATTTATGTCATGTCTTGGCAAACCTAGGCTCACATGTAAAAACATCAAGTGTAGGCATATCAAACAAAAGAATTTTATGTCAACAATAGTGGGAGTAATCTAGCCTATGACGCATACAATTTTTAGTAAGTTTAAAACAACACAAGATATCGTGTTATGGAAAATAAATACACTCTTCACATAATATTCATTAATGAGCAACAATGAATACCATTATTCGTATATGTAAACAAAATCAACATGTAACCATAAACATAAAGTAAAAAGAAATACTACAATGAAGCTTCATTAACACATCACAATCATATGGAAAGTTGAATCCCAATCTACAACATCTTGCATGTGCTCATGAATCTAATTAATTTATCATTTTATTTTCAACGAGTGTGAATGTATAAACAAATATAGGGCATGTTTATATAATCGCATAACCCTCCCATTGTTACAACTAGTTGGTCTAGCCCTTTATATTATGATTAGAATATGTTCGTGTATATGTTAAAAAAAGTTAGAATATGTTCGTGTATATGTCAAAAAAAGTTATGCATGATAGTGTACACCTCTATCCAAATTACAATTACTTTAAATTTGGAAATTAACAAAAAAATAAATTCAACAAAAAATTATGAAAAAAAAAGCATTAGATATTGGTGTGACGAATCTATATTTTAAGAATTAGAATTTTATTAGTACTATAAATAATATCATGCTTGACATTATAAACATCACTTCTAAAAAATACTATTTTTCTAAAAAAATATTACTTGCTATTAAAAAAAATAAGTTATTAAAGTGTGTGTGTGTGTGTGTGTGTGTGATCTAGATTAAAAAACTCATAAATCAGTAGTTTGTTTCATTTTCAAATTTTTGATGGCTTTCATATAAGTGTTAAAAAATGAAGATCTAGGACAAATTTATGATTTCAATGTCAAGTTTGGCCAAATAGTGTAACACGTTATCGTGAAACCACTCTACAACATCTTACATGTAATCATGAATTCAATTACATTGTCATTCTCTTTAGGATGAACCTAAATGTTTATTATCTTTTGTACAAACACAATGTCTATGTATTCTCTTTAAATATATAACAATATTCTTCTAGTGTTAAATAAATAGAAGATAAATTAATGTAATATGTTGGTCATTTTATGGCGCCAACATCATCTCCTTTCTATTATGTATTTCATCCTCAAAAAATACAAAGACAAAATCATGCACTCTATACAAATCTATTAGCATCATCAAGTAGTGTAACAAGTGATTCAAAACACTAGCACTACCTCATCTATTGTACTACTCGCTTATTCACTCTTTACCATGGTATATGAGTTTCTTTGGGTATTGTTATTCTCTATTGACCTTGTCTAGAAGCCCTACAATCCTATTTTTTCTACCATATCATACAAGAACTCGTGTTGATGAGCCAAATCATATCCTTATATTTTAAAAAAGGTTGGTTGTACACAAACATCATTATGTCCAATATAAACATCTTTACGTTGGAACACGACCAAATCTATTTGAATTATAAAATTTTAAATTTGTAATGTATAATTTGTTAGTGTGAATGAGGTTATTTCCTATCTAGTTATTATTAGGAACCTATTCACATGTTAAGTTCACTTGGGAGTTAAGTTAGTCCTAGATAGTGGTTCAAAACACTAGCAGTACGTCATCTATTAAACTCTCTCTCATTCACTCTTTACCATGATGTATAAGTTACTTTGTGTATCATTATTTTATATCAATCTCGTGTAGAATACCCACAATCCTAGTTTTCTACCATATCATACAAGAGCTCATGTTGGTTAGCCAAATCATATCCTTATATTTAAAAACAGGTTGGTTGTACATAAACATATTATGTCCAATATAAACATATTTACACTAGAACAAATCCAAATATATTTCAATTATTTCTAATGTAAAATTTGTTAATGTGAATGAGGTTGTTTCCTATTTAGTTATTATTGGGAACCTATTCACATTTGAAGGTTACTTGGGAGTTAAGCTATTCCCAGGTGTCGCATTCTAGAAGTTAGTTATAATAGGTCCATGTCTAATTATTTACTTTTAGTCATAGGTCATTTAATATTTGCCTTAGACATTTATTAATTTGCATTAAGAATCTAATATTTTTATTGAGGGTAGTTTTCATGCCTCATCACACCTTGTCTATAAGGTGCATGGACATTGTAACATATCTCATATATCTCATTTCATTGTTTTATTAAGTATTATTGATCTCAATATTATGCAAGCTCATGTTGCAACACTCTCTTGTGGAAGGTGTCTTTCTTGGTCAATCCTTTGAAGTTTACAACTTCATTATGGGTTCATTAGCATTTTAACATGGTATCAAAGCTATGGCACTTTAAAACCCTTCTTGTATTGAAAATTTGAGTATTGATAAATGAAATATTTTCATTGGAGGTGATTTTTGGCTAGTGTTTGAGGAGATCTAAGATCATCATTGAGACAAAGATGCTAGAGAAAATCAATATTAGCTTGTGTTTCATCTAGTTCTGACTATTTTTGCCAAAGTTGTGAGGGTTTGAAGTTGGGTCAATTGTCAATTCTGAGAGATGACTTATTGTTTGGAGCATATTGAGCCAAATCCAACTTCCATTACATCTAGGAGACCCACGAACCCTAGAAACACTTACCAATTTGTCAAAATCTAACATTTTCATCCTCGACATCAAAGGTTTTTTAGTCATAATTGCATTGTTATTGAATCGTACAATTGTATAAATCATGCAAACACAAAAAAAATTATCTCACCCCTAAAATGTGTATGAATCATACAAGAGCTCATGTTGGTTAGCCAAATCAAATCCTTATATTTGAAAAAAGGTTAGTTGTACACAAACATATTATGTCCAAAATAAACATATTTACACTAGAACAAAACCAAATATATTTGAATTATTTCTAATGTAAAATTTGTTAGTGTGAATGGAGTTGTTTCCTATTTACTTATCAATGGGAACCTATTCACATTTTAAGGTTTCTTGGGAGTTAAGTTATTCCTAGGTGTCACATTCTAGAAGTTGGTTATAATGAGTCCATGTCTAATTATTTACTTTTAGTCATAGGTCATTTAATATTTGCCTTAGACATTTATTATTTTGCATTGAGTGCATCTAATATTTTATCAAGAGTAGTTTTCATGCCTCATCACATCTTGTCTATAAGGTGCTTGTACATTGTAACATATCTCATATATCTCATTTCATTATTTCATTAAGTATTGTCGATCTCAATATTATGCAAGCTCATGTTGCTACACTCTCTTGTGGAAGGTATCTTTCTTGGTCAATCCTTTGAAGTTTACAACTTCACTATGGGTTCATTTGTATTTTAACATGGCATTAGAGCTATGACACTTTAAAACCCTTCTTGTATTACAAAGTTGAGTTATTTCTAAATGAAATATTTTCATTGCAAGTGATTTTCTACTAGTGTTTGAGGAGATCTAAGCTCATCATTGAGATGAAGTTGCTGGAGAAAATCAATATTAGCTTGTGTTTCATGTAATTATGACTATTTTTGCCAAAGTTAAGAGGTTTTAAAGTTGGGCCAATTGTCGATTCCAAGAGATGGCTTATTTTAAGAGTAGTTTGAGCCAAATCTGATACTTCCATTGCATCTAGGAGACTCAGAAACCCTACAAACACTTACCAATTTGTCCAAATCTAACATTTTCATCCTCGACATCAAAGGTTTTTCAATCATAATTGCATTGGTATTGAATCATACAATTGCATAAATCATGTAAACACAAAAAATTGTCTCCCCCCTATTTTGGAATATTCGCTAGCAAATTAGGTATATTCATTTTTATCATGTGTTTTTTTTCATATTATAGGTCATTTTCTACATTAGAAGATTTATCAAAAAAAAATTATTTTGATAATAAAGAATGCCTAAAAAATTATTTTGTGACCAATATTGCACATTTTGTGATGTATTTATTTGTGGTAACAATTTATTTTAGTTCCTCTTAATTTGATTGGTCGACATTATTTTGTAGGGTTTGTATTTATTTATTGGCAAACCTCACAAAAAAGGTCACATCAGTCTTCACCGTGTCAGTTCCATCAAATACAACTATTGTCTAACTTTCATGATCAAATCATTATCGTCGACCATCTATATCATTAGAGTCCTAGCTAGTGATGTCGTTATACCCACCCCTTCGCCCTCTAGCCATTTTGCTAGTTATGGTTGTCTTAACGCAACTTTGACATCACTCACCCAAATTGGGCACTTATTATGTTTTTGGCCTCAATAAGACTAAGATCATATTGACCGAGTGCTAAAGCCAAGGAGGTATGTTTGTGTGGTCTCTTTATGCCCAAATTGTGTCAGTTTTTTAAACTAAGATAACTTTTGATCTAGGAGGCAAATGTTTTCAAACAAGATATTGTTGGAAAGCTAATTCAGCCAACTTCACAATGGTGGAGTTTTTTTTGTTTTGTTTTTTTCATTTGACAATATTTATTGTATCTTGAAATGGAAACTCCCTTTTGGACTCTTGAGCTCATATTTTTTCCAGTTTGTCCAATTTTGGTGATTATAATGGCATTATATAGGTGATCAAAATCTCTATCATTATGCCCTTGCATTTTTTTCTAGATTAAACCACAAGTATTATTTATTGAGTTTTTACAATTTGAAGCATCTACTTGATTACTTGGACATACTTTATCTTTGAAAAACTTTATATTTATCAAGGGGACTTCATTTTTATCTTGGAGGTTTTAGATCAATTCCTATTAGATATTTTGCTACTTTTATTGATTTGTGCATGTGGTTCTAATAAGAGATTTATGATTTGAGGTTCTTACTCCTAATTATTATACATAGAAAGTGAAGATGCAAAGATTTCTTTAGTCTAGGGGATTATGGTCTACCTTGAATAAGAAATAACCTACCTTCACCAAGAAATATGAAAAGTTTGTACATAGAAAAAAATGTGATGAGGTGATGGGCTTAATTGCAATGATATTCTAGATTCATTATTCTTACACATTAAGAAGAGTTCTACAGCTTGAGAGGTATGGAAAAAAATATAAGAATCTCTTTGGTTTAATTAGTGAGGGAAGAGCTTTACAACTAGAAGTAGAATCAACATCTCTTTGTATTGATTAATTTTCCACTATTGAAGGTTATTTGGTTAAGTTCAAGTCTTTGAAATCTGAAAGTAAAAGATGAGGAGGAACTCATATTCTTGATTTTGTTTAAATTGAATGGTATTTTTTCATATTTCTATACAAGTCCTTTTACTCATGTTGGGAAATAGGTGTTGTACAACTTGCACAATAATTGTTTATTTTTGTAATACTTTATTTTATTATGTAAACGTTGCACCTAGGAGCACCTAGATGAACATGCAACATGTAGAGATTCCTTGGTAATATACTATGGGCAACTTGATGAGTCGTATTGTAACATTGCAATATTATATTTGATGTGATTATTTAATAGTGGGAAAAAAAAATTAAATAAATTACAATATTGAATGTAGGGTTAAGGGGTTAGGTAGCACATGGTTTATGTAATACCACTTAGTGCTTTTATGGGTGCTTGTTACTATAAAAGAAACTACAAGAGTAGTTGTTGAGGAGAGCCACGTTTAGCATTTGTGGATGTTGGAAGCATGGCATCAGATGTGTGGTTCCTTTCTTGTTCACAAGGATTGCATGTTGATGGTTGAGGCTTCAAGGTTTTCATAGATGTATTATAAGGTTGCATTGCTAAATAATACATGGATGATAGATTATTTTGGAGTTTAAGTTTTTCCTCATGAGGTTTTTCCCAGGGTATATCTTTTGTCACATTTTTGTGGGTATGTTGTTGTATGCAAATTAGATGTCTAACTACTATAAATGATAAATTAACTATTCTAAGATTAATAAATCTAACTAATTAGAAAACAACAATGAAGAATACAATTAAAATGAAGTTAAAACAAGGTTTTACCTTCACCTACCATGTAGCTTGTCTCCACTGCCCTCATAGCTTTGATTTCTTGGATGTGTTAAGCTCTCATATTTCCAATTTGAAGCTCCTTTGCCCAAGATGATACCAAAGTGTGGAGATTGAATGATTGAATGCAAAACTAAATCCTAATTATGCAAATGAGATGATGATAGTGTGGATGCTTCACAAAATGGTATGAATATGCTTGATAATGAGTGCTTGGATGCTTGATTGCTTGAATGCTTGCTTGCCTATTCACTATTAGCTATTAGCTCACAAAGGGGAAATGAGGCTCCTTTTATAGATTTTTGGAGGATCTAGGCCTAGGTGGCACAATCCTATGGTTGAGAATGAAAGGTGGAAGATCCTAGGGCTAGGATTGACTTGGTTGAAGGAGTTGAGAGAAAGGGGGATGTAGTTGGAATGTGAGAGGAAGAATAGGGATGATGTTCCTCTCACATTGACATGGAGGAGAACACATGTCAAGTGTCTCATAAAGACCAAAGAGAGAAAGAGGGAGAGACCTTTTCCTCATGAGGACTCTTTGTACAAGTGTCCCATGAGTCACCTTTGACCCTTAGAGGTGGCTTGAGAATCCCCTTAGGAATAGGGCATGTCTCTTGACTTGGTTTAAGAAAGGACATGTGGTCATGAGACTAAGTCCTATGAGGCCACATAGCCCTTAAGAATAGGACATGTGTGGGTGAGGATAATTACCAATAAATAATTAATAATTATTATTTATTTTAGCCAAAGTGATGTGTCAGGTGACTAGGTAGGTGAGCTGGACTAGGGGACTTTTCATATTTAGGTAATTGTGTATTTTATTAAATCACTTTAATAAGACTAATTAGAAGACTCAGGATAGAGGAATAGGCTATAGTGAATTTACTAAATAAATTGAATAATCTATTTAACAAATAGAGGAAATAATTATTAATTAAATAATAAATATTTAATTAATTTATCAAGTCAATATCAATTAAATAATAATTAATTAATGAAGCCATTTTTAAGTGTATACATTTTGCCCCTCTTTGAAATAATGTGCGTGTCACATTGTTTCAAAGAAAATTTCAAGTATTTTTCCCTTGCCCCAGACAATGTCTGAGATAACCTATGCATGCCCCCTCGAGAGATTGATTAACCAAAAAGATTTATTTAAATTTGATTTATTGTGTTTTTTTTTGTTTTTTTTTTGAAGTTAGATAATCAATCTCACGAAAGAAACAAGAGAAAAGATGGGTGAAAACAGGGTGAAACGAAAGAAAAATGGGAGATAGGGTCCACACACCAAGCACATCGGGTCCACAGGCTATAAATAAGGTAAAGGGGTCCACAATAGGCTCATTGTGCACACTTGTCATTTGGAGATCAAAGCGCAAGAGAGTGAAGAGCAGAGCTACCAAGATGTCATTTCCGTTGTCAAATCATTACTTCGAGAGGGCCAGATGTTTCCAGTGACCACCCGATTTGAGTGAGCCGGTAGGTGATTCGATCCTCTTTGTCAATTTGTGATTTCCAACATGATAGAGTAGGATTTAGCATGTGTAGGATAGGTTAAATCATAAGTTAGTTTTTTAGAAAAAAATTGTTCTTAGGCGGCAAACAAATACGTTGTTGCAGCACATGAATGCGCAGCAACTTGCAACATTTACGCAGAAAATCTAAAGTTCTACGCATTCGTTTAGGGCAATTGTGCATGCATGTGAGAGGAAATTTTTTTGCAGCGCAAATGTTAATTAAAAGTGCACATAGGTTCTTTATGCACATTTGTTGTGAATTGTTGTGCATATGTCAAATAAATCTGCGCATACATGAAAAACTGTGCAAATGTTAAAGGATATTGCGCATGCATTTTTCTGTGCTGCGCATTTATTTTATGGATAGAATTTGGTCAAATTAGAAAGTCAATTAGCTCAAACTAGATGTCGATAAGCCGATTGGATCTGTTGGTGATTAAATTTGATCGATTTGGTCAAGATAGGCAACATTGTAGCATGGTTGCTAGTTAACCAGTCTTGATGCTAGATGATTGATAAAATCATCTATTAAAACACGTGATAAAAACATGTTTGTGTGTACTCTAAATAGTGCACTTCTATGAATCATTACAATCAAGAACACTCAAGAATGAGGTCTCAAAAATCGATCCATAGCTCCCTAGGCATGGAGTGCAAGGGTGTTTAAGAATGTTCTCAGCTAGAGCTAGAGCTATTAAGCCAATAACCTTGCTAGTAAACCATGCAATGGGAGATTCAAATGAAGACAAGGGAAAGAATGTCAATATCCTCAAGAATCAAATGAAATGCAATGCAAGCTAGATTAAGATGAATATGCAAGCTAAATTATGGAAATGAAAGAACAAGTATTACAAAGCCTCCTAGTTAAGCTAGATGAATTAATCTAAAGCATAAAGGAAACTAAGCTAAGTATGAAGCTACGAATGTCATGATAATGCAAGAAATGAAACTATGATAACATGTAGATGCAAAAGCCAAGAATGCTCCAAATCTTCAAAAAGCTCCAAAGTGACCTAGAAAACCTGCAGCATAACATTAGCATAAAAAGATTGATCCAAGAATGAGAAGAGAGCTCTCCTTTTATAAGAAATGAGAAAGAATGGACTATGGAGATTAAGAGGCAAAAGATTTAATCAACGGTGGAGTATCAAAGAGGAGCAATCCATGTGCACAAGTATCCTCCCATGAGAAAATAAGAGTTGACTTTTGTGTCCATATGAGACAAAAAGTGTTTTTCTTCTTTTTATAAAATAAGAATAATGTTTTATTTGTGCAACTTAGGATAAGAGGAAAAGTGGGGGCTTTTTATTTAATAAAAGAGGAGGAAATTCCTTTTAATTAAATAAAGACTTAGGATAAGATGGTTAGCCCATAGAAAATAATCGAATAAATGATAAAACTAG
Source organism: Chamaecyparis obtusa (assembly GCA_027943335.1). Classification (NCBI taxonomy): domain Eukaryota; kingdom Viridiplantae; phylum Streptophyta; class Pinopsida; order Cupressales; family Cupressaceae; genus Chamaecyparis; species Chamaecyparis obtusa. The sequence continues at coordinate 850,863 of BSBK01005883.1, forward strand.
GATTTGATCAAGAATAAACAATTGATAATTTTAGCAAATAATGCTAGAAAAGGGCTAATAGTCTAGGTGACCATTTTTAGATGATTACATTTGCCCCTCTTTGACTAATGTGTGATCGATCTGGGAACACATTATGTCAAATAATAGATCAGCCAAGAAGGCAATAGATAGAGATCTGACTCCAAAGAATGAAGTGCAGAGAGAGAGAGAAAATCCTGCATGGTCAGCCTGGTAGCGATAGTACTGAACACTTAGGAAAGAGATGGACAGTATCAGAACTCGAGATGAGAACTAACATGTCAAGTGCAAAGATAGATCGATCAAAGCAAATGGAATGGTCAAGCATATGCTCTGGAGAATAGCCAATAGGATATGATGTGTCTGCCCCCTCGGGATCAAAATCAAAATTAGGTAGAGGGAAGGTAGGAGCAAGAGCAACATGATCAAATCACTAGAAATCATAATCGAAGATGAAAAGATAAGAGAAGAACCATCAAGCAGTGAAGATATGCCCCAGTTTGACTATAGGATAAAGATGAAGCAAAAAATGAAATGGAAGACTAGAAGTTTGAAAGAGATGGGGATGAAGAAAGAAAAGATGCCCTAGTGAAGATCAAAGGATCAGGCCTCAAAAGGTCATCCAACTGCGCGGAAGAAGGAGAGATGTGATTTGGATGATCGAGGTGAACGTGGATTTCAATTTCGATCCCAAAATGAATAGAGAATGATGTGATATGTAAGACAAGAAGCGAAAGACATGAGCAGGAAGAAGCGAAAGGTGAGCGCAGTTTGACTAACAAGTCCATGAAAGATGAAAAGGAGAGCTCTCTCCATATGCAATATGCAAAACTATCTATCATGAACCTAAAAATGCAAGCTACATGAAAGGTGGTTTACTTGCAAGGTCACAAATCTAATAGACATCTAATAATCATCATCGAGCGTTATTGGAAGCGTCGCAAGATCATACAATACACACTAGTATAACTATGTGGATCTGAATATGATCTATATCAGATAGGAATGTGGAAATCCCACCTAGGCATCAAAGACATATAGGTGAAGATGACTAGTGCAATGAGATTCTCTAAGTTTAGTATAGCAAGATTATACTCGCATCGAGACATAAGAAAAGTCAAGATGACTATAAGCATGCACTTGCGGAAACAATCAAGGATAATACCTTGTAGATCCCATTGTCAAGCGGAACAAGCATAAATGCTCATGACAACCAAGATCAACAAAATATACCCACATGCAGAAAGCAAATAAAACATGTCCTCATGCCCCAGTCTTCTAGCTTGGCATCATCGAAAACTATTAGGGATAGAATACTCATCAAAGAAATAATCATAGATAGCACACAAAGAAATAAAGCAAATTTCAGCAAGTCAAGTGTTTAAGTGCATGTGTGTAGGTCATAGAGTCAAACTTTGAGTATCGCATCTGCCAGTGAGAAATATTGCATCATCTAGACTGCAAGTAGGATATCTGATAAGTGTTAAGAAACACTCGACGCTAGGAAAGTGTTGAAAAACACAATTGGGGTGGTGTTAAAAAACACTGTTGGAACCAAGTGGCCCAAGAAACCCGAATGCACAAAGAGACCCGAGATAAGCTAGAACAACGTATGCCCCCTAGACTAAGACAAGAGTCAATTCCAGACTAGGAGAGGCAAAGCAAAAAGTGGAGTGAAAGAGAGCCATGCAAGACTGATAGACATAGGTGCAAGGGTCTCAAGCAGCACCTGTTTCTAGGTTTTCACCATTTGGAAGATTTTTTCAGGACTTTTTTCAAATTTTTTATGTTTTTGCTACCACGGCGTCTGTTTCTAGGTTTTCACCAAGGCACTTTTTCTAATTTTTTTTTATTTTAATTTTTTTTAGGACTTTATATGCTTTTTAGGATTTTTTTAGCATCATATATGAATTTTTTTTTATAGAATTTTTCAGGATCAATAAATATGTACAAAGAGCTCAAGAACCTTAGGCATAGAACTTCTGCAAATGTAGAACATTGATAGGCGCAGTAAGCTCTGCTTGCTCTGATGTAGAGAGCTGATAGGCCCTGGGCCTAAATGTCATTGCTGTGATGATACAAGGCCCTAACCAATAGGAACCAGCCCTAAGCAATATCCGAGCTAGCATGGGATCATCAAAGTGTGATCCACATATACTGTCGTGAACTTCACCTAGCACTTTGTCTGACTCCTCTATTGCTAGATACTTAAGGAGAGTTTCATCTAGACCCTTCCTATACAGGTCACTAGAGACAAGGGTAAAGTGTGAGGTATGGTGAAGGAGTTGGTATGGTGGATTTGGAGGGATAACGTGATCTGGGAGATAGGAAAAGATGGTGGCATTGTAGGAATTGTGAGCAGGATAGTGTAATTCTTCCACCAGGAATTTGAAGGGGGATTTATGCTTTGTCAATTGTAAAATGGATGCCGAAGTAACCAAGGCATTAGCAGCTTTGATCTGAGTTCTAGGAATGTGCTGAAATATGATAGATGTGAAATAATTCTTGAAAAAGTTCACCATTTTTTTGTAGAGAATCAGCTTGTCATTTTTTATTTGATAATCATCATTTTGGAGCAAGTTTTTATTTCTACTTTCTTTAGGTTCGGATACCGCCACAATGTGGTTTTTGCCATCTGACCATTGCTCTTTTCTTTTGATTTGATGATTGAGATACTTGATTTCTTATTCAGTCCTTTTTGTTGCTAGTTCGTTGGTAGAAGAAGTAACAGGTTCAATGGCATGTTGATCCTGGGTGGACCAAGCTATGAGATCTGATTTTGCAAGATGAAATGAAGTGAGTGGCTCAATAGCATTTATGTGAGGGATTTCATCTCTAGTGACAAGAGAGGTCGAGCCTATAAGGTAAGGTCTGAAAGTGTTAAGATCTAGACTTGTCATAGAAGGACTAGTGTGGTCCACTAAAGCAATACATGGATTAAACTCATCAGACCCTACGTGAGACTCATCAACTACGTCAGGTTGGTCACCATAAGTATGAACCGCATCCACTTCCATATCCACTGTGGAAGATCCATTGAAGAGAGTATCCCATTCATATTCATTCGAATCTGTTGTTACGCTTCTACTGGGATGCTTGCACCAAGAAGGTTTAGGACCTTTAGAAGTAGAGGCTTCAACATCATTATTTGTGAGATCTCCTCTTTTCATTAAGCGTGCAATATTTCTACGTTGTCTATAAAAGCTCAATGACTCATTAGGTATAAAATTTCTGGATGTGGAGGCTTCAGCTGTATCATCAGTAGACATGCATTCTCCTTCCCAAAGGAGTGAAGTAGAAGGAAGATTGTCTCCCATTTGAGCCATAGTGTGCAGTGGTGACTCATCTATATCTGTGTCTGAATCACTAATCATAGGAGCATTTCTAGAACATGTAGGGAGGTCATCATCGGCACCATATCCTAGACCTGTTGTAATCTTAGAGGGTCGGCCATTAGTATGACTCAAAGGCTCGACTAGGGCATGTCCATTATCATTTATAGGTCCTTGACCTTGATAGCCCATTTTCTGCAAAAATTTATAGCCTTTACCATAGTGCTTAGGAGAAATAGGAGTAGCAATAGTGGTATTGTCTTCTTCATCTCTATAGATCCATGCCCTAATAGCTTGTTCTTCCCTTTCTACCTCTAAAGGTATAGATGCTTAAACAAAATTACCAAAAATTGTCATGGCAGAAGCAGAAGGTTTCATCTTATCAGAAGGTCTCCCATATGATCTAGGAGAAATAGGCATAGAAGCCATGGAATCTAGTGTGTATTCACCCATACCAAGGCTCATCATCTTAAATGTTTTCTCAGCGGAAACCAGGGACGCAGTAGGATCATTAGAAGGTTTGTTATAAGGAACAAACATTTCAGCAGTAGCAAGAGCATTAATAGCAGTAGAATGATCCCCTGGAATAACAATTTTAGCTCCGTTATGAGGGAATTTGATGCACTGATGGTATGTAGAAGGAACAGCTTGCATGTCATGGATCCAAGGACGACCCAAAAGAATGTTATAAGCAAGTGGGATGTCCAACACTTGGAACATGATATCTTTCATGACAGGGCCCACTTAGATAGGTAACGTGACAAGACCTTTGGAAGATCTTTCAACTTCATTGTATGCTTTTATAGTAATTTTCCGTTTAGGATCTACAACAAATTATGACAAACCCAACTGTTGCACCACATTGAAAGAAACAATATTTAATCTTACACCATTGTCTATCAGGACTCAACGGACTCGGGTATGGTAGACCATAACTTCAATGTGTAAGGCAAGATTGTGAGGGTGACTAATAGATACGTCATCTTCTGCAGAAAAGGATAGATAATGAGGTGATGAGATGTGGTTGACCATAGACTGGAACCTATCTGGGTCAATGTCATTAGGGACATTAGCTATACGCAAAGCCTTTTCAAGGATCTCTTTGTGAAAAGGGGATAGCTCAAGCAACTCAAAAATAGATATCTATGCGGGTGTCCGTTGCAATTGATGGACAAGATCATAGCTAGACAAAGTTGAAGGAACTGTTGGTTTGGAAGATGAGGCTTGTTTAGGATCAGGCACAGTTTTAAGGACTAGTTTAGCTTGCCCCCTAGTAACAACATTTAGTGCCTCACTTTGGGAAGATGAACTACCACGTGTTTGCAAGACCAACTTTGGCATACCATGATTGGCTTTATTATCATCTTGAGATCTCATCATAAAAACTCTTAATGGGCTCTACCATGTTGATCACAGGCAAATCAAAAGTATATGTATAGTTGATCTTAGCATCATGATTCTTCTTATGTGCTTGAGAGGTTTCACCTTTGTCATACTTAGGTAGAGGGTCTTTGAAAGCTGTGTGATCAGAATTTTTAACTAAGCCATCTATGAGAATTGTGTTGTCATCAATGAGATCTTGCATAGCATCTTTAAGCGTGAAACAATTGTTAGTCTTATGTCCCTTGTTTCTGTGATAGTGGCAGTAATGATCCTCTCTCCACTAATCAGGCTTAACTGGCAGATCATAGGGATGAGTTTTCTCAGGAAGCAAAAGATAATTATTGGCAACCAAAGTCTTAAGAATCACATCATATGGTTCAGCCAATGGGGTATAGACCCGTCATCGGAATTGCTTCTTAGGTTTGTTTGCATTCTAAGGCTTAGGAGCATTGTGAGCGTTGGCAGCTTCTTGTTGTTTTGCTGCGTAGATGGCATGAGAAAGGTTGAAAGCAGGCTCTTTAATTTTAGGGACATCTACAACCCCATCATTGACAACATACTTATTCCTATTCCAGGGTTTGTTCTTGTCCTTGCCATCGCCTCTAGTATCTTTATTAATAACAATGTCCCCCTTTCTGATGGCCACATCCTCAATCTGATATGCACTTTCAACCATGTCATTGAAAGAGGAGAACAATTGCTTCCTTAGATCATAATATAGCTCAGGCACAAGAGTGTTGACAAAAATATCAATCTTTTCCCTTTCGGGTAGCTGACGAGGATATCGAGAATACAATGACCTCCAACATTGCAAATAAGTAGCAAATAACTCTCCTTGGTTTTGTCTCAAAGCACCAAGATCTATCATGGTGATAGGCTGTTGGATATTGTATGAATAGTGTTGTGTGAAGCACATAGCCAACTCATCAAAAGTCTTCAAAGGAGGTGTCAACTTTGCAAACCATTCTAAAGCTTGTCCTCTTAAGCTTCAAGGGAATAATCGTAGCAAAAATGTGTCTTCGTGAAGGAAGTCCATGCTAAGAGCGTAAAAGTGACGCACATGGTCATGGGGGTCACTGTTTCCATCATACTTGTCATATTTAGGAACCTCAATATCCCTAGGAAATGGGACCATGTATAGACTCCTATCAAATGGAAGAGCACAAATAGATTCCACAAAGGAAACCTTTGGAGGTTCTTTTTCTATTGCCATTTGAGTAAGACGTTGATTTGTCCAACATAGTTCTTCTTGAAGGACTTCCAATTTAGTTGGTACTCTTTGTTGGACAATTTGTCTGACATCATAGCCAGGAGGAAGCTTGTATCCTCTAGAAGTCATATATTGGAAATATTGGTCGCCATTGCGCTCTAAAAGCTTAAGCATCTTTCATTGGGAGACTTCATCTTGTTCAAATGCAATAAGATCCTCACTAGAAATATCATCAATGGCCTCTTCCTCATGGTGAGAGGGAGGTGGTCTAGGAGGTGAAGAAGGTACAACAAAAGTTCATCTCGGAGGAGACCTTGGTGGCGTGTTGTTACCGTTGTTGCCATTGGTGCCAAAGAAAGGTCTATTTTCATAGCTACTAGTCCCAGGTTGCTTATGGGACATTTCTCTTGAAGTCATGCGCCTAGTAGCTTCCATTAAGATTTTACTATACTCTCTATCCAAGAGTGCTTGTTTATCTCTTTGCTCAAAGTGTTCTTGCATACGACAATATCTCTCTTGTTCGTTCATAGTAAGTGAGACACTATCTGTGTTTTTGGGGGTTTTGAACACGAAAAAGAGGAAGCCTCTTTTGTACCACAAGGTAGCCTTAGAATCCTTAGAACTAGAACTATCATTACAAGCGGGTGCTTGTGAGCGTTTGGTTGGAGAAGGTCACTATGTGTAATTGAACGGAGGATGATTCTCCTGCTCAAATTGAGACCGAGTTGTAACCGGCATGAAAAGAGTTGTTGGTTGACTAATAAAATGAGACAAAGTTTCTTAGATGTTGAGATAAGCAAAAGCCAATGATGATCACTTGTTGAGATAGAACAATAGAGATGGCTGGTCAAAGTGCTCAAGAACTTACAACAGTCAATTGACACAAGCCTAGATGTGAGCAAGAAGCTCGATTAGCAAGTAGCTAGATAGGTAACCGTGTTTTGACAAGTGATCAAAAGTGACATTCAATAGGCTCAAATCCATAGTTTTAGCTCATTTGTTTCAGTCTAGAACAATCCTAAGCATGTAGGTAACAAACCAGCTTCAGATAAGAATAGAAAAAGACACTCTACAGCAGGTTAAAATGCAAGTATAACAGCTCCGAATTGCAATAGTAGCAAGACAATAGAATAACTCAGGATTCTTGGTTGAAGGTATGAGATGATGTTTCAGTATCGTACGACTCTTGACTAGTGAATGTGAAAAACTCAGTTTTGAAAGCAATTTGGTCAATGTTGTAGGTTGCAACTACAATTTCTTGGTTTCAAGCACAATAATATCAGGAAGTAGACAAGTTTGCAAATAGTAGGTGATCAAACATGTCATCAAACACTTGCACAAGGGCAAAAGCAACCTTGCCAAGACAAGCAATTGTGATATCAAAACTAAAAATCTATGAGCATTACTGCGATGTTTGTATGTTTGAGAACGTTTGCACGGGTATATAACAATGAGAACAGTTCAAGCACTTGCTAGCCTAGAAGGACAAAGGCTCAATACTTAGCAACTTGGCCCACACTTGATGTCTCATTGCCTCACACAAAGTGGTTGCCCACAATAGATGTTGGCTTTGTTATGGAAGTGCCAATGACACAACCAAAGGAACACAAATGGTGAGTAATCTTGGGGTGATCTAGGTTATTCCACTTGGATCAATCCTTGCACCAAGAAGTTAAGCGGCAAAATAGGGTGGCCTCTACCTATGGTTCTTAGTAAGGGCTTTTGTTTGTAGCACCCATCTTGCTCCCCAAAGGGACTCCTTACCTTGTGGCAAGTAATAGACCTCGCGGCCTCAAGAGTACCTTAAGCATTCTTGCTCAATACTTTCCTCATGCTCACAATCCCACAAGTACTCACATCAAGCGAAGACAAGCACTACGTCTACCAAGGTTTTGTGTCCTTGATAGCCTTGAGATTATAGTGGGTTGGAATAGCTCGGTATTAGCTTGTCCCCACTTAGGTTGTTCCTCTTGATTGCTCAAGAGCAGGCCCACTAAAGGATTCTAAAGATCTAAACAAAGAGTGGATCAACTTATGAGGTTCAAGGTTTTTGTTTCACCACAAGGGTGAAGAGCATACTCCCCTATCTCAAAGTTTTCTCCCAAACACACTAAGCACATGTTCAATTACCCTCTTGCTTTCAAAATCCAAAGATGGGTCAAGATTTCCTAGTTCACCACAAGGGTGAAGAGCATACTTCTCCTACCACCAAAAGATTCCTACAACAAGATCTTAAGTTCCTAAGAAATGAAACAACTAGTAATTGCCACACTTAATAAAGAAAGCAATTAAACAAGCACTTGATTTGATTTTTATGCTTAGGGCAGCCCTGCAAAAAGCATTAGTAGCCCTCTTTGACATGAATTCTTTTGGCAAATTCCAAGCAATGAGAGCACCCACAAGCACAACTTGTTAGCCCCATAATGGTTAGCACATCAAAAATCAGATAATCTGCAAGGAAAATAGCTGATCAAATGGAAAAATTTGAAAATGAAACCAACATGGTTGGATTAGGCTCAGAAAGAGCTTTCCAATGATATATCACACTTAAATTTTCAATACCGTATGTGAAAATTTCTAAAAAATGGGTGCCAGTTTTCCAGAGTGGCACGGATTCTAAAAATGCTAAAATTTTCAAAAAAAATAGAAAACCCAAAACTCAACTCACTACCAAGTACAAGCAACAGTACAGTCACCAAAAATGTCGTACAACACTTCTCTGTATACGGGGGCAACAGTTTATCTCCGTGCGACAGTTCGCTGACCTGCAGGTGACAATTTATACTAAACAGTGCGACACTATCTGTCAAACAGTGCGACACTCTTAACTAGTAAAGTGTCGTGCCGCTATACAAGAAACTGTCGCATGACACTGGTGAATAATGTCGTACGACACTCTGAGACAGAAAAACCAGAGGCCGAAAATAAGCTAAAAAATGATGAAAAATTTGATGGAAATGCAGAAAATAGAGGACAAAACACTAATGTTCTGCCCCACAGTGGGCGCCAAAAATGTGTGCTCTAAATAGTGCACTTCTATGAATCATTACAATCAAGAACACTCAAGAATGAGGTCTCAAAAATCGATCCATAGCTCCCTAGGCATGGAGTGCAAGGGTGTTTAAGAATGCTCTCAGCTAGAACTATTAAGCCAATAACCTTGCTAGTAAACCATGCAATGGGAGATTCAAATGAAGACAAGGGAAAGAATGCCAATATCCTCAAGAATCAAATGAAATGCAATGCAAGCTAGATTAAGATGAATATGCAAGCTAAATTATGGAAATGAAAGAACAAGTATTACAAAGCCTCCTAGTTAAGCTAGATGAATTAATCTAAAGCATAAAGAAAACTAAGCTAAGTATAAAGCTATGAATGCTATGATAATGCAAGAAATGAAACTATGATAACATGTAGATGCAAAAGCCAAGAATGCTCCAAATCTTCAAAAAGCTCCAAAGTGACCTAGAAAACCTGCAGCATAACATTAGCATAAAAAGATTGATCCAAGAATGAGAAGAGAGCTCTCCTTTTATAAGAAATGAGAAAGAATGGACCATGGAGATTAAGAGGCAAAAGATTTAATCAATGGTGGAGCATCAAAAAGAAGCAATCCATGTGTACAAGTATCCTCCAATGAGAAAATAAGAGTTGACTTTTGTGTCCATATGAGATAAAAAGTGTTTTTCTTCTTTTTATAAAATAAAAATAATGCTTTATTTGTGCAACTTAGGATAAGAGGAAAAGTGGGGGCTTTTTATTTAATAAAAGAGGAGGAAATTCCTTTTAATTAAATAAAGACTTAGGATAAGATGGTTAGCCCATAGAAAATAATTGAATAAATGATAGAACTAGGATTTGATAAAAAATAAGCAATTGATAATTTTAGCAAATAATGCTAGAAAGGGGCTAATAGTCTAGGTGACCATTTTTAGATGATTATAGTTTATAGTTGATATAATAGGATAGATAGATGTTGTAGATCAGTTTATCAAAATCTGATAGCTCTATTTTGTTTGATTTAGATAGGAGGATATTATCGATATTTTGATGTCATGGGAGAGATATCTCGTTACACAGAATTTGAGACCGGCGCTATCAGAGACTGATAGACTGCTGATTGGTGCATCTGGTTTATATCATGTTATTTACATGCCTGAGATTAGGGTGAACCAGAGCATGATGATGACATTGGCAGAGCGGTGGCACTCAGAGACAAGTACCTTCCATCTTCCGATAGGGGAGATGACAGTCACACTGGAGGATGTATATCGCATCCTCTGGCTACCTATCACAGGGGAGTTAGTACATTATGATTGGCATGACAGAGTGACGGAGTGCAGAGCCATCTTCAGAGATGATGACATTGATGAGGAGGAGATCGGCTGGGAGGACATGGTGGACCTGTATGAGCCTCTACCAATAGTACTAGCAGGAGCGATTGGGGGTTTCGTATGCCCTGATCGGAGATCACACATATTTGGAGTTGGATGGGGCTGCACATTACAACGGATGTTGGATGGGACCCATTTTTCTTGGAGTGTCTGCTTATTAGCACATTTATATCATGATCTTCATCAGGTGGTGTACCATAGGAGTGCATCATTATCAACAGGCATCACACTACTCCATGTTTGGGCATGGGAGCATATTGCAATGACATAGCCAATGGCTATTAGATTTTGTGGTGTAGGACAACCATATATCCATTTGTATTCATCAATTTTGTCTCAGGCAAAACTGGGTCATTTAGAGTTCTGGTGGTACACCTTTGATACACTGGATACAGTGACATGGAGACCATACCTAGGATGTGAGCCCTAGGATGATGAGCGGCAACTGGGATTTTGTTTTGAGTTGCGATGGCTTATAGGGAGGACGTCCTTTATTCTAGAGAGACAGTTGGTCAGCCGGGTTCTGCGCCAGTTTGGCAGGATCCAGGGCATGCCTTAGGGAGTTATGAAGTTCGCTAGGACTCATCAAGAGAGATAGGATTGGGGGCCTATGGCTTCATTTGATGTTGTGAGACATGAGTTTTTGGATGGACATGCTATTCCAGGCATGGACGATGAGACAGGGTGTTGTAGACCCAGCGATGACTATTGATCTAGAGCAGTTCCTTAGAGACTTTCCAGTTCCATGATTGACTGATTCAACAGCTAGGCCACCAGAGAGGGATCCAATAGATAGACGTCGTGGGAGACATTGTGGGTGAGATAGGTGGGGACGAGGGAGAGGAGATGGCGGTGATGGTGGAGGAGGTGATGGAGGAGATGGAGGAGATGGAGGGAGAGGGGATAGGGCTGGTCCATGGATGAGAGGAGGTGGTGTGAGGCAGAGGAGTTTGATGCCACCTCCAACTAGACAGGGACAGAGACAGCCTCCGGCACAGCCAACAACAGGAGCTCCACTACAGGTACTAGTAGTACCGGTACAGATACCAGCTACCCCAGTATAGGGAGTAGCTGTACAGGATGATGCAAACATTTTATTAGCTCAGGGAAAAGTAGTACAAGGTGGACAGATCCCTGATGATGAGCAGGATGTACCGATGGCTGACGTGGATGCTCAAGAGGAGCTAGTAGAGATGGACATCGGGGGACATGATCCCTATTTATAGAGAAATACTGCGGAGGAGGAGGATCCTGATATTGACTCATTGCTAGTCTGACTAGCAATGACACAGGTGCAGGAAGACCGTGTTCCTGGTCTGGAGAGGTAGATTGAGAGGCTAGAGAGCTAGATGGGACTACTAAGACATGAGCGGGATGCAGCTATTGAGAGACTTGGGGAGTCAAAGATGTTATTAGACGAGCTACAATGCATAGAGGATTTGGGTCCCCATGGAGATAGTTTGAGAGCCATGATACGTGCCGAGAAGGAGATATCCTACTAGCGAGAGGCTTATAGACAGGCGGTCCTGAGGGATTAGTGGATTGGGAGCTATAAAGAGAGCTTAGTGGCTATTAGGACTGCGGTTGATGACAGACAGGCACCAGCTGGTAGTGGAGGTGTTTCATCACGCCCTCCAAGAGCATCGACAGGTTCAGGAGATCAGGGCAGATCCTCAGGATCAGGTGGTTCAGCAGGACAGGGCCTTATTGCATCTCGTAGATAGCGACAAATAGAGTCAAGAGGCAGTGGCTCATAGATTTGAGGGATCATTGTATACACTTGTATCATGTTATCATTGTATCATTATATTTTTGACTTGATGGACACTAACTTTGGACACATTGTTATGTTTCTTTATATCATTGGACATTTGGACAGTTGTGTTGTATTTTATGGACTTTATATGATTAGACTCTATATGATGAACTATATATATACAGTGATGCAGTTCTATCATGATTTGCTTTGATGATTTTATATACATGTGTGTACTGACATATGCAGGATGTGATGATTTACTTTAATATGCATAGAATGTATGTCTTAGAATGCAAAATGTTTTATATTCTATTTGATATTATTAATGCTTAATGGTTAATCATATGAGGTTGATATAAATGCATGTCTTAAATGAGTTTATTCTTATACAATTCTATGTGATTACTAATGAAATGATGTAAAGAACATTATGGATAATGGATAATGAATGGACATTAAATGATGATGTAAATGAATGATGATTTGAAATACATGCAATGGATAATAAATGAATGATGTAAAATGCATTTAATAGATAATAAATGAATGATGTAAAATGCATATAATGGATAATGAATGAAAATGTTCGTAAGATGACTAAAATATAACAATGTTCACCCTAATAAAAAGATAATGAGATGTGAATGACAACTATAACAAAACAACACATGAAACATGCATGTAATATAGATGGATAATATACAAATGAACATAACAAATGAAGATAATGCATGGCCTAAATGAATTTGTTAAATTATGTACAATTCGAGATGAAAAATTAATGTTTTTGTTGTCCAACTTTCCTCAACTTAAATAAGAATGTATATGACACAAGAAGAATGGACTATGAGCATAGATAACCTAATAAGAAAAGTAACCTACAAATCCCTATAAAAGGAGCACTGATATGCAAGTCGTGAACTGTTTAAATGAAATGCAATATGAAATGAGTATATCTCCACAACTTTATGTAACATCTTAGAACATCATAATAATTGGAATTTGATTTTCATCATTGAGATCATTATGTTGCAAGGAAATGCAAGCATCATGGTATAGTTAAACCAAGATGACCTGTGCACTTCTTGCATAGAGTTTAATGTAGCAAAATTGACAAGCACCTAGGTATAATTGAACCGAGATGACCTGAGTTTCGTTTGCATAACAAACAAGGAATAGTCCCCCCCTCCATCAAAGAACAAATATTTGGAGTCAAGGTATGTGCCAACATATCACTATTAATAGCATTTGTGGAACAACATGATTTGTATGTTGTCAATACTATTAAATTTATGAAGGCACTTATGCACAAACACCCAACTATTTGTTCCTTCGACTTCATTGGAAAATATCCCACAAACAACAATCAAAGAAAATACCATGCCCCATCCTGGCTATCCTAATCAATGACATATGGGAGATTCAAACTCATGTCAAATATATCACATAATAGCATAGTAAACATGATAACAATGAAATCTAGATATGAATGCATAATCTACAACAAATCATTCTAACATGCCTGCCATGAATATACATTTCTTTTGCCAAAAGATAGTGTAAGGTATAGTGATTGGTTCAATTGATGATGTATAGTCAAGAATCGATAGATAAACAACCATGTTTCAAAGGATAGATCACAGATCATGATTCATCATAAAGATATCATTGTGAAAGAACATTTGATTGTGTTTGCTTGTCTGGTGAAAATACTCCATTCTGTCCTCTAAGAGTCATGACTATCATAGATCCACTTCCTGAACTAGGTCGAGGACATGCTCCCAGCTAGGTGATGGACTGACTTATTATGGATGAAGAAGGACGCAACAAGACTAGGACAAAGACCGTGACAAATGATCAAGCTATGATGGGGTTTTATTATGGGTATATACAATGGATAGTGTATGAACTGGCCATTTTATTATGATATATACATGGTGGGAATGGGACTAACTAGCCATTTTATTGTGGATATATACAATGAACGGACACACTAGAAGAATCCTATTAGATAAAGGAGCTAACTTGATACACATGGCACCTGTTTCTAGGTTTTCACCACATGCTTTTGTTGCAATTTTCTTTTGATTTTTTGATTTTTTTGATTTTTTTGTATTTTTATGATTTTTTTTATTTTTGTGTATTTTTATGATTTTTTTTATTTACAAAATATATACATAGCCCTTGCATTGGGATTTCAAGGATAGAACTTCTTGAGGTGTATGCTATTAAGAGGTTCATCCAAAGGATCTCCCTTAGGTGTGGACAATTGATAAGCCCCAGAACCATAAACTATTGTAACTTCAAAAGGACCTAACCAATTGGGTTCGAACTTGCCCTTCTTCTCACGATGCAGTTGATTCTTTGGATTTTCTCAAAGGACTAAGTCACCCAGCTGAAAGCCTCTAATCTTTACCTTGCTATTATACTAATGAGATATATGTTGCTGATAGAATTTCAAATGATCATAAGCTCGCTGATGACGTTCATCCAGCAGTTCTAGTTCAGTCAACCGTGCAACTCTATAGTCTTCATCAGGAATCAAATCTTTGAGAGTGACATGAAGTGAAGGCAACTCGACCTCGAGGGGCAGGACTACCTCAAATCCATATACAAGGGAATATGGGGTGGCTCCAGTAGGATTACAGATGGAGGTACGGTAAGCCCATAGGGCTGGATTCAGTTGGATATGCCAGTCACGACCAGCGTCATTGACAGTCTTTTGTAGGATCTTAACAATTGTTTTATTTGACGCCTCAGCTTGGCCATTTCCTTGGGGATAGTATATGGTAGAATAGTTATGGGTCATATGGAATTTCGCACACAGTTCATCCACGTCTTGATTTTGAAATTGTTTCCCATGATCAGTAATGAGATACATAGGTATACCATATCTACAAATGATATAATTTAGGATAAACATAGACACTTGTTTCCCTGTGGCGGTGATCAATGGAACAACCTCAATCCATTTAGTAAAATACTCGGTGGCAATGATAATCCATTTATGGCCGTTGGAAGATGGAGGGTTGATAGTGCCCACGAGGTCAAGTCCCCACCAACTGAATGGCAAAGTATTTGTAAAAGGATGTAACTCTTGTGCTGGAGCATGAATAAGGTTTCCATGTATCTGACATTTCTTGCATGCTCTAGCAAAATGAACGGAATCTGTTTCCATGGTAGGCCAATAATAACCCATATGCATGAGTTTCTTAGCCAAAGAGGGACCACTTGAATGTGTCCCACAAATACCCTCATGTACATCTTGCAAGGTAGTTTGAGCTTCATCATGCTCGAGACATCGGAGCAGAGTACTATCAAGACCTCACTGATAAAGGGTGTCAGATATGAGGACATAGCAAGAGGCTTGGCGGAGAAAAGTTCATTTTTTATTTTGGGATAGGTTAGGGGGTAGGATGTCATTTTTCAGATAGGAATAAATTTTTCCATAGATTGGGGAGTCGTGTCCAATTAGATGACATATAATACTCGTATCAGGATCATCATACGCAGGACAAGTCAGGGATTCCACCAAGAACTCAAAACAGACCCTAGTATCTTCTGTATCAAACAAAGAAGCAATTGTTTCCATTGCATTGACAACCTTATTATCATGCCGAGGAATCTGCTCAAAAGTGATGACTGAGAAATATTGTTTGAAGTCATCAACCATACGTTTATATGGGAACAACTTATCATCTTTAGTTTGATAATCATCATTAACCTGGTTTATAATGAGCTGAGAATCCCCATAGACATTTATTTTAGTTACTTTCCATTGTAAAGCCATCTTTAACCCAATCAGCAAAGCTTCATATTCTACTACATTATTGGTGCAAGGAAAGAGCAGCTTGTAAGATTTCAAAATTGTGTATCCTTGTGGTGTGACAAAGAGAATACCAGCTCTCAAACCCTGTTGAGTCTATGATCCATCAAAGTATAGTCGCCATGTTTGTGTAGATAAAGCTAAGATGTGTGCATCAGGAAAATCTGTGTGTATAGGTTGGTCATCCATTAATGGAGCATCTGCTAGCCGATCTGCTATCACTTGACCTTTGATAGCCTTCCTGTCTACATATTGAATATCAAATTCACTAAGTAGCATGACCCACTTAGCCAATCTACCTGTCAATGCTATCTTGCTTAATAGATACTTTAAAGGATCAATCTTTGCAATGAGCTTGATTGAATGTGACAACATGTAATGTCGCCACTTCTGTGAAGCAAAAATAATCGCCAGACATGGTCTTTCTATAGGAGAATAGTTTATCTCATAGCCCACTAGGGTGCGACTGATATAGTAGATGGCTTTTTCTTTTCCTTCATGATCTTGCTGAGCCAGAAGAGCACCTAGTGAGATTGCCATAGCTGAAATGTAGAGCAAGAGTGGCTTGTCCAAAATTGGTGACATCAGAGTTGGAGGATTCACCAGATATTGCTTGATTTTATTGAAAGCTTCTTCACATTTATCATCCCATTGGAATAAGATATTTTTATGCACAAATGTTGAAAGGGATGACTTCGATCTGCTAGTTGAGAAAAAAATCTTCGAATGGATTGGAGATGTCCCTGTAAAGATCTTAACTGACTAATGTTAGTGGGGGAAGCCATCTCCATTATTGCTTTAACTTTTTCTGGATCTACTTCAATTCCTTTGGCTGAGACAATGTACCCTAACACTTTACCGGATGTGACTCTGAATGCACATTTCTTTGGATTGAGTCGAATCTGATACTTTTCCATTCGGGTGAATATTCTATCCAACACTCTCAAATGACTAGCTCTGTCTTTGTATTTTGCTAAGATGTCGTCAACATAATCTTCCATAATGGTATGCATCATATCATGAAAGATTGTGGTCATTGCTCTTTGGTAAGTTGCTCAAGCATTTTTGAGGCCAAATGGCATCACATTCTAGCAGTATGTACCCCATCGACAAGTAAAGGCAGTCTTTTCCTAGTCTTCCAGTGTAATCTTAATTTAGTTATAGCCAGAAAAACCATCCATTAATGATAACATCTCATGTCCAGCTGTTAGATCAACAATGATGTCAATATTTGGCAGAGGAAAGTCATCTTTTGGACAAGCTTTATTAAGATCTCAAAAATCAATACAAATCTGGATAAACTTGTTTGGTTTGGAGATAGGGACAATATTTGAAATCCACTGAGCATAATCAATAGCTCGAATGAATCCAACATCTAAGAGCTTCTTCAATTCTGCTTTAACCATTAGTGCAATGTGCAGGTGCATCTTACGGAGCTTCTGCTTAACTGGTTTTACACCTGGTCTAATAGATAAATGATACATAATGAGATTAGGGTCCAGCCCAGGCATATCAGCATAGGACCAAGCAAAGTTGATTTGTTTCTCTTTGAAATTTTTTGCAAAAGCTTCTTTCTTTGACTTTGTCAAGGATGCTGCTACTTTGAGGATGCGCGAAGACTCTTATGTTCCAATGTTAAGAGGTACTATTGGTTTTATAAGAATAGTAGATCGCTCTTGATACAGA
Source organism: Chamaecyparis obtusa (assembly GCA_027943335.1). NCBI lineage: Eukaryota > Viridiplantae > Streptophyta > Pinopsida > Cupressales > Cupressaceae > Chamaecyparis > Chamaecyparis obtusa. The sequence goes on from BSBK01005883.1 coordinate 868,471, forward strand.
TAATTGGGAAGAGTGTCAATCCTTCCATTATCAGGTGCCTCAGAGAGGTTTTCACCATTAGATGCGTCTTGTCTTTTTACTTTTTTTGGATCTAATACTGCCACCGAGTGGTTTTCACCATTAGATCTGTTGATTATTTTTATATTTTTATGACTGAAAGGATTGGCACTCTCACCAAAGTAGGCCATGTCATTGAGTTCTATTCAAAATCCTGACTTGTGATCTCCTGATGGTAAATGATCCCTGATTTTGAGATAGTCAATGATTGCATCATCATTATGGAAGACATCAAGTTCTGGATGATCGGGAGAATCCCAATCGATAAGTTCGGGATGTATAAGGGGCATTGGATCATTCGGGTCAGTTTCAAAGGTAGAGATGGTATTGATGGAAAAGTTGTCAAGGTTTATAATGGTATCAGTGAGGTCTATTTCCATACTCTCATTCGATTAATCTATCGCAAGATAAAGGTCACTTTCCTCACAATCGTCCAAAGTAGTACCACGTGGGACTAATCCTAGTGAGTCAGTCTTTGAACTCTCTCCCTCATGGTAATTGTTACTATAGTGATGGACAACATCAACTCCTATCTCTTCAGTACAATCAGATAATGAATCCCATTCATAATCATTTGAGTCAGAATCATCATTATCCCCAAGCCTATCAATGATTCTCTGTGCTATCCTTTGTTTCTCTGGATCTACATACATACCATTCTTTTTGAATTGTAAGGCAGGAGCTTTAGATATCTCATGAAAAGGTGTGATCTTTGCTTTCCTTTTGGTTCTTTTGGTCCTTCTCCTTTGTATCCTAATCCTGTAGTGTCTCTTTGATAGTTTGGATTTTGCAAAATTAGTTTGATAACACCTTCCCTTTGTAACCCGATAGGTCCAGCACCTTGGTATCCCATCTTTTGTAGCAAAGTATACCCTTTACCATAGACATCAGGTGATATATATTCATGTTTGATATCCTCTTCATTCTTTTGTGACTTAAGCAAATGATTAGCATTACGCTCAGCTGCCTCTTTGGATATTGTGCCCCCACTTATAAATGTGTCATAAATAAGTGTTGAAGGGGGTTCTGATTATTGTTTACTGATCAAAGATCTACCATATGATCTCCCATACTTATTTCTTTTATATCTATCTTGATCCCATTTGATTTAGAAGTTGATGCTATATTACTAGGATCGCTGGGTGTAGTTGTAGAAGACCTAGTACAGTTATAAGGTATCAAAGAATCAGTTGTCTTTACTGTGTTACAATACTGGAATGGATTAGTGTCTCCTTTGATAGTGATCTCCTGACCATTATGAGGGAATTTCAAGCACTGATGATAAGTTGATGGCACAGCTTGCATGGAATGAATCCATGGTCTTCCCAATAGAATGTTATAAGCAAGATCCATGTCAAGAACTTGGCAACGCACATCTTTGATTATAGGACCAACTCTGATAGGAAGAATAACAGATCCCTTGGATGACCTTTCTTCTTCATCATAAGCTTTTATGGTGATTTTCTTCTTTGGATCTACAATAGTTTTAGAAAATCCCAATGCAAGGACTAGTTTCAATGTGCATATGTTCAAGCCAACTCCTCCATCTATTAGTACTCATTTGATTTTGTGACTCTGTACAAGGACTTCAATATGTAGGGGAGTATTGTGAGGTTGGGTAATAGCTAAATCATCATTTTCAGTGAAGGATAGGTAATGTGGGGTTGTTAAATGTCCCACCATAGCTTGAAATTGATCATGATCTAGGTTTGTGGGGACCTGGGTCTCTAAGAGAGCTTTTTCAAGGATATCTTTGTGAGATGGGGATAGATGTAAAAGCTCTAAGATGGATATCTAGGCATGTGTTTTCTTGAGTTGTTCCAAAAGATTGTATTGGTTGATAATATTTGGTGTAAAATTTGGGACATAAACATACTTGTTTTGAGGTGCATTTGGTTTAGACTGGACTCCTTGGAGAGTAACCTTGGATTGAGCACGAGTAGTAACATGGACTGGTTGACTCTCTGATTTTCCTTTGGTGGTAATGACATTGGTATAATACTTAGAAGGATGACATTTAGAAACATTACCAACATATCGATAGGGAGTAGAATTATAATTGGCTTGATTATCACTCTTGGTGTTGGAAGAACCTCCTTTTTCATGCTCAGGAAGTGGATCTTTGAAAGTTGCATGTGATTCATTTGAGGTATGGCCGTCAACACCAATTTCACCGCTTTCAATTAAGTCTTGAACTACATTTTTGAGTTGTAGGCAGTCATTGGTTTTATGTCCTTTTCCTCTGTGAAACTCGCAATAATCATTCGCATTCCACCAAGAAGGTTTTACTCTAGGTTCAAAGTCTTTCATTTCAGGAAGCATAATGAGTTTCTTTGTGATTAACTTCCGTAATGCTGATTTGAGAGATTGCCCTAAAGGAGTAAAATTTCTTTGAGGTGACATAAAAGGCAATCTTGGTTTAGATGAATCTTCGTTGGTTTTTTGATTTGCTGATTGATTGTTGTAGGTACCTTGAGTAGCATTGGCCTGACTTGTGAGATTGAGAAGGGGTTGTGTTGGTTTGACATTACGATTATCAACAATCCCATGATTGACAATGTTTTTGTTTTTATTTCAAAATTTTGATTTGTCATTATTGTAGTTATTGGGATTGGAACTTGAGGACCCAGCAGTGTCTTTGGAATAAAGTTTTATCTCACCTTTTCGGACCATGGCTTGCTCAATCTTGATACCATTTTCTATGAGCTTATTGAAGTTTGGTGGACATTGCAATTGTAACCTATAACTCATTTCTGGTGTAAGGTTATGCACAAAGATATCCATCTTTTCTTGTTTAGGAATCGTTCATGGATATTTAGTAAACAATTGACACCATCTTTGCAAAAAAGTAAGGAAGGGTTCTCCATTCTTTTGATGTGCATTGCAAAGATCAAGCATAGTGACTTCATGTTTGATGTTATATGAATAATGAGTCACAAATTTGTCAAAAAGCTCATTGAAAGATTTGATGCCTGGGGGTAGTTTGGAGAACCATTCCATGGCTTGTCCTCCTAAACTTTGTGGAAATAGTCGCATAAGATAAGTGTCATTGTGAGCAACTTCAATGTAAGCATCACAAAACTCACGAATGTGGTCTTGTGGATCTGAATTCCCTTTGTATTTGTCAAATTTTGGTACCTCAAAATGAGGAGGGAATGGAATCATTGCTAAATTATTATCAAAAGGATAAGGACATATATCATCCAAGGAATACTTCTTAGTTGATGATCCAGTTTGGATGTCATGAATTTGTTGTTGAAGCATTTGGATTTGTTGTAGAATGGGATCCAAAGATAACATGTTTCCTTGAGTGTTTTGGGAAGCATTGTTGTGGGAAGCATTGTTTTGGGAAGCATGGTTTTTTTGATCAGTTTGAGAAGCATCAGATGGCTGCTTGGTTTCTTTTGCTCCATGAGTATCTTGAGAACTACTAGGAATTTCTTGATTGGTTACAATAGGTGGTTCTCTAAGATGAGAAATATCAAATCACTTGGTAGTTTAGCTCCTTGTTGAGAAAGCATGAGGAAATACATCTCTCTATCTAGGTCTAGGAGTCTTTCCATAACATGATAAAATCTAGGATCTTGTGTAGCATCCCTAAGTTCTTGATCTGTGGGTTCCTCTTTGGATGTAAAAAGTGAAGTTTTCTTAGGAGCTTCAAGCTAAGGATTCTCGTCATTACTTTTGTTTCCTCCCATTTTGTCTAGGGATTCTAAATCAACGGGTTGTTTTAGTTTCTGAGATCGAGTTTGAACCATAAAAATGAGAAAAATTGATTTGTGGGATGAAAGATGTTTGATGAAAAGATATGGAAAGAGTGGTTGATAGAAAAGATAGTTAAAAAGTGTTGAAAAGTGATGAGCCAACTTGATAAAATCTAAGTCAATAGGAAGTATAAATTTCACTATGATATGACAAAGAAAATCAAGAGATAGTAACCTAGGTAAGTTTGATTGAGGATGATAGATCCTGATAGGATAAACTCACAAAGATCAAAATCTGATAGATAGGGTAATGTTTCAACACTAGATTTGGAATTTCAGAAGATTAGAAGAAATGATTTGATGATTTTTGGTGAAGGAAGGTTGATGAAAAATTATGAAGAGTGATGAAAATGGTCAAACTAATGATCAGAGGTCTGTGTAGCTTGAATGTTTTTCCAGAATCTTACTAAGGACGAAAATGGGTATCTGAAAAAGTGATTGTGAAATTTGCAAAGTTTGTGGAAAAGCTCACTATTGTATATGCGCAGCGACAAATGCGCAACAAATTGTTACCGATGCATGGAAAAAGTATCAAATGCGCAGAACGGTTTAATGAATGCACAACAGATTGGTATGAATGCGCAATTTTTTGTTTCTGATGGATTGGAACTGCAAGATTTTGAATTTTGTCTGATTTTATGATGTTTTTTTATTTTTGGCAAATGAAAAATGCATAAACACACACATGCAAGACATAAATGATTTAATCTAACTACTCTAGTATGAATGCACAAACACACTTACAATCCTAAGGTCGGCAAGGACAATATCTACTAAATCCCCACTAGGATAATAAAATCCAGCTACGCAAATCCACAGCGGATAGCCTAGGAACTTGGAGGCACGAGCTCCTTCTTACAGTGCACTCACTTCTCAGGCACACCAAGTTCTGAATTCAATGGGTCATTACTTCGCAAAGAACTGCTATCTCTACTATGAACCGTGAGTAATGTGGGGTGTCTTCACGGGCTTGGGTGACCCCTTAAGCCAGCAAATAGAAGGTTTTTGGCCACTAAACAAAAGTTTTTAGTAAGGACATCCATTCAGGTGGTTGTTATCAAGTCATTTTCCCAATTAAGGGGGCTCTCCATTAATTATGTATGCAAATTAGATGTCTAACTACTATAAATGATAAATTAACTATTCTAAGATTAATAAATCTAACTAATTAGCAAACAACAATGAAGAATACAATTAAAAATGAAGTTAAAACAAGGTTTTACCTTCACCTACCATGTAGCTTGTCTCCATTGCCCTCCTAGCCTTGATTTCTTGGATGTGTTGAGCTCTCAGATTTCCAATTTGAAGCTCCTTTGCCCAAGATGATACCAAAGTGCGGAGATTGAATGATTGAATGCAAAAATAAATTCTAATTATGCAAATGAGATGATGATAGTGTGGATGCTTCACAAAATGATATGAATATGCTTGATAATGAGTGCTTGGATGCTTGATTGCTTGATTGCCTATTGCTTGAATGCTTGATTGCCTATTCACTATTAGCTATTAGCTCAAAAAGGGGAAATGAGGCTCCTTTTATAGATTTTTGGAGGATCTAGGGCTAGGTGGCACAATCCTACGGTTGAGAATGAAAGGTGGAAGATCCTAGGGCTAGGATTGACTTGGTTGAAGGAGTTGAGAGAAAGGGGGATGTAGTTGGAATGTGAGAGGAAGAATAGGGATGATGTTCCTCTCACATTGACATGGAGGAGAACAAAGTGGAAGGGAAAGACACATGTCAAGTGTCTCACAAAGACCAAAGAGAGAAAGAGGGAGAGACCTTTTCCTCATGAGGACTTTTTTTACAAGTGTCCCATGAGTCACCTTTGACCCTTAGAGGTGGCTTGAGAAGCCCCTTAGGAATAGCGCATGTCTCTTGACTTGGTTTAAGAAAGGACATGTGGTCATGAGACTAAGTCCTATGAAGCCACATAGCCCTTAAGAATAGGACATGTGGGTGAGGATAATTACCAATAATTAATTAATAATAATTATTTATTTTAGTCAAAGTGATGTGTCAGGTGACTAGGTAGGTGAGGTGGACTAGGGGACTTAGTCATATTTAGGTGATTGTGTATTTAATTAAATCACTTTAATAAGACTAATTAGAAGACTTAGTATTGAGGAATAGACTATAGTGAATTTACTAAATAAATTGAATAATCTATTTAACAAATAGAGGAAATAATTATTAATTAAATAATAAATATTTAATTAATTTATCAAGTCAATATCAATTAAATAATAAATATTTAATTAATTAATGAAGCCATTTTTAAGTGTATACAGTTGTCTATTCTCTTGCATGCAAATTCAAAGTGTTTATTGAATTCAAATCTTAAATGGCTTGTGTGGAAATTGTCATATGTTGGTTACACGTTTCCTTACAAGTAGTATCAGAGCCATGGTTTTAGTTGTATAAAACTAGGTTGAATCCATTGGTGTAAGAATTTGCCTAAGGAAAAGAATGAAATGCCAAGACATAGAAGCTCAATTGATAGCACAAACAAGACAGACAAACTGCTATGATCAAATAATCGATTCACTATTGATCAAATAATAATGGATGCCCAATCGATCCAATTGATAAATACAAAGTAGATGTTCCTGAATATATAGGCTATGCATGATAACTAGGAGTGATGCAAGAGATAACCTATCAATCACAATAGGTGTAATCACATGTCTACCAAAGGTGATCATCCTTTATTGTACAACAAAGTATGTGCAACATGTGCAAAAATGAAAAGATGATAATGTGATAAGAGCACTAAAGGTGGATCTCACACATAAAGTGAAGTGAGATAACAACTAACTCCACCTCAAGTGGATTTCTCCTACACCATGTGCTAAAAAATAAATGCAAACTCTAATGTGTCTACATGACAACTAATATACAAATGCATTATCCCAAGTAAACTTAAGTAAGGTGTAATTGGAATTAACTAATTACACCAACACCCCCCCTTAAGTGCAACTTAGGATAATGCATTTAAGTTCACAATGCTAGATGACAATGCAGTATGGGTCCCGACTACTAGGCCATGTTAGGTACCCATGTACAATATGCAAGTGCAAAAGCAATGCAATCTCTCATAAAATGGATAAATAGGGAAAACCTCATGGGAAACCCCCCCCCCCCCCCAAAAAAAAAAAAAAAAAACAAAAAACAAAGAAGATGCATGGATGGATGGAGTAATGAAGACCCCCCCTCCCCCCATTATGACATACATCATGCATACACAATCAAGTATGCCCCCAAAGGAAGGAAAAAATGGAAGAGAGACCAAGTACCCCCCCCTCCCCCCAATGTTGAATCTCCTACAAAGATGGTCCAAGATGATGACCAAAGCTCCTCCATAGGAAGAAAATAGACTCAATGTTGCACCAAGAATGTCAAAGTGTGACAAAATCAGGTACTAATGTCCATATAGAATGACTGGTGAAATACCCACTAATATATGATAGAAATGAGGCATGGAGACACCTACATGTGCACCAATTGGGTAAACTCAATTGATAGGTTGTCACACTTGAACTTGTGTCATGTTTCCACTAATGGATTGGAGCATAACTTTCAAGAACCATGTCCCATGATATTCCTTATCTACTAACATAGGGATTAGATCAAATATGTCATCAATAACAAAGTACATAAAAAAGATGGCACTTTATGATAGTGTGTATACAACATTTCTCATGCAAGAGCATACAACATAAAATACAATGCAAAACTAGAAACATGAAGATGATAAAGCCACCAAAGATGCCCTATCAAATACTGTAGAAAATATGTCCTCTGGTTGGCCTTTAGTCAAGAAGTCTTTGGGATGAAATTGTTAGATACAACTGAGAGGGGGGGGGGGGGGCTGCGGTGAATCAGTTGTATGTCCTTAATATAAAATATATCTTTTCATATGAAAACATTAAATGCAAATCTGAAACCTCAAAAGTAACATAAATAAGAACACCTAGAATTATTGTTGAGGAAACCCTGTTAAGTGAAAAACCTTAGTGGGGATGAAACTCACAATATAATGCACTAGTAATAAAGTATCTCAGATACAAGACCTTGCCCTATTAGGAGAAAATAAATGCGACTAGTACAAAGTCTTTGTTAAAGGATAAACTCTTTTCTTTGAGTCAGCAACCCTTTTAGAAGTTGATAAGATGAGATTTTCTTCGCTCAGAGCAACTTGCCCAATTTGAAGGTTAAATCCACCTTCTAAAGGTTAAACCCACCTTATGGAACCACTTTCCAAATGTAAGTATATAAATATATTGATAATTGATAATGAACTGACTAACATCAACTCCTTTGCTAAAACAGTTGCAATGAAGTACAATAATCACAATGTCTGCTCTACATCCAACAGTCCTCGCATCCACACCTTCTCATCCACAAACTCTTTGTATCACTTTTTTCATTCTTTTATACAAGATACAAATGATTTATTAGGTCGGCACCAAATTGGACTTTCCTAATAAAAATGATTACATAAAATCTTGTCAAGATACACACGGGATCTTGGACAAGCAAATTAAAAACATCAGTCGGCCATCATACTCCATAATCCACACATTATGTTCGCACAAGGTAGAACATGCCATATCCCATAGGTCGGTACCAAATAAGACCTTGCAAGGTCACACGTTATAGTTGACGTCACCAAGAGCGCGACAATCAAGGAATAAGAGAAATTATTCCTCAATGAGTCTACTATCATAACCTGAATATGCATAACATGAATCCATCTCGCATCCAAGTAAACATCGAAATTTAGAGACTAACTCTGCCATAGACTTATGTTTCTATTCCTGCGACCAGTTGTTAGAGTAATAGATATATTTGACTTTATAATTAAATCATTTCGGTTTAATTACTAAAGTCCTCTATTATTCTTTTTCACTTAAGCTATCTCTTTTAGGTGCATAATAATTAATATTTAAATTAATTATTATTGCACAACCTAGCTTTTTGTGGCTTTAGGGTTTCTGTCCTTATAAGCCGCTTTTGTAATTATTTCTTTGATTCTCTCTTAATTCATTTTTGAGCTCTGAAATTTTTGAGCACAAGAGGGTTTTGCTTTTTCCATATTTTTGCTTCATTCTTTGTGACAGGTTTATTGCATGCAGCTGGATCTTGGAGTTGAATCTGATATTTCATCAGTTTCTACACCAGTCTATATCAAAACTATTGTAACTTATTCCTCTGATTAAATTATTGCTTGTGATCTTAGATATATGATTTGAACTCTTTTTAAAACATACATCCAAGCTCATAGAGTCAAACATGTCATACATGGATCGTACAATGATGATGATTATGCATGTTCCTTTCTTAACCATTTTTACTACAAAATCAGATACAGTCAATCTTCTGGTGCATATGTTGACATCAATGACAACACATGTCAAGAAACAATTACAACAATCTCCTCCTTTGGCATTGATGGTACACATATGTAAAAAACCATAAACCCAACAACCATCTCAATATCCTCTACATAACTCCCCCTAAACCAGTAAGGGTTTTTCTTGTATTTACCCCCCTTTGAAATCAATGACAAGGGGTTACTTTTCTTTCTAAATATCCCACCGCTACAAATTGTAGCTTTTAAAAATATTCATGCCTACATACAAGTGCCAAATCACCTAGATAAGTGTTGTTATGGCATGCAATCACTCCCCCTGAGGAGTGCATCCATGCATCAAGTCCAATGAAGAATACAACTCTGATATCTACTGGGCTAATACATTCTTGCATCATCTAGTTCTCACAAGGAGGGGTTTCCACCCCAAGCATACCTCTAAGATATTCAAAGGTATCTTTTGGCAAAGTTTTAGTGAATATATCTGCTAATTGCTCCTTTGTACTGACATATTCAACTCTAACTTCCTTTTATGCAACTTTTTCTCTAAGATAATGATATTTGATTGAAATATGTTTGGTTTTTGAGTGCATAACATGATTTTTTAACATATTCATTGTGCTTGTATTGTCATAGTGAATCACATCTGGTTCTTCAAATCTTATTCCAATATCCTTCAACATATGTTTCATCCAAGAAACATGTGAACAATTTAAAGCAATAACCACATACTCTAATTCAGTATGAGATTGAGCAACACATCCTGCTTCTTTCTTAACCAAGAGACTAACCTCTTTCCAAGGAAGAATGCACCACCACTGGTGCTCTTACTTTCATTAATACATCATGCCCAATCCACATCAGTGTATGCATGTGGGGTAAAGTCATTTAACTTAACATACCACAACCCAAATTCCAGTGTACCTTTCAAATACCCAAATATCCTTTTTATTACAATATAGTGAATCTCTTTTGGATCTTCTTGAAATCTCGCAACAATTCCAACTACATTTGCAATATATGGTCTGGTATGTGTTAAATATTGTAATCCTCAAATCATAGATTTGTATTTTTTTTGATAAACACTTTGAGTTTCATCATTTGTTGTAAGCTTGCATCCAGTAATCATAGGTGTTCAAACAAGTTTACAATCCTCCATGCCAAACTTTTGCAGTAAATCCTTGAGATACTTGGTTTGAGAAATGAAAATTTCATGTTTACTTTGAATAATTTGAAAACCAAGAAAGAACTTCATTTCATCAATCATAAACATTTCAAATTTAGCTTTCATTTGTTCAACAAATAAATTGCTCATTTCATCATTTCCCCCAAACATAATATCATCCACAAATACTTCTATGATCAAGATTCCATCTTTGTTAGTTCTTAATTACAAATTACTATTTGCACTACCTTTCCTAAAACCAAGATGTAATAAATACATGTCAAGTCGTGCCTACCAAGCTCTAGGAGCTTGCTTCAGTCTATACAGAACCTTTTTCAACCTGTAAACCATGTCTTTGTCATCTGTCAAGGGAAAACCATCGGGTTGCTCAATGTAGACTTCTTCTTCTAGATTGCCATTCAAGAATGAAAATTTCACATCCATTTGATACACTTTGAAGTCCTTGTAGGCAACAAAGGCAAGAAATAGTCTTACTACCTCCAATCTAGCCATGGGTGCAAAAGTTTCTTTGAATTCTATTCCTTCTTGTTGTAAGTAACCTTTATAGACCAATATTTCTTTGTTCCTCATAACTATGTCATCTTCATTCATTTTGTTTCTGAATACCCATTTAGTTCCAATAACATTCTTTCGTTCGGGTCTAGAAACCAATTCTCAAGTTTTGTTCTTTATTATCTGATCCAGTTCTTCTTTCATTGCATTGACATGTGATTCATCTTTACAAGCCTCATCAATAGATTTAGGTTCCACTTGTGAAATTAGACATAATTCCTCTCTAGCTTTAGACCTAGTTAACATGCCTTTATTCCTATCACCAATAATACAATTTTCAGGATGATTTATTGGTACATACCTTGAAGTTTTAAGAGCTTCTAATTTTTCACTCAAACATATTTTCTTGTCATTGTCAAATACAACTAACTCTTCTTCTTCTATAGTCTTTTCTGAGTTTTGGTCACAGATTCTTTCTTGAACCTTAAACTTCTCACCAATTATTACATTAATGCTCTCAACCATCTTTCTCAATCTCAAGTTAAAACATCTGTAAGCTTTACTTTTGGTAGAGTAACCAAGAAAGATACCTTCATCGCTTCTTGAATCAAACTTACTTACCTCATCATCTCTTTTGATAAAGTATTTTCCACCAAAGATTATGAAATATTTCATAGTAGGAGTATAACCAAACCAAAGTTCATAAGGTGTTTTAGTATTACCTTCCCTAATCTGAATCATGTTCAATGTGTAAACTATAGTATTGATTGCTTCCCTCCAATGTACACGTGATTCATTTCCTTCAATCATCATTGTTTTAGCAGCATCCAGTATAGTCATGTCCCTTCTTTCTGCAATCCCATTCTGTTGTGGAGTCCTAGGAGCAAAATTTTGTTTTTATATCCCATGTTCTTCATAGTATAAATTAAATGCAGCAGATGTAAACTCTCCTCTTCTGTCTAACCTCAAACAATTTATCTTTAGACATGATTCATTTTCTAATTTTGCCTTGTAGATCTTGAACTTTTCAAATGCCTCTGATTTTTCTTTAAGAAAAGAAACCCACATCATTCTAGAATGATCATCAATAGCTAGTATGAAGTACCTTTCACCATAAGATGATCCAGTCCTTGTAGGACCACAGACATCGGTATGCACCAGATCTAGCTCCCCTTTGGCAATGAATGACTTGCTCTGAAAACTCCCCTTTGTTTGCCTTCACATTACACATTCTTTGCACATAGTGTTAGAGGGCTTCACAATTTTTGGTAAATCCCTAACCATGTTGATGTTACTTGGCTTCATAATGTTATCAAAATTCACATGAAAAAATCTTCTATGCCATAGCCAACTTTCATCAACCTGAGCAAAAAAACATCTTTCTTCTGCAGTATTCCACTAAAATACAGTGCCTCTTATCTTAATCAAGTTTTCCTTTTTTCCTCTGATAGTACATGATCTATTTTTGAATTGGTGTTGATAAACTTTATCCATAAGTTGTTCAACACTCAAAAATTTATTCTTAAGACCATCACCAAGCAACACATCATCAGTGTTAGTCTTTCTGTAAAGAGAAATAGATCCTACTCCAACAATCAATTTAGGAGTATTATCACCAAATCTGACAACTCCACCATCATGCATTTTTAACTGAACAAACTTATCTTTATCACCAGTCATGTAATACATTAAGCATCCACTATCAATGATCCATTCAGGGTTTCTTTCAACATGTGACACTATGGATTTTTCTTCATGAATAGGTTCATCATGCTTTATATAGCTACAAACCCAATCTCATCTACGGTTGGATCATCATTGAAAACACCTTCACTAGCATAATAGCATTCCTCTTCATAGAAATCTAGCCTACTAAACTTAGGTTTGTATTTAGAGACCCTTGTAGGACATTTAGATGCAAAGTGACCAACTTCATTGCAATAAAAATATTTCAAAGGTAAATTTCCTTCAAATTTACCCTTACCTCTTTTTTCCTTTCTTGTGATCAGAGAAAATGTTTTGTCCATCTTCCTATCTTCCTCCTCTATTTACATTAGTTCATATCCATAATTTCCAAGCTCAAGATATTTTTTGACTCTACTAGTCCTCACAAGGCTTGATGAGGTCTTTTTGTCATTATAAACAGTTGCCTTGAATGCAGTCAGTGTCTTAGGTACTGAATCTTGTAATTCTATGGCCTCGAAGGTAGTTAACTTAGCTATCGACATCTCTCTATTGAATCCCCGAGTCAATGGAATGATCTCCTCAATCACATGTACTTTGGTCTTGTAAGAAGGTATTAGAGATCTCATAATCTTTGCGATGAACTCTTCTTTAGTATAAATGCCTCCTGAATTTTTGATCCCTTTAACAACTTATAAGATAAGATGAGTTTTTCTTCTCTCAGAGCAACTTGCTCAATGTGAATGTTAAATCCACCTTCTGAAGGTTAAACCCACCTTCTGGAACTAGTGTCCAAATGTAAGTATATAAATATACTGATAACTAATAATGAATTGACTAACAACAACTCCTTTGCTAAAGCAATTCCAATGAAGTACAATAATCACAATGCCTTTTCTACATCCAACAGTCCTCACATCCACACCTTCTCATCTGCATGTACTATTCGCATCACTTGTTTCGCTCCTTTATACAAGATATAAATGATTTATTAGGTCGGTACCAAATTGGACTTTCCTAATAAAAATGATTACATAAATTCTTGTTAAGATACACACGAGATCTTGGACAAGAAAATAACAAACATCAGTCAGTCAGCATACTCCATAATCCACAAATTATGTTCACACAAGGTAGAACATGTCACATTCCATTGGTTGATACCAAATAAGACCTCACAAGGTCACATGCTACAACTGACGTCACCAAGAGCACGATGATCAAGGAATAGGAGAAATTATTCCTAAATGAGTCTACTATCATAATCTGAACGTGCATAACATGAATCCATCTTGCATCCAAGTAAACACATAAATTCAGAGACTAACATTGTCACAAACCTCTATTTCTGCTCCTGCGACCAATTTGTACCAAAATTATCGTAACTTATTCCTCTAATTAAATTATTGCACGCGATCTTAGATATAAGATCTAAACTCCTTATGAAATATACATCCAAGCTCGAAGAGTCAGACATGTCGTACATAACTTGTACAACCATGATGATTCTAAATGTTCTTGTCTTAACCAATTTTACTGCAACATCAGATACAATCAATCTTCTAAAACATATGTTAACATCAATGACAACACATGTCAAGAAACAATTCCAACAGAAATTGTCCTCCCCCTGGTTGTCGATTGGATAATGCTGCAAAACAAGTATGTAGATGGCAAATAACAAGTTTCATTCTCAATTTACATTATTTATTTAAAATTGTGTTTTTCAAAAACCCAATGTTTAAGAAAAATATTTTATTCAAATCCCCCCAAAAAATTTACTAAAAACACACATACACACACAATGTTTATTTTGATAAAAAAAAAAACTTATTAAAAAATATATTTATTTTTACTTAATTAAAAATAAAAATTTATTTTTTGATTTTTGAAAAAAAATAAAAAATTGGAAAATAAAACATATATATGTTTTTATTTTGTTAAAAAACAAAACCAAGAAAACAAAAAAACATATTAAAAAATAAAGTTATTATTAAAAACTTTTTAAAAAAATATTTAAAATGATAAAAAAAAAAGCGAAGTAAAAAAAATTAAACATAAAAAAAAAGTTTAAATGTGGTTTGCATGGACCCCTACTGAGCAAGTGGTACCATGTGGTACCACTGCGCAGTTTGCGTAGGAGATATCGTGTGGTACCACTATGCAAGGTACCATAAGGTACCTAAAAAAAATTATTTTATTTTAAAAAAAATCACCCCACACACAAAAAAAAACAAGCCCCCCATATAGTTTTAATTCATGTTTTTTTAAATGATTTTTAATTAAAATGAAAATAAAATAAAAAATGATTTAATCAAATAAATAAAAAATACATGTGTCCCCATTCATATGGCAGGTAGGGAGGGAGTTTTTTTCCAACTTTGGGTGTCTAGCTCCAATTTTGATGAATTGACAATTGATTTTGGGGTTTTTGGCCATTTTGATCGCGATGGCAATGTTAGGTTTGGCCCAAAGTTCTTCAAATTTGCAGATCACTCTTGGGACTTGGTAATCAACCTCCACCTTCAAATGGCTCTAGATTTGGCCCCCAATGTCGAATTTGAGTGAAACAAAAGGCGATCTTAATTTTAAACAACCTTATGAATCCAACAGTGACCACAAATTTGACCCAAGAAGCTCCAATAATGACCTGAAACAAAATTTCTCTCCAAATGGCTATGCAATGACACTCCTATGGCTCTAATACCAATGCAAGAATTTTCCTAAGGCAAAGAATGAAATGGCAAGATCTAGAAGCTCAATTGATATCACAAACAAGAGAGACAAAATGATATGATCAAATGATTGATTCAATATTGGTCAAATAATAATGGGTGCCCAATCGATCCAATTGATAAATACAAAGTAGATGTGCTTGAATATATAGGTAATGCATGATAAGTAGGAGTGATGCAAGAGATAACCTATCAATCACACTAGGTGTAATGATATGTCCACCAAAGGTGGATCATCCTCCATTGTACAACAAAGTATGTGCAACAATGAGAGGATGATAATCTGATAAGAGCACTAAAGGTGGATCTCACACATAAAGTGGAATGAGATAACAACTAACTTCACCTCAAGTGGATTTCTCCTACACCATGTGTTGAAAAATAAAATGCAAAGCCCTATGTGTCTACATGACAAATAATATTCAAATGCATTATCCTAAGTAAACTTAAGTGTAATTAGAATTAATTAATTACACCAACAATTGGAATGTCTGAAAGAATGGTAAGCAATACAAGATATGAGGATTTTTTGTAGATTTTGGGGTGTTAGATTTGTGGGGTTTTATAGATATAATCTTATAAAAAAATGTTTTGAATGAGGGTTTCTTTGGATGTATATTTTATGATTAATTTGGGGGTGAGGTTTTAGATTTGACACTATGGGACAAAATGGACTTTGTAAATGTGTTCAAGGAGGCTAAGAGATGAATTTTGATATAAAATATACCCTAATTTGGTGATAGTGGCTTCAGATTGAATTTTTTTTGGCCTTACAATTGTACGACCTACAAAATCATCATTAAAGGAATTTAAAAAAAAAAAATTAAAATCTATAGCATCCTTTTTGAAAAATCAAAAAAGAAATTTTTTAAAAAAATGGCTTTGGGGGGTCCCCATACCTCCTGCCATCCTTGTTGGCTATGATGGTACTACAATGTACCAACACTAACTGCAGGGGGTTGTTAGCCCTGCAGCTTGACGACCAAACCGACAAGGCTTTTCCCACTGTGGCTAGGCCCCGATCATTGATCTCTCCACCATCGACCTCTTGGAAGAACAAAACAAATATTTTCTTAATAACATTTTTAATAAAAACTTTGAAATTTTAAAATTATGCCTATATTAAATAATAATTAATAAAAATTTATTAATGTTTTTTAACATTATTAATTTTTTGGTCATTTATTAATATTTTATATGTCATGGGGTGGGTCTTACAAACTCAAGAAATCATTAAAAAATGGAAAATATTTTATGACATATTGGAGAAAATTTTGACAAATTAAAAAACAAAGGCATTGGCTTTTTGTGAGATCCATTTATTATCTGTATGGTCTAGTAGGTTGTTTTTCTTCTACAAGGCATATCTCGAGCATATGGTGCTGGATTTTTTACTTCTTATAGTGGTTGGAGAGGTGAATAAGAGCACTATAGTTTGGTGTGATTAGTTTTTCCAAATTTTGTTGTTTGGGCAGTGAAATGTGAGCTTGCAAGTGGAGTTGCTTTTATGACTTTGAGAGGGCATAACTTGAGCATAGGGAGACAGGTTTTGGACTTTGAATATTTGATGGATTTCTCTTGGAGAGCTCTGAACAACCCCATAATAGGTAATAATAATCACGTCATGGCTTCTCCTAGTAATTGTATATTCGAACTAAGTATCATTTTCCCTATCATGAAGTGCATTTAAATTGTCAACACAGGGACGTATACTTGAAATGGGACAGCAAGGTTTGTGCACTAAGTCTCTCATGGAGTCATTTTACTTAAGCTACAGGAAGGAAAATACATGAAATAAACTTACACTATTGTTGTAGGAAAGTAAACACACACATCTACTAATGAAAATGGTGCTGACAACTGTAACTTCAATCCTAATCTATTATGTCAACCCCAAAGCATTCACAATGATTATTGCTACAAGTGTTGCAGGAACATATACAATGTATAGTGTTGTAGGAAAAAATAGTGAACTCTACTTGAACTATTGTAAATGCTCAAACAACTTAATATAATCTACTCTAATCCACCTTCCAAGTGGGCCCCCTTGGTCGGCTTCTGCTAGCTATCAACACAAAATGGAACTTAAAATCACTTCTTCATTGTATTTCTAGAAAATTGATTACATTATCATGAGACAACACATGAACTGGAAAAGTAATTTTGCTTCAGCTTATATCAATAATACAACCATCTAACTAACTTTCTATCTAACCATCATCTCCCTTTATATAGAGGATTGATGCTTATTTGAACATACAAGATAATTTCAAACTAATTCGCGCCATAAAGGAAGGAAAGTACAAAAGTCCATGATAGAATAACATAAAGGCTGCATAACCGCTTTAACAGAACATTTATCACAGAGAAGATATAGTGTAATCGCGTTCCTATGTTTCCTGGAATGGTTCTTCCTTCAATTTATCAGGCATGTCCCATAGTATCATAATGATGTTTCATCATCGTGACTAAGTCTTCTTCGCTTTTCATCAATGCCCACTGATTCATTCTTCAATCATTCCTCTTTCCCTGACAAGTTAGTAGCATATACATATCTTCAAGCATTTAACCATTCAACTAATCCAAATATTAGAACACATTCAAACAACTATATGAAATATTGCAATATATGTATAATATTTGACAAAGTATATCAACTATTATTTACCCATGGGTTTTGATGGTTTGACTATACTTATAACATGTTCACAAGTTCAAATACTTAAAATGTATAACAAGTGTTTAGAAATGTTTGAAACAGAGCATAAAAGTATTATAAAACAAAGACAAATTATAGACCCATCATTTTCCCCCTACGAGCATAATGCTTGTCCTCAAGCATTGCATTTCTTAGTTATTCCCCTGGATTCCCCAACTTCAGTCTTTCCTCTTCTCTTGCTCTTGAAAGTATAGTAAAATCCTCTGGTCTTCTCCGAGTAATCCACCTTGTAATCTTCTTGAAGTTGATCTATCTTCGTAGCATTAACATCATACATGGGCCACATGAGCATTGGTGGATGAAATGTCAGAGGACACCAGAGCTCACGTTGAATTTGCATTCCCAGTTGCATATACTTGGGTGCCCTGTTTATGGCTGCTTCAAGATTAATGGGGTTATGTGGCTCTAATTTCTTGAAAGTGTCTGGCAACCTGCTCCATCTATTTCTAACACCTGCTAGGGCTCACTGGAAGGTAAACTAGGGCATATTCCCTGATATTCTTTGTAAACTTTCTCTCTAACAACAAAAGTTCTATCCCTGGTTTCTGCTGTTATCTTTTCATAAGTGAGATTTAACTAGTCCCTCAGTAAAACATCAGGCTTACTACTTTCAGCCCTTAAGGGCAACTTTTCTAATCTCTCTTGATCTCTGTAAGCATCTAATTGCCTATCATAATTAGTTTCATTGTGCATCCATGACATAAGGGCTTTTATATGTATATCTCCAATATAAAGTAGAGGATTCCAATCAGTTTCTTCAGGAATAATAAAATCATGGAGGTAAAGTTCACAAAGTAGATTTTGTTTCTAGGTAGGAAGGGATTGGTATAGACCATAGAATTCTTGAGCTGTTTTAAACTCTGACTCTTCATCTGTAATGGTCATCATTAACTGAAACAAAAGAAATTGTTCTTTTAAACATATTGAATAAACCTTGGGATGAGGCCTACAAACAATGATCTGACCGACCAACTTTAAAGAATGGTCCATTTTCTGCTTCTGCCTTTGCATTTGTTCTTTCAAATCTTCTATTTCCTCCCTTTGGTCATCAATTTATTTTTTCATTTTCTTTCTTTCTTCTTTCCAAAGAGTCCTTTTAATCACAAACTGAGTATACAAACTGAAAAGAATAGACTGAAGAGTAGGTGGCCCAAATTCTATTGGCTAAGGCATTTTCTTCTCACTACAGGCTTGCTCTAGATAATCAGTTAACCAGGTTCTTTTAAAGGGCACAATAGCATTTCTAGAAAAAGAGTGAGCTGCTGCTTTAGCCAATTCAGGTTTGTCTTGCTTATCTTCCTAAACTATTTGACGCATTTCCTCAGGGTCACTTTGTTGCCGAGGTGGCTCCTGGTAAATACTTTCATGTTGATTATCAAATAATTTATTCAAATTTTGGAAATTATCTGGAACATTTGTTTGAGTTGGGGAACTATTAGAAATGTGATCCATATGAGGTTCATTGGTAGGTTGATCTGATGAAACAGATAGGCCATCTAGAGGAATTTGTGGCATTTGCCATCTCATTCAGGAGCTTCTCTACAAAGGAGTCTCCATAACCTCTATTGCTTTCTTTCTAGCAGTTTTCTTAGGTCTCTCTGCTGTAGGAGTGGTTGTTGCAGGAGCTGACTTCTTTTTCTTATTCCTAGAAATTGTAGGGTTTTGGGTTTGATTTTCATCCTCAGGAACTGAAGTTTCTTCATCAATTTTTATTTTCCCTTTCTTTTGGGAAGAGGTAGATACATTTTCCAGGGAGAGGTTCAACTTCCCTAAGACTTTCAAGCTCTGCTCCTTGACTGGTTGTTTCAGTAGTTGGTTCGGAGGGAACATCACTCTCATGGATAGGTTGTTCAACAGAGTCATTCTGGGGATGCAAAGTCTTGATTTGAAAAATTTCATCCCAGGTTAAGGGAGATACATCCCTGAGTGACCTCTCAACAAGCAATTTAATCAAAGCATGATGGGTAACAAAGTTTGTTTTTCCTTTTTGGGTTTCTTCAGCACCAATACTCAACATATTATAGAGAAAATTTGGAACATTGACTAGAGAATTATACATGACATAACTAAGCAATTTAAAATGATGTGCATGTAAATGAGAAAACCTTCATTCACAAGTGAGGTACCTTATAATATGCATTGCTAACTCATCGAATGGGGAAGGAAGGGACACACACTTGCTGCCTTGCTTGTTCACCTCCAATGGGGGGTCTGCAGGTAGGGTAAACTGAGTCCGAGCTGACCTAGCATCATGTTCATTAGGATAATGCTCACCAATTGCAGGTAACCCAGTTACTTTTGCTATGCGTTCCTTTGTTGCCAAAAATGTCAAGCCACACACATTTGCTTCTCCTTCTTTGAAGGTATTCATGAATTGGGTGGCTACCTCCTCATCAAACTCTATCAATTTTAGGAAATATCCAAGCCACCCACAAGCATGAAATCTTTTGACTGCTTCTACACTTGTAAGCAAAATGGTGTGAACCACTGGTTCATGGTGCATTAACTGTCCGCCCATTGTTCCAAATGCTTTCTCCAAATTCTTTCTGTAATTTGTCAATTACAATTTTCTCTGCTCCTTCTGAAATTCCCCAATTCCCTAATCACTTCTGTAATATCCTGAAATTCAACTCCTAACTGTACCTTTAACTATGAATTCCCTTGCAATCTCTATGTTACATTTTTTTTAAATGATAATAATGGTGCTTACGGTAAGGAAATTATAGTTTTAAATGCAATTAATTTCCACATAACTTGATTATGTCATTTTAGGGTTACATCAATTCAGAAATCGAAAATAATTTGGAAATTGGGTATGACACTTGTGTGAAACATAAAGGACTTAATAAAATAGAATATAAGTACAGATTTGAAAAGACAAGCAATCTCGTAAGGAATGATGAGCACGACAATAGTGACTTGAAAAATTAATACACTTCCATGCCCCCTACGTAATTAAGACAAGTGTCCACACTTGTCATACTAAGCATGAGGTAGGAAACTGACGTAATGTCATATTATAAATAAACACAGTATTAAATATAATAGTCTAAACGTATGAATTAAAAGTGGAAAACATTGAATTGTTGTACTAGTTATTATGTTTTGATATGCGCGAGAGGGTGACGAGAATTGAGAACTACATCAAAGGAACTGGTGCTGAGAATGTCAGCATCGACTAACATGGCTATTATTGAAAGAAAAGAAAATAGAAATGTGATGACATGGATAATGGGTGGATGGAAGGCAGAATTTAGAAAATGAATGGAGAAAGATGCTTCATTTAAAATGAAGTGTTTATTATGAGCACACCCAAAGGAATTTAGGGTGAAGCTGCAGGAAGAAGGTTGGCACCTTCTGCTGCAGGAAGTACTATCTTTTGTGATTCTGGAGTATTGTCACGAAATTGCTACATGAAATGATCTTTGGTTTGTGGTTGATGGTATAGACGATGTCTATGACCATTTACCAGTAGTTTGAAATGAACAGAATCAATGGTGGATAATAGGGCTGTTCCATTGTCGAAGACATGATCAATTTCATAGGGTCCTAACCACTGTGTTTGTAATTTGCCAGGTATTTCTTGAAATCGTGAATCAAATAGAAATGTCCAATCGACAACTGAGAAGCGTTTGTTCTTTATGTGGGAGTCATGCCACTTCTTTATTTGTTTCTAGACTATCTTTGTTCTCTCCAAGGCGGATTTTTTCATCTCATCCAATGAGTTGAGGTGGAGAAGACGTATTCGTTGTGCTGCAAGAAGATCAATGTTGAGCTTCAGGGCAATGCACAATGTTTTGTGTTCAAATTCAATGGGCAACATTTCTATTTTTCCATAAAGCATTTTAAAAGGAATGAATCCTGTTGTTGTCTTCCATGTTGTTCTGTAAGCCCAGACTGCTTTTGGAAGGTGACTGCTCCAATCTAGGTGATGTAGTTGAACTATTTTGGTAAGAATAGCTTCACTTTCTCTATTTGTAACTTCTGCTTGACCATTTTCTTGAGGATGGTAGGGATTGGACTTTCTGTGTTTGATATTGTACTCATTCATAAGTGTTGTGTTCAGGGTTGATGTGAATTGTGCCCCTTGATCTATTACTAGCTCTCTGGGCACACCATAGCGGGTAAATATTTTTCTTCATATAAGAATTCAGCCACTTTGTTGTCACGTGCATGCTTCATTGCCTTGACTTCAACCCATTTGGTGACATAGTCTATGCATACTAGAATGTAAGATTTACCATTAGATGGCAGGTCAATAGGACCAATAAAATCCATGCCCCGTTTATCAAATGGTGTGACCACCACTTGTGGATTTAGAGACATTTCATTTGTCTTTGTAAGGTGACCCATCTGTTGACATTTTTCACATTTCCTAGTATAGTTTGTTGCATACTTATGAAGTGTAAACCAGTAACAACCAGTTGTCAATATTTTCATAGCTGTCCTTTTAGGTGCAAAGTGTCCACCACAGGACTCATCATGGCAAGTGTGAAGGATGTCATAAGTCTCATCCTCATGTACACATTTGCGCATGACTTGGTCTAGACTAGTGTAAAACAATATGTTATCAATCCAAGAAAATTGAAAACTTTTCTCAATGAGCAGTTTTCTTTCTTTAGGAGAAAAATATGTAGGCATTTTGTCAGCTGCAAGGTAATTAGCTATATCAGCATACCATGGGCTTTTGACATCAATATGAAACAAACGCTCATCGGGGAATGTATCATTAATCATAGAAGTGTCAGTGTCATCACTCTGGAGCCTTGATAAATAATCAACCACAACATTAGCTTAACCTGACTTGTCAATGATAGTTAGATCAAATTCCTGTAATAAAAAAAAGCCATCTTGCTAACCTTCCTGAGATGGCAGGTTTGTTCATAAGATATATTATGGCTGCATGGTCAGTATGAACAAAGATTGGGTATCTTGTAACATAATGAAGGAATTTATTCAAAGCATAGACAACATCCAACAATTCTTTTTCAATGAATGTATAATTGAGCTCTAGTCCATGTAAACTCTTGTTAATATAGTGAATGACATGTTCAAGGTTATTGACTTTTTGACCTAAGACTATTGCTCCTATGCATAATCAGAAGCATCAGTATGAATATGGAAAGGTAAAGACCAATCAGGGTCTTGAAAGACTAGTGTAGTAGTGAGAAGAGTCTTGAGTTGTAGGAAAGATTCCTCACAGACTGGTGTCCCTGTGAACTCAGACTCTTTTGTAAGCAATGTATATAATAGACTGACTAGTTGAGTGAAGTTTTTAATGAAACCCCTATAATAACCAGCATGTCCTAAAAAGGATCTAACGTCTTTTTGCTTTGTAGGTGTAGACAATGTAAGAATTACCTCAATTTTTGCAGGGTCCACTTGTATTCCATCTTTTGAGATGAAGTGTCCTAGCACAACTTCTTGCATCAGATTATAAAATATTTTTCGTTATTCAGGGACAGATTATGCTCTTTACATCTAATCAACATTTTTTCTAAATTCACCATAGCTTCATCAAAAGTAACACCAAATGTGGTGAAATCATCCATGTAAATTTGCATGCAATCATGTGAGATATCAACAAAAATGATGATAACAACCCTTTGAAAAGTAGCTAGAGCATTACATAAACCAAAAGGTAACACAAAATAGGCATATATTTTCCAAGGACATGTAAATGTGGTCTTTTCTTGATCTTATGGAGCAATGTTGATCTGGTTATATCCACTGTATCCATCAAGAAAAGAAAAGTACTTTTTACCAGCTAAGGTATCCAGAACTTGGTCAATGAATGGCAAGGGAAAATGATCTTTCTTTGTAGCATTGTTCAATTCTTTGTAATCCACACATATTCTCCATTTACCTCCCTTTTTAGGGACTATTACCAAAGGGGAAACCCATTTGTTGTCTGAGATTGGATAAATAAAATTAGTATTCAACAGTTTCTGCAACTAAGTCTTCACAGTTTCTCTCAAGGCTGGGTTAATTCTTCTTTGAGGTTGGCGGAGTGGTAAACTACCTTCATTCATATAGATTCTGTGTGTACAGAGCTTTAGGCTCAATCCTTTCATATCTCCATAATCTCAAGCAAAAGCTTTCTCATGTTTACAAAGAAGTTGAGTTAACATGGATAATTGTGGTGGTGACAGTTGATTGTTGACATGCATGTTGTGACCAAGTGAGAGCTCCACCTTAGTTGTTAGTTCAAGCATTGATACTTAAGGTATAGGAGGTGTAGATATCTCACAGGGTAGTAATTGATGGATAATATCAGGTTCAACAAGTAGAACATAATCCTCATAGGTAGATAGTTGCAAAACAAAACTTTCAGAGATATCTTTTACTATAACACAATCATTGGTAAGAATGATTTGAATCATATCATCATCTTCTTGAAGTTGCAGGAAAGATTTTTTGTGTAACATCATAAGTTGAGCAACAGAGTTAAGTTCTTTCACCTCATCTCTAAAATCAGGCCAAATAGTAGTACTTAAATCTGGTTGAGGTTGGACTAGAGGATATAAAGCTAACTTCTTAATTGTTTGGCCATCTGAAATAGTCATGTTACCTAAACGACAACTTATATTGGCATCATATGTAACTGGGTGACCAACAAGAGTTACCTTAGGTGATAATATCATGAAGTCAGCAGGATATTCCCAAGAATCCAATGTAACTACAATGTCTTCTATTATGCCATCTGGGATGACATTGAAACTATCTGCAAGCTGTAAGACTGTTTGAGTGGTTCTCAATTCTTCTATACTCAATCTATGCATAGTATCTTTAGTCATAACATTAAAAGCAACACTTAAACCTCATGCTTCATTACCACAAAGCGAACATAGATAAGAGGACTCAATTAAAGTTTATGTAACTATGCAATGAATTGAAACAATAATATATTATTTAAATATTCATAATCACAATAGAATTACAATCTAGAACAATAGGCTTCCAACATGTTAGGACTTAGCCATTTGTTTACAAGTAAGTGAAATTACCAAATTCAAAAGATATTGCAATGCCATACAAATTTTGAGCTCCAAAACTATTATACTTCACCCTATCAACTTGACATTTTTCAACGATCATGTTTATTGTACAACTATGATAGATTGTAATTCTAGTGTCGAGCTTCTTATGTAATACCTTTGCTCAATTATTTGTTTACAAGCAAAACCTTTAGGATACTAAACTTTATGCTCCATTACCAAGATGTGAACATAAGATTAGAGGACTTAATTAAGGTTTATGTAACTATGCAATGAATCGAAACAACAATATGTTATTTACATAATCATAATCACAATAGATTGCAATCTAGCACAATAAGCTTTCAACATGTTAGGACTTAGCCATTTGTTTACAAATAAGTGAAATTACCAAATTTAGAAGAGACTGCAATACCATACAAATTTCGAGCTCAAAAAACTATACAACTTTACCCTATCATCTTGACCTTTTGCAATATTAATGTTTATATAGCAACTTCTAGTTTAGGAGTGATCTTAGTCAACCACATGGAGGTGCAAAGCTTGATCCCAAATGGAATGTGTAGTCAACAAACCTCAAAGTGGGTCAAATAATTTAAAATAATGACGGGTCAACAAACCTCAAAGTGGGTCAAACAATTTAAAATAATGACGGGTCATCAAACCTCAAAGTGGGTCAAATAATTTAAAATAATGACGGGTCATCAAACCTCAAAGTGGGTCAAATAATTTAACTTTACTTACGCTCCTATTTGTCACATTATAACTCGTTCACATAGCACTAACACATAATTTGCATATTTTCTTATTAAAAATAATAATTCTAAATATTGGTTTTTCCAAGATTTCAACATCATTTTCGTAAATACATACAACATAGCCTGTGATCGATCTACATGGCAGGCATTATCAAGCGTTTATTGGTACTCATTGTTTTCCTCTGATATTTTCATTGCACATATTATTACGTATCTAGCACTCTAAGATTTTAATCCGTCGAACATTGAAATGAAACAACATACTATCATTTGCAGACACATCCATGAACAATTAGATCCGATGTCCAAAACAAAGTCTATTTGGAACAGACAACAGACTATCATAATGAGATAGCATAGATGTATGCAAACAAAATAGGATTCCCCGCCCCGCCCCCCCCCCCCCCCCCCCAAAAAAAAAAAAACGAAATTTACAGCCATTAAGAAATGTTGCTGCTATTGACAAATGCTTACAGTACAGATTGCGATCTTGTAAATGTCACGTCAAAGTTGTTATTTACCATTAAAAATCTCTTTACTTTACCTAAAACTACACTAATTCAAAAATCACACACAATAGAAACTACAATTTGTTTACTGGGTGAAAGTTTCACTGATATTTTTAATTAATCCGATGTGTACAGTTTTTAGTTATATCTCAATATTGACCTCAATAAATGATCACCAGGATATATTTTAGTTACAGGGCAAAGGTACAAATTACAAACTACAATTTGTTTACTAGGTGAAAGTTATATGGACGTTTTAAATTCAATTTGATGGGTATGGTTTTTAGTTATCTCAGGCTTGAGATCAATAAAATAATTACCCTCAACACTTACTTTGATAATAACTCAGAAGGCAACTTACCACACACATACCTGTAACATTTGTTAGCTGGTACAAGGGTATCAAGTTCAATCCCAGCTGGACACTATCACTATAGTTCACAATAGATCTCTACTCACAACTACAAATTTCATTGCGGAGCAGCACATGTTGGATACTCGTGGTGAAAAGCGATATCTTATTGTAAATTGAAAATTGCACTGTATAGTTTCACTTGGGGGTTTCATGCAGAAATGCTCCTTGTTGTAAAGCTTTGTTGCAGATGTAGTCTAACTCAAATTGTTCTTTTAAGGTGCAAGTCTTGAAATGCATATCTACTGAGAGATTTCACTGGTTTTATGAACAATTTTGTTTAAAGAAACGTTGGTAAGTACAATTTTCAAAAGGGACCACCTGGAAGAGATCAAGTGGGAAATTTGAATCAACTTTTAACATGTTATTTAATCAATTTTCAGCCCCTTGCCACTTCTCCATCGGAGTAAATAATGCTAATGAAAGCGTTTCTATTTAAACTTTCATTAGCATGATCTTTTACTCAATTTTAAACTTTTCTTGGATTTGCACCATGAGGTATTTGTTATAGTCAACAAAAACATTTTTTTCATCAATAGTAAACAATCCAACAGAAATGGTATTTCATAGAAAACCTAATTTTTATGAATGTCAGACACGCAAATATTTAAGTTGTAAGATTTCACTAGCATTTTTTAACAACTTTTCAAAGGAATGTTGGTAACTCCAATTTTCAAAGGAATCTATAACGCATTTATTTTTGGAATTGATAAAGTTTAAACCACCTAGAAGAGATCATATGGCATTTAATCAGTTTTCAGCCCCTAACCACTTATCCATCGGAGAAGATAATGCTACTGAAAGCCTTCTATTTAACATAAATGTAAGAGCAGGTTGTCAGTTACTGTGGATTAGTAGTGAAGGCTTTCATTAGCATTATCTTTAACTCACTTTTAAACTTTTCTTGAATTTGCACCGTGAGGTATTTGCTATATAGCCAACAAAAACAGTTGAATGCATCAATACAATATTATAAACAATCCAACATCAATGGTCCTTCATAGAAACCCAATTTCAATTCAACATTGTCAACACATTTTCCAAATATAATTGCCACTTTCCACTTCTGAAAGTGTTACTTCAAAGTTTATTAATCTGCCCTCTAAAACGTTGGAATCAAACTTCTCAAATCCAATCCAATCATAAATTTCTCTACAGTCATATATGCTGGCAAAATGTTTCTGCATATTATATGTATATTCACAAACTACAGTTATATAGCCTTGGGTATCGGAAAACAGGCCTTGATTCAAAGTGAACAAGCTGTATATTAATTCTGAAAAACTAGACATTGATTAAATAAACTTATTGCCTGTTGTTTCCGAAAACACAAGTGCTCCATAATTGCAAAAAGCTGGCTCAAAAGCATGCATCAAGCAGGCAGCAGCAGCAGAGCGCAGCCAAACTGTGTAAAAGAGAGAGAAGCTAGTCAGCTATCTAAATCAAGCACTTCTCAACAATCCAGAACTAGAAATTTCAACTTCAAATCATGTTTAATAAAACAGGAAGATTGTAAAAGGAACCAGATTCAATAAATTAAATCATACCATCCTTCCATAAAGGATGGGCTGCCGCTCTGTTGTTGCTGTGGCGCATACTGAGGTGGAGGAGGTTGCCCATAACCCTGAGGATATCCTTGAGCAGGATAACCTTGAGGAGGATAACCCTGTGGATATCCTTGAGGGTAGCCTGGTGGAGGGTAAGCATCTTTTGGATAGGCATCTGGAGCATAACCTGACACATCAATAAATGCATCAGTTTATTTACTGTCAAACAGTATCATTAACACTGGAAAGCTATAAAACCAATAATAAACAGGATGTAATATTCCGGTCCCCAAATTAGCCCAAAGGCCTATCAACAGATCAACAGTTAAATAGAAGCTGTCATTAAAAAAAAATCCTAAGTACGACACTTTCTGTTGTGAGACAAACTAACTCTTTTACATCAACCCACCAGACCTTAAACAAATCTAGATCCAGAAAACAATACATGTCCTTCCATACTGCAAGCTCAGCAGTATCTATACAGTAGCTAAAATTGCCAAATTGAAGAAACAACGAGTAAGCACTCAAAATTCATACACTTGTCATGCATAGCCTCTCTAGGAAAAAAAACATAAAAGCATCTTCACTCATAAGTAACCCAACTTATAGTACAGACGACATCTCATGTATAGGTTACTATTCTTTTTCAAGAACTAGTGCAGTCCTAAATTTTCAGCCAAAACCTCAAAATACAGCCAACCATTAGAAGTGGTACTAAAATTTCATGTAGCAGCTGGAAGGGCTTTTTTGGCACCTAACTGAGATTGGTGAACATTTTCGGCCAAAAGGTGTGCATGCCTGCAAATTTTAGACGAGTTCTCTCTGAAAAAAGTAGAGTTTTCAAACAGAAACCCATTAAACTGTAGCAGAGCTAAAATATTTCAGCCATTCGCAGCCTAATAAAGTTTACCAGCAGTGCCTGATGAATATATTTTGTACAACCCTTGATAAAATCAAAGAATGCCAAGAGGACAATTCCATTAGCAGGGCTCCAAACGCCAACACTACTTACTAATTAAAGCTGCTAAATCAGTGCATTAATAAGAGTTAATTTACCAGAAACCCATTAAACTGTAGCAGAGCTAAAATATTTCAAACAGAAACCCATTAAATTTTAGATGAGTTCTCTCTGAAAAAAGTAGAGTTTTCAAACAGAAACCCATTAAACTGTAGCAGAGCTAAAATATTTCAGCCATTCGCAGCCTAACAAAGTTTACCAGCAGTGCCTGATGAATATATTTTGTACAACCCTTGATAAAATCAAAGAATGCCAAGAGGACAATTCCATTACCAGGGCTCCAAACGCCAACACTACTTACTAATTAAAGCTGCTAAGTCAGTGCATTAATAAGAGTTAATTTGCATGTATAATGCAGAAGGTCATGCCTGCCAAAGTAATAGAGATCACAATTCCTGAATAATCTAAAGATTACACAGATTTAATATTGTAGAATACTGTCACTTTTCTACAACTGTAATGTCTTCAATACGCCGAGTTACAGATATCAATTGAAATATCACCAGACTGCAAAATTGTAACCCCTTCTATAAGCCAAACCACAGAGATTTTCAATTGTACCATCTTTTTATATGCTGAGATTACAGATATTAATTAAAATGTTACCAAACTGTAAATTTGTAACCCCTTCTAGAAGCCAATACCATGTAGATTTAAAATTGTTATTTATCACCAAACTTGTTGTAAATGTAGAACTATAATCCTTTCTATATGCTAAGACTGTTAATACTGTAATATACCACAACACTTGTTGTAGATCTATAAGAGTAAATGGCAAACACGGTAATATACCACCACACTTACAGTGCAGAATGCCATCACACTTGCTGAAATTTTAAAATGCCTTCATTATTCAAAGAATAGAAAGATCGCCATGCCACAAAATTGTAACCCTTCTATATGCAAAGAATACATTGATTTAAAAATGTTGAAAACCACAACAGTTGCTGAAAAAAAAAATGCCTTCAATATGCAAAGAATAAAGATATTGAGAAATAACCATGCAACAAAATTGTAATTCCTTCTACATGCTACAGAATAGATAGATTTATAAGTGTTATACTCTGCCACATTTGCTTGGAATTATAATCCTTATATATGCTAAGACTACAGAAATCTCTTCTATATGCTAAAACTACTGAGACTTCAAAATGTAATTACCAGTGCACTTGTCATAAATTGTGGGTGCAAGTGGCAAACAATAGTATGCTATAAAATACCAACCCTACAAATACAGGCTACTCAGCATTTAGTAAGGGTGGAACCTTACTACTTCAAGAACCAAGGCAGTCCCAGTAATGCTACCATTTGAAAGACTGATGCGGTCCCACTGACGGAACAATAAATAATTCAAGGGCCACACAGTACAGCTGAGTTCATACTATGAGAATCAAAGCAATCATGTGGGTGGGATGCAGTTAATATAATAATATTTCAAGAGCCAACAGCAGTCAATGCAAAATTGGCAATCTGAAACTAAATCCACGAGCAGCTAGTACTTAAAACAGAAATCCCATATAGCCTGTAGAGATGGACCGACCTTATCAAGATATTGTTGAATTTTATTTTTTGACAAATTCCAATTTAATTTTTTGTGGCCAAATTGCAACCCGATTTTCTCTTAAGCCAATTTCAAACTTCACCTGGTGCGAATATAATGGAACTCATAAATATTTAAGAGCTAAAGCGCATAAGGACCATTTTACCACCTCAATATTCTACGAAGCCTTCAAAATGGGCTCATACGACAACCATTAACATTTTCATCAGATAGTCATCATAATAACAGAATCATGAGAATACCCACCATCAAGATAATCCATCTTTATAAATGTAGACAATACCCATCAGTTCACAAATTTTTAAATGTCTACTGCAGAACCCGAGTATTGCATAAGGTAAAACCTTAAACATATCATCCACCTGACTCATAACTAGGATCTCATTTTCAAAGATCCTTATTGACTTGAAACATTCTCGGGTATAGGAATTCCCAGACTGTATCCCAAATTTCACATCAAAGCTTCAAAAACTTGTCAAAGCTTACAGAGTTTCACGAAACACAGAGAACAACACCTTTCATACAAGATCAAGCAGAATGACCACGGTAACAGTACGTATTACAAAGATAAACTCCAAAGCCGCCTGAATTTGCAATTTCAGAGTGACAAGAGACCTTAGACAGCCATATATATATATATAATATATATCGCTCGGACGTATCACTGATCAATACTACAAAAAGATAAAAAAGGATTAACTCGTAGGCATTCAGTATCTTACAGACTGGACACATCATAAAAATTCACAACATCCATAATTTTGACGGCACTCACACAAATCTGGCCATGGTCAAATCCCTAATTTCCTACTTGATGCAGCAATAAAGTCTAAAATACAAAAATAAAAACTAGTCATATGCGAATGAAAAAGCTGAAACTTAAAACAAAATCAAGAATATACCTTCAGAAAAAGAAAAAAGAAACGAGATTTCTATAAATTTCCTTAAGATAAGATGCATAGACGGCAGGAGAAATTTGAACCCACACTAAATCTCCCAGATTAGAAGATCACAAATAAATTTCACTTAACCGTAGGGTTGTCAAATTGTAGTGGAAAGTGGGTGCAAAACCAATTTGAAGGAATTGGCGTCACCACAACAAAAATTCCCAGATCCACAAAGTGCATAAGAATAAATTCTGGGCAGATCTAAAATCAGATGGCAAAGAAAACATATGCAGTGCATATTCGTATCATAAAAAGTATATACAGACCATATGTGCATCATGCAACACCTAGATCTCCAACGAAAACAACCAATTAAAAATCAAACAAAGTCCACCATAGCTAGGGCATGCATACCTTGAGGAGGAGGAACTCCAACAGGAGGCTGCTGTTGATTGTAGTAACTCATAATGTCGTTCTGATATCTCCTCTGTAAACAACCCAGACGAAACCAATTATGGTTCCTCTCCTCAAAATGACTTTTCACCTGCAATGACCCAAATACGAGCGAGCAGAAAATTGAGAGCTGTGCAAGATATACTATGTATATATTGAGGTGGGGCAGGTCAAAGCGGTGTGCATGGGGGTATATACATCACCTTGGAAGCGAGGAAATATCCCGGAACGCGTCCAATGCGCGTGAGCTTTTTTGTTTTAAATTTGGTGCCGTCCGTTGGAGAGGATTTTAGAATTATAAATGAAATTCAATCAAACCGTATAAAATAAGGAAAAGCATCCCCAGTTCCATCAGACTGAAATTAACTTTGTATTTGAAGCGATGATCTCATGAAGAGCGAAGTACACAATTATTACCTAGCTGATAGGTTTATTTTTATGAATAATTTTTTGGGCTTCAAAAAGTTCCGTTGTCATGGGTTTTTTCTTCTCTTTTATTTTAATCATTTTGCCTCCTTCCAACTTGCATTGAGAAAAGGAGGACAAAGTCTAAGGTTTTCCTCATATATAAAGAAATTTAATGAATAAAAATATTTTCTATTAAGCATGGCCGGTTGCATGTAATGTCTTTTTGGCAAACAAAATTATTACATTGAAATTTTTTTAGAACATTTTTAATTTAATTTTGTCAATAAGAAAATAATATGTTCGTGTAATTAAATATTTTTAATTACACTTTATTTAATCTTACTTAGGATAATGCATTGCATAGTAGTTTGTCATTGAGACACCTGAGAGTTTTCACCTAATTTAAGCACATGGTGTAGGAGAAATTTCACTTTAGGTGTGAGATCCACCTTTAGTGCACATATCACATTATCATCCTCATCCTATGACACATACTTTATTGCATAATGGAAGATGATCCACCTTTGGTAGACATGTGATTATATCTTGCATATGTGATAGCTTATTAGCTTCTTATCATTGTCTCTTATCGCCTTTCCTAGATAAGAAGGTCTATTATGTACATTTTAATCAATCAAGTAATCAATCATTGAACATCCATTATCAATAATATCATTCGTGCATCTTAATACAATTGTCTTGCCAATCTCTTGTGGAAGTTATCTTGGTCCTTCACAGTGTGAAGACCTCTTCTCAAGAAGTGAAATCTTGGCTTGATCTAATTGTGGGTGCAAAATTTTGCAATTTGGACATCACCATCATGTTTGGGAGGCTATTTCAGTAAAAATCAACTATAAATTTGCCCATATTCGACAAAACCCAAATTATGTGGCAAATTTTTTTTGCACAGGCACGTCGTACAGCCTACCTGCGCATGCATGGTACAATTTTATTAAAAAAAATATTTTATGTGATTTATTTTCAAATATTTGTCGTGGTTTTATTTTAGCAATTTTTTGGCAAAATTTTGGGCCTTCGGCCCTGTTGTATTACCTATATTTGTTAGATCGAATAGAGAATATTTTATGTCAATATCAATCAATCAAGAGAACATAGGTCGATCATTGGTCAAATTATGATACCCCAAAGCCCTACTTCACCACATTCTAGCCTCTCAAATACCTAAGCACAAATTGGCAGCAATGACCACATTTTGTGGTTTCATCTTTGTCTCGTAGGCTTTGGCATATAAAGCAGACATCTTATACCCGCCTGCCCAATGCAATATAATACCCACTAAAACCATGAGTGGTGGTGTGGCACTGACCAAGCAAACATTCTCTTCGCCACCACAGCGGGCATCCTACCCACCGCCGCTCTTGATCTTTGCAACCTCGCCCAGACACGTGGCTTAGTCGCCACATCACTGACAACCACATTAGTAGTACGGTTAGAGACGCATCAGCACTAAGGTCAAACTTTTGCCACATCATTAGTTTCATGGTCATAATTTTGACACCCATCTACACATCAAATAAGGGTCTGAGGTTGTTTTGTTCTGACAACCATACGACCATCAAATTTAATCACGGGGTTTGCTGACATTAGTAACTAATTCAAATTTCTCACCCCTCTCCAATGAAGTTTTTGGTTTTGCTTCCTAACTTCATAGGGCCATAACTTGCTCAATTTTACTCCTTTTAGCTATTTTTCATTTTGGTGGATAAATTAATTAGAAATTGCATATTTTCATGACTGTTCATGTCTATTACTCAGTTCAGCAACTTCTAGAGTTTTGTTTGGACACATATGGTAACATTTTGAGGTGAATTTTTTTTTTGAAAGTGCATGATTTTTCATCTACTTTTCATATATGCAATTAGATTTCAGTGATTTGAGGTGGAAATATCACTTTTACAAATAGGCCATTTTGGGGCTATATATGCACTTGGTTAATCCTTAGACTTCACTTTTCTGACTTGCATTAGTAATTTGAAAAATTTATGAGTTGATTTATGTCATTATTTGGTTTCATTATGGACTTTTCAAAAGTCAAAATCCTCACTCCATATAACTACTATGAATGGAAAGAGTCTATATTTGATCAATTGTTAAGTATTGGATTGCTTATAATGACTCTTGGGCAGGATCTAAAACCAGCTACAGGTGTTGCAAAAAGGACAACATGGTTTGATCAAAGGGATAAAGCACTTGGCTCTCTTAGATCATCCATCTCTCGTGATTTGCTATATCATATTGCATCTTGCACACATCCTCGTAATGCTTGGATAATCTTGGAGGGACTCTTTGGTAAACCTGATAGAATGAGAAAATTTAAATTAGAGAATGAGCTCAGTAGTCTAAATTGTTGTGATTTTGACAATATTCAAGACTTTTTCTCTAACATCAATTCTATTAGATTGGATCTTTCTACTTGTGGCATTAATAAAGAGAATGAACAATTGATATTTTCAATTCTTTCCAAGCTAGGTCTTGAATATTCAATCTTTGTTTCTACATTCTATGCTACTATGGATGCTCTTGGTAGTGCATTCAATTACCTTCTCTTGATGAATTTGCAGCTCAACTCACAAGGGAACAAGCAAAGTTAGCACACATGGGTCAATTAAAGCCTTCAACACATCATGTATTTCTTGCAAATGACTCCACTATAAAGGCTTCTAATGAAAAAGAAAAGAAGCAACATAAGGATCATAAGCCTCACAAAAAAGGTAACGAATCTCCTTCACACAATACTTCTGAATCCAAGTCCTTTTCAAGAGAGGAATCATCTAGAAGAAAGAGGGAAAAAAGTGCATATTGTAAAAAGCTAGGACACGATGAGCATAAATGTTTCCATAAGAAGCTTGACGAGTTCACTCACATTCTTCAAAAGAACAATATTAAGTTTCCCTCATCAGTGTCTACTCCTTCTACACATTTTGCAACTTCTACATCTTCATCATCATCCAAGGATAAAGGTAAAGGTCAAACACTTTTGGCTCCCACACATCCTAAGCGAGGTAAATGGCTTCTTGATTCAGGTGCATCACATCATATGGCATCTTTTATGGATATGTTTTCTTCTATTGAGCCTTGTAATTATCCTAATGTATTGATGGGTAACAACACATACATGAGGGTTTGTGGAAAAGGTTTTATTCCTATGGG
Source organism: Chamaecyparis obtusa (assembly GCA_027943335.1). Lineage (NCBI taxonomy): Eukaryota > Viridiplantae > Streptophyta > Pinopsida > Cupressales > Cupressaceae > Chamaecyparis > Chamaecyparis obtusa. The sequence continues at coordinate 904,201 of BSBK01005883.1, forward strand.
AGAGGGGACATTTAATGATGTTCTTTGTGTACCATCCTTGACCACTAATATCCTTTCTATTTACCAAATTACTCATGGGCCACAAGGTAAAATTTTTGAGTTCACTCCTGATTATGTCTACATTAGGGACATGGAGACTAGAGATGTCATAGCTACGAGAGTTGTTGATCATGCATCACACTTGTATTCTGTTAGGATAACAATGTCTCAAGCAACTAAGAGGGGGGGAGAGGGGGGGTGAATGAGTTGTTAACAATCTTAACACCAAATTTAATCTTATGCAAAATAAAATGTAAAACCACATCAGATCATTGAACACAAGTGACTCCAAGATTTTTTCTTGAGGAAAACCCTGTTAAGGGAAAAAACTTGGTGGGGATGACACCCACAAATATCTGCACTAAATGAATGAAATCTTGTTAGGAGTTATAGCCCTATTAGGAGATGATTAATACAATAGGCAGATCCTTGTTAAAGGACAAACCCTGTTAGGAGTCTCAAACCCTATTAGGGATATTACAACTGTATATGATGAAAACCTACCTATTAAGAACAAGTTCAAACATGCAAACGTTAATGATAAAGAGCACGTTCAATCTACTCTAACATGTTCATAAACTTGCAAAAACCAAACAAAAGGCTTCCACCACAACATCTGATGAGAAAGAAGCAAGTGCACCCAAGCCTTGCTTGATTTAAGCTCTTAGAGAGTGTTGTGGGTGTGCTCTCCCAACACAAGTATAGATCCCACTATGAAATGCAAGGTAAAATCAAGATTGACCTACTCAAGGAGGAGCTATGGAAGCAACCCTCGAGCATTCAATAAAAAATCATTGAAGCTCAAGAAGGTGTTGTGGAAGCAACTCTCAAGATCAATGACATGCAAGCCTAATGCTACTAATGGAATCAAAGTAAAGCATGAAATCAAACTCTACTATGCTTTCTAACAACTACCAAATGGTTAGCAAAAATTCTAAGAAAGTAAATCTAAGTCTAAATTAGCATAATAACTCTAATGCAAAAATAAATGGATGATTTTGTTGAGACAAGGGTCCTATTTATAGGATTTTGGAGGGCTGGGGTGAGGTGGCATCTATGTGCAATCCACATAGGTGCCACCAAAGAGACACATAAGCCATGCAAAGTCCAAGACTTTCTCACACATGTGTGAGCAACTTGGGATGTAAGAGGTCAATGAGTACTCCAAGTACATGTGTAAGTGTGTGTAAGAGATGTGTAAGAGAAAAAGACCATTTTCAACATTTTAGAAGGTGTAAGAAGTGTCATAAAAAATGTAAGAAGCCTTGTTTGTGAAAATTTTAGCAATTTTTGAAAAGATAATTTTTAGAATTTGCTCACTCATGTGTGAGCAAATAATTAGGACTAATGGATGTAGGAATCCAAAAATTAGCCTAATTAACCTTAGTTAATTAGTGAGTAGGTTTATTAGATAGAAAGTGATGTGTGTAGGATAGCATCTAGGTTGGATTTATGATTAAATAAAATAAAATTTAATTTAATCATGGCTTAGTAGAAATAAAGAATGTGAGGGAATTAAACAAATTAAAAATTTATTTAAAAGGGGACTATGGAAGAACATGTATAAAATTAAATTTAATACATTATGAAAGGTAGTATTTAAATTTAATTCAAATACTATAATTAGTGAATTTATTTAATTAAATAAATAGATGAATTTAACAAATATAATTAATTAAAATTTAACTATAATATTATTTGAGGTTATTAATTAAATTAAATTAAATTAATGTTAAAAGGATGAATTTAGGCGTCTACATTTTGCCCCTCTTTGATGCGGTGTCAAAAATGGCATCGCGTCAAAGAAAAGAAAATATAGATGCCCCAGAGGAAAAAAGGGACCTAAGAGGTGCATAGAGAAAAAGTCAGTAGGAGGATGTGCCCCCTTGGGAAAATAGGCCAAAAATAAAAATTTTGGTCAATTTTCATGAAAGGAGGGGAAAGAACTTTGCATGACTTAGATAGAAGAGGAGGGTCGACCAACGGGCAACAAATAAGCTCAATCTAGTGAGGTCAAAAATCCACCTTCATTTTGACTCCAGTTGGTTATGTCAGGGGGGGTGATGGCAAGAGAAAAAGGAGAAGGGGACATATGGTAGAACGAGCATCACCACTTGGCAAAGGAAAGCATCCAATGACAGTGGAGCCATCGACTATAGAGAAGAATGGATGCTCAATGAAGAAGGGAAGAGCCACATGCTCATAGATGGGGTCTCCACTTAGGGCTGATCCACCAATCAATGAATGGATCCACCCGTGGATGGATAGGTGTCTCTGTCGATGGATAGGCATCTTCGCTTGGGGCAGAGCCACCTGTCTACTGACAGAGTGGCATCTCCGCTAACAGATAGGCATCTCCGTCGACGGACAGGTGTCTCCACTTAGGATGAAGTCTCATGTTTGGGGGTGGAGCCGCCCATCCCTAGAGAGGTGTCTCTGCCTGGGTGGAGCCGCCTATCTAGGGGTGGAGCCGCCCATCTCTTGATGGGCATCTCTGCTAGGGCAGAGCCACCTGTCTAGGGGCAAGCTGTTCATCCCTAGACAGGCGTCTCTGCCTGGGCGGAGCCACCCATCCCCAAACAGGCATCTCCACCTGGGCGGAGCCACCCATCCCCAAATAGGTGTCTCCGCCTGGGTGAAGCCACCCATCCCCAAATAGGTGTCTCTGCCTGGGCGGAGCTGCCTAGAGAGAGAGAGAGAGAGAGAGCTTGTGGTGGAGCCTTTGGTTGCCAGATAGGCGTCACCACTTGCTAGAAGAATAAGGGTGAGGAGAAGTGACCCATTCACCGAGGGGGAGTTGTCTAGGAACATAATGGTAGTGACAAAGGAAAGGAGGAAAAGGAGAGGTTAGAAGAGACAAAAAAGGGGGGAGGGAAAGGTGAATAAATAGAGCCCTTGTCTCAAACAAAAATGCAGAAAAAAGAACTAATTAATATGCAACTAACTACGATGCAACCTGACTACATGATTTAGTGGGATCAGTTGTGTTCATGTTAGAGAGCACACCCTAGTTTGATATTGCAATAGGATGTATGCATCATGTGTTATAAAAGAACATATGACATTGTTCCGTTGCGTGGACTAGACTCTCAGATAGCTGTAGAAATAGAGATGTAGATTTTTGGACTATGATAGAACCTATGACATATACTTATTAGAGAGGTTTGGGCACACTTAGGTATTTTAAGGGACATAAGTATGCTAAACCATTTCCCCATTAAGATATGCATAATCATAACTGGGAAACCAACAAAAATGCTCATAAAGTATCCACAAATAGATTATACTGCAATCGACACTTGCATCAGATTTCACTAGTCACAATATACCAAGATATGAAAGATCAAGGCAATCACGAGTAGGATCTACTGATACAAAATATAAAATCAACAAAGAAGGCCTCTTGACCAAGTGGTCATTCAGTTCACAGTTCTTTCCATGAACGGGATATGATTAATGAGATTGATTTGAGCAAATTGAGGAAGGATGCATCCTGTAGGGCAAAGATTGATTGATTGAAATGGATATTCACTGGCAATAGATGTGAAAGGAACAATCACTCATAGATTCAATTTTGATGCTGATATTGCTAAGCACTTTTGGGATCATTGTGTCTGGGAAAAGATCAGTGTGATGGGTTAATCTCGGCTTGCTGGGGATTGCGGTTGGATCTTTATGGCTAGGGGGGAAGTGATGACTGAAAACTAGGATCTTGATTGCGGATGGATATGTACAGTGGATGGGAAGACAATGGATCCAAATATGTTATCATGGTGCCTGAAATAGGTTTTCACCATGATACTTTCCCAGAGTGCTTGTTTGCTAAGTTTTCACTGTTGGACGAATTCATTTTTTCTTTCTTTTGATTTTGTATGGTGCCTGTTTACCAGGTTTTCACCAAAGCAAATATTCTTTCAGGAACATTTTCTTCTTTTTAGGATTTTCTGATGTTTAGGATTTCTTCAGGATCTTTTTCTAATTTTTAGGGATTTTTCAGGATCTTTTAGGGATTTTTTTCAAGATCTGTTATGATTTTTAGGATTTCTTGTTGAATAACACTATACAGGACCTAAATGTTGAGCTACACATAAAAGTGCTTCAAATGCAAAATATTTACAAGATTAGGGAGCGGATCTCCCTCAAGTGTTGCAATCTAATATGCCCTAGAATCGATACCACTATTATTTTGTTCACCAAGTAGCGCTAGTACTTGAAGTTGGAAGATTCTGTAGTTATCATTAGTAAGGAAAATTTGTAGAGACACCCTAAGTGAAGGTATCATATCCAAGGAAAGACCATTCCAGAGAGATCCAAAAATACTCTCTTGAACCACTTGTAATGCCTTGTCATATTCCTTGCATTCTACACACCTAAGGAAAGTACCATCTTGATTTCTCTTGAACAAGTCATTAGTGATGAGGAGATACAAGGATGCACTTTGGATTGTAAAGGAACTTGTAGGGGTGATTTGATTTGGGAAGGAGTGGGAATTGTAGCGGGGAGTAGTGGAGGTAATGATGGTGCAAATAATTTGGGAGGGAGGTGAGTCATAGGAAGGATAGGCGAGCTTGAATGTCAACATTGAGTTTTCTTTTATATCCAAGTCTTTTAAGAGAGACGTGGGGATCCACATAGCCTTTGATCTTTCTTTTCTTTGAGATGCATTTAATTGCAATTCTTCTAGGATGGATTTATGAATCCATTTTTTCTTTCTTTTTCTTCTTTTCTTGAAGGACCCTTGTGGTCGCTTGAATATTTCTTGTGTTTTTGTAGTCACATGTTGATTAGATAGGACATGGTGACCTTTATATGTGAGTGGATTCTTATATTTTTAATTTTTATGTTTCACATTCAAGCTCCTTCTAGAAGACTCAAGAATTATGGATGAATGAGGCTGATGTGATGGGTTTAGATGGATGGATGGAGGAGAAATGGTCTAGCCACTTAACTCAGGAAGGATGAGAGATAAATGTTCAACAGGTTCAAGTGAAAAGACATTGGTATCATCCTCATCATTCATGAATGTCTCAGATAGATCCATAAAGGTACCCTCCATAAAGTATTGTCGATCACAAGTCATCCTAGAAGAGTTAGAGGAGTTTAGAGAAGTAATTTGTGAATCTAATTGAGACAACCTAGCCCTAGAAATATATCCTTCTTCTCATGCTCGAGTAGCCATTTGTTCCAAAATTGTATGAATAGGAACCATCTCAATTCAAGACCTCCCTAAATTCCATGTTGTTGTCGTAGGATGAGGTATGATGTATCCATCATTCATTTGATCAATTGGAGTAGAAGTAGATGACCTAGAAACCATAGGGATGATCTCCATAGAAGGGTGAGATCAATCCTCATCATCTTTTGTGCTTGAGAATTGGAGATTTCTCCCCTTTCATAATTTTTGACAGTAGCATACTTGTGCACCACATCAACTTGAATCTCCATTGTAGCATTTGACTTTGAGTCCCATTCAAACTCATTTATTTCTATGTCACTATTATGATATTGTCTAATGTAATCAACAAGAGTGATTGTAGGAGGGAGATCTACATTACCATCACTATCTATCTTAGGAGGTGAGTCTTCAATAGGGCCTTGTGACTATGTAGCAACAAGATCTTGTGTAGTAGTAGGAGTAGTGCCATCTATAGTAGTAGGAGCATAGTTTATAATAGGTAGCAACATATTTGAGATGCGGGGGATATCAACAATTTGCCCCCAATTCAAATGCATGTGATCAGATTTAGCAATGTGTTCATCCGCAAGAGCAATAATAGAGGCACTATTTGTAATAGTAGGAGCTTTCTTAGTAGATGAGATAGGATCTCTCTGATTAGGACCAGGATCATGCTCTTGAGATAATTGTGACGGCACATAGGGTTCCCCTTGATAACCTAGATTAGTGGTTTGAATTTGCAGAAGTCTTTCATAGGTCATCGGTTGAATCTTGGCTTCTTCTTCCTTAGATGAGTCCCCACATGTACGAGTGTTGCTGCTAGGTTGGTCAGCTTCATGTGTATGATAGCCTAGACTAGTCTGGTCTTTGGGATCTCTAAATTTAGCATGAAGAGGTTCTAGGAAATCTTTTCCTTTTCAAAGTGGACTCTGTCTATCATATCCCATGTTGTGCATAAGTTGGTAATCCATATCATATTTGTCAGGAAAGATATCAGCATGTTTTATTTGTTCAACCTCTTTATGTAACACAACACTCTCTTCCCTTGTTCTAAGGGAACTTTAGCCTTGACCATGCCAATGTCGTCATCAGATCTGAATAGGATTCCCTTCCCACAAGGTTCTTTTTCCTCAGCTTGATTAAACATCTTTACTTCAGAAGAAGTATGTTGGATGAGAGTTTCTTGTGGAATAGGACAAACATATTCATTTAGTGGGAAATAGTTTGATTTCTTTCCTTCCAATCTATTGCAATACTGGAAGGGTTCATGATCTCCTGGAATAGTTATTTTAGCTCCATGGTGTGGGAAATTCAAACACTGGTGAAATGTGGATAGGATGCCTAAGATAGCATGTGTCCACGGTCTACCCAAAAGGATATTATAGGGTAGATCTAGATCAAGCATTTGACAGATTGTTTCAATAAGGGTTGGGCCCACTTGTAAGGGGAGTGCAATGAGACCTTTACTCACCCTTTCTTTGTCATCATATGCTTTTATTTTTATTCTTTTATTTACATCAATGAGATCCTCATAAAGATCGATATTGCAGATCATGCTTAAAGTACAAAGATTTAGACCAGATCCATTGTCTATAAGGACTCTTTTATTTCAGGTTTTATGGATGGTGACTTGGATATGCAGGGGTTTATTATGATGAGGGTCAGGACCTCAAAAATCTTTGTCGATGAAAAGTAGGTGTTGTTGGGTAGCCAAATTTCCAATCATTGCTTGGAATTGAGAGGCATTGATATTTTATGGGACGCGAGACTCAGTTAGGGCATTCTCAAGGACCTCTTTGTGAATGTGGATGTATGTAAAAGATCTAGTATGGATATCTATGTAGGTGTCTTCTTTAGTTGGGAAAGAAAATCATAATGTGATGCAAGTCATGTCCAGGTAGATGGTGTTGCAGGTGGATTGGTAGCAGCTTGTACAGCTACGCTAGGGTGGCGGGTAGTAACATTGCAATCCACACTCTTTAAAGTCAAGGTATTTACATGAGTTTCAGACTGTTTGATCATAAAATGATTCAACATCTCATTAAATGAGATTTTTTAATTATAATGAACTTTCAAGTTTAGGTTGTCCATTCAACTTCTAATGGGAATGCAAATGTAATGACCTTTCAACTTTAAATGAAGATTTATAAAGAGGCTGAAGCCAAATTCAAGAGCAGAAAGAAATGGAGACACATCTTATTTGCTGAGATTGCTATCAGATCTTATGGAGTTCATGGGCATACATCTCATCCACGGGATTGCCCAACTAGTTTATGGGCACACATCTCATTCACGAGATAGCCCAACTCTTATAGAGTTCGAGGGCACACATCTCATTCATGGGATAGCCCAATTTCTATGAACTCAACATACAACTCATCTACGAGTTTGTCCAAGCAGATCGATTAATGAGCATCCATCTCACTTACGAGATTGTCCAAAAATTGTACCAGATTCTTAGAATTATGAATGAAGAAATTTTTTAAAATTGTTTATTGTGTATTTACAATACCAATGTTTCTTCTTTCGGTATCGTTCTCTGAATTGACAAAATAATTTAGATTAGTGGTATCAGAGCCAAGTTCAATCGCTTTAAATGTGTTTACAATTAGATTTAGCCCAAAATGAAGGTGTGCTAATCTTCTCCCTCAAAAATTAGCATCGGGTCTCTTGCAATTTGGTTTCTTAATTTCCATTTGATTTGGCGGTGTATTATTTCAGATTATTGTAACAGTCCTGATTTTTGGGATACTCATGTTCTTCATTATCGGGTTATGATTATTCTGTTTGAAACATTGTCAACCGATATCATTAGTTCGGTTTAGCCTATGTTCAGTTTTATAACAGTGATAGAAATTGAGTTTTGATAGTTTGATAGTAATTAGAATCAATTCCCATGATAGGGCCGATTTGGGATGATGGCGGTTTCTCATGTAGTAGAGAATTGATTTTTAAAGTCTGAGCATTTGTTGTAGATTGAATTTAAGAAGAAATGGTTTTGTCAAGAACCGTTACCACATTATGGTATTGGTTTAATTTTATTATCGGGACTGGTTATTCAGTCTAACTATACCGAGTAGCACTAAGAGAATATGGGTCTACGATTATTGAAAAGAGGGCCCAAGAAAGTTTTGATTCTACAGATTATTCATAGTTGGAGTGACCAAATGATATTAAAGATCATTCATTCATAATAGCCGAAGACTATCATGTTGGGTATTCATTCTTGCAGCAAGGAAAAGGTGGCAAATATGTATTACGTGCATGTACGTACTGTGACAGACCCATATGGTAATGAATTATATTCTCAGTCCATGGTAAGTGTAAAAATAGTTGTTGGTGACTTTGAATCAAAGTTATTTCATGTTTGGGGTGTTGCCGAGAGATGGTGTTTTCAATCTTAATCCATAGAAGACACCAAAGATATCAAAGGAATATGAATCTCTAAAATCAATGTTTATAAAGGAAGCCGATATGATTAAGTGGTTGCAGATTTAGAACCATCGAGTTAGAATGGGACACCAACATATCTAAAAGTTCACTTTTGTCTCTGACAGTCTTGCATAAGAGCTTTGCAATTTCTTGTTCCTCTGCAGATTGTTCTGGTTATGTGCCTGTGAATCCCCATCTCAAGTGGGTTTTGTGGTGCAGTCAGAGGTTATGCTCCTCTTCTTGCAATGAAAAATTCACACACTCATTTGCAATTTTAGCTACCCAATACAGAGGAGCACTCTAAAAATAAAATAAAATTTCATGAAAGAATTATGACTTTGGAAAATCATTGCTTCATTTGGAAGATGGTAGGGCAATGGGGCCCATTGCCTTCTAAGGAAGGAGGAATGATCAGAAAATGATTCGACATCTCATTAAATGAGATTTTTTAATTATAATGAACTTTCAAGTTTAGGTTGTCCATTCAACTTCTAATGGGAATGCAAATGTAATGACCTTTCAACTTCAAATGAAGATTTATAAAGAGGCTGAAGCCAAATTCAAGAGCAGAAAGAAATGGAGACACATCTTGTTTGCTGAGATTGCTATCATATCTTATGGAGTTCATGGGCATACATCTCATCCACGGGATTGCCCAACTAGTTTATGGGCACACATCTCATTCATGAGATAGCCCAACTCTTATAGAGTTTGAGGGCACACATCTCATTCATGGGATAGCCCAACTTCTATGAATTCGACATACAACTCATCTACGAGTTTGTCCAAGTAGATCGATTAATGAGCATCCATCTCACTTACAAGATTGTCCAAAAATTGTACCAGATTCTTAGAATTATGAATGAAGAAATTTTTAAAAATTGTTTATTGTGTATTTACAATACCAATGTTTCTTCTTTCGGTATTGTTCTCTGAATTGACAAAATAATTCAGATCACTGTTCAATATGGCCACATAGTGAGTCAAAGCCACAAACATCATTTTTAGCTAATTTTCCAAAAGTGCGTTCATCTCCTGAGATTTTGTTCGTTAAATAATTGTAAGAAAAGACCTTGGACATGGATGCATTGTTTTGATTATGTTCTAGAAAAAGTTTAGAATACATTTTTAGCTGGGTGTTAGAAGTAGAGGCATTTTGTCCTAATTTAATTTTACCATTATCGATAAAATCTTGCACAAAATGATGAAACTTCATGCAATTTTTAATCTCATGCCCTTTTATGTGATGATAATCACAGTATTCATTATTCTTATACCAGCTGAGTTTAGGTTGATTTTCATTGAAAGGCCTAGTGTTAGGGTAAACCATTATCCCTTAATCGACTAGACGTCGGAGATCACATCAAGGGAATTTGCCAACTATGTAAATTGTCATCATTGTTGTTATTGTTGTTGCCATTATATCATGAGAATACAGAGCCACAATAACTAGATCCTTGATTTTGACTTTGGTTATTCGAATTATTCTGATTTCTTTGATTATTTGGATTGGTTTGATTATTGTTGCGATTATTCTGATCATTTTTGTTGTGATTTCCTTGGTTACTATTATTGGATACTTGAACATGTTGGACGTGTTTAGCATCTGTTACTCCATCATTAACAACACCTTTGTTCATAGACTAGAACGTGGGTTTATCATTAGTATTGTTAGATGAATTAGGGGTATAGTGTTTAATTGCTCCTTTCATCAAAATTCCATCTTCAATAGACTTCCCCTTTTTAATGAGTGCCTCAAAGAAATCCGGGGCAACCATCTTCATCTGAAATGACATTTTTAAAACCAGATTCTTAGTAAAGATATCAACTAGATATGAATTTGGGATTTTCCAAGGCATGCAATTGGCGAGATGTCACCACCTTTGGAGAAAATTGGAAAAGGTTTCTCCATTTCTTTGTTTCATGTTACATAAATCACTAAGGGATGCTTGATGTTCCATGTTATAAGAATATTGTGTAACAAATTTTTCGGTGAGATCATGAAAGGTAGAGATGGAACCCAGAGGAAGGTTCAATAGCCACTCTAAGGCTCGTCCTCCAAGACTCCTAGTGAAAAGTCTTAGGAGAAGATGATCATTGTTGGAACCTTCTTGTGTTGCTACATAAAATTCCTTGATATGTTGCGCATGGTATGAGTCTTTTTTGTATTTATCAAACTTTGGCATTTCAAAATTGGTGGGTAATGGTTGGAGAGTGATTTATTTGACAAAAGGATAAGGACATATTTCTGCAAAAGAAAATTCCTTCTTCTCGCCTTTCTACATAGCCATCATCATGCCTTTGAGCTCATCGATTTGTTGGACTAATTCAGGAGGATTAGTGGTGATCGTATGGGCTTGATGTGTTCCTCCTCTTGATGATGCATTATGTCCTCCATGAGGGGGAAGATTGGTGTTATGTCTTTGATTGGTGTTGTTTGTTTGTACATAATTTTGATTTTTAGGACTCCACTAGGCATCGATAAAATAGAAGCAGAGCGTCATCTTGAGGACCCTGGTTGTTGTTCAGGTGCACGTCCCACACTTAAACCATCGTTACTCACCCCGTTATTTGAGTTAGGCTTGTTTAGAAGTTGTCAAATTAATTCAAGTGTATCAGGGGGAGGTTGAGTTGTGTTATCAGATGTTGATGGCATTATGGGCGCTACTTTTCTTTTGTTGGTTGGAATCAAGTTGTTCTCAAGAAAAGTTTCATCAAAATTATCAAGGAGGGTAACACCCCTTTGGATAAGGTTCATGAAGATGTTGGAACTATGGGTTAGATTAAGTCTTCCACTAAGCTTAAATTGTTAGGATCCTCAAAGAATTATTTAGCTCATGGATTTTCACTGACACTTTCAGGTATTACTATGTCAGATTCCATGTGGGGTTCTTCTTCATCATTTAAGTCTTCTTGATAGATAGTTTCTTGATCATTATCCATGGTGAGAGATTCTTGTCTTAGCTTTTCTTATGATCGGGTAAGTACCATGCACGAGTGACCTTAGAATGGTCGAGTTGAAGAAGGGTGAATAGTTAATGAGGTATGGAAAGAAAATGATTTGGTGAACTAGGAGCAAATTGGACTAATGATTAAGTTTTGATGATTGATTGGAGTGATTGAATTGGATTGATTAATTTGATTTGATTGAGGATTATATTGACTGATGAGATTGGATTAAAGAGGAACTTGTGTACTAGAAAAAGTACCTTCATAGGGTTAGTATTGCAAATAATTGAATAAAATAACTAAATTACCACAAAGGAAGAGCTATTATAACAAATAAAGAGCAATTAAGCTCTCTATGGATTTCTAGCTAGGGATGTTAATAAGAAGCCCTCAACAAGCCTCCATTAATGACAGTCCTAGAATGAGAATGATATGATAAAGCAAGCTAACACAATAATTCCAAATTGAAATGCTAATTAGCTTCTAGATTTGCCTTTCTAGCTTTAATTTGCAAGAGGTTTGATGCTATTCTTAGATTTGTGGATGATTTATGAGTGAATTATGCCTTGCTTTTATAGATTTTGGCAAGGGTAGGGGGTGTAGTTGAGTTGATCATGATTGAGTTTGGGTTAAGTCCTTGGTTCCACCTTTGGAGACAATTTAAATAGATTGTCCTCAAAGCTTGGGACAAGAAGACAAAATGGGTGGACAAGATTCATCCTCCAAGTGAGTGATTGAGATTCATTTTAGGCTTGATCTGTGTGAGCTTGGTTCTCAATTCCTATTGGTTGAGGCTTTTTCCTCCCATGTGGTGTTGAGAGAAAATAGGATTAATTAATCGATTTTATTTAATTTGTTTAGCCATGTGTACCCCTTGAATGGGTTGATTTGATTTAAATTGAACTATGTAATTAATTAGATTAATTACATAATTAATTAGATTAATTACATAATTAATTGATTTATCATGATTTATATTGATTTTATAGCTTTTGATTTTCATTTAATTTCAGATTAATGTTCAATTACAATTTATCTTTGATTTGATCTTAATTTGATTTAATTGCATTTAATTGTGTTGATCTTTACCTTGATTTCTCACTTAATTGATCTTGTCCATTTTCAGGTGATTACAAATGCCCCTCTTTGAGTTGACATGCACAACGTGTTGATTCAAAGAATGTCCTGATTCAACTGATGTAAGATCCTGATTCCATCGATGGTTGATCTCAATGTTTGATGTAAGATGCAGATATTGATGAAGTTCAATTGATGTAGTTCTGATTGATTTAAAGTCCCGATGGTCAATTCGATGATAGTTCACTGATATGATACCTGATTTGATTCAATTTGATGTTCGATGCCCCTTTCGATTGATAAGCGAAATTTTTTCTGATAAAAGTTTACGCTCTGATTTGATGGTCGTGCCCTTGATTTGATGATGCTGATGTTGTTCCTGATTATTCGAGTGTATGCCCCCTGGGAAATGAAATGAAATTTAATCGATATTTGAAAAAGTCGACGGTTTAGGTCATTTTGTGTTGATTAGGTCAATTTTATAATGAATTTCTATTTCATTTCCGATATTGTTTTCGTGTTTGTGTGATGAAAAATGCCCTTGATTTGGCAGATTTGGTGAAAAGTTTGGGTCCCCAGGCACTTTCTGGTCAAAGATGTCCTTTTTAGGTCAGAATGACCTATATAAAGGGGTAAAAATTCATTTTCACTTTTACAGTTGACTTTTTTCTCTGACTCCTTCTGAGCTTTTTGCGATGATGATTCCAATTTGGGAACATAGGTTCGAGTGTAGTCGATGATATCTGTGGCCACTGACCCACGGACCTTCGGTAAGTGCCTGAACTTCTTAGTTTTTTAATTCATGCCTTAAATTTCCAAAAAATTGAATTTTTCTGGCAAAAACCATATTTTTTTGCTTTTTGAAAATGAAATAGCACTTTTAAGCAGTTTAATAGCGCGTTTAGTCCTTCTTTAGTGCTTCCACAAAGTGGAATTGCGCTTTTGCTCGTAGGATTTAGGGCACATTTCACATTTAAAATTTAGTTTAGTGCATTTGTATGATTTTTCACTTTTGAGCTCTATAATAGCGCTTTTAAGTTGTTAAATAGCACTTTTAAAATGGTTTAGCACGTATGACTTAGAACAATGCTTTTGATTATTTTGATTGTGTGTATATCTTTTAAATAGTGCTTTTAAACATTGAAATAATGCTTTTACCCTGATAGGAAAAATTTAAAATGCCTTAGTCAGTTTTCCAAACTGTTCAGCGTCATCAATCAGTTGATTAGTTTAGGTAATAAACTTGATTTGATAGCGAGTCATAAGATGTCAGTTTGAGTTAGTTATAGTCTGAATATTGGATTGTCAATCTAGATTTAGATGATGGATGATGATGAATTTTCCATCCTCTCTGAATAGAATCAAGAAAATTGATTGTGGTTTGGTTTTGTAAATGTTAGATTGACTTAGGATAATTCACATGATAATTGATTTCAAAACTGATATGATTGAACTTGCTTTTTGCAGGCAGTGCTTAAGTCATTGGTCATTTGTAGTTTGTACCCTTGTCCATTTAGTATGATAGATGACTTGAGTGCTCGAGATCAGAGACATATAGGACGATGTGGGTTATATTTCCTTATGGTTCTTCCTCGATTCTGAGTGAATCGAGGTCTCCTTATAGATGTGGCAGAGTGTTGGCACTCTAACCATAATACTTTCCATTTATCAATGGGTGAGATGACCATCACCCCTAAGGACGTCTATTGCATCCTGCGTATCCTGACTCGAGGAGAGTTAGTTTTCTATGATCAGGTGTATGACAGGGTAGCATGTCGATGGGTCTTCTAGGATCCTACCATTGGTGATGATCACATTCAGTGGTCCTAGTTCCATTCTTTTCCAATTTTGCCTGCAATTTTGGGTGCCTTGATTGGAGGATTCCTTGTACCAGATAGGCGAGGGTATGGATTTGCAGTCAGCTGGGGTCCTATTATGGAGGACTTGATGGCTCAGCCTTGACATTTTGATTGGGGGTCCCATGTCTTGGTGCAACTCTATCACGAGTTGCATACAGTTGTATATAGACGTTCTTCTACGCTCTTTACTGGAGATATTCTTTTTCAGCTTTGGACATGATAGCATCTCCCAGTGACACGACCTATCACAGCATGTCAACATGATCTGGGAGGGCCATTTGCCTAGATGTATGAGGGCATGGTAGTGTAGACCCATATGGGTAAATTAAATTATTGGCGTCGTGTGATCGATGATATGGATTAGGTGATATGGCATCCTTACCTAGGTTGTGAGACGTGGCTAGAGGATGCGACTGAGCTTCCCTATATGTGTAGTCCTTGTTGGATGATTGGTCAGAAACCACATATTATTGAGAGATTTTGCTTTCGGAGAGTTCTACGGTAGTATGGTCACACTCAAGGTATGCCACAGGGTGTTGCTATGTACACCCGAGTTTAGGCCGAGAGATCACTATGGGGCCTTTTTGTTGATTTTAGGATAGCACAACAAGATATTTGGGACCTGGGTCATCTACCATGGGATATGAGAGAGCATGTTATTAATGTTGGTATGATTGATGATTACATAGATTGGTTCGCTCGGAACTTGTTTTTGAGATTCATAGATCCAGCTGAGCGGGTACCTAGTATCAATGAGGAGTCTGATGATGGTGGAGATGGGGATGGTGGTAGGGGTGGAGGTAGGATATGAGCACATTAGGGATGACTGGGTCATCAAGCAGCTAGAGCAGGGAGAGTCTTGATGCCAGTTATTGCTATTTCTCCCATTCCTCTTAGGGGTGGTGGTCAGGTGAGGGGTCATGGTGTAGATAGAGCTTTACACCAGGTTGCTAGGGATCTAGCAGGTAGATAGGGTCACCACAGGGCTAGACGTCAGAGGCAGTTGGATGCTGAGGCTGTATAGGCTTTACTAGATCAAGCACAAGGTAGGCCAGCATAGGCTCCTCCACAGGTTGCTCCGGTTATTCCACAGTTTTCTCCACAGGCTCCTCCAACACATACACCTACTTCTCCTTCTATGCCTTCTTCTTCATCTCATCCATCTTCTTCTTCCTTGGTTCCATCATTGTCTGTTCCATCTTCTTCTATGCCTCCACCACAGACTTATGCGACACAGGTTCCTAGCTCAAAGGTTGCATTAGAGGTTCAAGCTTTACAGTAAGATGTTTCTGAGATTAGACAGGATGTTAGGTAGCTGAGTGGTATGATGCAGGCTTTTATGGCTGCTATGAGTTAGCATGTGCTATAGACTAGTTCAAACCGTCCTCTTGATAGTGGTTCTGGTCCTAATGGTGTTGATGGTGCTAGCGGTTCAGCCAGTTGATTCCTTTGATCTGATATATTCTTTCATTTATTTTTGATGTATATGATCTCATTTTTGATATCGAGAGATTGGACTCTGTTGTATTCTTTTGATCAGTTGATGTATTTCATGTTGATACTTGTTGATACTCTGATGGACCTTGATTTCTAGATGTTTCATTAATGATATCGTAGACTTTGATATTCTATTTTGATTTATGATGATGATGCCATAGACTTTGATTCCCAATTCTGATATATTTACTTTATGTAATGTCATCATGTGTTGGACTTCATGTTTCAGGTGTTTTACTATGATATACAAATTTATATGGTTCTATCTCCTATATGCTTTGTTTTATGCTTTTTAGAATGCAGTTTTATGATGGATGCATATGTTCTATTTATGCTTAGATGGTTGTCTTATGTATGACATAGAATAGATGAATGGATGCATTGTGAACTTAATGATATGATTTAATGATACTTAATGATATTTATGGATGCAAATGATATATAGATGTGTTAGATGGATAATGCAATGGTTAATGCGATGTAATGATTTAACGAATAATGTATGTATTTAATTTGGTATGTGAATGCAATGGATTTATGGTATGCAAATGTGATGGACCTATATGATGTAATGTATATTGATTATGGATACTTAATGATTAATAATTCTAAAATGTTATATGTGATATAGATGAATGATGTTGCAATACAATGATATCTAATGAGCTTAAATGAATAATGCAATGTGTAATATTTTGGAACTAAATGATATGCACTTAATGATGAATTAAAATGATTTTAATGGATGCAATGAACATTAACTGATGCAATGGTAAATGCACTTAATGGATTGGTATGAATGATTTAAAGAATGCACACTAAATGAGATGAATTTTAAAATGAATGTAATCTAATGCCATGAACTTAATAAAAATGATTTAAAGGATGAATGAAACCTAATGCTCTTAATGTTATGAAGATGATTTAAACTATATGGAATGAACTTAGATTAAAATGAATGCAAACTAATGCAAGATAACATGGATCTAATAAATTCTCATGAACTAATGGGATGCACCTTTGTTTTTTATTGTTTTTTTGATTTCCAACACACTCGATCACATATAGTTTTTGATGTTCATTTGGTTTTTGCTTTGACTACACCCCCTTTCTCTTTTCCTCTTGTAATTTAAATTTTGAAGCTAAGAAAGGTAAATAATTTAAATGCCTTTAATCTAGGATGTATGCAACTAACTGTCACTATTCAAAAATTTGGAGCTTATATTCATCATTGAGCAATTTTTGGAATCTCGATTTAGTACAACCATAACTAGTTCAACCATGATGATATGAATACTTTTTGCACCTCTTTTGTTGCTTTCCCATCTCTTTATAGTATGAATATCAATGATTGAAGCCAATCATGAGAGTGCGAATACCGATTTTGTTGGATTCTATGTTGCAAGTGGATTTTGGTATTATGATATTGAACATCAAAATATCCAAGGTATCCTTTTGCATAAACAAACAAAGATCTTAGTTTTATCCTATGTACAAGTCCTCAATGATTCTTTGATGACCATGTCCTTAGACAAATAATACATGCTTTAAAACTTTGATCTTAAGACAGTCATTCAGAAATCCATAAAATATCACGCTTTCATCATAGCTTGTCTAGTTTAAAACTTTCATTGATTCACTAGAAAGACATGATTTCATCAATCAAGTCAACGCTTTAGAATTTTTTTTTGCAATGTCTTTCAAATCCATATTTCAAGTGTAGTTCCATCCATTTCATACTTTTAATCTTGATAAAGATAGGGTCATGTAATATTTCAGATCAAATTTTGCGTTTGATTCAAATTGGATTAGAATGAGGATTTGATTGAGTGTTTCACTTGCGTTTTTGATGCATTGATTCGATGATTGATTGAAGTTTTCTTTTGATGAATCCTTCCTCCTTTAGAGTAGATTTCCCCTAGTTTGATATGATTACAAAGTTAGACTTATGACAATTTGCAGATTAGGTGACCAAAATCTTGAGGTACTTGCAAATGCAACTGTGGGGTTTTATTATGCAATATATACAAATGTTGGCAAATGCAATATTTACAAGGATGAATGCTAGGTATGTGACTGACTTGAAATTTCAATGGCACCTATTTACTAGGTTTTCATTGATTGAATGTATTTTTCTTTCTTTTTCTATTTTTAAAGCTTTTTCCCTTTTTTTGCTACCAAGGCGCCTATTTGCTAGGTTTTCACCAAGGCACTTTTTCTCTTTTTTTGATTTTGTTGTATTTTCTCTTTTTTCAATTTTTTTCTCTTCATATCATCAAGGTGCCTATTTGCTAGGTTTTCACCAAGAAAACATCTTTTTGAGGATCATATATGAATGTTTTTATCTTTCTTCATGCTCAATTTTCCACTATTTTTTATCTTTTCTGCATTTCTGATTTGTTTGCTCTTTTCTGCTTTTCAAATGTTTTTGTTATTTTTAAGTTCTCTTTTGACTATGTACAATAAATAGGATGCTTCCTCATCTTATTTTTTGATACTCTTTTTCTTTATCCTCTTTCATCTACTTCATGTGTAGAACCTTTTGAGATGAATGCTATTGATAGGTTCTTGTAACTCTTCTCCATCACAATCAACTAACTTATAGGTTCCAGTCCCAAAAGATGAAGTGATCACAAAAGGTCCTAACCATTTTGCTTCCCATTTTCCTTTCTTTTCTCTTTCTACTTGATTCTTGGGATTCTCTCGCAAAACTAAGTCACCTATTTGGAATGTTCTTGACTTGATATGCTTGTTATAAGTCCTTGACATTCAGTTTTGATATATCTTTAAGTGATCAAATGCTTGTTGTTGTTTCTCATCTAGCAGTTCTAGTTCATGCAACCTAGAAACTCTATAATCTTCTTCACTTATCAACCCATGTAGAGATACTCTTAAGGATGGAAGTTCTACCTCCAAAGATAAAACTAATTCTATTCCAAAGACTAAGGAAAATGGCGTAGCTCCAGTTGGTGTTCTGATACTTGTCTTATAAGCCCGTAAGGTTGGGTTTATTTTTATATGCCAACCTCTACATGAATTGTCCATAGTTCTCTTTAATATCTTTAAGATATTTTTATTCATTGCTTTAGCTTGTCTATTATCTTGGGGGTAATATATTGATGAAGAGTGGTGGATCATTTGAAACTTTGTGCATAACTCCTTTAGGTCCTTGTTTTTGAAGTGCTTTGCATTATCCGTTATGATAGCATGAGGTATGCCATATCTACATATTATGTGGTTTAAGATAAACAAGGATATCCGCTTTCCTGTTGTAATTGATAAGGTTACAACTTCCACCCATTTGGTAAAGTACTCTATTGACGTAATAATGAATTTATGACCATTTGAAGATTGTGGATAACTCATTCCTATTAAATCTATACCCCATTGATAAAACAACCAAGGTGTCATCATAGGATGAAGCTCTTGTATGAGCACATGTATCAAGTTTCCATGATATTGATACTTTCTACAAGTTTTAGCAAAGTGACAAGCATCTTTCTCCATCGTAGGCCAAAAATATCCTATCCTAAGAAGTTTCTTAGCTAGGGTTAAACCATTTAAATGTGACCCACAAATCCCCTCATGAATTTCTCGTAAGGCTATATCTGATTCCTCTTTCTCTAGACATATAAGAAGCATTCCGTCTAGACTCTTATGATACAATGTGTCAGATATTAAGGTATAATGAGCGGCTTGTCGGATAAAGCTTTTCTTTTGGTTCTTGGTTTGGTCTATGGGTAAGATTTGATATTTTAAGTAAGTATAAATGTCTCCATACCAAGGTGATTCATGTGTGGTTAGAAAACAAATGGTATGAGGATGGGTAGGGTCAAACGCGGGTTTCTCAATTTCTTCTACCAAGAATTCAAATCTGGTGCTTTGATCTGGTATTTGGAGAAGTGATGCCAAAGTAGCCATTGTATCTACTGCTTTATTCTTCTCTCTTGGTACTTGCTCAAATGTGATAAGAGTGAAGTATTTCTTGATATTCTCAACCATATTTTTATAAGGTATCATCTTGTCATCTTTTGTCTGATAGTCATCATTAATTTGATTGATAACCAATTGTGAATCTCCATAAAATTGTAGTTCTATCACTTTCCACTCTAATGCCAGCTTGATTCCAATGACCAATGCTTCATACTCAGCTATGCTATTTGTACATGGGAATATAAATTTGTATGATTTAGGAATTTTAGACCCTTGAGGAATAATCAAAAGTATGCCTGCTCCTGATCCATGTTGTGTGTAGGAACCATCAAAATATAGTTGCCATGTTTTTGCTTCCACATTCACAATTTCAGAATCTAGAAATTCCACTTGTATTGGGTGGTCATCTTGTAATGGTGATTCTGCTAACTGATCAACTATGACTTGGACCTTGATAGATTTTTGATCCACATATTCTATGTTGAATTCACTTAGCACCATGACCCATTTGGCTAGTCTTCTATTCAATGTTGTTTTGCTAAAAAGATATTTTAAGGGATCTATCTTTGCAATGAGTTTAATCTTGTAAGATAACATATAGTGGCACAATTTTTGGGAAGCAAAAACCATGGCCAAACATGCTCTTTTGATGAAGGTGTAGTTCAACTATGTGGAATATAAAATATGGATGGGGTCCTAGAATAATGGTTTGTACATAAAAGAT
This sequence comes from Chamaecyparis obtusa, assembly GCA_027943335.1. Lineage (NCBI taxonomy): Eukaryota > Viridiplantae > Streptophyta > Pinopsida > Cupressales > Cupressaceae > Chamaecyparis > Chamaecyparis obtusa. The sequence goes on from BSBK01005883.1 coordinate 924,887, forward strand.
ACCCCAAAGGCAATATTTTACATATACATTTGAATTGTAAGGGAAATACTTGAAATCAGATAAAATAAGATACATACCTCATGATGAAATTAATTTGGAAATACCTATTTTCTGGTGTCTGTGTACAGTTTCAAGGAATTTTGCAACCTGTCCCAGACTGGAAATGTCTAGACGGAGAAAACCCAGAAAACTTTTATCTTTTTGGAAGCAAGTAGTCTTTGACCCTGATAAAAGGTCAAAGACTACCTCAAGATTTTGAAGGTCAACTTTGACTTTGTTCACGAATCTCAGAAGTTCGATGAAAAGGGTATCCGGATCTGCACTTTAATTCATCATCCTGCACCTGTACCTACAAGAAAAATAGTTTTGTTTGTTGGGGTAGGGGTTTGCCTTAGTCAAACCCCGGTTTGGAATCAACTTTAATAATGGAATTGAAATAGAGAATGCTAGCAAGTAGTAGAAGTAGATCTAACAATGAAGCTATGATATTCAATAGATATGCCAATTGTATTTGAAATGTAATCAAGTATGTTAATATGAAAGCTTGAACATAACATCAACAAATGTAAATCAAACCTCCATGATTGTATGCTTGGAATCCACCTTCAAGGAAGAATGAATGGATCTTGAAGATGAACAAAAGGATCTTGAAGGAAGATCACACCATCATGATGGCTAGATCTAGGGTTTGAATGATGAATCTTGAGTGCTTGAACCAAATCCCTCCAAAGGATTGAATGCTTGAATCCTTGATATTCAATGGAGAACTTGAATGGAGAAGAAGACTTGAATGGATGATTTCTTGAATGCTTGCTTGATCTTTCTTGAGAGAGAACTTGATGGCTTGTGAATATCTCCTTGAGAGCTCTTGATCATCAAATTGTTTGGTGAATAATGAATGTGAAAATGAGAGAGGAAGGCTTCCTTTTATAGTGATCTAGGGCACAATCCTCTAGAGGGGCCACCTTGGGGAATTAAATTCCAATTAGGCCTCAAACCTTTAGGAATGGACCTAAATTAAATATAATTTAATATTTTACCATTTTAGAGACCAAAACAACCGACCTGGAAGCGGGAAAACAATTCTTTCTAAAACCCAACATCCGGAGATCATAGGACCTTGAAATTGAAGCGGGGTCAAGAACGAGGTCGACCCTAACCTAGGTCAGGGATGAGGTCATCCTTGACCCTCAAGGTCTTCATTGACCCCTTAAGGTCATCATTGACCTTGAGGTCACAGATCTCAGGGTCTGAGTCAGAATGAGAAACAAGAGGTCCCGAGGGTGCCTGAAGACCTAAAAATGATGTCAAAATAGGGAAAAGTGCCAGGGAGAGGCACAAAATCCTATGATGAACATGATGAAGGAAAGGATGACCTATTTTTAAGTCCTACATAGAAAATAGAGCCATAAAAGAGAGAAATTAAGGAGAATCCTTGAGATCCTAACCCTAATTTCACTTAGAATGAAGGAATCAAGTGTAGAAAAGAAGTGGATGTAGACACAGAAAATTGGCAAAGACTTAAATCAATAAAAAGGTGCAACAAATCATCAAATAACATGAAAAATCAATAAATGGAACAAAGAAAATTCAAATCAAAGGAAAATTCAATTAAATGATTAAATGATTAAATAAAGCTTGAAAAGGAGAAAAACACTACGAAATTGATTAAATTCAATTAATGACATAGTTTTTGAAAGCAAAAATCAAAATGAACATCTTACCCTTCATGGCTAAATTTAATTACTTTAATTAATCAATAAATACTAATTTCCCTCAACAAAGCAAAAAGGAGACAAAATGGACACAAATCACTCACTTTTGTTGAAATGGTCCAGCCTTTTGAAACCATTTAAATGATTGTCCCTTCCTTGTCCCCCCATTTATGGACAAAGCAAAGCCAATTGACCTTACCCAAGCATAACCATGGTTATCTCACTCTACCCCCTACCCTTGGGAAAATCTTATATATTGAAGGCATTTAGAAGCATAATTCATCCACTCCATATCTTTGAATTGCAGCAAAGCTCTGTCAATTTGCATCCATATCACTCACTTATCATTTGTCATTGCTAATTAGCTTAAAATTGCATTGATCATAGTAGATTGTTCATCAAATAGAGCTAAAATTTGATAGAATAGATCTAAATTTGCATATCATATAGCTTAATTCTCATCTTTAGAGTGTCACTAGTGAGGATCATAGCTGAGAGCCTCATTTACCACTTTATTTTAGAGATCCATGAAATATTTAGATTAATTGTGCATTATTTAGATTAGTTTGCTTTGAATAGTGTAATTGTCTTTTAAATCTTGTTATTTCATGAAGGTGTAAAACTCACACACACAAATGGCACCCACCGTGGGGCCCTAGGCCTCAAATTCATCATTATTTCCACATTATTTACAAAATTTAGGCTAGAATTGCATGAATTTGCTCGCTGCTTGCAGGTTACAGAGAAGAAATCACGCCTGCCAGTAAAGAAGTCACGCCTAAAGCAAATAAATGTCACGGATGCCAAATTAAAATATCGCCTACAGTCTAAACTCTTACGCATTTTAGCCTGCAGAATCACACTTTTGTGAAAGAAATCACGCGTTCAGAAATTAAACTCTCGCGTTTTGAATAAAGGATTGATGCCTTTGGTTATTTAAATGTCGCGCACAGAAATTGAAAAGTCACGGCCGAGGAATCATTTTACGTCTGGTGTGAAGGGAGTACTCTACCTTATTGATTTAATTTCTCGCTTTTGTCATTTTAAATCTCGCTTTTGATAAATTAGACGTCGTGGTAATAGCATCAGTTTGTCGCGGTCTTGTAAAGATTTCACGTGTGGATAAAATTAGACATCGCTCCTGGTTATTTTAATCTCGCTTGAGCCCCGTAAGGTGACGCTCGCGGTTAAAGTAATCACGCGTTTGTGAAATTTAATCTCGCGTACAGTCTGGACAATGTCACGTGGACTGTACTTTTGTATTTTATCAAATTGTTAAAATGATGACTGAATTTTAACTCTATGTCCATTTTTCTGTCTCAAGTACAGGCTCTGTCGCAGAAAAGTGCTCAAATTTTTTTTTTCTTTTTTGCATGCAAAAAAGAAATAAAAAAGGATGTCCTATCAGAGTATACCTTGCTATTTTAGAGGCTTATAAACTTAAGTATGTTTCCTTGACTTGGGAATTTCATCCTTAAGTTTGTCAATTTTGCAAGTATTTTGGTAAAAAGAATCAAAAGCATAATCAACTATATCATTTTAAGCTTTGATTTTGGTTTCCCCTCACTTTGTTTGTATTGTGCCGACTAACTTGTTGGTGGAGGGAACGTTTTGCTAAGGTAAGGGAAGGATTTGGAGAGAAAATGAGAAAAACTACTACTTAAAAATGCGCCTAGCCTTTGCTAGCATCGATTAAGGTATTTTTCTCATCAAGCTTGCACATTCCCTTAGCTTGTGGCATTTCAAAGTTCAAAACATAGTTTAATCATAAAAGGGAAAGAATAAACACTTCAATTCTAAGAACCCCTTTGTCACGGGTTGAAAAAGAACCAAATTAATTGTGAGTGTTTTGGATATGGGAAAAGCAATAGGGATATGCCCTTCACTCTTTGAGTGAATCAAATTCCCAAACTTGCTCTACCAAATCCATTTTTCATGCTTTCAAATGAACATGTTTAAAACTTAGTGGGCTCGCCTCCCGAGATTGCCTTAAAAAGGCCAGTGAGAGGGACAGCCCAAAGTGGGATACACTTGCTTTTGCCGCAAGAATCCGACCCACTATAAAAAGAAATGCGTGTATCCTTAATGGGGTGCACGACAAAAAGATTTTAGCTCTTTCGAACTTCCTCTAGTAGTCCTAATGGATTGCACAAAATCGTACTTCAGTGCGTGTGGGAAGCCCCTTAACATACTTGGGGGATGAATGGCTAAGATCCATTTTGAACGGAATCCACACTACAAAATGGTAAAAATAGCAAAAACTACCTAATAGAGCCATTTAAAAGCCAAATTTGTGCTAGGTAGCTTGCTTGGAAGTCTTTCTTGTGATCAAACCCATGGAAACATTTGAGAATATACACATTAGAATGATCTAGGGATATGGTGAACTATTGATGTGTGTGTTGAGATTGTCTTCAACTTTTCAAACAAGAAGTTTCAAAGTACTTGATCAAAATACAATTAAATTTTTAAATCTTATAAATTGATCAAGACTTGTGACACATTCCAAACCAACCCAACTAGATTGAAATTAAAGAAGGAAGGATTGATCCATAATGATGAGCCTATTTGAGGGAATGTCTGACGATCAAATTTTAGAAGCATCCAAAAATACCGAATTGATCAAAGCAATGGAATTAACTTTGAAAAGGTGTAATGAAGCATATTACCTTTATTTAGCTCAATCAAAAGCTAAAATTCCTCATAATGATGACACGTCAACTTTAAGAAAGGAGGAGGAAAAACAAAAAGATACTTTATCTAAAAGGCGATCATTAAGATCAATGTGTCCTTTTCTTTATAATGATAGGCCATCCATATCTTCATTGTCCTCATATCAAAATGTCCATTGGAATCAAAATGATGAGGTATCTGAAGAAGAAGTTTTGGAAGCAATTCAAGATCCCAGGTTTATGGAAATAATGAAATTAGTCTTGGAGAAGGATAAAGAAGCATATTTCATGGAGTTAGTTCAAGTAGGAGCTAAGCTTCCTTGTAATTTTGACATATCAACCTTGAGAAAGGATGAGGAAAAACAAAAAGATACTTTATCTAAAGAGCCATCATTAAGATCAATTTGGCCATTTCTTTATGATGATGGGCCATCCGTATCTTCATCCTCCTCACAAAAAGAAGCATTTCAGAGAAACAAAGTTATCTCAGATCAAAGGAAATTGCATAATCAACCTATTTGTGATCAAGATAATAAAGAGTATGGAGTGAAAAATACCACTCTCAAGAAAGATAATAAACCTCCATATAGCAAGAGTAATCCATTCATCCTTTGTCCATCTCCTAACAAGGTTTCTCCCTGGATGACTTGTACACCTTTCATCCTTCATCCATCTCCCGAACCTCTATCTAGAAAAGACCCTCCCATAGCTAGCATTCCTTTCATCTTTTCTTCATCTCCCAAAGCTCCACAATTATCCAAAATTCCTCCATCAAAGAATGAGCCTAATGATGATACTTTTCCCATTAACTATGTCTACCCTCAAGGGCTACCTCTAAAAGAAACCCAAGCTAACTCACATCTTGCTACAGATTGTTTCCATGCTTCAAAGATCTTAGAACCCAAAGCTTCATGTGCCTCAATGCCTATTATACCTATTCAAGAGGATCCTACACCATTCTTCCAAACATTCCCCACACATATCCAAACATCTACCTTGTCCTTAGAAGTGGCTTCATGTCAAGAGGATAATCTAAAAAGAAAAGAAACAAATATTGATAAAAATCAAGATCAAGATTATATACAAACCCCTCCCATATTTGATGAAGGTCCCATATCCCTTGAACCTTGTGATGATCCCCTTGCATCCTTTCATGTCTTTCAAGATGATATCCTTCCGTTCCAAGAACAAAGTACCTTTCCAAGTTCTATATTTTCTCCACTTCCCGAGCAAGATCAAGATATCCCTTCCATAACTTCCAATGAGCATATTGAAAATCAAGAGCAAAATACCATCTCTACATCATTTGAAGATCCTTGTCAAGATCGAAGTATCCCATCATTTCCTTGTCCTATTCCTCCATGTTCACCTCAAGAAAACATCATTCTTCCAAATCCCTTGCAAGATAATAAATCCCTTCAAGCTTCAATTGATCCTATCAAATGTGTTCCTATCAAAGCTACTCATGAGCCTATTAGTATAAAGATAAATCTTAAAGATGAGAACGTTGACGATGGAGCTCCTTCCAAAGATATTGATATCCCTTTCACACCTTATATCCCTCCATTCAAATACAACCACATACCTCCAATATCCTCCAAATCCATTTTGGGTGCCTATGTCCCAAAACAAAAGTCTTCATCCCTTCCATCCATACTAGGTCCATATATTCCCCCATCAACCATTCCTATCATCCCTAGTTATCCATTCACTTACCCTACCATGTATCAAGATCAACAAAGACACACATACTTGAAGAATGTCCAAACACCAATCCATATGAACCATCCATATTATTCCTTTTCATCCACAATTCCTAAGTCTTTTGGAAGCAATGTTGATGTGCAACATAAAAATCATAAATCCAAGAATCCATATGTGCATCAAAATCACAATGTCCCATCTAATCGACATGTGAATGAAAAGAAAAATGAAATATCCAAAAGGCCACAAAGGTCCATCAAGCAAAAATAAAAAAATAAAATGTGGGTTCCTAAATCCCTCATTGAAGAAATGCATTCAAAAGCATTCCAAAAGGAAGAAAAATCAAAGAATATGTGGATTCCCAAGTCATTGTTGAAGGACTTGCACACAAAAGAAGAATCAAAATTGACATTCAAGCTTCCAAAGGCTTCCATTCCATCTCCTTCCAAACATCCTTCATCTTCTTACAACCAAAAATCCACTACCTAAAAAGGACCCTTACCTCCTTCATCTATCATTCCTCCATCATTCCACCACTCTTCAAAGTGTGTGTCAAAGTTGATCTTGCCAACATTTCCATCTTCAACATACCTTCTTCTTATCCTCACATTCATTTTCCAATGCATACTTTATGTACTTCCATCCCTCTTATCAATACCTTTGAGCATCCTAGTCATACCCATGGTTTATTACAACATATCTTTCAAAGGAGCATTGTCCAAAGATTCTAATGTTGGAAAAATATTGAAAAATACAAAAAAAGAAAAAAACATAGAAAAAATGAAAAAAATAAAAAAAGAGAAAAAGTGCCTTGGTGAAAACCTAGCAATAGGCACCTTGGTAGAAAAAATAAAAAGAAATAAATCTAGGGTGAAAACCACTTCTTGTGGCGCCTTAGACAAGTACCATGATGAAAACCTGGCAAACAGGCGTCATGCGTAATTCTTCCTTCTTGCACTCTACACTTGGGGGTAAGTTTCATCCATGTCATCTTCCATCTTCCTATCATTTACCTCACTTTCGTCCATATTTCCTCTATCACCTTCATCTTGACAAGGTTGAACACATCCATGAGCATTGAGTATCTTAACATCCGTTATCCTTTCCATCAACTTATGTACTTGCTGCATCCATGTTACCCTATCATGATCTTGCTTATCCCAAATTCACCTTCATTATTCCTTGACAGTCTTTTCATAATCCCAAAACATCCCTTCATAGCCTCCATCACTCCTTTATCTTGATTGTGTTATCTTATCCACATCTTACCCAAATTGACCCTTGGTCTTGATCAAGATGAAGAACTTAAAAAAAAAAAAATTGTTATCAAAAACTTCTTGACATGTCCACTCTTTTGGATCACTCCTTTTCATGGCAGCAGATCGTTATCCTATAGGCTATCTAACACTGTATCATTGGCTTTCATGGCTTATCCAAAAACATGCTTCACATTGCTATATCATTTTTTCCTTAGCTTGGGTACTCTTAAGGAGATAGTCCTATGGGTCACATTCGCGTACTTCTTCCATCATAGCCTTTCCATCTCTAATCCATCAGCTTGCAAATCCATCCTTCATGTCCTATATCTTGCTAAGACATTGGGGGCAAACCAATGTGATCTTTTTTGAGAACAGGTAAAAAGGACAGCATAAAGTGCTTCTAGATGCATCTTGCATAAACCGAGCTTCGGTAATATTTTGGAAGTTTTTCCAAGTCCAACATTTTTCCTATCCAATAAGGGGCATTTGATCTTAATCAGTGGATTTCAACAAAATGCATGAATTCACATGAAGCAAGGCATTAAACCCAAAAAGGATTCAATAGTACAATATTTAGTCACATCAGAGAGGGAATTATCAGAGTTTCAGAAGAGAGAAGAAGATTTTTGTGAACCTTTGATGGATATCATTGTTCACTAACCAAGAATTCAATTACCACAACTTGATCCTTGAGCCTTCATTGACTTTATTATTCGGGATTAAAAATTGACAAAACACTTTAAAAAGATCAGAATGCTTGGAAATACTTTTTGAAAATCATGAAACATTGCAAAACACTTGAAGCTTTCTTTTGATGGTCTTTACTTACATTGATTTTTATCACATCTTTTTAGCTAATCGATAAGGTTTTGACTAGATTGGTGATGATGGAGACATGATATTTTTCTTGCCTTTGAGTGACTGTCTTGAGGGATATCCAACAACTTATGTGAATTCGTCTAACGACATGGTCATCAAAGAACCATTGAGGACTTTCATATAGGGTGGAAGGTTGATCTTTGCTTGTTTATGCAACATTGAATTCATTGAAACTGGTATTCATACTCTCATAGTTGGTTTATTCGACTAGTGTGGGTTGTACTAGTTCAAAAAGGAGGTTACCAAATGTGATAAAAAGTGGTATTCATATCATCATGTCAGTGGGCAGTGGTGATTGTACTTGCTTTCCGGTCCCAAAGTGCTCAATGATGAAAATTTATCCTCAAGGCATTTATTTGCTAAAAGCTAGTGACACTTAGCTGCATTGCATTGCATTATCATGGAAGGTTAATTGCATTATCATGCTAGATTAATTGCATGTGCATTTGTTTGTAGTATTTTTCCAAGGGAAAAGGGGGGTCATTCAATTGAAATCTTGATCAATCATAAAATGGGTCATTCAATCAAGAATCAAGGAAAGTCCATAAATCATAAGTGTCCATAATATCAAAGATCCATGAACTTTGTCTAATCAAAGATACAATGTCATCAAAGTGATACATCAAAGTCCTGATCAATAACTGAAATATCATGATACAATATCAACAAACTGAAAGAGCTCCATAATCAATCATCTCAATAACATATACTCTAGTTGGGTCAAACCATGACTTAAATCCAAATATCTAAGAAGCTAAGGTCCGTATATATATATATATCATTTACGGAAATGTGCCTGTTTCACAAATCAAGGGAATCATATCAGTATTCTATATCAGTGAGTCATCTTACGTCAATCAATCCTATCAAAGTATCAAGCAATCACACCCTGTATATTTTGTTTGTGTCTCTGTGTCATGAGAACAAAGCAAGCAGTATCAAATCATATCAGTTTTCACACTGATTGATTTATCCTATCAGAACTATCCTATCAGATTGACAAATCACATTCATTGGTACCATTATCCTGTTATCCTAATCACTTGTTTCACTTAACTACAACAGACCTATCTATCTTGGATATGCAAATTTGTGAGTCATGGCATATCATCAATATTTTTCAGAAATGAAAACATATTGGACCAATCAATCAAAATCTTTCAAATCAAGGAATCAATATGTTTTATTTCTGAGCGGGCATCAGAGTATCAAATTGGCATCGCATCAAAAACATTTATTAGTGGGGCATATCATATCAAGTTATCATATCAGTATCAGTATCATATCATATCAGTTTCATATCAGGAGGCAAATCAGTATCAGATCAGGCAACATATCATATCAAATCAGTTATCAGAGATAGTATCATATCATCGTACCAACTATCAGAGGTATCAAGGAATCACAGAACCAGAACAGAATCAGATCATCAGACTAAGGGAATCTTTGAATCGGTGTTCTTCACACATCGACTCAAAGAGGGGCATTTGTAGACACAGAAAATTGGCAAAGGCTTAAATCAATAAAAAGTTGCAACAAATCATCAAATAACACGAAAAATCAATAAATGGAACAAAGAAAATTCAAATCAAAGGAAAATTCAATTAAATGATTAAATGATTAAATAAAGCTTGAAAAGGGGAAAAACACTATGAAATTGATTAAATTCAATTAATGACATAGTTGTTGAAAGCAAAAATCAAAATGAACATCTTACCCTTCATGGCCAAATTTAATTACTTTAATTAATCAATAAATACTAATTTCCCTCAACAAAGCAAAAATGAGACAAAATGGACACAAATCACTCACTTTTGTTGAAATGGTCCAGCCTTTTGAAACCATTTAAATGATTGTCCCCTCCTTGTCCCCCCATTTATGGACAAAGCAAAGCCAATTGACCTTACCCAAGCATAACCATGGTTATCTCACTCTACCCCCTACCCTTGGGAAAATCTTATATATTGAAAGCATTTAGAAGCATAATTCATCCACTCCATATCTTTGAATTGCAGCAAAGCTCTGTCAATTTGCATCCATATCACTCACTTATCATTTGTCATTGCTAATTAGCTTAAAATTGCATTGATCATAGTAGATTGTTCATCAAATAGAGCTAAAATTTTATAGAATAGATCTAAATTTGCATATCATATAGCTTAATTCTCATCTTTAGAGTGTCACTAGTGAGGATCATAGCTAAGAGCCTCATTTACCACTTTATTTTAGAGATCCATGAGATATTTAGATTAATTGTGCATTATTTAGATTAGTTTTCTTTGAATAGTGTAATTGTCTTTTAAATCTTGTTATTTCATGAAGGTGTAAAACTCACACACAGTGGAAAATTGGGAAAAAGGTAGATCAAGGCCAGGGACCCATTCAAGGTGCTTGACATGATGCCAAAACACATACTTGGAGGGCTAAATGCTCTTATCATGGAAGTGCTTCCATTTTAAGATGATACATTAAGCCCCCACTTTAGCAAGAGTATGGACTCGATGCAAACTCTTGGTAAAGGAGAAGAAAGAGGAGATCCAAGTGGATTTGCAACAAGATAAAATAACACTTAGATAAGGACACAAGCCCCCAGGATAAGGATTCTAACTCAACATACATGCGCGAGGGTGCGAAAAGAGAAAACCAAAAGAACAAGGGTTAGTACTAAATAACCCAAATCAATTAGCATAAGAAACCTTGCTATGAAATATTTCTCATACTAATATCATATTTGGAAAGCTATCATAAAAGCATAAATGATTACATAAGAAAGACAAGAGAAACACTATGAATAATATAGCTTCATGATCCAATCCTACTAGCATGAAAGTGAGAAGGGAGAAAGGAGAAAGTGATTACCTCACCCAGTAAGATGCCCACCTTACCGTGAATCACCCTGGAGGGAGAGATAAGTACTCTAAAGAGATAAGTTTAAAGACTTGAGTAAAAGATCCGAAGATGTATATGAGAGAAGTACCTAAGTTGAACAAGGAAAGTTTCTCTACATGGTAAAACATAATGAGATTGTATCTAGATGGGATTGGAGATTCTACAATGAACCTGATTGATAATGGCTACATTCCACTTCCTAATGGACCTTTGATAGTTGATCAGATGAGAGAAAGGTAGGAACACAACTCAGTTATGATAGAAATTGATTCTTCCCTCTCCGATGCTGAATTTAATGATATCAAGGATTGTATTAATTCAAAAGATATGTTGGATAGGCTCACACTTATATATGTGGGAGATAAGCATGTACAAAAAGATAAGGTTAACAGTCTAAGAGGAAAATATGATGAAATGAGGATGAAAGATGAAGAGAACATCACGCAATATAGTAGTAGAATAAAGGAAGTTGCGAGTGCCATCAGAGGTGTTGGTGGATCACTGACTAATGAAGAAGTGGTAAGTAATATCTTAAGAACTCTTTCTTCTAAGTATGCTATTAGAGTATCTACAATTCAGGAATTAAGATCTATACTGAACAATAATATTACTCTCGAAGTCCTAATTGGTAAGATGACTACATTTGAGCTTAGTAATTATGATAATAGTCCATCAACTATTGAGAGAGCCTTCAAGTCATCTATAAGCATTGGAACATAAAGAAGAGAAATAGAGAATCACAAAAATTCAAATGGAAATGAGTATGCCAAAATTTTGAATGAAGAGAAAGAACAATAAGAATTGGAAGCATGTTGGCTAACCAACCACTTAGAGGCAAAGGAAAGTATAAAGGCAAGTTACCATTGAAATGTTTTAGTTGTAATAAGATTAGACATATTGCATCTAGATGTCCTGACAATGACATGAATGATAAGACTGACAAAAAAGACAACCAAAATTGAAGATTTAGAGACTTTAAGGAAAAAGATAAGAAGTCTTTCTACCTACCTGAGGAAGGTGTAACTGATGATGAATCTCATGATACCGAGGAAGGATATGAAGTTTTTTTTCTTTAAAGGAAATATCAGATGAGGAAAATTTTGAAGATTTAAAAACACCTGTTTCTCATGTAAGTAAACCAGACCCTTGGATTATTGATAGTGGTTGTTCACATCATATGACTAGTGATATAGATAAGTTTGAGAACCTAGAAGAATACGCTGGAGGATTTGTCAAATTTGGCAATGATGCTCCATGTCTTGTGAAAGGTAAAGGATCTATTGTGTTAAATGAAAAGATGAAATGTAATGATGCATATTGGGTTAGAGGACAGAACTATAATCAGTTGAGTGTTGCACAATTGAATAATATTGACCACCGACTGGAATTTCAAAACCAAAAAGTTAAGATCTATGGTGCTGATGGAGATCTAATTGGAACTGGAGGACAATCAAGAGGTAATTTATTTTATCTTAATACTGATGCAAAGAGTTGCTTGTTTGTTAAAATTAAAGATGTATGGTTATGGAATAAGAGACTATTTCATGTGAATTTTGATAACTTGATCAAAGTAAGTGAATAGATGTAAAATATGGAATCACACCTATTCAATGTAATGTATGGAGGAAATATCAGATCCACTCCTAAATCCAAATTCCCAAAGGAGAGATCCAATTTGATCAACCAAAAGGTTAATACATAATAAAATCAATCTATGGAGAATATGAAAGAGAGAGAAAAACCCTATATTTCCCTATGGAGAGTTATGCTTGAAATATGAAATAATTGAAATACAAAAACTAACCTCAAATTAGGGCAAATTTGGAAAATGCCAATTTCTGATGTTTGTGTGTACTTTTGAGCAATTTTGCAACTTGTTTCAGATTGGAAATGCCGAGACGAAGAAAATCCATAAATCTTTTGTCTTTTCGACAACAGGTAGTCTTTGAACCTCATAAAAGGTCAAAGGATACATTCTTTATTTGAAGGTCGATTTTGATTTTGTTCGCAGATCTCGAAAGTTTTCCGAAAAGGGTATCCTAATCCGATCTCAGATATGAAATTCTGCACCTGTACCTGCAAGAAAAAGGGGGTTTTGTTTGTATGGGGGATTTTCCTTTGTCAAACCCCAATTTAGGAATTAACCTTGAAATTGAATTGAAATGTAGTGTGTATAAACAAAGCAATTGAAACAATTCACCTCGCTTATTTTGAAGTCCTTGTAGAGGATTCGAATCCTCAAATCCACAAGTAGGAATGCTTCAATGGATGTAGAATGAATGTAGAATGTCTCAAATCAATGGCATTTGATCTTAAACACCAATCTTGAATTGATCTTTGCATATGATGAGGCTAGGATGAATGTACAAGGATGGATCTTCAAGGGGGCTCCAAAGAGATTGAATCCTTCAATGGCTATCAATAGATCTCCTTGATGAATAAATGCTTGAACACTTGAATGCTTGAAGGCTTTCTTGAATGCTTGAATTCACTTGCTTTCACTTGAGAGATTTCTCATGAAATTGCTTGATTATGGATGAAAACTTGATTGAGAGATGGAGAAAATGAGGGAGGAATGCCTCCTTTTATAGTGAACTAGGGCACAATCTTCTAGAGGGGCCACCTTGGAGAATTAAATCCCAATTAGGTCCTAACCTTTAGAAATATACCTAGACTAAATGCAATTTAAGGATTTACTATTTTGAAACCCGAAATGGTCGACCCGGAGGCAGGAAAACAAATATCCCTGAAACCCAACACTCGAAAATCATGGGAATTTGAAATTTGAATTAGGGGTCAGGGATGAGGTCGACTCTGCCCTAGGTCAGGGTTAAGATCAACTTTGACCCTCAAGGTTGACTTTGACCTTGAGGTAAAAAACCTCAAGACCCTAGCCTAGATTACTCAGAAAAGCAGATATGAAGTGGAAAATGGATGTAGAGGGAAGCAAAATAGGGGGAAAAGCCAGATACATGAAAAGATCTGATCAAGGTGCTTAACATGACCACATGCCACTTACTCGGAGGGCTAAATGCTCTTATCATGGAAGTGCTTCCATTTTAAGATGATACATTAAGCTCCCACTTTAATAAGAGTATGGACTCGATGCAAAATCTTGGTAAAGGAGATCAGAATGAAAAGATAATCTTATTGTAATCTAAGGGACAAAGAGAAACCTTAAGCCCCCAAGGACTCAAGTATTTTTTGACACCCAGATCACAATAAGAGAGACATCTCTAGAGAGAGAAAAGAAAGGGTGTGATTACCTCACCCAATGAGAGCTTATGTCCCATTGTGAACCACACAAGGAAACAACGCAACTGGAAAGATGGAATTGAACCGCCTAGTGAATGTGGCTACTCACTAGTCAACCCATCAAGGATTCACCCTTAGGAATATCCTATTCCATAAGAATAAAATAAAAAACAACAAAGAGATCCAGTCTTAAGGATACCTCCGACTTTAAGTGATGAAGGGTGCTCCCCTTAATACCACAAATAGATAACAGAAACAGAGAAAAAACAACAACAATATGCAAGAACAAAAAATTGGCTTCTTATTATCTCCACAAATGTGGAATTACAAAATTTCAAAATTACAATATGCAAAGTCACATGGGCATTCCCTTACAATATTCTGTAGGACAAAGCCTCGAATCAATACCCAGATCTACTACCCAGAACTGCCCTAGACAACACTACGGGCCTTCTTTATATAGGCATTTTCCACCGCCCGAGAAGGTTCCAGAAATTTAGCCCTAAGGGCCGACCAAACTTAGAATTATTTTATTTTTCAATTTATTACATCAAAGTCCACTCAAAATAACTTTTGAAACCTGAACATAAATTTTGAAGGAAAATTATTTTCTGCCATTTCAGGTGACCCGACTTTCGGAGACCATAAGTCATCACCAGTTGACCCGATTGACTATTATAACCCCATTTCAGAAAGGCCACGAAGTGCTCTACAGGTCTAACTCATACAAGCATCTGTCACCCAAATTTTTGACCTCATTCGAGGCCTCTAAAGCCTTCAAAATTGAGTTCAAAATTTCTGTACCCTACTGCCAATACCGAAAATCTTCAATATCTTCAAAACTAGACTTGATCTAGCCATGAAACTTTACTGGCAGGCTGATATGACTGAGATGAACCTCCACATGTAAAATCAGAACATTCTGAGATTTATGACCAACTTACTCAAAATAGCAAGTTTCTATAAATAGCAACTTTGCACAAGATAGCCCTTATTGAATAGAAAAACATAAATATTTTTGGGTGATGCAAGCTTGCTCTTACACCCAGGATGCTCCTGCATCAGACACCCGGGGTAATTTGAGAAGTGACCCCATCACGACTCAGGTGTGTAGAGGAAAACCAAGATGGCTAACCTCCTCCTTTGTTAGCCATGATGAATCTTCAATAGGTCATCCTTTCTATTTGACCAAATACTCTTCATATGTCCTGTTTCTTGTGCTTCTGCCAACACGACTATCCAGTATGTCTTCAATCTCCTTGATATCTGAATTGGTTGCTGGAATACTCCACTGTGTTGCTGTAACCTCATCTTCAACACCTCCCTCATGATACTTTGTCAAATCTAAAATGTTAAACACTGGTAAAATATTCAGCTCAGTAGGCAATTCTACCTCATATGCATTTCCTGAATCATGCTTCTTCAGTATCTTACATGGCCCAAACTTCTTCATTTTCAACTTGTTATATGTACCAACCGAAAATCGCTCCTTCCACAAATGAACCATGACTTCATCTCCAACTTGAAATTCCTTATGCCTTCTTTTCACATCTGCTTTAGCCTTATACTATGCATTCATCTTGGTAATATGCTTCCTCACCTCGTCATGGATGTTCTTCAAGTGTTCCGCAAAATCCTCAGCTTCAGCACTACTTATTTCTCCTTTATCTATCTTTCTCAATTCTGATGTATTTTTGGGACTACTCTCATATACAATCTGGAATGGTGATTTACCAGTGCTCCTGTTGATATAATTATTATATGCAAATTCTGCCTATGGTAAAATCAAATCCCATCCTATTGGCTTATCTCCAACCAAACATCTCAACAAATTTTCCAAACTCCTATTCACCACCTCTGTCTGTCCATCAGTCTGTGGATGATGTGATGAACTGAATTTCAAATCTATCTTCAACTTCTTCCATAATGTATGCTAGAAATATCCAATGAACTTAGTGTCTCTATTTGAAACTATGGTCTTTGGCAAACCATGTAGTCTCACTACTTCTCTGAAAAATAATTCTTCTATATGAACAACATCATTAGTCTTCTTGCAGGGAATGAAATGTGTCATCTTCAAAAATCTATCAACCACCACAAAAATTGAATCATGTCCCCACTGTGTCCTTGGTAAACCAAGAACAAAGTCTATACTGATATCCTCCCAAAACTTCTCTAGTACAGGTAATGGCTGATACAACCCTGTATTCTGCTTCACTCCCTTCGCCATCTGACATACTCTGCAACTCTGTACAAACTTCTTGACATCTTGCTGCAACTGTGGCCAATAATAATTCTCACTAACCAAAGCAAGGGTTTTATCTCGACCAAAATGTCTAGCCAATCCTCTGCTATGATTCTCCTCGATGAGATTCTCCCTCATAGAACTTTGTGGAATGCGCAATTGACTCCCTCTGAATAGCATATCATCCTGGATGATAAAATCCAACCATTTCGTCTTGTCTAGAGTAACAGGTTCTTTACAAGCTTTCCAAACTTCACCAAAATCAGGATCCTCTAGATATAAATTCTTGAGTTCCTTGAACCCAACCACCTCAATCTACATCTTTGTCAGCAATAGTTGCCTTCTGCTAAGCACATCTGCAACCCTGTTAGACTTTCCACTTCTGTGTTTCAAAACAAATGTATAACTCTGCAAAAACTCAACCCATTTCAAATGTCTTTGAGTCAACTTTCCTTGACTATTCAAATATTGCAAAGCTTGATGATCAGTATACAAAACAAACTCCTTAGGAAGCAGATAGTGTCTCCACTTCTTCAATGCCTAAACTATAGCATAAAATTTCTGATCATAAACAAAATATTTTCTCTTGGCATCATTTAACTTCTCACTAAAATAAGCAACATGTTTGCCTTCTTGGCTCATAATAGCTCCTATTACAGTACCGCTAGCATCACAGTCTACTTGAAACACCTTGTTAAAATTTGGAAGTGCTAAAACAGGTTGTTCTGTAACTTTTTATTTCAACAATTGAAAACTCTTTTCTGCCCCATTAATCCACTTAAACTCTTTTCTATCCCCTCTCATTATTTTAGTCAAGGGACCACAAATATTGCTAAAATTTCTGATAAACTTTCTGTAAAAACTAGCTAGACCATGAAAAGATCTTACCTCGGTAGCACTCCTTAGAGTAGGCCATTCAAGGATAGCCTGTACTTTCTCTGGGTCCATTTTTAGACCTTTTGTTAAAACTACAAATCCCAAATACACTAACTCTTTCTTCACAAAACTGCACTTCTTCAAATTAATCAGTAATTTCTCATCTCTTAGCTTCTCAAACACCATACGAATATGCATGATATGTTCTTCCAATGTTTTGCTAAAGATCAAAATATCATCTAGGTAAACAATGACAAACTTACCCAAAAATTCTTTCAAAACCTCATTCATGAGCCACATGAAAGTGCTTGGTGCATTGGTTAGCCCAAAAGGCATGACTAACCACTCATACAGTCCTTCATTTATCTTGAAGGTAGTCTTCCATTCATCTCCTTCTTTGATCCGAATCTGGTGATATCCACTCTTTAGATCTATCTTTGAGAAATACACAGCTCCACTCAAACAATCCATAATATCATCCATTCATGGCAATGTAAACCTATACTTGATTATGATCTTGTTTATTACTTTGGAATCTATACACATCCTCCATTCTCCATTCTTCTTTGGCGCTAATACTGCTGGTACAACACAGGGACTCAGACTCTCTCGAATCAACCCCTCCTACAATAACTCATGTACTTGTTTGTTCAACTCTTCACTTTCTACTGGTGTCATTCTGTGTGCTGTCTTGTTTGGCAAACTGGCTCCTAGAATCAAATCCATCTAATGACTAATCTTCCTTACTGATGGTAATCCATCAGTTACATTATCAGATACAATATCTTAAAACTCATTCAACAAATTTGCAACCTCTACAGGTACATCCTCTACTTCTTCTTTACCAGCTTTTGGAATTAAAGAAAAACACACATGCTCATGCCTCATACCATCTAAGAATTTTATTCCATCAACAAATGTTATTCTTGCAGTACCACATACCTTTTCTTCGGTCTCCTTCAATGGCTTTAGCTTATGTCGCACTCCATCCTTTGTCAGGGAATAGGTATTCGCACGACCATCATGTACAGCACATCTGTCAAACTACCACAGTCTACCCAACAACATATGACATGCATCCATAGATATGATATCACATAGTACCTCATCATGGTACCCACCAATCTTGAACTTTACCAAGCACTATTCACTGACCATGACCTTGTGGTCATCTTGCACCCAGTCAATCTGATATGGATGTGGGTGTTTTTGTCTCTTGAGCTTCAACTTTGTCACCATCTCTTCTGACAACAAATTGTCAGTGCTTCCACTATCGATAATCACATCACAACATTTACCCTCACACTTGCATCTAGTGCGAAATAGGCTCCTCCTTTGTTTAGGTTCATTCTCACCACTCAGTAGGACTCTTCTGTTAATCAATGTTTATCCTCTTTCAGAATCTTCAAAATTTGAGGATCTCGCATCTTCATCTACATTTGCCACTCTGGCTTGGCCTTCATTCCTCCTATCTATCCTTCCTTGGCATTGAGGACATTCAAATGCCCTATGACCTTCTTCTCCATAGTGAAAGCATGTTCCATGGAAGCCTCCTCTTCCTGAACCTTGTCCTCTTCCTCTTCCTCTCTGATCTCTATTGTTCTGATCTTGGAACCAATTGGAATTGTTTTCTCTCTAATTTTGACTACTACTAGCCTCATCCTTCTTTTTTGAATCTTCATTTTGGCATCCATATGACCATCCACCAGATCGTCCACCGCGACCTCTTCCATTTTGTCTACTCTCAAACTTCTTGTTCAACTTTTCTTCTACTTTTAGGGCAAATTGGTATGCCTCTTGAATATTGTTCATTCGAACCAGATTCAGCTCCTCGTAAATGCTCAACCTCAACCCATTAAGGTAACGGGCAACTTTCTCCTTATCGGCTTCTGCATGGCCTGTTCTGATGAGGATTCGATAAAAATCCTTTGTATACTCCTGAACAGATCTTCCTACTTGCTTCAAACTTTACATCTTCTTCAGTAGGTCAAGCTCATAATCAACATCTATGAACTGCCACTTCAATTTATCCACCATTCGATCCCATCTTGTGATTTTATCTTTCCCTCTTCTATTTCGATCCAATTGAATCTCTTGCCACCAGATCTTCGCATGACCTTTCAGTTTGGCTTTTGCAAATTTGACCCTATCAGGATCCTCAATATTTTCATACTCAAAATATTCTTCACATTCATTGATCTAGTCGATCAACTCCTCTGGGTTAAGATTTCTTGAAAATGCAGGAACCTCAATCTTAGGTCTTTTTCCGATCTTGGAAAAGGCCCAAAAAAGTCTTTCTTCCTCCTGGTTCACAACTTTGACTTCTCCTTGATCTTCCTCTTTGGTTTCATCCTCGCTTTCATCTCTGACATTAAGATTCATTCCTCTGCAAATCTCCTCCTGCAATGCCCACACTTGTCTCTGGAGCGCTCTAACCTTAGGTGTTAGAACACCAGCTCTTTTGCCACATTCCCTTCATGGAGAAATTTTTGCGATGCGCGCTGAAACCCTAACCACGGTCTTGGTGCAAACTACCTCATAGTCGACAATCTATTTACACACTCAGGAACTCCTGTTCTGATACCACTTGATGAAGAGTGCTCCTCTTAATACCACAAACACATAACAAAAATAGAGAAACAACAACAACAATATGCAAGAACAAAAAATTGGCTTCTTATTATCTCCACAAATATGAAATTACAAACTTTCAGAATTACAATATGCAAAGTCACATGGGCATTCCCTTAGAGTATTCTGTAGGACAAAGCCTCGAATCAATACCCAGATCTACTACCCAGAACTACCCTAGACAACACTATGGGTCTTCTTTATATAGGCATTTTCCATCGCCCGAGAAGGTTCCAAAAATTTAGCCCTAAGGGCCGACCAAACTTAGAATTATTTTATTTTTCAATTTATTATATCAAAGTCGGCTCAAAATAAATTTTGAAACCCGAACATAAATTTTGAAGGAAAGTTATTTTTTTCCATTTCAGGTGACCCGACTTCTAGAGACCATAAGTCATCACCAGTTGACCTGATTGACTATTATAACCCCATTTCAAAAAGGCCACGAAGTGCTCTACAAGTTTGACTTGCGCAAGCACTTGTCACCCAAATTTTTGACCTCATCTAAGGCCTCTAAAACCTTCAAAACTAAGTTCAAAGTTTCTGTACCTTGCTGTTAATATTGAAAATCTTCAATATCTTCAAAACTAGACCTGATCTAGCCATGAAACTTTACTGGCAGGCTGATATGACTGAGATGAACCTCCACATGTAAAATTAGAACATTTCAAGATTTATGACCAACTTACTAAAAACATCGAGTTTCCATAAATAGCAGCTCTGCACAAGATAGCCCTTATTGAATAGAAAAATATAAATATTTTTGGGTGATGCAAGATTGCTCTTACACCCAAGATGCTCTTGCATTAGACACCCGGGGTAATTTGAGAAGTGACCCCATCACGACTCAGGTGTACAGAGGAAAACCAAGATGGTTAACCTCCTCCTTTGTTAGCCATGATGAATCTTTAATAGGTCATACTTTGCATTTGACCAAATACTCTTCATATGTCCTGTTCCTTGTGCTTCTGCCAACATGACTATCCAGTATGTCTTCAATCTCTTTGATATTTAAACTGGTTGTTGAAATATTCCACTGTGCTACTGTAACCTCATCTTCAACACCTCCCTCCTGATACTCTATCAAATCTAAAATGTTAAACACTGGTAAAATATTCAGCTCAGTAGGCAATTCTACCTCATATGCATTTCCTGAATCATGCTTCTTCAGTATCTTACATGGCCCAAACTTCTTCATTTTCAACTTGTTATATGTACCAACCAGAAATCACTCCTTCTGCAAATGAACCATGACTTCATCTCCAACTTGAAATTCCTTATGTCTCCTTTTCACATCTACTTTAGCCTTATACTGCGCATTGATCTTGGCAATATACTTCCTCACCTCCTCATGGATGTTCTTCAAAAGTTTTGCAAAAATCCTTAGCTTCAGCACTACTTATTTCTCCTTTATCTATCTTTCTCAATTCTGATGCATTTTTGGGACTACTCCCATATACAATCTAGAATGGTGATTTACCAGTGCTCCTGTTGATAGAATTATTGTATGCAAATTCTGCCTGTGGTAAAATCAAATCCCATCATGTTAGCTTATCTCCAACCAAACATCTCAGCAAATTTTCCAAACTCCTATTCACCACCTCTATCTGTCCATCAGTCTGTGGATGATGTGATGAAATAAATTTTAAATCTATCTTCAACTTCTTCCACAATGTATGCCATAAATATCCAATGAACTTAGTGTCTTTATCTGAAACTATGGTCTTTGAAAAACCATGTAGTCTCACTACTTCTCTGAAAAATAATTATGCTATTTGAACATCATCATTAGTCTTCTTGCAGGGAATGAAATGCGTCATCTTCGAAAATCTATCAACCACCACAAAAATTGAATCATGCCCCCACTGTGTCCTTGGTAAACCAAGAACAAAGTCCATACTGATATCCTCCCAAGGCTTGTCTGGTATAGGTAATAGCTGATACAACCCTGTATTCTACTTCACTCCCTTCGCCATCTGACATACTCTGCAACTCTATACAAACTTCTTGACATCTTGCTGCAACTGTGGCCAACAATAATTTTCACTAACCAAAGTAAGGGTTTTATCTCAACCAAAATGTCCAGCCAATCATTCGCTATGCTTCTCCTTGATGAGATTCTCCCTCATAGAACTTCGTGGAATGCACAACTGACTCCCTCTGAATAGCATATCATCCTGGATGATAAAATCCAGCCATTTCCTCTTGTCTAGAGTAACAAGTTCTTTACAAGCTTTCCAAGCTTCACCAAAATCAGTATCATCTAGATACAAATTTTTGAGTTCCTTGAACCCAACCACCTCAATGTGCATCTGTATCAACAATAGTTACCTTCTGCTAAGTGCATCTGCAACCCTGTTAGACTTTCCACTTCTGTGTTTCAAAACAAATGTATAACTCTGCAAAAACTCAACCCATTTCAAATGCCTTTGATTCAACTTTCCTTGACTATTCAAATATTGCAAAGGTTGATGATTAGTATACAAAACAAACTCCTTAGGAAGTAGATAGTGTCTCCACTTCTTCAATGCCTAAACTATAGCATAAAATTCTTGATCATAAACAAAATATTTTCTCTTGGCATCATTTAACTTCTCACTGAAATAAGCAATAGGTTTAACTTCTTGGCTCATAACAGCTCCTATTGCAGTACCACTAGCATCACAGTCTACTTGAAACACTTTGTTAAAATCTAGAAGTGCTAAAACAGGTTGTTCTGTAACTTTTTGTTTCCACAATTGAAAACTCTTTTCTGCCCCATTAGTCCACTTAAACTCTTTTCTATCTCCTCTCATGGTTTCAATCAAGGGACCACAAATACTACTAAAATTTCTGATAAACTTTCTGTAAAAACTAGCTAGACCATAAAAAGATCTTACCTCGGTAGTACTCCTTGGAGTAGGCCATTCAAGGATAGACTGTACTTTCTCTGGGTCCACTTTTAGACCTTTTGTTGAAACTACAAATCCCAAATACACTAACTCTTTCTTCACAAAACTGCACTTCTTCAAATTAATCAACAATTTTTCATGTCTCAGCGTCTCAAACACCATACAAATATGCATCATATGTTCTTCCAATGTCTTGCTAAAGATCAAAATATCATCTAGGTAAACAATGACAAACTTACCCAGAAATTCTTTCAGAACCTCATTCATGAGCCGCATGAAAGTGCTCGGTGCATTAGTTAGCCCAAAAGGCATGACTAACCACTCATACAATCCTTCCTTTGTCTTGAAGGTAGTCTTCCATTCATCTCCTTCTCTGATCTGAATCTGGTGATATCCACTCTTCAGATCTATCTTTGAGAAATACACAGCTCCACTCAAATAATCCATAATATCATCCATTCATGGCAATGGAAACCTATACTTGATTGTGATCTTGTTTATTTCTTTGGAATCTATACACATCCTCCATTCTCCATTCTTCTTTGGCGTTGATACTGCTGGTACGCCATAGGGACTCAAACTCTCTCGAATCAACCCCTTCTACAATAACTCATGTACTTGTTTGTTCAACTCTTCACTTTTTACTGGTGTCATTCTATGTGCTGCCTTATTTGGAAAACTAGCTCCTGGAATCAAATCTATCTGATGATTGATCTTCCTTACCGATGGTAATCCATCAGGTACATTATTAGATATAATATCTTGAAACTCATTCAACAAATCTGCAACGTCTACAGGTACATCCTCTACTTCTTCTTTACCAATTTTTGGAATTAAAGAAAAACACACATGCTCATGCCTCATACCATCTAGGAATTTTCTTCCATCAACAAATGTTATTCTTGCATTACCACATACCTTTTCTTCGGTCTCCTTCAATGGCTTTAGCTTATGTCGCACTCCATCCTTTGTCAGGGAATAGGTATTCGCATGACCATCATGTACAACACATCTGTCAAACTACCACGGTCTACCCAACAACATATGACATGCATCCATAGATATGATATCACATAGTACCTCATCATGGTACTCACCGATCTTGAACTTTACCAGACACTGTTCACTGACCATAACCTTGTGGTCATCCTGCACCCAGGCAATCTGATATGGATGTGGGTCTTTCTGTCTCTTGAGCTTCAACTTTGTCACCATCTCTTCTGACACCAAATTGTTAGTGCTTCCACTATCGATAATCACATCACAACATTTACCCTCACACTTGCATCTAGTGTGAAACAGGCTCCTCATTTGTTTAGGTTCATTCTCACCACTCAGTAGGACTCTTCTATTAATCAATGTTTCTCCTTTTTCAGCATCTTCAAAATTTGAGGATCTCGCATCTTCATCTACATGTGCCACTCTGGCCTGGCCTTCATTCCTCCTATCTGTCCTTCCTTGGCATTGAGGACATTCAAATTCCCTATGACCTTCTCTATAGTGAAAGCATGTTCCACGAAAGCCTCCTCTTCTTGAACCTTGTCCTCTTCCTCTTCCTCTCTAATCTCTATTGTTCTGATCTTGGAAATGATTGGAATTGTTTCCTCTTTGATTTTGACTGCTACTGGCCTCATCCTTCTTTTTCGAATCTTCATTTCGGCCTCCATATGACCATCCACTAGATCGTCCACCGTGACCTCTTCCATTTTGTTTTCTCTCAAACTTCTTGTTCAACTTTTCCTCTACTTTTAGGGAAAACTAGTATGCCTCTTCAATACTGTTCATTCGAACCAGATTCAACTCCTCTTGAATGCTTGGCCTCAACCCATTAAGGTAACGGGAAACTTTCTCCTTATCCACTTCTGCATGGCCTGTTCTGATGAGGATTCGTTAGAAATCCTCTGTATACTCCTGAACAGATCTTCCTGCTTGCTTCAAACTTTGCATCTTCTTCAGTAGGTCAAGCTCATAATCAACAGGAATGAACTGCCGCTTCAATTTATCCACCATTCGATCTCATCTTGTGATTTTATCTTTCTCTCTTCTATTTCGATCCAATTGAATCTCTTGCCACCAGTTCTTCGCATGACCTTTCAGTCTGGCCTTCGCGAATTTGACCCTATCAAGTTCCTCAATATTTTCATACTCAAAATATTCTTCATATTCAACTCTTCTGGGTTAAGATTTCCTGAAAATGCAGGAACCTTAATCTTAGGTCTTTTTTCGATCTTTGAAATGGCCCGAAAAAGTCTTTCTTCCTCCTGGTTCACAACTTTGGCTTCTCCTTCTTGATCTTGCTCTTCGGCTTCATCCTCGCTTTCATCTCTGACATTAAGATTTATTCCTCTGCGAATCTCCTCTTGCAATGCCCACACTTATCTCTAGAGTGCTCTAACCTTAGGTGTTACAACACCAGCTCTTTCACCACGTTCCCTTCATGGAGGCATTTTCATGACGTGCACTGAAACCCTAACCAAAGTCCTGGTGTAAATTGCCTCACAGTCGGCAATCTATTTACACACTCAGGAACTCCTACTCTGATACCACTTGATGAAGGGTGCTCCCCTTAATACCACAAACACTTAACAGAAATATAGAAACAACAACAACAATATGCAAGAACAAAAAATTGGCTTCTTATTATCTCCACAAATGTGGAATTACAAACTTTTAGAATTACAATATGCAAAGCCACATAGGCATTCCCTTACAATATTCTGTAGGACAAAGCTTCGAATCAATACCTAGATCTACTACCCAGAACTGCCCTGGACAACACTACGAGCCTTCTTTATATAGGCATTTTCCACCGCCTGAGAAGGTTCCAGAAATTTAGCCCTAAGGGCCGACCAAACTTAGAATTATTTTATTTTTCAATTTATTACATCAAAGTCCACTCAAAATAACTTTTGAAACCCGAACATAAATTTTGAAGGAAAATTATTTTCTGCCATTTCAGGTGACCCGACTTCTGGAGACCATAAGTCATCCCTAGTTGACCCGATTGACTATTATAACCCCATTTCAGAAAGGCCACGAAGTGCTCTACAGGCTTGACTCACGCAAGTGCTTGTCACCCAAATTTTTGACCTCATCCGAGGCCTCTAAAGCCTTCAAAACTGAGTTCAAAGTTTATGTACCCTGCTGCCAATACCTAAAATCTTCAATATCTTCAAAACTAGACCTGATCTAGCCATGAAACTTTACTGGCAGGCTGATATGAGTGAGATGAACCTCCACATGTAAAATTAGAACATTTGAAGATTTATGACCAACTTACTAAAAATAGCAAGTTTCCAAAAATAGCAGCTCTGCACATGATAGCCCTTATTGAATACAAAAACATAAATATTTTTGGGTGATGCAAGATTGGTCTTACAGCCAGGATGCACCTGCATCATTAAGGGATGAAAATATATGTATATTTGAAACTAGAGGGATTAAGAGATCCTAAAATATAAATCCATGCTTTAAGAATTAGTTAATAATCCAAAAAGGGAGAAAAATATCTTTAAAAATATGTGCGTATCGAAAAGTGCGTGTGTGCAATAGGTGAGTAGAGCGTATACCCCCACGTTAAAGTCATTGCTAACACTTTAATAGGAGCAATGGGTTTAAGGGAAATATAAAAAACTCCACTGATTACGTTTCCACGTCGAGATGCCCCCAGATGAAGACAAATCAAGGGAAATATCATAGAAACATATAGAGAACACTTAAGGGATCTACCTACTATGGGGTTAGTATGATCATAAGATAATATATATATATATATATATATATGATATTATTGCAAATGAATTGACATCATTCCCCAAAGAAAGTAGAACTATGATCACAAAGGAGGAAAGATTACATAAGATATATGAAGGAGAATCTTTTCAGACCATGACATGGAGACCAAAAATAATTAGTGCTACCATATCTCGAATCCAAGCAGATTACACAAGGAAACATTTACGAACAATAGCACATTTATGACATAACATTGAAGAACGCATAGAAGAATAGATATACATATAGAAGATTTTGAACAATAGTTTTGATTCCTTCATCACTATGCACCAACTGAGTAATAAGGATCCTATAAAAGAATATAATAACATTTATGAAACACATTATGAGAGAAGCACATTACAACAGGAAAAAACACAACAAAGCTACCATGAAGGACTTGACGATCAAGCATGCCACTTACTCTCCCCATCTCATTGTATATCATTTAGAGAAGGTGGGTAACTCATAAGAGGGACTATATCCAACATAGTAGGAATGATAGCCAGTTCCAAACAGGGATCCTCTTGAGAATCACAATGTTTGACACTAGGTGTAAGAGTTAATTGTGATGAAAGCATATTAGGTAAATCAATATCAATGTCAATAGTCTCATATTCATCATTAACATCATCAATATCATCAAGAGTATCTTCTTCATCCAAATTAATCAAAATAGGATCTAAGATATGAATAGAATCATCATAATCATGCATCTTAACATCATTATTAATAACAACTTCTTCTAACACATCATGCATAGATTTATTTGAAGAAGGTAGAGATCTTTGAAGAATAGAATTACAAGCTTTAGCATGAGCACGACGCTTCTTACGAAGTTCATTAGCAGATCGATTACATTTTGATTTATTTGAAATAGGTTGAGAACAAGGAGGAACAATCACATGATCCTTCACAGGTTCTTTAGAAAGATCAATAGGATTATCGACAATAGGAGGAACAATCACATGATCTTTGATAGGTTCAATAGAAGGAACTTGATTAACATAACTAGAAGCCATAGTTAAAGGAGGTATAGAAGGTGTAGAGGTATGCTTAATTTAAGAATTTTATGATGTTTATAGGCATGGTATGAATGAAAAAGATTATCAGGCCGAGGAGGACATGAATTAGGTAATGAAGGCCAAAAGAAATCAAGAGCAACACAATCTCTAGGCCTAGAAGGTTAATATAGACTATGATTAACCATCTTCACTTCTTCATCATGAATGAATTTAAGACACTTATGGATAGGTGAAGCAACAACATGCATGGCATTTAACCAAGGAAAACCTAGCTTAACTTGAAATTGATCAGAAGTAGGAACAACAACAAAGGTAGTGTTCAAAATTTTCCCACAAGTTCAACCGATAAAGTAATAGAACCAAATGATGGATAAAGAAAACCGTTACAAGTTTGAATCCACATATCCGATGTATCATAAGAATCACATTGTAAGCTTTTCATAAAAATATTTTCTTTAGTAATAACATTAACTAAGGATGTAGTACTAACAAGACAACCACGAGTAGGTTTCTGAGAAATCCTAGTAGAAATGTAAAGGGGACCATAATGAGTTTTAATAGTCTCAGAGTCATCAAAGGTAATCAAAAGTTCCCAAGGTCTTTTATTCTTAGGTTGTTGTTGAGGTTTAGGTTGAGTTTTCAATTTAGGCTTAAGTTTTGGTCGAGGTTGAGATTGAGCTTGAGGTTGAGCTTGAGGTTGAGGTGGAGATACAGATTGACCAACATGCTCCACTTGATTAACAACATGATTGAGATCATCCATCTTTGAATCATACACAATTTCCATAGTAGATGACTGAGCAATGGTATTAGTATCATGCATAGGTAAAGGATTCATATAGATTTGAAGGTTTTGATTAGGAGGAGAGACAAATTTGTTCCCACTACCAACAAGATTATCAATAGATAAGGCATTAGAGTCAATTAAGTCTTGAACCTTATGTTTTAAAGAATAACACTTCTCAATATCATGACCATTCTAACGATGATATTGACAAAAATCATTTTGATCAAAAGATTTAGATGCAATCATAGCAGGTAAAAGAGGTCGAATAGGAGGTAAAGTAATCATATTAGCAGTTAACAACCTATTCATAATAGTATGTAAAGATTCAGAAAGAGGAGTAAACGTACGATTTAATCAAAAAATAGTGGATGCAGAAGTGGTATTATGAGATGCAACAACAACTTGATCAGCAACTGCATTTTCTTGTTTGTTTATCTTGACATAGTTGTTGAATTTTTGAAATTTGTTTGGATTAGGAGCAGCATCACTCTTATCAACTGGAACAGGAGCCATTGGAGTGTTACTCTTAGATTGACTCACTTGTAATTGATAATGATGAAGCACTGCACAAAGTTGTTGAAAAGAAGTAAATTCAGTAAGCATAATCTTATCTCTAATATCCTTTTGTAAATTTGAAATAAACATACGTTGAATATCAATATCAGGAACATGATAGGAAATCTGAGCATGCAAATGCTTAAATCTACCAATAAATTCAATTAATTTTTCTTTAGCACTTTGTGTACAATGCATCAAATTAGTCAAAGACACTTGCGGGCCAATGTTGTTTTGAAATTGTTGAATAAAGGCATTAGCAAGTTTTGGAAAGGAATCAATAGAATAAGGAGGCAAGGAACAATACCATTGTAAGGCCTTATCACAGAAGGTTCTAGAAAACAATTTGCCTAAAATCCTATGGTCATGAGCGTAATCACTACAAAGGATTTGGAATGTTTTAACATGATGAACGGGATCTCCTTTTCCATTATAATTCTCAAGATGATGCATATCACCTTGTTGAGGAAAAAGAGTACGAATAATATCCAAGGACAAAGGACTTCCCATGTCACATGTAGGGATACTAAACTTGTTTTGAGTTAAGGAAGCAAGTCATTGTTATAAGGATGACACAGTTTGAGCCAAACTAATGATTGTTGAATCATTAGAGGAAATACGAGAAGTAGCAACATTAGACACACTAGGTAAAGTGTAAGAAGCTACAGGAGTAGAAGACACATTAACAACATAAGATTTCCACAATCCATTAGTAATTCAAAGTAAGTTTTTTGGATTCGATTGTGTAAGTATTTTTAGCATCAACATTTCAGATCACACTCTGTGATCCATCATCAGGAAAGAGAAAGTGCAAGGATTAAGAGTAAAAATCATTGCACTTTCTCTTAATCCTTGCACTTTCTCTTTCTTGATGATGGATCACAGAGTGTGATCTGAAACATTGATGCTAAAAATACTTACACAATCGAATTCAGAAAACTTACTTTGCAATAGAAGACATAATTGGAGGAACACTAGGAACTATAGTTGGAAGCGAATTGGAATAAGTAAAAGGAACATTATGATATGAAGGTTGTGATGTAGGAAGGGACACAAGAGGAAAACTCATAGGAATAGAGGGAACCGTCACAGTCACAAAAGGAGTATAGGTAGGAATACTAGGTAAAGGATTAGAAGGAGGTTCGACACTAGTGATAGGAGGAATCAACCCTAAATCTTGAGCTTCTTGAGCTAGAGGTTTAACATTTGAATGCACGAGGTGAGTAATACCATGCAAGAGGTTAACACCTTGATCACTATCATGGAGAACTTTCTTAAGAGCCTCTATAGCTTGAATAGAATCTTGATTATGGTTCTCTTGAATAAGCCAATTACCCATTTTATCAAGTTCAGTTGAAAGTTTTTGGACTTGTTCAGGAGGAACTCTTAAAGTGTCATCCTCATCATGAGATGAGTGAGAAGATTTTTGCTCCATAGTAGGATTGGAATCATGAAGAATCAAATTATCATCTGGGATCCTAAGGAAAGGAGAGGAAGATTCAGGATCAAAGGCACCCATGAGTCTATGACTTCTTCTAACCAGAATGTTATAAGTAGGACTAGTAGTAGTAAAGCTCATAAACAGATGTAATGCAAATGAACTAAACTAAGAATACATAAAGCATGAATATTTTTGTATTTTTGAAATCTAATTAGCATGCAAGATTTAACACAAAAGAGAAATCTAATACTAACAAGATAAAAGGAAATCTAACACCACAAAACACAATAGGGAATCCAATTCCACAAAAGAAAGGAGAGTAAGTATGTCGGGTTCACCAAAATGAATAGATGTAAAATATGGAATCACACCTATTCAATGTAATTTATGGGGGAAATATGAGATCCACTCCTAAATCCAAATTCCCAAAGGAGAGATCCAATTTGATCAACCAAAAGGTTAATACACAATCAAATCAATCTATGGAGAATATGAAAGAGAGAAAAAAACCCTATATTTTCCTATGGAGAGTTATGCTTGAAA
The DNA here is from genome assembly GCA_027943335.1 of Chamaecyparis obtusa. Lineage (NCBI taxonomy): Eukaryota > Viridiplantae > Streptophyta > Pinopsida > Cupressales > Cupressaceae > Chamaecyparis > Chamaecyparis obtusa. Next base: position 956,028 of record BSBK01005883.1, read on the forward strand.
TATAAAATAATTGAAATACAAATACTAACCTCAAATTAGGGAAAATCTGGAAAATACCAAATTTTGATGTCTTTGTGTACTTTTGGGCAATTCTGCAACCTATTTCAAACTGGAAATGCTGAGACGAAGAAAACCTAAAAATATTTTGTCTTTCTGACGACAAGTAGTCTTTGACCCTCATAAAAGGTCAATGGCTACATTCTTTATTTGAAGGTCAATTTTGACTTTGTTCACAGATCTCGGATGTTTGCCAAAAAGGGTATCCAAATCTGATCTCAGATCTAAAATTCTGCACCTGAACCTGCAAGAAAAAGGGGGTTTTGTTTGTATGGGGGGTTTGCCTTGGTCAAACCCCAATTTAGGAATTAACCTTGAAATTGAATTGAAATGTAGTGTGCATAAACAAAGCAATTGAAACAATTCACCTCGCTTATGTTGAAGTCCTTGTAGAGGACTCAAATCCTCAAATCCACAAGTAGGAATGCTTCAATGGATGTAGAATGAATGTAGGATGTCTCAAATCAATGAAATTTGATCTTCAACACCAATCTTGAATTGATCTTTGCATATGAGGAGGCTAGGATGAATGTAGAAGGATGGATCTTCAAGGGGGCTCCAAAGAGATTGAATCCTTCAATGGATAACAATGGATCTCCTTGATGAATGAATGCTTTAAAACTTGAATTTTTGAAGGCTTTCTTGAATGCTTGAATTCACTTTCTTTCACTTGAGAGCTTGCTCATGAAATTCCTTGATTGTGGATGAAAACTTGATTGAGAGATGGAGAAAATGAGGGAGGAAGGCCTCCTTTTATAGTGAACTAGGGCACAATCTTCTAGAGGGGCCACCTTGGAGAATTAAATCCTAATTAGTCCCTAACCTTTATAAATATACCTAGATTAAATGCAATTTAAGGATTTACCATTCCAAAACTCAAAATGGCCGACCCAGAGGCGGGAAAACAAATATCCCCGAAACCCGACACCCGAAAATCATGGGAATTTGAAATTTGAATTGGGGGTCAGGGACAAGGTTGACTCTGCCCTAGGTCAGGGTTGAGGTCAACTTTGATCCTCAAGGTCGACTTTGACATTGAGGTAAAAAACCTCAAGACCCTAGCCCAGATTGCCAGGAAAAGCATATATGAAGTGGAAAATGGGTGCAGAGGGAAGAAGAATAGGGGGAAAATCCAAATACATGAAAAGACCCAATCAAGGTGCTTAACATGACCCTAGACCACTTACTTGGAGGGCTAAATGCTCTTACCATGGAAGTGCTTCCATTTTAAGATGATACAGTAAGTAAGAAGAGTAGAGTCAGAGGACTATCAAGATTATGCAAACCTAAGAAAGCTATGTGTAAGGAATGCCAAATTGTTAAGATGACTAAGTCAAGTTTTCTAAGCAAATATTATTCTACAAATGGTATTTTGGAATTGGTTCACATTGACCTTTGTGGTCCTATGAAATTTCAAATCTATTATGGAGATCAATACTTTATTTTGTTTGTGGATGATTATTCAACAATGATGTCTGTTATGTTCTAAAAGAAAAATTTGATGCATTTCAAATGTTTAAGTGGTATAAGGCTAGAGTTGAGATGGAAACAAGTAAATAACTGAAATGTTTGAGATCTGATAGAGGAGGTGAATTTATCTCTGATGAATTTGATGTCTTCTATAATGAGCATGGAATTAAAAGACAAGTGTCTACACCAAGGACTCCACAACAAAATGAGATAGATGAGAGAATAAATATATCTATTACTGACTGTGCTAAAACTTTGTTGATTGATAAAAAGGTTGCACAAACATTTTGGAGAGAAGCTATAAGAACTGTATTTTACACTCTTAATTGAATACAATTGAGGAAATGTACAAACAAGACACCTTATGAACTATCGTTTGGAAAAAAACCATGTAAGTTATTTCAAATTTTTTGGAAGCAGGTGTTATATATTGAAAGATTCTAGAAATGGAAAATTTGATTGTAAAGGTGATGAAGTAATATTTCTTGGTTACTCATCAAAGAGTAAAGCATATAAATGTTTAATCAAGGATTCTAACAAAATAGTTTAAAGTGCAAATGTAAGAGTTGATGAATTTACAAAAAAGGATGAAGAGGATAGCAAAAAGGAACCTAAAGATTATAACATTTTTTTTAATGTATAATATGGTAATTCAGTTGACACAGCCAAGTAGCAGTAAGAAAAAATTGATGAACAAGATGACCCTCTACCGAGAGATGAAAAAAATGTTGAATAGTCCACTGAAAATGTATCAGTAAAGTATGTGAGAAGTTGGCATAAGGAGGATACATAATAGCCATGGCTAATGGAACACCTAACTATCCAACTACCTTGCAGAGTAAACACAATGGAAGCAACAACACAAAGAATAACACCAAGGAGACAAGGAATAACAAACACTTATTGATTCATCCAAATTTATGCATGCATGCTTGATTGTGAGGCCTTCTGGGTTATGGCCAACAAGATTTATCTATAACAACATATCTCACTACCTCTTCTAACTTCTTCTACTTACTAATTTGACTTACTCTCTCTGCAGACTATATCTAAACATCCATATTTATACTTGCCAAAATGGTTTACAAAAGATTCTAGATCATTACAAAATAGAAGGCCGACCAAAAAATGGTTTGCACACATCCCAAGACAAGATCCCAACATTAAATTCATGACCTAAATTAAATACACAATTCAAATCCAATTGAGAACCAAACACAGACAAACTTGATTAAAGAAGAACTGATCATCAACAAATAATAGGTTCACTCAGCACAGGAAGGAACACTCGGCCAAAACTAAACAACTTGGCACATACAAGAACACTTGGCCAACACTGGACAACTCAACACAGAGGAACACTCGAAAAAGATCACGACTCAACAATGAGTGAAACTTGACACTTATTGACATAATGAACAAAAGAGAAAGATACTAGGGCAACCCATGATGCTCTTGCATCAGACAACTGGGGTTGAAAGAAATGATTATCCTGAATCATTGATATGTCACAACCTGAGTTGAATCCAACTCATATTGAGAAATCCATGAAGCATCTTCAACTGATCTATTCTTCCACTTCACCAAATATTTATAGTAATCATTTCCTCTTGTGCTCTTACCAATCCTATGATCCAATATGTGTTCAACCTCTTCAATCTTCTTCTTAGGATAATCATCTGGTATAACAAATTCATCATCCGACTCATGATACTTATGAAAATTAGCAATATTTAATATAGGAGATATATCCATGTCATTAGGTAACTCAACTTCATAAGCATTACCACTGTTAAAATTCCTCAAAATTCTACAAGGACCAAACTTCTTCATTTTCATCTTACTGTATGTTCCAACAGGAAATCTTCCCTTCTTCAAATGAGCCATCACCTCATCACCAACTTCAAAAACATGATGTCTCCTAGATTTGTCAGCATTTTCCTTATACTTCTAATTACTTTGTTCCAACTTCAAATTCACTTCCTGATATAAAGACTTCATAAAATCAACAAATACTTCCCCTTCAACACTTCTCTTTCCTTCACCAATGACATCCCTCAAATTTGATACTCCTCTAGGCTGCATTTCAGTAACAATCTCAAAAGGTTTTTTTTCATGTACTCCTATTCACATAATTATTATATACAAACTTAGCTTGTGTCAATACCACATCCCAATTACTCAACTTATCTGCAACTAAATATCTCAACAAATTACCCAAGCTTCTATTCACAACCTTTGTCTGTCCATCTGTCTGTGGATGGAATGTAGAACTAAAGCTCAACTCAGTATCCATCTTCTTCCACAAAGTCCTCCAAAAATAACCAACAAACTTTCTATCTCAGTCAAAAATAATACTTATTAATCCATGCAATCTAACAATCTCCTTAAAGAAAATCTCAGCAACATGCACTGCATTAGATGTCTTCTTACATGGTATTAAATAATGTGCCATCTTAGAAAATATATGCACAACAACAAATATGGAATCATACCCTCTTGTTGTCTTAGGTAATCCAAGAATAAAATCCATACTGATGTCACTTGAAGGTTTCTCGGGAATAGAAATAAGTGTATATAATCTAGTATTCTGACTAACTCCTTTTGCAACTTGACAAATTCCACAACTCCTTGCAGGCTTATGAACATCCTTACACATATGTGGCCAATAATACTTTTCCTTAGGCAAAATCAATGTCTTATCAATTGCAAAATGTCCAGCCAATCCACCACAATGCTTTTCCTTAATCAAATCAATTTGCATGGAACTTCTTGATATACACAATTGAATTCCTTTAAACAACATACCTTCTTAAATGAAATACTCCTCAAACTTAGTCGATTGTTCTGAAAAATTTGGTGCTCTGCATTCTCTCCACACCTTAGAAAAATAAAGGTTAGTATCATACAAATCCTTCATCTCATCAAATCCAAGAACTGTAACCTCCATCTTTGTCAACAAAGAATGCCTTCTACTCAGTGCATCTGCAAATTGGTTAGTAACTCCACTCTTATGCTTGATCACAAATGTGAAACTCTGTAAATATTCAACCCACTTCATATGTCTCTGATTCAACTTATTTTGACTTCCTAAATACTACAAATCTTTATGATCAGTATATAACACACACTCCTTAGGAATTAAATAATGTCTCCACTTTTTCAAAGCTTGAATAATAGCATAAAAATCTTGTTCATATACAGAATACTTATTTTTAGCATCATTCAAATTCTCACTAAAGAAAGCAACATGTTTACCTTCTTGACTCAACATAGCTCCTATTCCACTACCACTTGCATCACACTCAACTTGAAATACCTTATTGAAATCAGGAAAAGGTAATATAGGTAACTCAACAACCTTTTATTTCAAAGTCTCAAAACTCTTGTCAGCTCCATGTGTCCACTTAAAATCCTTTTTATCTCCTCTCATAGTCTCATTCATATCATTACAAATGGAACTAAAATTCTTAATGAAATTTTTGTAAAAACTAGCCAAACCATGAAATGATCTTACCTCACCCACATTCTAAGGTGTAGGCCACTCCAAAATTTCTTTAACCTTCTCAGGATCCATTTTTCAAACTATCATCTGAAATCACAAATCCCAAATACAAAATCTCTTCTTGCATAAAGGAACACTTCTTCAAATTGATCAGTAGCTTCTCCTTCTTCAATCTTTGCAACACTTATCGAATATACTCAAGGTGTTCTTCCTTAGTCTTACTAAATATCACAATATCATCCAAATAAACAATCACAAACTTACCCAAAAATCTCTTGATAAATTCATTCATCAACCTCATGAAAGTAGTAGGTGCATTAGTTAGACCAAAAGGCATAACCAACCACTCATACAAACCATCTTTTTTCTTGAAAGTAGTCTTTCATTCATCACCTTCTTTTATTTTGATATGATGATAACCACTCTTCAAATCAATCTTGGTAAAATAGTTTTCTCCACTCAAACAATCCATTATGTCATCCATCCTTGGCATAGAAAACCTATACTTCACTATTATCTTGTTTATAGCTCTAGAATCAGTACACATTCTCCATTCTCCATTCTTCTTAGGTGCTAACACAACAAGTACAACACATGGACTCAAGATCTCTCTGATCAAACCTTTCTGCAACAACTCTTGCACTTGTCTATTAAGTTCTTCATTCTCGGTAAGTGTCAATCTATATGGTGCTTTATTCGGAAAACTAGCTCCAAGAATCATATCTATACAATGACTTATACTTCTTACTGGTGGTAAAACATCCATAATATCATCTGCAATAATCTCCTTGCATTCATTAAGCAAGTTTTCAACTTCTACTGGTACTTGATCTCTACTATCTTCTATTGCTCGACCATTACTATTTTTTATCACTCAGTCATTACTACCACAACTCGGTCTCTTAGGAATTATAGAAAAATAGACTTGATTCTTCTTCATATCCATTTCAAATTTCTTTCCATTAACCATGCAAATTTTCACAGTAGTACAATTTATCTCATCTGGAACCTCAATCAAAGGCAATAATATTTTCTTTCTCCCATTCGCCCAAAGAGTATATTGATTCAATCTACCATCATGCACAACATATCTATCATACTGCCAAGGTCTACCCAATAGAATATGACAACAATCCATAGGCATAATATCACACAGAACTTCATCAAAGTAATGTCCAATCTTAAATTTCACAACACATTGCTCACTTACCAATAATTTATTCTCATCCTTTATCCATGAAACATGATAGGGTTTAGGGTGTCTCAACCTCTACAATTGCAACTTTGTAACCAGATCCTCTGATGCCAAATTAGTTGAACTTCCACTATCAACAATAACTTTGCAATATTTTCCTAACATCTTATATATGGTCTTGAAAGTACTTCTCCTTAGGATAGGTTCTTCATCCACTCTTTTACTACACAAAGTTCTCATTACCATTAGATTTTCTCCATCATCAGGCGTACTTGATGAACCCTCAAGATCCTCTTGTACCATATCATTTCTATGACTTTGTTCATTCCCATCAGAGTGTCTATAGTTAAAATATACATGCCCTTCTTTACCACATCTGAAACAATTACCACTAAAACCACCTCTAGAATAAGAATTACCTCTTCCTCGATATGAACTAGTACCTCCTCGGTAAGAACTACCACCTTTCCACTCAGTCTTTCTTTAATCTTCATTTTTCCACTCAGATTTTCCCTTATCTTGTATAAAACTATCAGATATGCCACCTTCACCATAGGATCTACCTCTACCTCTCTGGAATCTACCACCTCTATCTCTTTGTCTTTGTTCATGCTTCTTTGTCAAGATCTCCTCAGCTTTCAAGGCATATTGATATGCTTCTTCCACACTATCCAATTTTACAAAACTTATTTCATCTTGAATTCTAGATCTCAATCCATTCAGGTACCTTGCAACTTTATCAACCACATCATCAACATGTCCATATTTGATGTCCAATCTATAGAATTCCTCAGTATATTCCTTTATAGTCATGTCTCTTTGTCTAAGGTTTTGCATCTTCCTCAACAAGCTAGCTTGGTAATCATCAGGGAGAAACTTCTTCACCTCATTCACCATTTTCAACCAAGTTCTGATCTTTTCCTTTCCTCTTCTTTGTCTATCAGTTTGCAAATGTTGGACTACAACTGATTTGGAATCTGATTGAAGGATCTGTCATTACAAGATCACTAAGAAGTTGTTGATTAGATATGTAATATGATTAAATCAGTATTATGTTGTCATTGATGTCAACTAGTTTGACAACACTTATCTTGTAAGTTACTACACCAAGACATTTGAAGAAAAGTGGAAAAGAGATGAAGAACAAAGAAATCTACATGAGGAAAGATGTACATGACAGATGAGGATAAGGAACACATTGAGTAACTTATTGATGAGTCTATGACTTGATGATATTGACTTCATTATGTTGCATTCATCTATAATGAAGTATAGAGCTGAAAGACACAAAGCAATGTTGTCGGTAAATGAAGCATTTCTAGTATACACCGACAGAGTGTAGTGTATATCGACCGTAGTATTAACCGAGCAGTATTCACTGACGCATTTCTTTGTTAACCAAGGAAGATAGAATGAATTAAATATTTAGTTTAGCTGATAAAAATGATGAGCTAGCAAGAGTACGACATCGAGGTAACAGATAATGTTTGTTACACACATCAACAGCTCATAAAATTCAAAGAAGATCTAATGAAGTAGATTGAAATGTGTTATTGACACAAGTACCGAGAAATTTTAAGCAGCAAAATCTATGAATGTGATTAAGCGGAAAAATTTGATGGTGGAGAAGAAAATGATTTACTCATCTATATAAGAGAACATAATTTCTTTATGAAGGAGCTGGAAGAAGGAGAAGCTGCAGGATTATCGCGTGAATAAGGTTTCATGCATTCTGATCATACTGGTTAGTGAGAACCGAGCTGCAGAGCAATTACTGAGCTATAGAGAGCAGTTACCAACGGATAGTAAGTTGATACAGTATTGAATCTAAAGTGAATTATTGATCAGAAGGATTTGAATGGACTAAATATTGATCTGTAATCTACAATTGAAGTTGTATTAAGGTAGGTCATTTTACTGTTACATATTTAACCATTGTATACAGTCTAAATCTCTTAACCGAGTGGACTCTTAAAGTTTTATGATGTATCATTCATAGAATGAACATTGTTATCCTGTCAACCCCATAGTGAATGCTAGTTGGATGATAACTTCTAGTCTAAAATCCTCTAACAAGGTCACACCTGACAGTGTGTTTGTAACCTTTAACAGGGTTGGGTCGTAATCGACCTCACTTAAGAAGAGTGAACAATTTTGGGTTGCTGGTCCCAAGTGGTTTTTCCCTTTACAAGGTTTCCACGTTAAATCTCTTGTGTTATGTGTTGATTGTGAAATTTGTTTGTTATCATACTTTGCATGTTACATATTAGATTTGATCGGTAAACAGTTATAAGTATTAGACTAGTAATCGGTAAAAACACAGACAGTAAGAGTTATTATTGCTTATCGATGAGCAGAAATAGTAGAAATGGTTTTGAATTATACATTTGGAATTGGGACATTGGATAAATGATTCCCCCCCTCTCAATTATTCTAACAATTGGTATCAGAGCTACGTTGCTTGGAATAGAGTTTTAAGGACTTAAGCATAAAGGTCTCAAGATGTATAAGAGGGAAGTACTGAAACTGAATAAAGAGAACTTCATAGTATGGAAAAGTAGAATAAAGCTTCACATATCTGGAATTGGGAACTCAACACTAGATCTAATGCAAAATGGCTACATACAACCACCCTCTAGTCCCCTAACTGTTGATCAACTGAAGGATAAGCATGAACACAATGTTACTATGATGGAACTTGCTGCTGCCTATACCGACATTGAATTTGAAGATATCAAGACATGCACAACTACCAAAGGAATGTGGGATAAATTAGCACAAATCTACAGTGGGGATCTGAATGTCAAAAGAGCCTGAGCTGAAAGTCTGAGTGGCAGATTTGATTAAATGAGAATGAAAGAAGATAAGAACATTGTCCAATATTCAAATAGACTCAAAGAAGTGGTACATGCTATTAGAGCATTTGATGGAGTAATTGATGATGAAACAGTGATAAGCAAGATTCTCAGGACTTTGCTACTAGTTTATGCAATCAAGATTTCTGCAATTCATGAAACAAGAGCTACATCCAACCTCACTCTTGACACTCTGATTGGTAAACTTATAACCTTTGAATTAATTTATTTTGATAATAGTGTTGTTCCTTCTATTGAATCTGCTTTCATGTCTTCTCTGAAGATTGGAAAGTCTAGCAGGAATAGTAAGAATTGTGATAGTGATGACAATACCGATGATGAACTTGATGAGCTTGAAGCACTTATGGCCAGAAGATTGCCCAAAGGAAAAAGAAGGTATAGAGGTAAGCTACCTTTAGCATGCTTCAATTGTAAAGAAGTTGATCACATTGCTGCTAGATGTCCACAGAAGAAAGATGATGATAGATCCAAAGACCGATCTGAAGGAAGCTATGGAAGAAGAGTCAACAGAGATTATCGACACAACAAAAAAGACAACCGAGATGAAAAAGGAAAAAAGGTATGTTACATAGCTGAAGATATTGAAACTGAATCTAATTTTGATGATGATATAGAAGTTGTATTTGTTTCTATGAAAGATGACTCATAAGAGGAAGAGAAACATGAAGAGACAACACTGATCTCTAAAGTAAGTAGAAATGATACATGGATCATAGACAGTGGCTGCACACATCATATGATCAGTGATGTAGAGAAGTTTGATCATCTTGTTGAATATAATGGAGGATCTATGAGAATGGGAAATGATGCACCTTGTATGGTAAGAGGTAAAGGCTCACTGATGATTAACGATAGATTAAAATGTGAAAATGCATATAGGGTAGATGGACTGAACTATAATCTGATAAGTGTGGCTCAGCTGAACAATTCAGGCCACCAACTGGCTTTTGAGAGAAAAAAGGTGAAGATTTATGATGATGGAGGAAGACTTGTCGGAATTGGTACACAATCCAGAGGTAATTTGTTCTATCTTGATACAGATCATTCTTCTTGTTTGTTAATAAAGGATGAAGATGCTTGGTTGTGGCACCGAAGGTTATGCCATGTGAACTTTGACAACATGATCAAGATTAGTAAAAAGAAAAGAGTTAGAGGATTACCTAACTTGACAAAACCTGATCATGCCATGTGCCATGAATGTCAGAAAGGTAAGATGACTAAGTCTAGTTTTAAAAGCAAGGACTATTAAACAAAGAAGATACTTGAGTTGGTTCATATCGACCTATGTGGTCCCTTGAGAACTCAGAGCTATTCTGGTGATAGATATTTTATTCTTTTTGTTGATGATTATACTAGACTGATGACTGTTATGTTCTTGAAAGAGAAATTTGAAGCTTTCAAAATGTTTAAGTGGTATAAAGCTAAGGTAGAAAAGGAAACTAGTAAGGAAATAAAGTGCTTAAGATCTGATAGAGGAGGTGAATTTATCTTTGATGAATTTACTAAATTTTGCAATGAGCATGGAATCAAGAGGCAGGTATCTGCACCGAGGACACCTCTGCAAAATGGCATTGCTGAAAGAAGGAATAGGTCTATAATTGACTGTGCTAGAACTTTGATGATATAGAAGAATGTTGCTCAAACATATTGGAGGGAAGCTGTCAGCACAACTGTATATGTCCTTAACCGAGTTCAATTGAAGAAGGACTCCAACCGAACACCTTATGAACTATGGTTTGGACACAAACCTACTGTGAGTTATTTCAAAATTTTTGGAAGTAAATGCTTTATCTTGAAAGATGAGAGAAATGGAAAATTTGATTCTAAAGGAGATGAAGGAATATTTCTTGGATATTCTACTACAAGTAAAGCATACAAATGCTTGAATAAGGCTACAAATAAAATTGTTGAAAGTACTAATGTTCGTGTTGATGAGTTTGATGACAAGTACATAGAGGAAAGTACAAAGGAACTAGACAACTATGGTAGATTCACTTACATTGAGCATCTAAAGTATCTACCAACATCGCAAGCTGTAACAATTGGTCAGCAGGGAAATAATGCAGTACAACAAGCACCACAAACCGATGAACATGAAGAAGCTGCCGAGCAAGGAAATGACCCTGAGCAGGATGAACAAGAAAGGAGAAATCAAGTCTTGGCTAGTTTTTTCAGGAGACATCATTCTGAAACACAAATCATTGGAGACAGACATGCTGGAATGCAAACCAGAAGCAAAACAAGATAAGGTACATGTCTAATTTGTGAATTTGAACCTAAAATTGTGAAAGTTGCATTAGAGAATGAAGAATGGGTTAATGCAATGAAGGAGGAAATAGAGAAAATAGAAAAGAACAAAACCTGGTCCTTAGTACCCCGACCAAAAGATAAGAATGTTATCGGTACTAAGTGGATATACAAGAATAAATTGAATGAAAATGGTGAAGTCACAAGAAATAAAGCTAGATTAGTATGCAAGGGATATGCACAGGAAGAAGGCATTGACTATGGTGAGACATTTGCACCAGTTGCTAGATTAGAAGGAGTTAGAATGCTACTTGCATATGCTACACATAAGAAATTCAAATTCTATCAAATGGATGTGAAGTCAGCATTTTTGAATGGTATACTTGAAGAAGAAGTCTACATTGAACAACTTGAAGGATTTGTTGATCCCGACAATAAAGACATGGTATGTAGATTACATAAAGCTTTATATGGACTAAAACAAGCACCAAAAGCATGGTATGAAAGACTACATACTTACTTGTTAAGTATTGGATTTGTTAGAACAAGTGAAAACAACAATCTGTATGTGAAAGGTGATACTGATGATACTATTATCATTGCTGAAATTTTTGTTGATGATATTATCTTTGGTGGCTCAGATCTTGTCTGTAAGGCATTTTCTGATGAAATGCAAAAGGAATTTGAGGTGTCTATGTTCGGAGAGATTAAGTTCTTTCTTGGACTTCAAGTGATTCAACAGAGTGATGGCATATTCATCACACAATCTAAATACATAAAGGAAGTACTGAAGACATTTGACATGGAAGATGCTAAACCTATGGGAACACCGATGGCTACTGGATACAAATTGACAAAGGAGGATGAAACTACTGAGGTAAATCAGACACTTTACTGATCTATGATTGGCAAGTTAATGCACGCAGTTCACAGTAGGCCAGATATAGCACATGTTGTGGGAATTGTTGCAAGATTTTCTGCTAACCCTAGAGAATCACACATGATTGCTACAAAAAGGATCTTAAGATACTTGAAGAAAACAAAAAATTATGGATTATGGTATTCTAAGGAAGGGAAGTTTGAACTGAAAGTTTACATCGATGCTGATTGGGCTGGAAATGTGGATGATAGAAAAAGCACCACCAGAGGAGCATTTTTCTTTGGTGAAAGACTTGTAACCTGGACAAGTAAAAAGCAGGCTTATATTTTTTAGTCTACAACTGAAGTAGATTATGTTGCTACTGCTACCAACTATTCAAACATTGCATATATCAAACAAGTGTTGGAAGGAATGAATGAGGTAATCACTAACCCGATGATTATATACTATGACAACACTAGTGCTATTAATATTTCAAAGAATCCTGTGATGCACTCTAAGACAAAGCATATATCTATTAAGTATCATTACTTAAGAGAACAAGTGCAAGAGAAGAAAGTAAAGTTAGAATTTGTTACATCTAAAGAACAACTTGCATATATTTTTACAAAGCCCCTACCGAAGGACACATTTGAATACTTGAGGACTAGACTTGGGGTCCGTCCCCTGTCTATTGGTCACTAAGGTGATCTGGATGTTGCATCAGCCAATTTTTATCAGAAGATCATTCATGTTGATGCAACATAGTTCACACTTTGAATCATGTTCAAGGTTGTGATTAAGTTTGATAACTTGAACCGATGAGAAATCAATATACAGAGATACAGAGGAAGTATTGAACACCACAAAGAGTTAATTGGCTACTACAGAGTTGATTGTTTATTTGTTTCTTTGGCATTGCTATCAAAGGGAGAGATAAACATATGAAATGAAAAGGAACAAGCACCGATGAAAATTATCTAAGGGAGAGACATGACAATTATCTAAGGGAGAGACAATCTGAATGAGACAGAGTATTGAAGACCAGTTACAAAGAACAGGAATAGGAACAGGAGAACTGAAAAGATCACAACTACAGAAAGGTAAAGATGTATTACTCAATATTGGTTTAGTAACATAGTGATTAAACATATTAATTCTATTAGACTTACAACATTTGTTCACAAAGTTGTAGAATGTATGTTTGGTATGTGTATGGTACATTTCATATTACTTGAAGTTGCCATCAATGCCAAAGGGAGAGATTGTTGGACTACAATTGATTTGGAATCTGATTGAAGGATTTATGATTACAAGATCACTGAGAAGTTGTTGATTAGATATGTAATATGATTATATCAGTATTATGTTGTCATTGATGACAACTAGTTTGACAACACTTATCTTGTAAGTTACTACACCGAGACATTTGAAGAAAAGTGGAAAATAGATGAAGAACAGAGAAATCTACATGAGGAAAGATGTACATGACAGATGAGGATAAGGAACACATTGAGTAACTTATTGATGAGTCTATGACTTGATGATATTGACTTCATTATGTTGCATTCATCTATAATGAAGTATAGAGCTGAAAGACACAAAGCAGTGTTGTCGATAAATGAAGCATTTCTAGTATACACCGACGGAGTGTAGTGTATACCGACCGCAGTATTAACCAAGCAGTATTCACCGACGTATTTCTTTGTTAACCGAGGAAGACAGAATGAATTAAATATTTAGTTTAGCTGATAAAAATGATGAGTTGGCAAGAGTACGACATCGAGGTAACAGATAATGTTTGTTACACAGATCAACGACTGACAAAATTCAAAGAAGATCTAACAAAGTAGATTGAAACATGTTATTGACACAAGTACCGAGAAAGTTTAAGCGAAAAAATCTATGAATGTGATTAAGCGGCAAAATCTGATGGTGGAGAAAAAATGATTTACTCGTCTATATAAGAGAATATAATTTCTTTATGAAGGAGCTGGAAGAAGGAGAAGCTGCAGGATTATTGCGTGAATAAGGTTTCATGCATTCTGATCATACTGGTTAGTGAGAACCGAGTTGCAGAGAAATCATCGAGCTACAAAGAGTAGTTACCGACGGACAGTAAGTTGATACAGTATTGAATCTAAAGTGAATTATTGATCAGAAGGATTTGAATGGACTAAATATTGATCTGTAATCTGCAATTGAAGTTGTATTAAGGCAGGTCATTTTACTATTACATATTTAACCATTGTATACAGTCTAAATCTCTTAACCGAGTGGACTCTGAAAGTCTTATGATGTATCATTCATAGAATGAACATTGTTATCCTGTCAACCCCATAGTGAATGCTGGTTGGACGATAACTTCTAGTCTAAAATCCTCTAATAAGGTCACACCTAACAGTGTGTTTGTAACCTTTAACAGGGTTGGGTCTTAACCGACCTCACTTAAGAAGAGTGAACAATTTTGGGTTGCCGGTCCCAAGTGGTTTTTCCCTTTACAGGGTTTCCATGTTAAATCTCTTATGTTATGTGTTGATTGTGAAATTTGTTTGTTATCATACTTTTCATGTTACATATTAGATTTGATCGGTAAACAGTTATAAGTATTAGATTGGTAATCGGTAAAAGCACAGACAGTAAGAGTTATTATTGCTTATCGATGAGCAGAAATAGTAGAAATGGTTTTGAATTATACATTTGGAATTGGGACACTAGATAACTGATTCCCCCCCCTCTCAGTTATTCTAATAGCAAATTCTCCCACCAAAGTGAGGCAAGACCTTTCAACCTAGTGACTACAATTTTCACCTTCCTATTCTTAGGAGTGCTTTCAGACTCAAAGAACTTCTCCATATCAAAGATCCAATCCAACACAACATTAGTATCCAACTTTCCATCACAAGGAATAACTTCAACAATAGGCTTTGAATGCCTAGTTAATACTCTCAAAAATATTTCCTCCTCTTGATCTCCTTTAGGTTCTAGATTAGGGTTTGTTGCCCCTGCTTCATCATCACTCACATCATCAAGATGCACTCCTCTCCTCTGGGCTATCTCCACAACATCTAATCTGGCTGCAATTTCTCTTAACATGTCCATCATAGAATTATCAACATTTCCTCTACCTCAAACCATCTTGACAAATAGGTTCCTAGAAGATCATAACCCTCTACAAGTTATAGGGCAAATCCGCATATCTTCCACCCTACAACCAAATCCAACTTAGGATTCTACATGATCCAATCTCCTCAAGGATGAACCTCAAGCTCTGATACCACCTGGCACAAGGAGGACACATAATAGCCAGGGCCAATAGCACACCTAACTATCCAACCACCTTGCAGAGTAAACACAATGGAAGCAACAACACATAAAACAACACCAAGAAGAGAAGGAACAAAAAATACTTATTTATTCATCCAAATTTCTGCATACATGCCTGACTATGAGGCCTTCCAGGTTACAGCCAACAAGATTTATCTATAACAATCTATCTCGCTACCTCTTCTAACTTATTCTATTTACTAATCTGACTTACTCTCTCTATAGACTATATCTAAACATCCTTATTTATACTTGCCAAAATAGATTGCAGAAGATTCTAGATCATTACATAATAGAAGGTTGAACATAAAATGATCTACACACATCCCAAGACAAGGTCCCAACATTAAATTTGTGACCTAAATTAAATACACAAGCTGTCTCCAACTGAGAACCAAACACAAACAAACTCATTCAAAGAAGAACCGAGCATCAGCAAATAACAGTTTCACTCGGCACATACAGGAACACTCGACCAACACTGAACAACTCGGCACATACAGGAACACTCAGACAACACTGGATAAATTGGCACACATGAATGCTCAACAAAGACTGACTCATAAATGACTGCAACTTGACACTTACTGACATAATGAACAAAAGAGAAGGATAGCAAGGAAACCTAGGATGCTCCTGCATCAAAATACACCACTCATTGAGCAGAATTATTAGAGAGAAGAATGTAGGAGTTATGACAAGAAGTAAGTTGAAAGATAACACTTGTTTGATTTCTAAATTTGAGCCTAGACTAGTGAAGGATGCACTAGAAAATGAAGATTGGATGAATTCTATGAAAGAAGAAATAGATCAAATTGAAAAGAATAATACATGGTCACTGGTACCGAGACCTAAAGACAAGAATGTGATAGGAACAAAATGGATTTTCAGAAATAAACTCAATGAGAAAGGAGATGTGATTAGGAATAAAGAAAGATTAGTCTGCAAAGGGTATGCACAAGAAGAAGGTATTGACTATGGTGAAACTTTTTCCCCTATTACTAGATTAGGTGTTAGAATACTACTTGCTTATGCATCTTACAAAGGATTAAAATTTTATCAAATGGATGTTAAATATGCATTTTTGAATAGGATTCTTGAAGAAGAAGTCTACATAGAACAACTTGATAGATTTGTTGACAAGAACAATAAGAACATGGTATGAAAACTACACCAACCTTTATATGGATTGAAGCAAGCTCCCCAAGCATGGTATGAAAGACTGCACTCTTATTTAGGTAAGACTGGATTTGAAAGGACTAGTGATAACAACAATTTATACTTGAAATGTGATAAATCTGATGAAATTATGATTGCTGAAATATTTCTTGATGACATTATATTTGGTGGTAATGAGATAATGTCCAAATCTTTTGTTGAGGAGATGATAAAATAATTTGAGATGTCTATGATAGGAGAGATTAAATTCTTTATTGGACTTCAAATTCAACAAGTAAAGGATGTGATCTACATCACTCAATCTAAGTATATCAAGGAGATCCTAAAAACATTCAATATGGAAGACTCAAAATCAGTTGGAACATTGATAGCTATTGGTTATTAATTGTCTAAGGAAGATGACATTAAGGAAGTGAATGAGACACGTTACTGATCCATGATTGGTAAACTACAATATGTGGTACATAGTAGACCTGATGGAGCACATTCAATTGGAATTTTTGCAAGGTTTTTTGCAAACCCCAAGGAGATACATTTATCTGTAATTAAAAGGATATTCAGATATTTGAAAGGGACTGAAGATTTTGGTCTGTTATACACAAAAAAGGAAATTTTGATCTTAAGGTATATACTGATGCTGATTGGGCAAGAAATGTTGATGATAGGAAAATCAAGAGTGGGAGAGCTTTCTTTTCAGGAGAAAGACTAGTGATATGGTTAAGCAAGAAACATAGTTGTATTTCACAATCTACTGCCAAAGCTGAATATGTGGCAGTAGCTATGAATTTTTCTAACATTGTATGGATCAAACAACTACTGGAAGGTATGCATGAAGAGATTATTGATCCTATTACAATTTATTGTGATAACACCAATGCTATTAACATATCAAAGAACCCTGTGATGCATTCCAAGACAAAGCATATATCTATCAAGTATCACTACTTGAGAGAGAAAGTACAAGATAAGCATGTGACATTAGAGTATGCAAATTCTAAACAACTGATAGCTAATATCTTTACAAATCCATTACCAAAGGATGCTTTTGAGTATCTCCGAGGTAAGTTGGGGTTCTTCCCCTATCTAATGTACATAAAGGAAAGATGCATACTGCATCAATTCAAGGACTCAATAGAATATCTATCTTATGACTTGATGCTAGTATTCACTCTTTAGGTGAAACCTAAAGTTGTGAAAAAAGGATGTTTATGACTGCAATGGAAAATCTATATACTTGAGGTATATTTGAGATATTTATGTTTCTTTGACATTGTTGTCAAAGAGGGAGACGAACAAATAAGGGAGAATAAGTGAATTGATATAGTGAGAATAATGAGAAATTCAAAAGAAGGAAGATGAATTAGTATATGTCAGAGAGGGAGACAAATCAAAAGAATATAGTAAGAGGGAGAGTATTACTGATGAATAAGAGAGTATATTGCTGATGGAATTAGAATAGAAAGTGTTACTGACGGAGACAAACTACAAATGAAAGATCAAAAAAGAAGAAGTTACAACTGAGAGGGAGTACAAAATATGAATGACAGTGAATGATACCATCATCAATTGAACGCTGAATTTGTTTAGTGTTGCCATCAATGCCAAAGAGGGAGATTGTCACCATAACTGATAACAATGTTGAAGATTGATTATATGATAGATCCAATGATGAAGACAAACCAAGATCATAGGAATACATGATAGTAGAAATGTTAGATCGGTTATAGTCTTGTCATTGATGTCAAGCAATTGATTTCTTATTTATATTATGTTGCCATATCATTCGGTAATGATATAAGATGAATGAGTTAAGAAGAAGAGGAAATGAGAAGTTGAGAAGTTGAAGAACTTAAATGAGCAATTGATACAGATCGGACAATGATTTGATTATGTTGATATGATTTTTTTCTACCTAGCATATGATTATGTTAAGTCGGTAAAGCATGGTGATAAAGTTTTGAGAATTTAGTAAGTTAAGTTGTTTTGGCTACCGAGATGGAAAAGTCACTCGGTAAGGTAAACAGAAAAAGATAGGCCACTCGGAACAATATTACAGAAATTATAATGAAGGACACCAAGTGAGGAACAATATTAAATAAGGATGGAATCAACATTTAATGATTAGATATGATGAGATAGAAGATCATGATGCTGAGGAAAGTTAGTTATAAGAGATCTACGATTATGAAAATTTAAGATGAAGATCTATGGCAAGATCTAAGCAGCAAAAGAGATGGAATAAGTTTTTAGAAAAAGTTCAAGTTCCTAGGTGAAAAGAAAATGTGTTACCGAGATCCATATCTGATGTATAATCAATTGAACAGTCAAGATTGATTAAAGGAAAATGTAATAGATGAGATTAAGAGGCAAAAGATGTCTATATAAAGGATGATATTATATGGACAAATGGATGGCAAACTAAATAGTTGAAGGGTTACTGACTATTACAAAGAAGAAGGAACAAAGAGATTCTGAGTGGAAAAAGAATGATTTGATGAAGTGTTGATGCCAGTGAATGATGAAGAATTGAAGTGAACATAGAAGAGTGCGTTCAAATCTGATTGAGAAAAGATAGTTACAAATTAATAGGTCATGTTTTTACTATTGCTTACTAGCATTTGTAATAGAGAAATCTCTTAATAGGGTGGACTTAACAATCTTATTATAAAATCCTTGAGAAAGGTGACATTCTAAAGAGTGTTTAAAGCCCTATAACAAGACCACTTATAATAGGGTGATGATCCTAACAGATCTGAGGTAAATCTCTTAACCGGGTCACACCTAACAATGTATTTTGTAATCTTTAACTAGATTGGCTCTTAACTGGGCGTACTTCAGAAGAGTATTTTCTTAGTGCATGACAATTCTCATAGTGGTTTTTCCAAAAGCTACGTTTCATGACAATTCTCATATTGGTGTCATACATTATGAATGACTTGTGTGAATGATTTACTGATAGTTATAGTTTATTTACTATTGTCGGTAAATAGTGAACTTTGTTGTTACCGAGTTAATTAGAAGAAAAGGTTTAAAGGTATTTTGGATTAGGGATTACTGATTCACCCCCCCTCTCCATAATCCAATAATTTTGTGCTTGGAAAATCACCTTCGGATTTAGATCACTGTGTGTGTATGCTAAACACCTTCATGAAATTAGGATATTTAACTATCAAATCAAAGAAAATGCAATACAAATTTAACTAAGAAATGAAACTAAAATCCATGACATCTTACGGTTCTCTAATCAGATGTGGTAAGTGAAGCTCTCAGCTTAATCTCCACTAGTGACACTTCTAAAATGAGAAAATGTGATGCTAAAAATGCTTAATCTAGCTCACTATGATCCATTATGCTATGATAAATTGAAAATTCTAATGCTAAATGCTCTTAATTGCTCTTGATTGCTTTGAAAATGACTATAATAACAATGCTTTGCTCTTTAATTCTCTTCTCTCCTTTTGCTCATAAAATGACTCTTATTTATAGTAAATTCCCAAGGGTAGGGGGTGGAGTGAATTAACCATGATTTACCTTTGGTTGAGTCAAAAACTTTGCAATGTTTTTAAATGGGGGGACAATTTAAATGTTTGTCTCAAAGCTTTGGACAAAAGGACAAAATTGAGTGGTTGAGATTGAAAGATTAGAATGAGTGATTGAGATTCATTATTTTTGAGTGATTTATGTCTTTTTGTCCTCAATTCTCATTGGTTGCTCAACTTTGTTGAAAGATATTAGGATTAATTAAATTCAATTAATTAATTAAATTTAACCTTGTAGGGGAATAGGTTCATTTTGATTTTTGATTTAACAACTATACAATTAATTGATTAAAATCAATTATGTAGTATTTTTCACCCCTTTAAGCTTTGATTTAATTATTTAATGTCATCATTTGATTTTTCCTTTGATTTAATTGATTTTGTCCAATTTGATTTAATAAATGTCCATTTGAATTTGATTTAATCCTTTTTTATGAGAATTAGTGAATTTTACTAAGATTTTGCAATTTCATGATTTTAAAAGCACTTGCCCATTTTTGAGTGTCTACAAATGCCCCTCTTTGAATTCATGTGCAAAGAACATTGATTCAAAGATTCTTTAGTCCTGATTTGCTGATACACCACTAATATGAAATTGATATGCTGCCTGATATGATATTGATTGCTGCCTGATATGATATGCCTCTGATTTGGTTTGATATACTGATATGCCACTGATATGATTCAAAAAATTTGATGCCCCATATTTGATGTGATGTTTGATGCCAATTTGATACTTTAATGCCCCCTCAGAAATAAAACATATTGATTGCTTAATAGAAGAATTTGATTGATTTGATTTGATCCAATATGTTTTCATTTCTGAAAAATATTGATGATATGCCATGAATCAACAATTTGCCCTGGTTTGATTGATATGTCCAAGATAGATAGGTCTATTGTAGTTAAGTGAAACAAGTAATTAGGATATCAGGATAATGGTACCAATGAATGTTTGATTTGTGAATCTGATAGAATAGTAAAACTGATATGGGATAACTGATAGGTTGGTCACTGATAGGATTGATACTGATCATATTGGTCCCGCCTCACGATCAAGAGTTAGGAAACAATAAGTTGGTACTGATTGATTGATTGATTGATTGACATAAGATGATTCACTGATATAGAATATTGATATGATTCCCTTGATTTGCAAAACAAACACATTTCTGTAAGTTATACATACGGTCCCTAGCTTCTTGGATATTAGATTTATGGATCTTCCTTGTTGTTGATTTTGTATCACGTTGATGTTTTATTGATCAGGACTTGGATGTATCATTTTGTCATTGATATTATATCTTGATATATAGATTGTTGGATCTTTGATGTTATGAACATTGAAATGATGATATGGACTTTTCCTTGATTTCCCCTTTTTGATTGATCAAGATTAATAACTGAACCCCCTTTTCCCTTGGAAAAATAACTACAAACCAATGCACTTAATCTAACATGAAAATGCAATGGAATGCAACGAAGTGTCACTAGCTTTTAGCCAAGAAAAACCATAGAGATAAATTTTCATCATTGAGCATTTTGGGACCAGAAAGAAAGTACAACCATCACTGACCACATCATGATGATATGAATACCACTTTTTATCACTCTTTGGTAACCTTGTCGGAAACTAGTACAACCCTCACTAGTTGGATGGCCAAACTATGGGAGTATGAATACCGGTTTCAACGAATTCAATGTTGCAAGTGGATTTTGGTATTAAGATATAGAAGATATAAATAACCAAGGTATCTGTTTGCGTAAACAAGCAAAGTTCAATCCTTCATCTTATGTGATAGTCCTCGATGGTTCTTTGATGACCATGTCGTTAGACGAATTCTCCTAAGTTAATGAACATTACTTAAAAGAGTCACTCAAAGGCAAGAAAATATCATGTCTCTATCATGGCCAATCTAGTCGAAACATCATTGATTAGCTAAAAAGATGTGATAAAAGTCAACTCAACACATATAATCAAAAGAAAGCTTCAAGTATTTTACAATGTATCATGATTTTTGAAAAGAATTTCTAAGTATTTTGATCTTTAAAGTGTTTGTCAATTTTTACTCCCGAATAATAAAGTCAATGAAGGCTCAAGGATCAAATTGTAGGATCAAATACTTCGGTGTGAACAATGATATCCATCAAAGGTTCAAGAAAATCTCTCTCTTCTGAAGATTTGATAAGTCTCTCTCTAATGTGACTGAATGTAGCACTATTGAATTTGTTGGTACCAAAAATTCCAATCCTTTGCTGCCCCCAAGTGATAAATATGATCGTGCAACAAACTTAGGGCCATAGGAAATGCAATGATGCAACTGAAAGGCTTTATTATGACTATGCACAAATGACAGATGCAATGAAGGTTTACAAGTGAGATGATGGAAATGCAATATGTACACATGGGACTTGTAGGAAAGACTTAAGGGAACAAAAGGTGCTTGATTGCCAAGTTTTCACCTTTTGGGTTTTTTTCTTTTTTCTTTTTTTCTTTTTCATTTTTTTTGCTACCAAGGTGCCTATTGCTAGGTTTTCACCAAGGCACTTTTTATTTTCTTTTTTCAAATATTTTTGGTCTTTTTGATTTTCTCATGTACAAAAGTGATGCTTGAGCCATCGGATACACACTCGTCTGATACTCTTTCTTGTGATACTCTTTTATCTGATTAGGTATAAAACCTCTTTAGATGAACGCTATTTATGGGTTCTTGTAGCTCTTTCTCATCACAGTGGGCTAGTTTATAAGTTCCTGTTCTGAATGAAGAAACAATGATGAATAGACCAAGCCAATTAGCTTCCCATTTCCCTTTCTTTTCTCTTTCGGCCTGATTCTTGGTATTTTCTCTTAGCACTAAGTCACCTACTTGAAAGACTCTCAGTTTGATATGCTTATTGTAGTTCCTTGAGATTATGTTTTGGTATACTTTCAAGTGTTCATAGGCTTGCGTTTGGTGTTCTTCTAACAATTCCAATTGTTGAAGTTGGGCAACTCTATAATCCTCATTTGTTATTAGGCCTTTCAATGATACTCGTAAAGATGAGATTTCAACCTCCAAAGGTAGAACAACTTCGACTCCATAGACTAATGAAAATGGTGTAGCTCATGTAGGTGTTCGAATGCTAGTTCTATAGACCCATAATACTAGGTTGATTTGCACATGCCAATCTCTTCCTGATTTATTCACCGATCTCTTCAAAATTTTGAGGATGTTCTTATTTGTAGCTTTAGCTTGTCCATTTCCTTGAGGATAATAAATGGATGAAGAGTAATGTGTGATATGGAATGTAGCACAAAGTTCATCCACATCTTTGTTTTTGAATTGTGATCCATTGTATGATATTATGGTATGAGGAATACCATATCTGCAAATGATGTGATTGAGAATGAACATGGAAATCTATTTTCCCGTAGCCGTGATCAAAACACCTTCATGAAATTAGGATATTTAACTATCAAATCAAAGCAAATGCAATAAAAATTTAACTAAGAAATGAAACTAAAATCCATGACATCTCATGGTTCTCTAATCAGATGTGGTAAGTGAAGCTCTTAGCTTAATCTCCACTAGTGACACTTCTAAAATGAGAAAATACGATGCTACAAATGCTTAATCTAGCTCACTATGATCCATTATGCTATGATAAATTGAAAATTCTAATGCTAAATGCTCTTAATTGCTCTTGATTGCTCTGAAAATGACTATAATAACAATGCTTTGCTCTCTAATTCTCTTCTCTCCTTTTGCTCATAAAATGACTCTTATTTATAGTAAATTTTCAAGGGTAGGGGGTAGAGTGAATTAACCATGATTTACTTTTGGTTGAGTCAAAAACTTTGCAATGTTTTTAAATGGGGGGACAATTTAAATGTGTCTCAAAGCTTTGGACAAAAGGACAAAATTGAGTGGTTGAGATTGAAAGATTAGAATGAATGATTGAGATTCATTCTTTTTGAGTGATTTATGTCTTTTTGTCCTCAATTCTCATTGGTTGCTTAACTTTGTTGAAATATATTAGGATTAATTAAATTCACTTAATTAATTAAATTTAGCCATGTAGGGGAATAGGTTCATTTTGATTTTTGATTTAACAACTATACAATTAATTGATTAAAATCAATTATGTAGTGTTTTTCACCCCTTTAAGCTTTGATTTAATTATTTAATGTCATCATTTGATTTTTCCTTTGATTTAATTGATTTTGTCCAATTTGATTAAATAAATGTCCATTTGAATTTGATTTAATCCTTTTTTATGAGAATTAGTGCATTTTATTAAGATTTTGCAATTTTGTGATTTTAAAAGCACTTGCCCATTTTTGAGTGTCTACAAATTTTTGAGTGTCTACAATCACAAGTCAATACAATTTTCAGGTTCCCATTTCAAATCATTATAGCTTCCTGTCTATTTTTTTCGCCAATCTTTCTTTTCCAAAATTGTCTATATTTTCTCAATTAGTCTTTTATCTTTCATCATTAGGTCATTTTATCTATTTTATTCTTAATCATAATTAACAAAAGAAAATCATTGTCCCACTTAGTGCTTGAAGCTAAGTTTGAGCCTAGTGGGGCATCTTCCTTCTGATTTATACATTAAGTAAAGGTGGACAATTCCTTGCACCCTCCTAACCATCTTTTCTTTATGTAGAGATATGAAAATTATCCCTTGTCTTTCATGCCTTGAATGCTTGATCTCTTGCCTTACGTGTTGAAATGATTGAGAGCTTGATTTTTAATTGGTGGCTTCCTTGATTGCTTTATTGATTTGAAAATGGCTGAGTTGCCAAAATGAAAGAGGATACTTTATTTATATACCTCTCTTAGCCATTCCGGGGTGCAAAAATTGAAGGAGGCCAACACAAATCTAAAAATTATTCTAAAATTAAATAATCGTCACTCGATTCAAATTTGGGGCCAAACATTGGGGACACAAGTGACGTTTGGGATAAGAGTGACCCAAAGACACCCTTTTCCTCCCCAGTCACCCTTGTATCCCCAAAGCAGAGACAATTTTGGACTAGAGATCCTATTTGGAGTGTGGATGCCAAATATATGCATGAAATCAAGGCTTTGACAAGCATAATGAGTGTAAAATTCTTGAAATACTAAAATAGGGCCTAACTTAGTGAGAAGTTGCATAAGGATACAAATTATGACACTACAATGATATATGATAAAATGGTAAATTGATAAATAATAACTAATAAATGATAATAAATAAAGAGATAAAATGTTTAATATATTATGATATGCTTATCAAATAAGACTAAATAGAAGCAAAATCATTCCCCTTAAAAAATAGCAAGTTGGAGATTGGTGGATTGAAGGTGAAAGTGTGTGTGATATAAGATGGTAGAGTAGTGATGAGAGATGACCAAGAAGTTGAAAGGAGGTTGTGAGAGATGTTTGAAGGATCAAGGGAGAGACAAGAATGTCCAAGTTGTTGATTTGAATGACCAAGAGAGGGAAAATGAGGCCAAAATGAGACTTTAAATAAGTGAAGAGGAATCCCAACATTAGTTGCCTAATATAATATGTGTTACACTTCTAAAAATAATAGGTGTAACTTCCCAATAGCCACCTTTGATCTGTATATTCAAAGGAATAGTGCATGTTGTGAGGATGTCTCAATGATGCACATGCATCCTAATTCAAATATGCTACATGGTCAAGGATACGAACAAAAGGGGATGATGAGGTAAGTAAGATGTGATGGAGGATTGGGTGGGAATTAAACTTTGGCTAAAGAAAAGACATTATGCATTGAAGAATTGTATGGGGTGCAATTTATGACATTACATTAAGCACACACTTTAGTAATCATATTTTTATTGGAATGACAACTAAAGTAGAGAAAGAGACCTAAACCTTTGTTAGATCATGCTAAGTTGCATTGTAATATGTAAGTTGCAAACAAACATGTTAGATGAAAGAGATGATGACAATCAAATATAGATCATGAGATAGTGATCATCGAGATTATGTTGATATGGGTAGCATTTTGTGTTATGTTAGATAGCCATACAATAGTGTAAGGTAGAAAATAGGGCTCACTAGAATGCATAAACAAACTAGGAAGCTTAGGCATATCTCCCCACTTAGATTGGAAGGAAGATGATCCACTAGGCTTGAGGAGGCACAAGTGTAAGGTGAATGAAGTGATCCTTTGCTATGGAGTTGAAAAGTGACTGTGAAAAATAGGAATGAGAAGTATACAAGGATGGAAAGAGAAATGAGTTTTTTAAGCACGTAGACAAATCTGCATTGTAAATCTAGATTCACAAATATATTTGAAAAAATAGTACAATGATTGATTTGTAATCAAAATTGTAGTCCCAGAAAGAAAGTATGGGATGAGTCAAAGGGTATAAGGTAATTTGGATGTCTAGGGTGAGTTTGACGTGCCTTAGACCAACCAAAATTAGATGAAACTTTAGTTGAATATAGCTCTTTGTTAGACTTTGTCACAACTATCTATGCACCTATGCCTCATGTCACCTACATATAGAAAATAAGAAATAGGTTGAGGAAAAGGAGTTTTCCTTGGTCAAACCCTTGTTTAGGAATCAACCTTGAAATCAAATTAAAAATATTTGAAATAGAAAGGAAGTGTGCTATTAGTAGTAGAGGCTTGCTAAGAGAGATAAAAAGTCTTATACCTTGATGATGCAAGTACTTCTTGGAATGATATAACAAGTGTTGATGCAATAACATGAATCAACAAAGACCTGAAAGGACATCACAAAAGATCTGGATGCATAATGATTGTTGAATGTTTGCCACAAATGATGGATAGATTGTCTTGGTTGCTTGGTGTGATTGATTGCTCCTTAAATGAATGCATGATCGCTTGAATGCATTAATAAAGATGATCAACCTAGACGAACATGACTATGGTGATTTAATGATCTCTCCAATGTGTTTTTCAATGCTATTAGTCCTTATAAGAAAATATCATAGTTTTAAGTGACATTGATTTCAACAAATATGATATCAAATAGTTAAATAATGTGAGCTTTATATCAATTTCACGTGTTATTAAGTATAAATCAATCCTAGACACAACATACATTTGATTTGTAGGATATTCAATAGATATTCTAACATGGAAATATTTACTAGACCAAGAGCATCTATTATACAATACTAATACAATCAAATTCTCTACAAAATCAAACTTATCTCTTCATTTTGATTTCCACCACTATATACTCTACCCTCTATATTTCATTATAGACATTTTCAGTTTATCATTCTTAACTAATAGTCAATTGATTTAAATTTATCTAAATTTATTTATAACACTAAAAGATGTTGTACTAGACATTAATAAAATATCATGTTCTAATTAGATACATGACAAATGAATAGTATAACCAAATATTATCAATAACATTAAAAAATACAAAATGACTTCAAATAAAAATAAACTAAAAACATAAATAATTCTATAAAAACAATAATTATCTATATACTTTTAGGAGCTCTTCAACCAACTTAAACAATAATTACCAAGAATTAAACCAATTTGATCAAAGTGAATACCTTTCTAGATTATTAAAGATTGGGTGGATTGCGTAAAGAGAGGACAAGCGTAAGGCATAACTACTCAATATATACTTGTCTAGGGAGGGAATATGTACTCAATATTAAAAATTATTCCTTTCCCATTCAACTATATTATTTTATGGATTTTTAGGTGTCCCATTCAAATATTTTGTGACCCACGAAGATTTCAATTCCAAGGTTTGAAAATTCCTAAAAATTATATCCTTTATAGAATTTTTTATTATTGATTATATATTATTATTTTAAAATGACATTAGGAGATGAATGCTTAATTCTATTGTTTAAAAGTACAATAAAAGACAAAAGGGTTCAACGGGAAAAACAATTTGAACGATCCTTTTACTACGACCCACACTAAGGAGAGCACATCAACTCACATGACATGATTAATGACATTTTGATTGAAGCATTTTAAAACTAGGAATGGAATTACCTTTTATAATGTGATATGAATTTAAGGATAAATATTATTAAATATTCTAATATGATCATAAATACATATAATTGAGTTAAGTGTAGTAGGTAAGTAGATACTAAATTAAATAAGAAGTTGGGAAGTCCTTAGTTTTAGGTGATGTGGTAGTTTCTTTCTCTTATTTAAATTATGCAGGGGTGGTTGATGACTTATTCTAGATTATGAATATTAGATTTGAGGTATTACTTTTATAGCAAGTGAACTCTTAGAGTCTACATTATAATTTAATATGTGATTGTATGCAACATTGTATAGGAATGTTGTATTTTTGGTGTGACAAGATTTTATATGTTCTAACTTGGTTTAAAAAAATTTCATCTCGATTGTAATGTTTGAATTGGGACCAAGATGGTGTTAAAGAACAATATTGCTAGCTTCCTATTGGTGATTTGGATTGTGAGTCCCAAATCCCTAAGGCCTACTAATCTCTTAGGTGTAAGGGGTGCCAAACCTTAGACAAATACCACAAACATGTCTTTAGACTAGGCAACTAAGGATCAATGATTAAGGTGGGTGAGACATTCTTCAAATTTGGCTCTATGAGAAGGGGTGAGGGTGGGTCCATGAGATGCTAAATTAATGATAAATGGATTGAACACTCTCTTAATGCAAACAATACCCAGAGTAAAATGTATCCTAATACGAGTATCACAATATACCTATGTGCTTGTTTGGAGACAAAAGGGTAAGCATCTTACAAATAAATAATCTATCATATGAGCATCTAAAAATGCATTCTATGATAAACCCTTTAGGCTATTGTGCATATTCATGTTGGAATGTGAAATCATCATGGATTCTCATCTAGTCGTCGTTGAGTCATCAGGGCCCTCTCATCTTGTGTGCTGCAAGGCACTCACTATTAGATGTCTTGTTGGAGGCACATTTTTTTTAGACTTACTATAAAGAACAAGTTTTTGTTAAGAGACTTATTATAAATAGTAAGTTTGTTTGGAGACTTACTACAAATGGTAATTTTGAAATGTTTTAAACATGTAGCTGTGCAAGTCATACTTACTAAATTTAGTAAGTTGTCGTCAATTAGAACTTTGCAACTCGATTGTTTTATGCTACTCGAAGTCATGTTTTAAAGTACATTTTAGAGATTATTGTAATTGTTAAAATTCTTAAGAATCAATACGAAATATATTTGCCCATGGTTTTTTTCGTTATATAATTTTACCAGATTTTTCCATGTAAATCTAATTGTTATGTATTTTTTGTTATTTTTTTATACCCTCCTAAATTATAAGCACCTAATTTGTGTACAATTTAAGGATTATTTTGTGCCCACCTTAGTGTTCTTTTTATAGTAGGAACTCATATGACACTTAATGGATACCAAAATTCAAATATGGGTCATCTATCCTTTCAATCTTTTAAAAAATTGAGGTTAGCCCTTAGTCCTAAGTGTGCTCTTTTATTTTTACTCTAATTAGATAATTCATTTAATCACCTAGGCCCTATATCCTTATTTGTGGCCTTCGTGACCTATTATGACCTCATAATGAGTTGTACCTGAAGATATTGCACCTACCCTATTTTCCTAAAACCCTGCCTAAATTTTGGCTCATTCTGTCCTTGCGGATTATGGCCCAAATTTGGACCAGAGATCTATGTCAGGGTTTTGGTGGGAAATATGGTCCCGTGGTCGACCTGCTTGAGTTTTAATCCCCAACATATTATAAGATGTATATAAACACCCTACCTCTCCTCATTTTGCAATCAATAATCTATTATCAAGCCCATCCATTATTTTTAAGGCATTCCAACAATCAAGGATTCAACATACCAAGTGAAAGGAAGCAAAATCAAGTTCAAGATCCTTCAAGGATTCACTCTTTTCAAGCATCCAAGGTGGTTCCTTCCATAGATCTAGCTTCTTTCCCCATTAAAGGCCAAGAAAAGGAGTTTTCTATTAAGGAAGAAGATTCACATCCACTTTCATCCATCCAAGTCTTCTTCTCTTTCCTCAATGAAACATTGTGGAGAATTATAATATCCATTCCATGAGTTTTGTCTTTCATGATTTCCTTTTGGTTTTTTTGGTTGAGTCAAATCTATTTCATCAACATACCTGGTCACATCTAAAGAAGCATTTTTGCATTGCCAAGTTATGTTATACTTCATTTTCTAGATTTAGCCACTACTATATGACAACACACTTTTCTTTATTTAATTTCAAGATTGGTTCCTAAATAGGGGTTTGACTAAGGAAAACCCATATGTTTAGCCTTCTTCCCCATTTTTTGCAATATTGTATAGGAATGTTGTATTTTTTGGTGTGACAAGATTTTATATGTCCTAACTTGGTTTTGAAATTTTCATCTCGATTTTAATGTTTGAATTGGGATCAAGATGGTGTTAAAGAACAATATTACAAACTTCCTATTGGTAATTTGGGTTGTGAGTCACAAATCCCTAAGGCCTACTAATCTCTTAGGTGTAAGGGGTGTCAAACCTTAGACAAATACCACAAATATGTCTTTAGACTAGGCAACTAAGGATCAATGATTAAGGTGGGTGAGACATTCTTCACTTCTGGCTCTATGAGAAGGGGTGGGGGTGGATCCATGAGATGCTAAATTAACGATAAATAGATTGAACACTCCCTTAATGCAAAAAATACCTAGAGCAAAATTTATCTTGATACGATTATCACAATATACCTATGTATTTGTTTGGAGGTGGAAGGGTAAGCATCCTACATAAAAATAGTTTGTCATATGAGCATCTACAAATGCATTCTATGATAACCCCTTTAGGCTATTGTGCATATTCACATGTTGGAATGTGAAATCATCATGGATTATCATCTACCTGTGGTTGATGTAGAATTTTGCAGCTATGACTACATAGATCTAGCTAAGAATAAAAAGAAGCAAAATTTACAAAATAGAACAAGAGCATCTTTGATGGAAAAATAAAACTCAATCTTTTCATTCCATAATTTACATTGCACACATAGTGCAGATTTATACAATAAAATTGCTAATGAAGAGCCACCATTAAAAATAGCAAATTACGGTGGAGAGAGCAATTGGGGATTAAATGACAGTTCGCCAAGTTAGACTTAATGCATGAATCACCCTTCTTTCACGCAACAATTGGAGGACAGAATGAAACAATTACCATCCACAAATTACGGATCAAACTAAAAATGAAACAGTAAGTTGGAATTAACTAACACCAATAGTTGAGTCATCATGGCTCTCTCATCCTATGCATGACAAGGCACTCACTATTAGGTGTCTTGTTGGATGCAAAAAAAAATTTAGACTTACTATAAATAACAAGTTTTTGTTAGGAGACTTATTATAAATATTAAGTTTATTAGGATACTTACTATAAATAGTAATTTTGAAATGTGTTCAACATGTAGTTGTGCAAGTCATACTTACTAAGCTTAGTAAGTTGTCCTCAATCATAAATTTTCAACTCAATTATTTTATGCTACTCAAAGTCAAGTTTTAAAGTACATTTTAGAGATTATGTAATTGTGAAAATTCTTAAGAATCAATACGAAATATATTTGCCCATGGTTTTTTTGTTATATAAGTTTACCAGGTTTTTCCATGTAAATATGATTATTATGTATTTTTTTCTTCTTCTTTGTTATACCATCCTAAATTGTAAGCACCTAATTTGTGTATAATTTAAGGATTATTTTGTGCCCACCTTAGTGTGATTTTTATAGTAGGAACTCATATGGAACTTAATTGATACCAAAATTCAAATATGGGTCCTCTATCCTTTCAGTCTTATAAAAAATTGAGGTTAGCCCTTAGTCCTAAGTGTGCTCTTCTATTTTTCCTCTAATTAGATAATTGATTTCATCACCTAGGCCCTATCCTCTAATTAGATAATCCATTTCATCACCTAGGCCCTATATCCTTATTTGTGACATTTGTGACCTGTTCTAACCTTAGAATGAGTTGTACCTAAAGATCTTGCACCTACCCTATTTTCCTAGAACCCTTCCCAAATTTGGCCCAGAGATCCATGTCGAGGTTTTGGTGGGAAATTTGGTCTTGTGATTGATCTTCTTGAGTTTTAATTTGTAAAATATTGTGAGATATATATAAACACCCTATCTCTCCTTATTTTATAATCAATAATTTATTATCAATCCCATCCATTATCGTCAAGGCATGCCAACAATCAAGCATTCAAGATACCAAGTGCAAGGAAGCAAAAGAAAGTTCAAGATCCTTCAAGGATTCACTCTTTTCAAGCATCCAAGGTGGTTTCTTTCATAGATCTAGCTTCTTTCCTTATTAAAGGCCAAGCAAAGGAGTTTTCTATTAAGGAAGAAGATTCACATCCACTTTCATTCATCCAAGTCTTCTCCTCTTTCCTCAATCAAACATTGTGGAGAATTACAATATCCATTCCATGAGGTTTTGTCTTTCATGATTTCCTTTTGGGTTTTTTGTTGAGTCAAAGCTATTGCATCAACATACTTGATCACATCTAAAGAAGCATTTTTGCATTGTCAAGGTATGATATACTTCATTTTCTAGATTTAGCATCTTCTATATGACAACACACTATTTTTTATTCCATTTCATTTCAAAGTTGATTCCTAAACAGGTGTTCGACTGGGGAAAACTCATCTATTTAGCCTTCTTCCCCATTTTTCTATGTGTAGGAATAGGTTGCAAAGCTATCAGGAAAAATACAAAAAGATCGAGAAATTGTCAGAGAACCCCCAAAAATCTAAGGCTGAAACCCAGGGTATAAAATGAGTTTGGCGATATGTACTTGGGTACATAATAATTTTGGTGACTTGTACCCTCCAAATCTAGTTAAAATTATGTAGGGAATTAGGATACAGTCCTCAAGTCTCAGATTTGCATTTACAAGTATTTTTGGGTTTTCGTTTGTCTGATATTCAAGTCCGAAATAACATATCTCCTATTTTGATTCTAATTGCATATAAATATTTCTCAATCAACATTTCTCATCTCTTTACCATTTCCCATTTCAATTTTACATATTTAGTGATGGATCATTGTATCATTCAGTGCTTGAGTCTCCTCTTAAGCCCAACGTGGCATCTTCTTTCTGAATGTGCAAACTTGGAAAGGAGAACTGATTTACCTATTTGCATTGATTTCCTTTTCCCATTGTACATTTTGGTGAACCTGATTATTCTTACATACTTCTGATTTGGTGTCTAGATCTAGTTTGTAGGCATTGCATTAATCACTATTTACTCATGTAGTTTACTAAGTTAGATTGGTGTGTGATAACCTATGTTGTTACATTTCTCTTTACTTTTCTTTATCGATCACATGGAGTGAATCATAATTTCTTTCATTTCATGATGTTTTTATTATTCCATGGTATTCTTGCATATGAAATTATGAGGTTATCAAATATCTTTCTTCCTTATAATGCACATGCAAACTCTGTCTTTTGTCAATATTTCACATGGTTTTATCATTCAAGTTTTAATAAAATGCATGAAATATGTGAATGAATCTAAAGATAACATTAATATAAATCTTCCTAATTATATTCCTATGGTGCCTACAAATCATAATGATATAGATCTAGCTCCTAATGATCCCATCCTAGTGAGACCTAGATCCTCTCCTTCTCAACCCACCTTAATGGATAGTCTTAGAGAGGTTAGTTTATGTAATTCTTTGGATGATCTTAAACAATCTTATTTTTATCAAATCATTATTCATAATCCTAATGTTAGGCATTTTCTTTACGATTAATCTTGAAGAACATTAAGTAGACAAGAATATCTTGATAAGAGTGTTAGAAATAGGGAATACTAAGAGGGGGGTGAATTAGTATTCTACAAACTTTTGCTTTTGCCCAATTATGGATATAATAGATTATCTTAATGCATGCATAACATAGAAAGCTAAACAACATGCATAGCAACAAAACAAAAGAACTCATAACACATTATTTGTTCTTGAGGAAACCCTGGCCAAGGGAAAACCCCGGTGGGGATGGTACCCACAAAGATCCACTAATCAAAAGTATCATGTTAAGGATGTTGACCCTGTTAGGAGCCTATTACATGCATATAGTGTCTCAGTCCTGATTAAGGGACTATAGGCCTTGTTAGAAGCCTCAACCCTGCTAGGAGTTGGTAGTACAAAATATGATTACGAGATGAGCCCACTGCCCAAACGAGTAATATACAATATTTACTGATTACAAAATAGGTCAAGGTACATAACCTTATACTGCTTGCAACTTCGCATCAATATCCCTTCACTACCTTTTTCACTATCACTATTACATTCATATCATATGCAACTTTCTTACTTTACATCTTCATACATTACATTTTAGACAAGTTATTAAGACTAATAACTCTTTTCAGTCGGCTTACATTATACAAAATATATTTACCCAAGGGTTAACATCTAGGATGTCATCCCTTTATATTTTTAAGACATTATTTTGATAAACAAAATAATCCCTTAACTCTTTACCAATTCTGTCTTCATATTCTGTCCTGTCGGCTTAACACTGTCTTCAGTAAAACTGTCATAACTTCTTCCGTACATTCCATACTGACTTGCACTCTTAGGTGAGTCTTCTATAGTCACCATAGTATCTATGTTCAAGTGTGCAAGCATTGAACTTACTCCAATCAACATCGCTAATCAAAACTGTCATCGGGTACACTAGCAAAAACATTGTCTCATACTTAGACAATTTTGCATTGCGCTTTGACATACTTGCTCTCTGACCTGTGCGATCTTCATGTAGATCATATGTTTCCATAATGACAACATATATGAATCTAACTCAGCCAAATTGGCAACAATTTCCCCCTTTGTCATTGGTGGCAACATATGAGAAAATTGGCTAAGTCATAGATTTCAAAAAATATAAAAATTGTGGCCATACTACAAAATATGTATCTAATGTCCTTATGACTCCATATATCTTATAAACATACTATAATCCCCTTAGGATTATAAATCCTTATCAATTTTCTGTTGTATATCTCTCCCCCTTTGACAACAATGACAAAAAAAGGTAGGGAGGGTGACAAAACTGTGTTCAGACAAAAGTTATACCTTGATTCAATATTGCAAAGCCGGTAGGCTTGCAACACAATCTACAAAGTTAATCTTTATGTTCTCTAACTCTTTCTCTCATGCCCTCTTAATTGAATCTGCAACACTAAGTAGTGCACATAATCCATAAGACGCAATTTCACAGGCTTGTAGATTCACAAAACTGAACTTCTGAAAAGATGTCTTGGATGAAAGACATTCTTCCAGTTGTCCTTCAATAATGCTCAATTTGATAGAAACATGCTCTCTTAAAAGAGAGAATCTTTTCAACTTCCTGTCCTTGTCATCTTGTAAAGTCCTTATTTCATCATAAATATTGCAGATTTTCTTGTCAACATCAAGTACCTTCATGTTAGGGCTGGAAAGAAGATTTATCTCAGTTTGAATTTCAGCTTCCTTGATCTTAATCTTCTGCTCTTCCTCTGCTATAAGGATCTCAGATTTTTTACACTGAATGTACAAAGATTTTCCCCTGTCTGAATTCCTTCTTAAGTCTTTTATACAGATATCAAGATTGTTGATATCATTCCTGATGTTTTGACTTATGTCCAAAAGTATTTTGGCCTCATAAGCTGCTTGTGCCTTCACCTTAGCTACATCAGATAAGTTAGTAAACTCATCATCAAATGTATTCATCACTTTCTTTGCTTTTTCCAGTGGGTCAGCCTCTGCAATTTGTGTGGTTACAATGCCTTGTAACTTCTCAGTTAGCTCCTTTAGGCATCCTTCAAGGCTCTTGACTTTCTTATTCTTTCCAATAATTTTATTCAAAGATGTGATCAATTCCATCTGATCATCATCATCTACTTTTCCCAAACTCTCAAATATAGAACCAATCTGAGTTTTCTTACCAGTCTCAGGTGTAAGACTGATTTCTTCTTGGGTGGGAACAGATACTTGCTTCTTTGTCTCTTTAGATTCTTTAGTTCTGGTTTTTGTCTTCTCTTCTCCTTTGGCACTATCCTGCTCTTCAAAAGCTGAATTCTCAACAATGTATTCAAGGTTTTTAAATAGATTATCATCACTATCCAAAGTGATCTTTGTTCCTTCAACATTCATAGAGTCATCTTCAATGTTGATGGCTGGTGGAGAGGGAATATCCTATTGTTCTGCTTCTTCTGCTTGCTTTTCAGGTTCTGCTGCAACTGATAGTTTTCCAACATTCTGTGTCATTATCTTAACTATTGCTAATTATGTTTCCTTGTTGATTTCTTCATACTTGCCTCACATAATCTGAATTGTTCTTTTCTTCAAAAGGGTGTTCAGATCCTTCATGATCTGTTTGAATTATTCTTCATCTCTCACGTCACATAGCTTCCTAACAAGATTTTCTCTAATTCTTATATCTTCATCTGATGCTCTTTTCTTCCTATTTACAAGCTTCTCATACAAATCATTAGGTATCTTACCCTGAATTGCATCAAACTTTTTGTCAATCAATATCATGTGCTTTACCACTATATTTTCTAGGTTCAATCTCTCTGCATAATCATAGAGATCATAGTATTTGTTCATCTTTGTGAAATCTCCATCTTGAATGATCTATTCATTAACTTTTTCAACTCTAGGTTTCCAAATTTTCTTCTTAACAAGGGTCTCTTCATCATCTTTAATTTCTGCAATCTTTCTTTTAACTGGTGGAACTAAAGTCTTTTGCCTTCTACCCAGTCTAGTAGCGATCTCTTTCACTCTTTTACCAGGTGTGGAGGAGGTTGATCTAGTGTATTTTCTTGTTTCTTGATCTTTCTCAGTTACTTCCACTTTCACCTTGACTTGTGTCTCTTCTTGTTGTACTGCAACTAATGATAAAGGTGGAACAGACAAAACTTCCTTTTGTCCAATTTCTCTAACTGATGTTGCGGTTTGTTTGGCTATTAAGAACTCATGTTCAGTCATTCCTGTGTCCTTTAATATCTTCTTGATTGTGCTCTCTAATCTTTTCTTTGATTGTTTCTCTTCAAGGATAATCTTTGCGGGGTTGAAGTTCTCCTCAAAGGTTCCAAACCTATTGATGTGAATGTCCAACTTTCTCTTAAGTAGTCTACTCACATATTCTTATGTCTCAATTTCAGTAATCTCATAGCCAAGAGGGTCTATGAACTCTACTCTAGGTTCTACTGCTTCAATGTATGTAAAGTCAGTATCAACCATAAAGCATATCTCATTCTTATACTTTTCTACTAAAGACTAAGGGATCCTTGATCTACTTGACATCAAATTCTGAAATGTTTTAATCACCAACACTGCACTCTCATTGACTTTATCAATAAGATGTCTCATGTACACTTTGTTAATCCTTTCCATAGTATTTTGACCATCATTCCGATCATCACTAATGGTGTAAGGAAATCTTCTTAACAAATGGAAAAATATATACGTGATCAATGATGAGAATCTAAACTGAGAGTACTTAGTCTTCTTTATCTTTGCCAAATTCTCAAACAACTGAATTCTCAAAATCTCACACATGTCAAATTGTACTTTATCAACACATATCAAATAGGCTACATGTATCATTCATGCTGCCATGTCATCTTCTCTTGAGTTAGCACAAAACTTGGTTGTAAGGATTTTGCACAAATATCTAACACCATCTTGCTGAATCTTGCTAATTACTATTCCTCTGCCATTGTAAGATGAATTTGTGTTGTCTATAACTATTTTCCTCATGTTCTTCTCATTCAAAGGAATGGATCCAGTTTTAGATAGACCGATTACCTCATGAATTAAGTCAGCTGTGATATCTATCACTCTGTCATCTAACCAAAACTTTCCATTGTGAATTCTGCTTAAAACTATCTTGGTACATTCTTCATTGTCAAACTCATATTGTAGTGAATACTTAACAATCTCATTATTTTCCAAATGCTCAAACCATACTTTCAATGACATATCTTGATTGTAAATCTTCTGATATTCTTTTGTAAAATCACCATCACTGAGAGTCTCTAGCTTACATCCCAAATAACTTCTAACATTTTCTAGATGTAAAACTTCATCTGGTACGACTGATAAAGCTAACTTAGGGTCTTCCTCCAAGGGTTCTACTAGTTCCCTTTTGACTTTAGGTCTATTCTTATCTCTGACATTGTGAATCAATGAAATATCCATGACTTCTACTAATTCCTTATCTGATTTAGAGATCTGCCAAGTAAAATACCTTGATTTCATGATTTAGGGCTTGCGTAGATTCGGCACGAAAATCCTTCACCAAATCCTTGCAAAATGCTTTCAATCACTGCTCTTCAATCTCCTTAGCACTTGTATTCTCTTAGATGATCAAATAATACTGATCATAACCTTTTATCATTTCAATCTTACATAGATCTGATATCGCATTCAATTCTTTTGCCGCTTCTTTCCAAAAAGTTGATTCTGCTTACCTGCAAAACTTAAAACTTTTTGCGATCTCGCAAAACATAATATTTTTCTATGTGCTCTTAACCATAGCATCAATACATCATATACTACCTTGCATTAACTACGCAAGACTCAATTCATCATATATCTACTTCTACACTAATCTAAGTTCCTATTCTACTGTAATTTTCATGAATTAAGTACTTTGAGATGGGTTAGGTAGAGATTCATTCTTACCACTTGATACTTCACCTTTCTGGTTACCTTCAGTGCTGAATGTGTCTCCTTGATCTGTGCTTTTAACAAACTTCACTTCTTTTGAATTACTACAACATCCTTTCTGACTGTTACTTGCATCTTCATTTCTCCTTGCATGACTTCTAGGGTTAGGATTAGGATGAAAAAATCTATTGTTCATTCTGCAAAACCTTGTTGTATGTCCAATCTTGTTACATATCTGACAAACTATTCCATTGTTTCCATATCTTGGTCCAGACTGATTGATCTATGATCTGCAGTTTCTAGCAATGTGTCCAACTTTGTTGCATCTATAACATACTACTCCATTTCTCCTGTTCATATCTTCAGTAGGTTTCTTATATGCATGGTTAGTATTCCTAAACATTCTACTACTATTATTATTCTCAACAAATTTAGGTTTTCTACATTCAATAGCTCTATGTCCAAAACCATGACAATTATAACAATAACCATTAAGAGGTTTAAATTGCTTGCAATCTTTCTTCATATGACCAAAAGTATTACAAGTAAAGCATCTACCTTTAATTTCTCTTTGCATATCTTTAGATGATTCCTCTTGCTTCAGTGGTTCTTCTTCTTTAGTTATATCTTCAGATTTGTCAACTTCATCAGATTTCTTTTCATCTATGCTTTTAGACATTTTCAGATCTGGTTCCTTGCTTTCTCCACTTGCTTTAGATGTGTTGAATCCAAGACCAGTTTTATCATAGAATGGTTTTTGATAAGAGAATTGTTCATCAATCTTCTCACTAGTTGAATATAGTCTTTCAAGTTGTTGCTTAGATCGAGTCAGTTCTCCTTTCACAATTGTATTGTATTTCTCAAGTTCGGTATATTGCAAATTGACTTTCTCAAGTTTAGATGTTACTTTACCAAGTTTAGATTTTAGTCCTTCATTTTCAAGCTTCAGATTTTCATTCTCAGATTTCAGATTTGCTTCATTCTTGCCATTTCCATCTTTCAGATTTAGCTTCAGATTTTACTATCTTCAATTCATGTTTAAGGATCTCATTTTCTTTTTCCAAGTTGTCATCACAATCTTCAATTTGAATTTCGGATTCCTTTTCTGATTTCAGATCTTCCAACTTTATTTTCAATTTCTCAATGAGGTTATTTGCATCATCATATTTTCCTTTCAGAGTGTCTCTTTCTTCAGTAAGCATATCAATCTATTCAAGAGCTTCTTCAAGATTTTTCTGTAGCTGATCCATATCCATAGAGATCTTACTCAAGCTGCTAGGATTTCCTTGTATGATTCTTTTTCGAGTAACTAAGCTTTGATACCAATTGTTAGAAATAGGGAATACTAAAAGGGGGGGGGGGGGGGGGGGGTGAATCGGTATTCTACAAACTTTTACTTTTGCCCAATTATGGATATAATAGATTATCTTAATGCAGGCATAACATAGAAAGCTAAACAACATGCATACCAACAAAACAAAAGAACTCATAACACATTATTTGTTCTCGAGGAAACCCTGGCCAAGGGAAAACTTGGATGGGGATGGTACCCACAAAGATCCACTAATCAAAAGTATCTTGTTAAGGATGTTGACCCTGTTAGGAGCCTATTACATGCATATAGTGTCTCAGTCCTGATTAAGGGACTATAAGCCTTGTTAGAAGCCTCAACCTTGCTAGGAGTTGGTAGTACAAAATATGATTACCAGATGAGCCCAATGCCCAAACAAGTAATATACAATATTTACTGGTTACAAAATAGGTCAAGGTACATAACCTTATACTACTTGCAACTTCACATCAATATCTCTTTGCTGCCTTTTTCACTATCGCTATTACATTCATATCATGTACAACTTTCTTATTTTACATCTTCTTCATACATTACATTTTATACAAGTTATTAAGACTAATAACTCTTTTCAGTCGGCTTACATTATACAAAATATCTTTACCTAAGGGTTAACATCTAGGATGTCATCCGTTTATATTGTTAAGACATTATTTTGATAAACAAAATAATCCCTTAACTCTTTACCAATTTTGTCTTCATATTCTGTCATGTCGGCTTAACACTATCTACAGTAAAACTATCATAATTTCTTCCATACATGCCGTACTGACTTGCACTCTTAGGTGAGTATTCTATAGTCACCATAGTATCTATGTTCAAGTGTGCAAGCACTAAGCTTACTCCAATCAACATCGCTAATCAAAATTGTCATCGAGTACACTGGCAAAAACACTGTCTCATACTTGGACAATTTTGCATTGTGCTTTGACATACTTGCTCTCTGACCTGTGCAATCTTCATGTAGATCATATGTTGCCATAATGAAAACATCTATGAATCTAACTCAGCCAAATTTCCAACAAAGAGTTCTTCTTCTTCACCACCTAATAATGATAAGAATAGTGATAGGAATCTCCCTAAGGAGAACATTTCTCCTCCTATTCCTCTTTATACCACACATTTCCATAAAGCTCAAGATGAATCTCCTTCAGTCTCTACATTAAAATCCAATTACAATGTGAGATATGATATTACTACTCAAAAAGACTACAATGGATTAGGTTTTGGCACTAAGGAACACGGTATCAAGGTTCCTATAAATCCTCCTACAAAAGTAACTAGGTGTGGTCTAGTTTTTATACCTCAAGATGCTAATTTTCCTTTTTCTAATCCTTCTTCATCACGACATAAACCACCTCTTAACATTATTTTACCAACACCATCCATTGTCACACCTCCTTTTGTCGGCCAATTGGCTTTAGCTAAGAGAATCTTTTGGAGAATTAAATATGATCCTAAAATTCATTTTCCTTATAGACATTTTCCAAAGAATCAGAGACCTATTAATGGTGAATTTATATGTCTTTTTCATCATAGCAATAAACACTCTCTTTATAATTGTATTGAATTTATACAATTTTCTCAAGATTTAGTAGATTCATCTCTTCTTTCTTTAACAACGGATCTTATAATTTTTCTTAATATCAAAGACATACCTTAGCATTTCTTTTTTCCCTATTATATTGCTCTCCATTACGTAAATAAAGTAGCTTATATCATTGGGTTCTCTTTGTTTTGCATAATGTGCATTGTGAGCATCATAATAGGTTGTGTTCCTTGTTTCCTCAATTGGGGCAAGGGCTCTCTATCTCATCCATTTTTCTACTTTCAAAGGATCTATTATCTCTTTGTTGGTTTCATATTTTATACTATTATGTCCTTCTACACATGGACTTGTTTATTTAGGATTTTTCTCTCTAATGAGATTGATATCCTTCTTTGCACATCTCTTCCTCATTTGGAAGTGTATATCTTAAATAATTAATTTATCCACTAAGTTTGCATAATGTGGCATCCTTCCTTTTCTTTCTTCATTGTTTTTTTATGGATTTGTATTTTTCTATGGTGGTACATCCTTTCTAGCATGAGATTCTTTGTTTCATGCAAATTACTATAATATTTGATCAACAATATATTTCATGCCTCAAAGGGCATGTCCTTCATAAAATGATTTTTTGTTAAAAGGGCCAAGTATTGTTTCTTTTATCATTCATTTGTTGACTTATTACTCTTATGGTATGATGTCATTTCTTTCATAAATATGTTTGTTAGGATCTTCTCTTGTGTAGGAGATTTGCATCTTGGTTTACAACTTATTTTTATTTAAAAGTGCACATCTATTATAAAAGATCTAACACTTAGGGTGTACAATGTTTCATATTTCCCTTTGCTTTTACAGTTGGGGGGAAAGGTTTCACGTGTTCATATTATCCTTCCTTTTCTTTCTAAAGATCTACTTTCCTTAAGTATAGAGACATTTGGTTGTCATGTAACATTCTTTTCTTAAAAGGAATTGTTTCATTTTGATTCAGGATTCTCTTATCCAAGAGGTGTGTATCCTTGATCATAACCTCTTTCCTTATTTCTAAAAGTATGTTCATCCTAAATAAATTCCCTTATTTTGGGCGCTTAGAGTATGTTATCCTTCATCAAGAATCCATTTTTCACCTAGAAATAGGGGGCTAAAAAAGTGCATTCTTGTTCTCTTCCCCTCTTTGTCTTGAAGTTGTTGTATTTGTTAAAGATATCCTCTTGAAGGTAGATGTATTGTAGCTAAGATCTCTTCCTTTGAAGGGTTTCTTCCTGATTATGGATATCCTTTCACGATTATCTATTTCCTTGGCTAACAAGAGTATTCACTCTTTGCTAAGGGACCGAGCATACATTGTTGTTTTAAATTATATCTCCTTGTTGATTGGAAGTATCTATCCTTGTTCTCTTTATTTATTATGACTACATAGCCCTATGTTTCCATCATAAGGAAGGGGGTATATATACTTCCCTCTTGTATATTATGCAGCTTTTTGTAAATTGGTCCCTAAGGAGACAATGTTTTCTTTAGGACTGATCATGCTTTGATCCCTTTGGAGACAATGCTTTCCTTGGGAATGATCATATTTATGGATCCATACAAAGAGTATTCTTTCTCTAAGACTAATCCCCTAAGCTTCTTTTGTGCGCAAATTTTTTTTTAAGCCACACCTTTGCGCAAAATTTCTGAAGGTAGAATTGATTAACATAACACAACTTGCTAGACCACCAATTCTCCTTTCTCTTCTCTTTGGGATGAGTGGAACTAGCATAACACAACTTGTTAGCCTTTCTACTCTTCTCCTTCTCTTCATCCATGAATCACCTAGCATAACATGACTTGCTAGCATGTTGGATTCATTGTCTCTCTCTTTGATAGTGGGTTAGACCATGGAGTTTTGTTTTGAATTTAGCAATGTTCTTTCCCTTTCTATGTGTTCACTTATGCTCTTGCAATATATTTCCAAATATGATATTAATGGGTGAGACGTTTTCGATCAAGGTTTCTTCTACTAGTGGATTTGTAGTTTTCGGTTTTAGTACTAACCCTCTTTATATTTTGTGTCATTTTGTCTTTGTTTTATCTTTTATTTTGTTTTCATTCCCTTGTGCATGGATGTTTGAGTTGAGATTATTTGTTTGGGGGCTTGCATCCTTGAACTTAGTGATGTCTTGTCTCTTTGCAATTCACTCATGATCATCTCTCTTTCTCTCCTTCCTCCCTCTCTTTCTCTCATCTTCCTTTATTGTAAGCATGAAGTTGTTTCATACTTTCACTAAAGCAGGGGCTAAATGTACCATCCTAAATTGTGAGCACCTAATTTGTGTACAATTTAAAGATCATTTTGTGCCCACCTTAGTGTGTTTTCTATATTAGGACCTCATATGGCACTTAATGGATACCAAAATTCAAATATGGGTCCTCTATCCTTTCACTCTTGTGAAAAATCAAGGTTAGCCCTTAGTCCCAAGTGTGCTCTTCTATTTTTCCTCTAATTAAATAATTCATTTCATCACCTTGGCCCTATATCCTTATTTGTGGCCTTCGTGACCTATCTTGACCTCGATATGAGTGATACCTGAAGATCCTACACCTACCCTATTTTCCAAGAATCCTAACCAAATTTTGGTTCATTCTCCAGGGTACAAAATGCCAATAATGTTTTGTTCTCAAGGATTATAACCCAAATTTGGCCCAAAGATCTATGATGGGGCTCTGGTGGGAAATCTAGTCCCGTGGTCAGCCTCCTTGAGTTTTAATCCCTGATATGTTGTGAGATGTATGTAAAAACACTATATCTCCTTGTTTTGCAATCAACAATCTATTATAAAGCCCATCCATTTTTGTCAAGGCATTCCAACAATTAAGCTTTCAAGCTATCAAGTGCAAGGAAGAAAAAGCATATTCAAGATC
Source organism: Chamaecyparis obtusa (assembly GCA_027943335.1). Classification (NCBI taxonomy): domain Eukaryota; kingdom Viridiplantae; phylum Streptophyta; class Pinopsida; order Cupressales; family Cupressaceae; genus Chamaecyparis; species Chamaecyparis obtusa. Next base: position 1,000,769 of record BSBK01005883.1, read on the forward strand.
CTTCAAGCATTCATTCTTTTCATGAATCCAAGGTGTTTTATCCTATAGATCCAGCTTCTTTCCCTATTGAAGATTAAGTAATGGAGTTTTCTATTAAGGAAGAAGATTCTCATCCACCTTTAGTCATCCAAGTTTTCTCCTCTTCCTCAATCAAATATTTTGGTGAATTATAATATCCATTCCATGAGGTTTTTTCTTTCATGATTTCCTTTTGGGTTTTTGCGTTGATTCAAAACTATTGCATCAACATACTTGGTCACATCCAAAGAAGCATTTTTACATTGTCAAGGTATGATATACTTCATTTTCTAGATCTAGCCTCTGTTATATGACAACACACTTTTCTTTATTACATTTCATTTCAAGGTTGATTCCTAAATAGGGGTCTAACTGAGGTGAACTCCTCTATTCACCCACCTTCCCCATTTTTCTATGTGCAAGAACAGGTTGCAGAGCTATTGGAAAAACTTTGGAAAGATCAGGAATTGTCGGAGAACCCCCAAAAATTTCAGGTTGAAACCCAAGGTACAAAACAAGTTTGGCGATTTGTATATGGGTACAGAATGGGTTTGACTATCTATACATCCAATTCAAATTTGGTAGGGAGTTAGGTTATAGTCCTTAGGTCTCAGATTTGTAATTATAGGTATTTTTGGGTTTCTGTTTGTTTGATATTGAGGTCTAAAACAACATATCTCCTATTTTGAATCCAATTGCTCTCATCTTAAGCCTAGTGGAATATCTTCCTTCTGAATTTGCAATCTTGAAAAGGAGAAGTGATTTACCTATTTACATTTCTTCCCTTTTCCCATTGTACATTTGTATTTTTTTGCACTTTTATTTTTCATAACAATTGGTATTAGAGTGATTTTATGTGTAGAAGTTGTTTATTTTGAGAGGTGAGAAATCATAGCAAGTTCTTGTACCATATTTTAGGTGCAAATGTTTGATGGTTCCAATTTTGCTTTATTGAAGCTTAAGATTGAAGCTTTGTTTGTGAAGGATGGACGCAACAAAGCTTTTAAAGAAGGAGCATCAAAACTTGCAAATATGAGTACACTAGATTGAATATCATGGATAACACAACTAGAGAAACAATCCACTTATCTCTAGCAAATTTACTTTTATTCAATGTTGCAGAGGAGAAATATGCTCATGACTTGTGGAATAAGATTGCAAAGTTGTATGAGCTGAAGTCTTTGGCAAACAAAATTCTATCATAAAGGTTGTCGTATAATTTGAGGATGCATGAAAATTCATTAGTCACAGATCATCTGAATGATTTCAACACACTGACAAGCAAGTTGGGTCCAATGGGAGTAAACATTGTTGAAGATAAGCCAACAATATTACTATGCTCCTTGCTTGAAAGTTGGGACCAATTGGTTATGGTTGATCCAGGAGGATCCTCCACAATCAACCTCTATTGACGATGACAAAAATGATGGTGTCAAATGTTGATTAAAAGTCCTTCATATTGTAGAGCTCATCAAGAGCTTTCCAACACACTTTGAACAGGTTTAAACATACGTCATATGCAAAAATTATGGCCTTCAGAAGTTGAAGGCGTGACATAGGTGCATTTGCATGTGGCACACTCACATGCTGACATATGGCATGACAAGGATGACACATGGAGAGGTCAAAAAAATGACACTTGGATAAAATGGTGCTTCAATTTAAAAATATAGTAAGTGGGATTTGAACCCACAACCTACTCAAGGTAATTCTATGACTTTACCATTACTCCACATGGTTTACATGTGCATAAATAAGAATATATTTAAATTTAAAGTGTAGATAAAGTGTTTTTTAGTGAAAAAGTGGACTCAAAGGGACTTAATCCCACAAGGTACCCTATTCCAACAAACACCTTGACCAATGCACCACACATGTGAATGTTAGAATTAAATGAGAGCACCTTTTATTTATTGTGTGACTCAATGCTCGATGAAAAAGTCAAAAAAGGCATGTTCACATGTGGATTCAAACCAATGACCTCATGCAAATAAGGATAAGCCTTATTTGTTGTACCTAATGGTGTAGATATGTTTGAATATGGACGAAATTGCATTTGAACTATTTTTTTTAAAGTAAAATTAAATGCAATGAGAAGACTTGAACATGTGACCTTTCCTATATAAAGGTTGGGTATTGCCATTGCAACACACACCTATTTCTAGTAGAAAGGTGCCCAGAATTGATTTGTATAAGCAGTTTTGGTGAAGTAAAGGTATTTAATAGCCTTTTTATTTGTAGGAAGAATTTATATAAACTCTAAGTGAGTTTATATCTTCCTAGAAGAACCCAAAAGACTATTTTGCAGGTTGTTTATGTATGAAGGAGTTTCGATGTATTTTTCCATCAATATTAATGAATTAGTTGCGCATTTCAAGCGGACATAGAGGTGCAACTCTTAAGGGGTGAACTTCGTTATCAACTGCAACGGATGGTCTTTATGTTATTATGGTTCTTGTCCAATTTTAGCTATTTACATTACTTATTGAATGTTATTTATTCAATAAAGTGTTATAAAAATTGAACAATGATATTTCGAATATTCGAATTCAAATTAGTGTAAATGAAAAATTAGTTTTAGCACTAATTTTGGATCAATGGATCTCAATAATTTTTGCACCGAGTGGGAAGTTGGTTTTTGAAGATTTGGTAGTGGCTTTAATCTCAAAAGATTCAAGATGGAAGACATCTCAAGGGTCTTCTTCAAATGATGTCATAGTTGCTAGAGGCAAAATTTATGAAATAACCAATACTGAGCGTGCACAAACTAGGTCCAAATCCAATGGACGGAAAAAGATAGAGTGCTTGAACTGTGGCAAAAATGGACATGTCAAAAAAGATTGCAAGTTTCCAAAAGCAACCAAGGAGAATCATAGTACACCAACATTTGAGGCAAACATTGCAGAAGTTCAAACACCATTGAAAGATGGAGAGGTATTAACTACTAATTTTGAGAATCTCTTTACTTCATGTTTGGATTCTTGATTATGGTGCCTCCTTTCATATGACTCCACATAGAGACTAAGTTTCTACTTACTGGACTAGTGATGGAGGTATGGTTTATATAGCTAACAACAACCCATGTGAAGTTGTTGGTGAAGGAGACGTAAGAATCAAGACATTTGATGGAGTAGTTAGAAGTTAGAACTATTCAACATATTATACATGTACCTAGTTCAAAGAAAAAGTTGCTTTCACTTGGAGTCTAAGATGAACAAGGCTATTGATTCAGTGGTGAAAATAGTTGTCTCAAGGTAACAAAGGGAGTTTTAGTTGTGCTAAAGGGAAAGTGGGCAATCTCTATAGGTTAGTTGGAAGAACTAATAATGGAGAGGCTAGAGTGGTATTTGATGCAGAGATGGACTCATTGATAACTTGACATCAAAGGCTAGGCCATATGAGTGAACGAGGTCTCAAGGTACTACTAGATAAAAATTTTATTCCAAGTGAAAAATCTAAAGCTTTGAATTTTTTTAACATTGTTTGTTTGGAAAATACAATAGAAGTACTACCATTGTTTTTTTAACATTTTTTAACATTCTAGAAGTACTACCAAAAGCAGAGATGTATTAAATTTAATTCATTCAGATACTTGGGAAGGTCATGTTACTTCTATTGAAGGTTCGTCATATTTAGTTTCATTCATATATGACTATTCTCATAAGGTGTGTATTTATCTTCTCAATAAGAAATCTAAAGTGTTTTCTTGTTTCGGGATGTTTAGGGTTCTAACAAAGAATCAAAAGGACAAGACAATAAAATGTCTAAGAATAAATAATGGATGTGAGTTTTGTTCTGCCGAATTTAACCAATTTTGCAATATGGAATTGCAACACAATTGACGATTGTCAGGACGCCACAACAATATGGTGTTGTGGAACGCATGAATTATACAATTACGAAGCAAGTAAGATGCATGTTGTACATTACTAGTTTGGAGTAGAAGTTTCGGGGTGAGACTATTAGTACAACTTGTTTCTTGATCAATAGATCACCCACCACTACTCTTGATAATAAAACTTCAGAAGAAATATGGAAAGGTAAACCAATTGATTACTCATTTCTTCCTATTTTTGGTTCTAATGCTTATGTAAATATTCCTAAAGAGGGTGGAAATAAGCTGGTCAAGAAGTCCACAAAATGTATTTTTTCTTGGTTATGTTGAAGGTATAAAGGGGTATGCAGGTTGTGAGATATTGCTGCCCACAAGAATATAATTAGTCAAGATGTGTATTTTAATGAAAGGCAATGCAAAGAGGTGATGAACAACAAGGTATTGAAGTTATTCCAATAAAGGTGGAAAAAACATAATGATAATCTAGATGTGCTAGATGAAGAATAACCAAAAGAAGATCAACCAGATGAGCCACGTGATGAGATATCACCCCTTGTTAAGAGATCCAGTAGAGTATCCAAAGCACTTGAAAGGTATTGTCCTACTTGTAATTTTGCTTGTGCATGCTACTAACTGATGTTGGTGAACCTAGTTCATATCAGGAGGCTTGTGAAGCAACATGTGCAAGAAAACGAAGAGCTTCTATGGAAGAGACAAAGGAACCTCATAAGAACAAGAAATACAAACTTGTTCCATTACCCAAAGGAAGAAAAGCTATTGGGAACAAGTGGGTCTTCAAGCTGAAAAGGGATATAAATTACTATCTGCAAAGATATAAAGTTTGGTTGGTGACCAGGGGGTATGCACTAAAATTTGGTAGGGGTACACCAAACATTGTCAATATTGGGGAACAATTGGTTTGTTGTAAAAATCAACTAGTCATGAAATATAAGCCCCCAAAATAGACTGCTTTGACAAATGTGACAATATGTGGATTGTAAACCCTTTTTGACCCCTCAAAATAGGTGCTTCAAAACTATGCCAAATGTGACCATGGAGCACTACAAATGGACAAACACTCTTAGTGATAGAAGGTGAACATGTTCCCAAAGTCATTTCTCATAACAATCACTAAACTTCAACTTATTGACTCCCAAAGTAGGCAACTTAGAAGATTTTGCAGAGGTATAATACCATAACCGAGTTTTACATAATTAGTATTTCAAATTTCTTCAAAATTTGAAGGTGCTAACAGTCCATAAGCCCTATTTAATATCACTAACGTATATTGTGTTGGTTTTACATAAATATGTAGCTAAAGACCTAAACATGTAGATATTTGACAAATTTATAGATGTATGAGAAAATGGTCTATTACATTGTGTTGGTTTTACGTAAATATGTAGCTAAGGACCTAAATATGTAGATATTTGACAAATTTATAGATGTTTGATTAGCAATTATTTAAGAAAATCATATAGCTGATCAAACTATTTTCTATATAATCCCATGGAGGAATAATGTACACAAAAAAAACAGTTTAGTGACTTTAAAAAGGTCATTAGTACTACGAGTAAACTTTTGAATTTATGATATTTTGCTGCAAACAATTCAGACATGAATAAGATGATGCCAAAAGTAGCTAATATACTCATTTTTTAGTTCATATGTCTAAATGTTTTTGCCTTTTATCTTTGATATGCAGTTACCATGTAACGTAGTTTTCTGAGACTAAGAACACTCTTTAGGTGCTATATCATAATTTACTGAGTGAACTTTCCTATTGCAGAATGCTGCCTAAATAGATAACAAACAAACATCATTGTTTTATATATCAAAACATAGAAGTTGCAAGCTACCAACAATGGTCACTTTTCTAGAAAAATTCCAATGTGATATAATTGCTTGATGGAATATTCCAATAGTAAAGAAGATCTACAAATATTTGATTTTGACGTACAAAATCATGCCAATTTCTTTTTATCTTTTTTTATTACTTTTAGGTGGTTGCTTTGTCTTTCTCAATCTCTGTGCTCCACCCCTCCCTGTCCCTTCTTATATCTCTTGAGATGGTCCTTGTTTGCATCTTACATTTGTACATCTCTTGCTCTCTTGCATCTTGATAATGGATCAGGGAGTGTGATCGGATATATTGGTGCTAAAAATACACACAATCTAAACCAGGAGCTACTTTATTTAAATAAATGTATCTACAGTTCACAAACTCAGGTCTATATTAATTTATGTAAAAAAGTTCTTAATCTTTTATAACTAATGTAAATCAATCATATATGCCAAATAATAAAAACAAGTTTTTTAAATGTATCTACAATTTTTAGACACAGTGCTACTGCTAACATTTAGTCATATAATGTTCAGACATTCTTGAAATGGAAGTTCATTTTTTTTTTCTGATGGGTTGAACATGTCATATCCATTGATCAAGTTGATTGTGATAAAATCACACCAATTAGCTATTTAGCAGACAGCTAATGATTTGATTATTTGAATATAACTTCAAACTACATTCATAGGCAGGCAAGAATACTGCTGATATAGGTTCTTCCATTATTAAACTCTAAAACTTGCAATCAGATGATAAGTCACAGAGCTACCTAAAGATGACATTAAAAGTTTCATAATTGGCAATTTTTAAGTTGCTCAAAACTGCCTTATTACCCATGTTTGTGTAACAAATATATAAAACCAAAGGGTAATGGTAGTTATACAAGCAAGAACATCAACTCAGATCTATTAATTCTTGTGGATAAGCTTTCTAGTTACATGTGCTTTATTTTAATTAAATCAACAACCTAAACTATCTTTTCATCCATCTTCATCAATAATCTTATATTTGATTCTTAAGCATGTAATTGTTTCAAATACTAATAAAAATCAACGCAAGTAAATTTTATACGTTTGCCAACTGTTAGATGCCATCCACAAGAAAATTTAAGTTTCCTGTTTCACTGAAAAAATTCTTTAAAGTATTTTTTTTTACTTTTTACAAGTACCAAGAACTGATATGGTAATTCCCAGCGAGGGCACTAATCATTCTGACAATCGAGGAGTTATTTCTGCACATCTGTACTTTAACATGGACATTGGAAGGCACAAATTATAGGAGATTTGCCAATGCTTTGTTGGTGAAAACAGAAAAATTCCAAGAGTGCTCCCTAGATCTACAATAAAATTAATACAGTGGGAAAATTGTTTTAAAGATGCCAGTAATCCTCTAAAGCTTAAATGCTTCAAGAAAACTGCACTAATTTACAAAATCTAGCACTGAGTGTATGACGTGCACAAAGACATATGAGAAACCTTTTCCCAGCCTAAAAAACAATCTGCTGGATATTATTTCAAACAGATTAAAAAAAACCCTTCAATCCATTAGCTGAATTGGAACTTCCAACTGACATCTTTGTAACTCACTCTAATGTACAAAGAATATTTACTACATACTCCGGAAAGCAGTGATCAATTAAATGTCGCCACTTTCACCAGTTTGCCTCCAAATCAACATAAAGAACAGTTAACTCAAAAAATCCCAGAACACAAAAATATAGTTACTATAAACCTGCAGGAAAATTGTTGACCTGCCCTTGCTCAACAACATCTTGGCCACTCACTTTGTAGGCAATCCGTACTCTCATTGCAAGAGATTTCTGTTACAGCAGTGAGAAAAATTCATAAGACTTTAACATCCCTGAATTTGAAGTTTGCAGCATTATTAAATTCATGCTAAACACTTTTGACACAAATCTTTATGAATCATATTCTAGACCCTAAAGACTACTTGATCAAATGGCATGGAACTGATCAATAACAGCAATCAACAATTTACAAAAAAATTCCAGCTATAAACCAGATCTAGAAAATAGAATGATTTAGCTTACAAGCCAATCCGTGCATGTTGATATGCACTTTCTTTGTTACCTGGCCATGCTGACTGTTATTGACACTCAGACCTTGCACAATTTTTCCATTACCAACAGGTGGAAGGATGTTGCTACTTGCTGGATCCAACTGGAGTTGCATAAACTGTGAAACAATAAAGAAGTAAATAAGATACGTACAGATGTCTACTTTGGTGAACTTTTGAAAAAGCCAAAATTGCGTTACATAAAAAATGATAGCTTATTACCCATTTATAATACCAGCAATCAAACTACATCAGTAGCTTGTGAAGGTGATAATATAGAAAGAGGTAACTCTAATGTTAAAATTAAACTCAAATGTTGGAGTGAAATAAAATGCAATGCCTAAAATTACCGCCATCACAACAGGATTCCAAACTATACAAAAACAAAAACATGAATTATATTTGAAATATTCTACCCCACAGCAGTGTAGGTTTACACCCAAACTCAGAAACATAAAATATCCTATATGACATGAGAAAAGAAAAATATAGAACAGAAATGATCAACATTACACATTTCTCAACAGAATTTTGGCCCTGCAGTAGGAACCCAGGTAATAAAGAAACGAAAATTCAGAACAGTATCATGCCTTTGTTGAAGTGAAATCAAATGCAATACCTTAAATTACCATCATCGCAACAGAATTCCAATATTTACAGAAGCAAAAACATTAAATATATTTGAAATATTCTACCCCACAGAAGTGTGTAGGTTTACACCCAAACTCAAAATTTCAAAAACATGAAATATCCTATATGACATGACAAAAGCAAAATATAGAGCAGTAATAGTCAATATGACACATTTCTCAACAGACTTTTGCCCCTGCAGTAGGCACCCAGATAATAAAGAAGAGAAAATTCAGAACAATATGATGCCTTTAAAATTTTAAATCGATTACAACAGAGGAATCTCAAGAAGGATAAGAAAAATCAATGGAGAAAGCAAAAGAAAACCAAATTGATAAGATCCCAATGACAGATAATGTCCCAGTACCCAACCTATTGACCACGACACAAGCTGTTAAGAATATTATTCCATTGCTGACTCCTGTCCAGACCGTTAAATACAAATTAACAGAACTGAAATGCTGTATAAAATTTAAAAATTAATCATAGATTGTTATGAGATGAAAGCCAACATATAGTTTTTTAAAGAAACTAGAATAAGGATTAAATTTCAGAACAAATACAGTGTGAGTCTTGCCTTTGGCACAGCTGCCTGGAAAATGAAATCTGTAAATGTATAGGAGGTCAAATTTGTGAAACTGGCTTGCACTAATGTAAGTTGGGGTTTGTCCTGCTGCTTTGTGAAATCAAAAGTGACCTTCAAGGATTTGCTCTGGAATGCCACTATTGATGGATATGTTGGAAGACTGTCTCCTGCAGAAATTCATTATATTAAAATTATAAATAATAATATATTATCTTTATGGCTTTCAATACAACAGCCATACAAATATCATTATAAAAAGTATGAATATTTGAAGCTTCACAACTTTCATTCATACCAGATACTGCTGGAGCTGCAACAGGACTTAGATCTCCTAATAAATCAACTGTAGGAGAAGCTGGCAAAGATGGCTTTGTAGCTCCATGAATTCCATTTACTGCTAAACCTGTGGATCTGTTGTCACTAACAGATGATGTCACTCTTTGCTCTTGTGATGGAGAAACAGAAGATGCTAAAGAAGCCAATTGTGATAACGGGTCTACAGCAGTAACAGGTGCTTCTTGTGCTTGAGTGAATGATGCCAAGGGTGATGCTGTAGAAGTTGATTGCACAGGAGCAAGAGGTGTCCCAATAGATAAGAGATCCAAAAGAACATCTGCATTTCCAACTGCAGCATTTCCTAAACCTACAAATTGAAAACAGACTTTCCCACTTAAGATAATATAATACAATAAACAGAACTGGGATATGAAACAGAGATAAATTAATTAATCATCTAAATAATTGCTAAGTATTGAAGATATAATAACTACTGAAGAGGGAAAATGATTCCCTGTGCTTGTAAAATAGGTTAGACAGCAAGCCAAGGGGTTCAATACTATTAAGAAAAACTGTGACAAGAACAGGATAAAAATTAACTAACATATCTCATTCACTAACAAGAATAAATCTGTAGAAAGCTAACAGAAACATTATAGTTTGGGAAAGTTAACCACAGAACACAATGGATTCTATAACAGGGTATCTAAAAATATTCCTCCAATGGAAGGTTGAATTAAGGCCAGAAGTATAGGTTATTTATCCTGTGACTCAGAATAATATTAATCAATTACAAAACCAGAAAATATTAGCAAGTGCATGATTGAGCCTTCAATGTCTTTGAGTGTCATAGAACTACTAACAACGAAATCTCACCAGATGAAATGCCACCATGTCACACAGCTTGCAAATTCAAAGGGTATCACATCCAAACAATCTTCCAAACAAGTAAATCAATTTGATAGGTCATAAGGAATCAGACATATTTGGCCAAAAGGAAATTACAAGTTTTTTCTTATCCACACAAAGCAAATGTAAAAATGTGAAGGTACCAGGTAACGATGCAGCTGGAGAAGAACCAATTCCTAATAGATCTTGAAGAATATCACCGGAAGACACAGTTGGAGATGGAGTATCTTCCACACTTAAATCAAGCAAGTCCATAAGAGCATTTGTTGGTGGTTTGCTTACTCCATTTGCAAGATTTGTAGGAGTTCCTGGAGATACGACTTTAGTACCACTCTCTGTAGTAAAAACTGCACCTGCATTGTCAGCTTTCTTTCCAGCGTATGTCGATTCATCCAAAACTGGCATTCGTTCCAACAATGCTGACCTGTGCCATAATGGTTTCTATCTTCAGTGATTAAAATATGCAATGCCATTTGTACTGAAAATATTTAACAAGGAAACAGAGGATAAAAATATCTATAGAACAAGAAGTTGACAACATACTTAATATTTTCATGCTTTTGAAGAATCGAGCTGAATTCAATGGACCTCTGTTGCAACTCCAGAGCAAAGTTTCCCTTGTGTTGAATTATTAAACCTTTGATTCGCCTTCAGAAGAACTAAAACAAGTCAGAAATTGTTTGTAATCTCTCTCATGTAAGATAGATATCAATATAGAAATGCAGAGACTGCTATTGTGGCTTTACATAATGCTGCACCAATGCCCACCAATTGATATCCTCTCCATTACCATTGAGAAATAGCTTCAAATTGAAAATGACGATCACCAGAAGTCCGTAATAAAAACTCAGCAAATCATTATCTCATTATTATAAGGCAAATTAAAGATAAGTGACTTTTAATAATTATTGCTCAAGCACGGCAAATTATTTTCTATGGTATCAAAAGCAAGCAATGCCATCCAATAATTATTTAAAATTTAAAACAAATGAATCAGCAAAATAACATATAACAATTGTAAGGGCTTAACTACCCACATGCCATCTCACATATCAGCTAGTCAATGCCTCACAAACCTAGCCAATTAAGAATAGCATCCATAGAAACAATTATAGTAACAGCTGAGAACCTCAAGATGTGTACAGAAACACATAAGAATATCAGCTAAATTTAAAAAATGCCAGCTCCCAGCTTTGCAGGCTGGTAGCAATACACAGTTCCATAGTTGTTATTAGGGGGCAAGGAAATGTGTGCACAAGGACACAAACAAGTATGCCAGTTTCAGGTTAAAATGAAGGGATCCCCCATTTTGACATGGACCACGACTCTACAAAATATCAAATGTTTTTATGCAGGCTGTACGATACCTTCCCAACATTCTCCAAGTTAGTACAAAGGGCCAAACCTAACCAAGATAGACTAGCTAGAAGCAAAAACATCCCCATAAAAATCCCGCACCATCTAAACTGCTCTATGTTCACAAGTTTCAATAATGCATCAACCATAGTTTGCAAACTCTCTGAGTACTCCCCAAGTTGCCAAGTACTCTATTTTTTTTGCTTGGCGAGTACTCACAAGTTTAATTCTCGCATTTTTATAGACACAAAAAACCATGGGTAAAAATGTCAATGCAAGTAAAACACTTTTTAAAATGTTTTTGCTATAAAACCATGCATTTTCTCTTTCAAGATGTCAATTTTTTATTTAATACATTTTGTAATTGAGTTTTACAAACAAAAAAAAGTTTCTTTAAGAGATTTGAATTTTTAGTTCTTTCTATGTTGTCGAATTTTTGCTGAGTTTTCGTCGAGTTTTTGCTGAATTGAAAATTTTGGGCTTGACGAGTACTCTCCGAGTCCAAGTCTGCAAACTATGGCATCAACAACATTGAGTGATATGTCCCCCTTCACCACCACCCCCTACCCTCTCCCATGTCACTAACAAAAAGACAATATGAAAAGTTGGATTCTCTGCCAAGTTGATGGCATTATGACTATCAAACTTGATTCCCACTCTATCCAACTTCAACCCCATGCCTGATCAAAATCTCTGAAGCCGAATTGCCTCCTTACAGACATGAGTGGTTATCATATCCTCTACCTCTATAGTTGAAAGAGAAATCGTTGCTTTCCATTTGTGAATCCAACTAATTGCACCACCAACCAAGGTAAATGCTGACTTCCTACTATCCACATCTCTTGGTCAATTAGAACTGATAAATGCCTAGATATCCAAAATCCTACCCAAAGTTTGTCCTCCCTAGTAGCATATCAAATACTCTAATGTGTCTCTGGGATACTTGAAGATCCTCTTACCTGTAGTCAAATGCTCCTTTTGCTAGATTAGTCATAAAATGGCTCAAGACTCTCATTGCCTGGATAATGTCTAGTCTCATGCAAATGATAGCATTCATTAGGCTCCACTGCATTCACATAGAAGGTGTGGCTCATGTCCTCTGATCTAGTGTCAAAGGGCACTGATTGTCAGAGACCTTAGTTCCCACAGGAATGAGAACACTAACTAATTTGCAATCCTAAATCCTATACCACTACAACATAGACTTAACAAAATTCTTTTTGATAATCTCTCTCTCTCTCTCTCTCTCTCCACATCTGTAGATGATCTTAGCCTCCCCCAAGTCCATATCAAATTTAACTGAAAGCTAAGATTTCATAGCCCTGATCACATCATTACTGTTATTGAAGAACATATCAACATATGAACAGATAACAATAAAATGACCACAATCATGTTTGAAGTAAACTAGTGTTTCTGCAAGTTCATGAAATGGGGGGCAGGGAGAGCAATTTTTTCCCAAAATTTTGGGGATGACAAAAGTATGCATGCATGTATCATAATTTATGCAAAAGCCAAAATGTACAAAATTATATAGAAAATATAGAATTGTGAACATAGTACAATAATTGATCAATGATAACAATAAGTTATAGGTTATGTTAATTAAACAATGCCCATTGTTAAATCATAAATCAAAGTGCAATCATTTGAACATCAATGATCATAGTAGCTGAAAATTGACTTCATTACAAGTGAGCTGAAAATTGATTTCATTAGAAGTGAGCTAAAAATTCGAAGTACCAACTAGAGTCTAGTTTTTGCACGCACCATTATTTGTTGTTTCTATTAGATGATGTTTTTAATGGTGAATATTTCTGTATGCAATTTGGATCTACCATATTCTTTAAAAACTTGCAATGCAGTATGCTACACTCCACAAGGAAAAGAAAAAGTGAAACTATTTTAAAATTCAAATCTGACAGAGCAACATTGCAAAGCTGATATAGCAGAGGAATCAAGAGCCTTATTACAACACGTGAAGGCCCAGCAATAATGCTGTAACGCTCATGCCCATTGTATGAGATGGAAAGAAGCATCATATTAGACTGTTGCTGAAATGAGAAATCCACCTGACTAAATAGAAGGAAAATTCTGCTGTAGTTTACAGGATCCCAAGGTCCAGCAGTAGAACAGTAGCTAAATTATTGTGGTCATCATTGATGAAAGGCAAAGCATAATATCATAATGCTGATGTGGATGTAGAAATCCATATCCAGTTGCCCGAAAAGAACAGTAGCTATTGTTAAGCATGTGAAGAACCAAGACCATTAAGAAACTGTTGTTGTAGGAATCACCATGCAATGCTGTTATTATGGTGATTTTAGACTTTTTGAATATTAAAAAAGCAGGTTATTTTTTCATGTATAAGAAGAGTCAACCTGCAAGAAATGTCAAGATGCCCCCAAATTTTCAGGAAAAAAGGACAGGTTGGAGATGTTGCATCCCCATCCTTGAAAAAGCACCCTCTTTGGAAACAAGAAAACCTTTGGAGACGTGTACTCCACAAATCCCTATCCCCAAAAAGGCCCCCTCTCAAGGAACAAGAGAAAACCTCCAAGGACACGTCCTCGGATAACATTGAACTAAACACAAATAATCGGACGTTGCTCTAACATACCCCAACTCCATGAAATAAGTGTCAAACTCAAATACCACATCTTTGGGGACTGTTTCAGGTCATAAAGAAGCTTTTTCAACAAGCAAGCCAAATTTTGTTTAACCTTTGGCTTGAAGTGCGAAAGTTGTACCATCCACATCTCTTAAATCCCCATGCAAAAAAGTTGTCTTCACAACCATTTGTTCTACCTCAAGGTCATACAAAAACAACAACAAATAACAAGAATTTGATGGATGCCCTATTTGCAATAGGAGAGAAGACCTCACCAAAATCAATTCCTGATTAGCCACTAACCTTGCTTTGTACTTCTCAACTCTACCCTGTAAACTGTACTTCTTGAAAATCCATTTGCAGCAACAAGTTTCCTATCCTTTGGAAGCTACATCAAGTTCCATGTGTTATTTGTTCAAGTGTTATCTCATCCATGGCCACTTTCTAAGGCTTACTATCTACAAACTCCATTGCCTCCTTCATTATCCTACTTGTTTCTCATTAGAAGACAAAGCAAAAATGGATCTAAAATCAGGTGGGTTGTACCTATCAAGTTGTGATTGGCGTCAAGTGGACCTGCTCAAGAGGGGGGGGGTTCAGATTATTCTTCTTCTTCCTTTGATCTCTTTGAACTAATACCCTCGTTAGGTCTATGTTGAATCTTTCATTCATGTAGTCAACATATAAAAGCCTATTAGTATGCTTTGATAATATGGTTATCTGACTATATATAAATTGTTTGTCAGATTTCGAGTAGTTATAGGATTCTATAGATTGTTGTGCTCTTCACAGTCATTGGATTCCTCAAATAGACTTTATATTGTCAAGGAAAGCAATCTGATCCTTGGCCAGCCATCTCTGGTCTACTTATGTAATAACTTCATGTGTGAATAAAGATACACTTTTACTCCTCAGTCTAGTATGCATTGTTATTTTTGTTATTTAATCAGGTATTAGTTTTATCAGATAGGGCAGTAAACGTTTGGTGTTGTTGCCTTACCAGAAATCCAGTCAAATTTAAGAGATTCAAATCACTAGAGCCCAATAAAGATGAGAAGAGACCGCAACATGGTCAAGCCCAAGAGATCAATCACTTTTTATGATTGAAGGAGCAAAGAGAACGAAGAAGAATACAAGTAATAGTTGAAATAAACCCAGCCCTACAAGTTCAAGTTGGACTTGGAACCTATCCCAAGAAAGAAGTCAAAGTGCAAGATGAAGTTAGAGCCGCAATTGAAAAAACAAAAACATTTCCATTACAAAGGAGCATATGAGAATAGAATGGGAGGGGGCAACAAGGTACCTATGGCTACCAAATGAAGCTGTTAGACCTCAATAAAAGTGAAAAGAGACCACAACATAGTCAAGACCAAGAGATAAATTAATCTTTAAGATTGGTGGAGCAAATAAAAAGAAGACAGAAATAGCTGAAAAATCCCCAGCCATACAAGTTCAAGGTCGAGCCCATCCCAAGAAGAAGTCAGTAGTAAAAAAAACAAAAAACATTTTTATTACAACGAAGCATATGAGGGTAGTGTGGCAGGAAAGTAGAACAATTTATACATGATGGAGATATTGTCATTGATGTCAAAGGTTTGAATGAAATTGTCATTAATGGATTAATAAGTATGCATTATAGAGAAACATGTATTGAATGATAGAAAACAGTACTGAATCTATACCATAAGTGATGCATTGAATATAGCCAAGTTTGTGCACATAAAGTAAGAAGGATATAGTAAACACCAACAAGGATATCAGAGCTTGCATAGCTAAACAGTTCGAAGAATACGGAAGGATATGAAGTCACTTTCAGTTCATTGACTCTACAACAGTCCAATCAATGATGTATGAATTCATCAAAACTACAATCAGAACTATACAAGTAATTACAACAAGTTTATTTAATAAAGATCAAGAATTGTTTGTGAGATGAGTTGGTTACGGTTACAGTGATAGAAACAACAGTATTCACAGTGAGAGTATAGTATTCACAGTGATCAGTAAAAGATATAAACAGCTTGAGCCTGATGAAAGATAGAGCTCCGATGAAAGTATAACCAGCAAATAGTTGAGACAAAAATCAGATGAAGACAAATGAGAATAAAGACAAAAATCAGATAAAGACAAATAGTGTTTACTGTGATTAAAATATCAGTAAATAAACAGCATCGATAATAAATATCAGTAAATAAACAGCATCGATAATAAAACTAAGAACAAGACAAAAGATAAGAGTAAGACAAAATCATATAAGACAAACCATAAAGGCAGCGTTTATTCAAATAAATGAAGTTGCCGATAATATAAGAAAATATGAGTTTATTCCATGTCAGCAAAGGCAGTAATTATTCCATGTCAGCGAACAGGAGTATTGGGTTTATGAAGCCACGTCAAAGGTGCCATCGGGGTAAGACATTAAGCTATGTACCATTCAACATCACAAATAGAGCAATGGATTAATAAACTTGAAGCCTGATAATCACGAAGGAGGATGCGTCTCTTTAAACTAAAGATATTAAAGTGCGATTAAAGTCATAAATAAAGTGAGAAAGTTATAAAACTACCGAAATCATATAATCAGTTATCTAAAGAAACTTGAAAACATGGATAACAAATGATGGCCCAAAATTGTGATGAAAGAGGACTTGGCCCGCAGAAAGAAAACATGGATGAAATAGAATATAAAGTGGTTGAGTAAATGGAATATCAAGTTATAACAATGCCCCAACACCAATGCGGAAATAAAAAAGTTTGTCATAAAAAAATTCCGGACTGCCATGTGGACTAATAACATGGGCAGGAAAAAGGCTCATTACATCAAAGTGTTCAACCCAACCGAGGAACATGGCGATAAGGTATATTTGGGAGCAGCTATTAAAGGTAAAGCTAGACTATTAGAAGCCCAGTTGAGAACGGGCTCTCACCACCTCAGATGCGACACAAGTAGATGGAAAAGGCCCAAAGAGGAATGGGAAGAAAGGATTTGCAAGTTCTGTGTGTCGGGTGCGATTGAGACTGAATGGCATTTTATCATTGAGTACACCACTTATGATGACATCCGGGTTCAATACGGAATCAGTTCGGGAGGATGCAGCATGCACAGCCTATTCAAGGAGGATAACATCAACCAAACCGCTAGTTTGATTGTCAAGATTCACAACAGGAGGTCCGACTTAGAGAAGAATCTGGAGTTAGTTTACAACTATGATCCGGTGGTCCCTTAGGCTGTTTGGCCTCGTGGACGTCATTAAAATCATTCATTCATTCATTCGTGATTTATTTAAAAAGGATAATTTATTAAGATTGTTTGTAAGAGACGTGACTCATTGAAAAGTCACATCCCCCCTTACCAATAAAATATATAAGATGGAAGAAGTTATTTGAAAAAGATAAGTCAGCAATTGGAAAATAGAAGAGAAGAAAAGCAGCAAGAAGAAGAAAATAAAAAGGGAGAATAAAATATTTATATATATTCAGATTTTAATATGATATATATATATACATATATTCAGGAGAATACAAGTGTGGATAAAATATAAATTATATATTTAGATTTTTAATCTGATATATATATATTTGTAAAGATATATCTTTGAAAATAAGAAGAAAAGTGAAGTGTTATTGGCTGACTTAAAAAGATAAAAGCTACACAGTATCCATCATCAGTTGAAGAGAGCAACTGTGTCAAGGTGGAAAAGCAGTTTGTGTGCAGTGGGTTGGTGCTCACAAAGACAGAAGCAAGAGTTGGTGCTTCCAATAGGTCGGTGCCTGCGAAGTATGGGAGTTGGAGCTTCCAGTGAGTCGGTGCTCATAAACATAGGGGTTGGATCCTCTAGTAGGTCGGAGCCTACAAATCATTGTAAAAGAGAAAATTTATATAAAAAGCATTTAATTGTCGTGGTAACTTCATGTTTTTTAATAGGTCCAAACATATTGAGATTCCTTATCACTATGTCAGGGATATGGTGGACAGAAAGGCCATTCAATTAGAATATGTATGTACTAATGAACAAACTGCAGATATTCTCACCAAACCCCTAGCAAGGAACAAAATTGAACATTTCAGGAATAAACTTGGCATGGTGAAAATGAGTTTGTTGTACTAACATTTCTTTATGTTTTATGAATTCATATCTCTGTGGCAAAGATTATATAAATTCATTCTTTTATGCTTAGATTTATATATGGATTGTGGCGGTTCACATTTATATGTTTGTTGAATATCATGGACTTGATATTCGTTGGATATCATGGATTTGATATCCTTTCAGTCTTGGAAACTCATGGATCAGGGATCCACATTCGAGTATTGGTGACATCATGGACTTGATGTCGGGAGACCATCACTCCAAGCATTTGGTGAATATCATGGAATTGATATTCGTTAGGCCAATGCTCTTGATATCATGGATTTGATATCTATTGAGTCAAGGTGACTCGTGAATAATTAACATCATGGACTAGATGTTACATTGAATATCATGGATTTGATATTCCTGTTTATTTGAGAATTTGGTGGCTTGATGTTATCATGAATATCATGGACTTGATATTCTTGTGGATCTAATCAATCCACAAAGAGGAAGGATAACATCATGGAACTAAATGATGATATACATTTGGACTTATGTTTTCATCTTATTTGGTAGATAGGGATCTACCTTCATAGATGTGGAATCTATGACATCTCAAGATAAGGTATCTGAGATGGTTATGTCTTTGTTACCACTATCAAGGATGATAGTCAGATTAAAAGGGTGTGTCCTACTATAGATAGGATCTATAGGTTGATCTTACCCTCAAGTCTAAGAGGGAGTGTTAACATTATAGCCTTTACGGCTAAGATCAACATTATGTCTAATTGTTTATTGCATAAATAAGGACAATTGATAAAATAATAATATAATATATTGGACAAATATATTTATTATTATTACCCTTTAATTAAATCAATATATATATATATATAAGTGCGATTTTCTTAATAATAATAAATATAGGATATTTATTGTTATTAATTAAATACTTGGGAGGGCCCAAAGTCGGCTACCTCTGGGAGGTAGAGTTTAGACATTAAAACACACACATATATGGATCGATTTCTTGGAGGTAAGACACACCAAAAACATATTGTCTGTTCTTCCTCTCAAGTATCCAAAGAAGGTGAATTATCCCTGCAATATAGAGCGAAATTTAGCAGCAAATTGGAGCAAATAATTTCAGGCATTCATCAGCGAATATTTACTTGGAGTCCGAATTAATACAAAATCTGGTGTGCGATTTGGAGGGCAAATTCTTGGACAGAATTTGCATGCCTTGGGGTTCAAATTTAACACTCTAGAGGGCTGCGATTTTGACCCGTGTAGGAGCATTTTCTACAACACATCAATACTGGAGTTCCAGATCTAAAACAAGGGCAGACTTATCAAGATAAATTGGTGTACAAAATTGGTACCATCTTTCCACCTTTCTTTGTCAATTTTATATTGTTTCAAGTTTTAAAAGATATCTATAGATTGTAATTTTCTTTGCATAAATCTGAAAATATCAATATAGATGGGTCATGTCCCATCCTCTAGATATAAGAATAGTGAAGGATGTAAATAACAGCCAAGGAACATATAGAAGATATATATATATGAATATATTTGACAAGAATGTATGATAGAAAGATAAATATAGAAGAGTATAGAGGAAGATCTATGATGTATGAGGAGATATAAGGATGCGTAAATATATTGAATTGATATAGTTAATATGAATACATTGAAGTTCTATATATGAGATGTTATGGAGTATTCTTTATGCTCTGCTAAATAGATAAGACGGATCTAATCCATGTTCCCTTTGCATGACTAAGTCTAGGGTATAAACTACAAGACTCAAAAAGTACTTGGGGCTCAGAACTTCGGTCTATGTTCCTTAGATTTCTTGCTAACAATGTTTTTGTTGCTAGGACCCTACTTAGGTCCTATAAAAGGACAACCGGGAAAATTTCAAACTTCAAAACTTTAAATCAGATATACAGGAAAAAACAAGAGTGAAAAGAATACGAAAATTTGTGCCACTATCCTCTTGGTGTCTACCCCATGAGAGGGGGCTTAGGCACCAAGGGGATTTAGGCACAAAAATCCCCAAGTTACCAATTCAGGTGCGGATTCGGATGCGGATGCATGAAATTTTTTTTTGGGGATGCGGATGCGTTTGGATGCGTATATATATTAAAAATATGTATATATATTTATATATAATATTATTAAGGATAGTACATAAAAGTTGAGTACATCAAAATCTGAGAATGTTGTATCTGAACGATCACAAAGTTACTGTTATCACAGAGATACTACTACCATTAGACAAGTCCATATTTACGTTGTGATACAAAGACAAAAATATATTGAACTGATAAGTTCACTTGACAGCTAAGTATAAAGGAAACAAGCTCCATGTAATAGCTCACTGGAATCCGAATCAGAATATTGAAAAAAAGATTAATGGTTATTAAGCACATGTTTTTTGTTTAGGAGCAAAAAAAAAGATTAAAAATGTTATTAAGCACATGTTTTAATGTGCTTTAATTGTTTTTTTATCAAAAAAAAGTGTCAATTTGGATTCTGGGCCCGCGGATGATTGTGGAAGCTCATGGGAGCCCTGTGGATGCGTGCAGGAAGCACATCCTGGGCACCCGGATGCTTTGTGGATGCTCTGTTGCACATCCACAGAGCATCCAAGTGCCCGGGATGCGCTCCCTGCGCGTATCCACAGGGCACCAGAATCCACATCCGCATCAGAACGCATCCACTTCTGAATCCAGGCCAGGATGCTGCGAATCGGTAACTGAGAAAAATCCTTGAAGAGATGTGACCAATAGAAAAGTTACTATATACCTACCATGGGAAACAATAAAGGAGTAATGTAATCTCAAACCAAACACACCCATGACAAAAGGAGATAAGAAAAACACAAGAGAGATTAAGAAGAAAATTGAAATAGCAAGGAAAGTAAATGTGGCCAGCCCAAATGGAGAAGAGAGGAGATAAAGACAGATGTTTGAAACAGAAGAAAGACACCGCATAAGGATTGATATTGCAAAGAAGATGAGGATTGAGCGCACTAATGAGGGTGCTACAAAGCACACCAAGGTGGGTGCAGCCGAAAAGAAAGGTAAAGGAAACATGGAAGATGATTGGAAGACCCCAGAGAAATCAGATTCATGATGGAAAAAAGCAGAACAAATAATAACCAGTTTAAAGGAGAACAATGATGATTATGGGCGATCTAGGTGGTTGTTGGTGGATTGTAGTAGCACAGAGCCTCTAACCCTACAATAACTTTCCAAAAGTCCTCAATCCTAACATTGAAGTTAAAAGATATATTTATAGAATTCTTGAAGACTTCAGAGAAGATCCTTTCAATCTAAGAAGAATATTTAGAAGAATTAGTTCATAGCAGCATAAGAAGAAAATAGAAAAAGAAGAATAGATTAAGATTAATTCGGGTGAAGAATTAAAGTCATTAACAAATGAAATGTCAATAACAAATAGAAAGGTGAAGAGATGTTTTGAAGAGTTGCAACCCCCAAACCAAGACCCATCCCTTAAGCCATATAAGAGTAGAAGGATTTCAGTAGAAGAGATACCGCAAAGTAAAGAAACAAAAGAGAAACAAGAGAAGGGATTCGATTGGGAAGAGATACTTGGAAAAGAGTATTTTTATATAAAATTGAGAAGAGAAAAGGGCAAAGAACAGAAATCCTTTATAATACAGTGTGTGAAGAAGGAAAAGGAGAAGAGTCTACCCATCCACAAACCGAAAACAAAAAGGAAATCAAGCAAAATGGAGTCATAAATCAGAATCCCAATATCTGGCAAAGATATTACAAAAGCTATGGCACATATTCCTATTGGAGTCACTGCGGGAGAGAAAGGACATTGAAGAAGACAGGCAGAAGCAATTAGACTGTATCCTCATTGCAGTAGGATGCATTAGACTGGTACAAGAAAACTTATCTAAAGCACGAGAAAAGTTTGGATGAAGTAAAGCAAGATTTATAAACAAACTTTAGCACTCCGGATATCCCTATGGAGAGTGTTAGTAAAATGAGGGACTTAGTACAAAGGGAAGATGAATATCTGATGGCATTTGACAAAATATTCAAATAAGTGTGCCTCAAATTAGAGGAACCATTATCAGAAAGGCGAAGGATTCAATGGTTTATATCCAGACTACAAAGGGATATAAGAGTAGTAGTTGATTCTTACATAAATCTGATCACTATGGCATGCTACATAGAAGCAGAAACATAGCATGAACCATAGAAGGATGAAACAAAAGAGACCCTTGAAAGGGTACAACAGCAGTAGAGAAACTAACAATACAAAATGGAATCTTGGCAAAAGAAGAGGAAAAGAAGACTAAGGAAATATGGTTCATGTATGAAATGACTGCCCTAAAGCACATGCAGAAAGAACAAAAGCAGTATTACATGTAGAACTGAAAATTGTACCGATAAAGACAAATTCATTACACTGTGATACTAGCCAAGAATGGGATAGCCACATCACTAAGGACTGTCCTACCAATCCGTTTCAAGTCCAGAATGCAGCAAACCATCATAATCTGAGATGCCCAATGGACCACAATTGTAATGGGGAGATGGATAGTAACATGGTATATGTCGAAGGATGTGTGGAAGGCCCCTTGTACAACAATGATGCAGGATAAAAACAAGCACCTTGGAGAGTTAACAAAAATGCCTATGCACTAAAGAATAACTTTCACAGCAAGATTACATTGAAGATAATAAACAATCAAACTATAGAGGAAGAGTACATGGTAGAAACTAGAAACAACCTTCGAAGAAATAATGCTACATGCTATAATTGTGGGAGGCTACTATGCTACAGAATGTTGGAGAGAGAAGTGTCCATTTTGCAGAGATGAATCCCATGACATCTATGAATGTGATAAAGCGCAATTCTTTCAAAATGCAGCACCTTAATCTAGAAGTGATGACCTACAAGGACACAGAGGAGCTAGGGTCATAAGAAGAATGCACCATAAGGAGTGCAAGGTTGTCCAAGAATGGATGTTTGGTCCTCGGATACATCAAATGGAGAATACTCCAAAGAAGAACATAGATGCAAACCAAAAAGTAGTAGTTTGGAACAAAGAAAAATAAGGCCTATGTCATGACTACACAAGGAACTGATACCAGCAAAAACAAACGAAAAGAAATTGAAGAGTGAAAATAAATTTTGGAAGAGAAATATGTGTACACACCTAAAAATCCATTAGAAAATAGAAGTATTTTTATTTTCCGAAAACCCCTGATGACATCATCATTTATTAATTAATTATTTATTTTATTAATTAATATATATTTATGTCATTAAATCCCTTTATTTTAATTAAACAACTTTAATTAAAGAATCCCTCCCCAAACCATTTAAATCAATTTTAAGTGATTTTCCTCTCTTTATTAAATCAATATTTAATAAATGATGTCACATTCCCTAAATTAATTTTATATTTATTTAAAGCCTAAAAACCCTAGAATCTTCTAGCCTTTCCTAAAACCTTCCAATCTTCCCTAAACCAATTTAGGAGATGTTTCCTACATTTCTTAGCCTAATCCAAGTCCTCTTTGACTTTTGGTCAAACCCTTCCCTTAATGAGCCTTACACACTCATTAAAGCCTCTTACACACTCTTTAAGGCTTCTTACAGCCTCATAAAGAGACCCATGTCTCTTCTTCCACACTTGTTCCCCTTGCACACTTCCCTAGTGTTGCTCACACGTGTGAGAAACCCTAACCCAAGGTAAACCTTACCATACCCCTAACCTTACCTCAAACCTTACCTCTAACTCTAACTCATCCTCCTAACCCAAGCCCTTCCCAAAATCCTATAAATACCCTCCTCTTCCAAGAGCAAACCATTAACTTAGTTTTTATCTTCAATGCATTGTTATCATGCTCATTTACTTCTAGACTTAGCATAATCAATCCTAATTGTTAGATTTCATGCTTTCTAACACATCTTATCTTAGCATAATGGATTAAACCTAGTTTATTTCATTGTTTTGCATAGCATATAGCATCATATCACATCTCTATTTGGTTAAAAACAATCACGTAGCTTAATCTGCATCTTAGCTTCATTTTGGTTCCTTGGGCTCTAGGGGCAAATCAGGTTTTCTATACTTGATTTTGTGCCAATATAGAGTATCCATGGTCCTTGAATGATCCCAATCCCCCCTAATCATCATTAGGGATATGCTCCATGTGATTCGAGAGCACACCCACATCCCTAAAGCGAGAGCGAATCAAACGGTGACAGGGTGCTCCCGTTGAGCTCTATCCGAGGTGTCTTAGCAAATTGTTTTTACTATATGTTAGGTATATACTGTTTAACTAATGTTTGAATGTCTAAGCCTGTTCCTAACAGGTTAGGTTTGCTCTGATCACATTTTGGCACTCCCAGTGGAACTCCACAAGCCTCAAAATTGACTTTTTTTAGGGTTTTTTGGCCAAAAAACTCATTTTTAACGCCTCCTGGATGAATTTTTTTGCAGTGTCATACCACTTTTGATCATTTTTGAGCAATTGTCATATGGGGAATGCCCACATGTCGTATGGAATCATGCAATTGTCATTTGGGCCAATTTTCATGCATTTTTAGGCTGTTTTTTGCACTTTTTTGACCAAAACTCATACGGGAACCTTCAATTGTCGTATGGGCATGCATGGAGTGTCGTACGACACTGTAATATAACTAATTCCTGGCC
Source organism: Chamaecyparis obtusa (assembly GCA_027943335.1). Lineage (NCBI taxonomy): Eukaryota > Viridiplantae > Streptophyta > Pinopsida > Cupressales > Cupressaceae > Chamaecyparis > Chamaecyparis obtusa. The sequence continues at coordinate 1,025,703 of BSBK01005883.1, forward strand.
CCAAAACTCGTATGGGAGGCAGGGAGCTCATTTGAGGTCCTAAACTTGGTTTTTTCTCATTTTTTGGGCATGTTTGGGGATCCTAGTGACCCTAGGCTTCAACCTTGCAATTTCTAACATCAAACTCTTGCAGGTACTTCATGGAGGCCAAGTTTTCATCAAATCACTAAGGCCTTCATACTCACTAACTTTCTTGAAAGATTAGTGTTGCAAGCCTTGGCAATTTCCTAAATTCGGGAGTTTGGATGTCACACTTGAAAATTATTTGGATGCCTTAGCAAGTTTTGGAGTTATCCAGAGGTTTTGAAATGACAATTTTTGCACCTTGGATGTTCTTGACGTGCCTAGGAGGGTCTAGCATGTTTTCACCTTGCACTGAACTTTGGTTTTTCTAAACAGATGATTTTGTCTCTAGGCAAAATGAAGTTCAAGTAAGAATATTTTATTTTGATTGCTGGAAGTATATCTAGCAGGACAAATTTGCAAATTTTGGGACTTAGATGAATTTTGAAAATTGGTATAATTCTATAACTTGAACATTTTCAAAATATAATTGTGGACTTAGATGTTTTCGGAAAATCTTGTAAAACTTTGTGGTGAAAATAAAATTTTAAGTGAAATTGATTTTAAATGCAATTTTTTAATGTATTGTATTTGCTAATGGGTTGGCAGGTGAATCGATGATTAGACATGGCAAATTTTGATTTGGAGTTAAATTGCCAAGTGGAGATTTTTGAATTGCAAAATGAAATTTTAAGTGGCAAGGGGAATGGATTTGAAATGCAAAAGGGGAGTAAATGGAAATTGAAAATTATCTGAATTTTGATTTGCTTACAATTGTCGATTTTGAAATTATGCTGAAAGTTTGAATGAGTTAAAATTGATTTTCTTTTGGGGGAAATTTCAAATTTGTAAAAAGAAAGGGGCTGCCTCATCAATTTCAAATTGGCCAAATAGGGCAGGGATAAGTGATTTTTTTTTTAAAAGCCCAAGAGCTACAGCTGGCAGCCCTCTCCCAATTTCGAATTTTGCTTGGTATTGGTTCCACTTTGTAACTAAATTTGCATCTCCCAAGGCTGGCCGCTCCCATAGGGCCTATTGTGCGATTTTTTTTAGAGAAGGCATGGGCCCAACAAACATAAATTTGCATCTCCCAAGGCAGCCGCCCATTCCCAGCTCCATTTGCGATTTTTCTATGCATTAAATTGGCAATTTAAAACGAATAAAATATAGCCCAAGGCTGTGTGATTTTCCATGCATTTAATTTGGTGTTGTATTGGCATTTTATTTAATTTTATTTTCTCTGCAAGCAAAGTCGGCCCTCTCCCTTAAGAGGCAAAATTTGGTATAAAGGGAGGGCCTCCCCTCCTCATTTCTCACTCATTCTTGCATTGTGTTTGGCAGCCAACAAGGAGCAGCAATAAGGAGCGAATTTTGCAAGGAGTGCATTTAGCAAAGAGTGGTTTTCTTCTTTGGTGGAGGACTGGTTTTGTTGGCGAAGGAGGGTCTTCAAGCTTGGGGGTGATTGATGGTCTAAAGGGCAGAATTTTTTTTTTGTTCTTGCTTGGTTCATTTCCCTTTTTTCTTCTTGCACTACTCATCCACCACTTCATCATTCCATCTATAGGGTTCAAAGGGGGAGATATAAGTGTAGTTTCATTCATAGGAAATTGAAGAAGGAGATATAAGTGGTAGTTCCACCCCTAGGAATAAAGAGGCAAATATAAGTGTAGTCCATCTCATAAGTATTCGAAGAGGCAAATATAAGTGGTAGTCCCATCCCTAGGAATGAAGAGGCAGATATAAGTGTAGTTTGATAGGCAATTGAAGAGGCAAAAACAAGTGGTAGTTTCATCCCTAGGATTGAAGAGGCAGAGATAAGTGTAGTACCATATTGTAGAAAGAAGGCGCGGAAATAAGGGCTAAGATGGCGGATGCTAGTGCAAGCAAGAACCAAAGGGGAATACATAACAAGAAAGACAAGGAAGACATGATGCCCAAGACCGCCTTCTTCTCAAAATTGAAGCGAGTGGGTGACACCAACATTGGCATAGTGGACATGGTACAGTTGAGAGATAGATTGCAGGAAGGCCACTCCCCCATGGCGAAGAAGATCAGCAAGAGTGGAATTGTGCAAGTTGTCGCCTTCCCTCCTACCTTGCCTTGTCCGGAGTTGGTGATGGAGTGTGCATCTTGGTTTGATATTGTGACTAAGTCCATCATCTTTGATGAAGGGCGGAGGGTGTTGGCCAACGTCAGTGGGCAGGTGGTAGAGGAGGTGTTCAATAAACCCCAGCACAAGGGCATGATAGTGGTGTTGATGGATCAAGCGGCCAAGCTCTTCCAAGATAATCAGGATGCCTACCTCACTCTACTAAGGCAGAATTGGTTGCAAGAAGGCAAGAGGGGAGTCACCAAGTCATCGAGGCTCACCAAGTCAAATTTCAAATCAGAGTATGGTGACCTTATTGTCCTTCTCAACCGAGTCATGGGCTCCGCTCAGAGTACGCAGTTTGATACTTGGATGTATTATTTTATTGAAGGGATTGAGAATGGGAAAAGAAAGTTTGATTGGGCTAGGATCATAAGTGAGAATTTAGAGTTGCAACTTAGGACAGTGCAAAATCAAAAGCAATTCTACATGGGGTCCTACCTCTTCTATTTGATTGCGAGGCTGTATGAGCATCCAGGACTTAAGGCTTTAGGAGTAATTGGCAATGGGCCCGGACAATGCTTGGTGCATGAGTGCTATCCATAGCTTCATTTGCACAACACAGATGCCTTTGCCATGAAGACAGTAAGGGTATTGCAAGGGATACCTGCTAGGAGGCTCTCACCAGAAGCAGAGACAAAAGTCAAGAAGTATGGGAGTTGGTTCATCCAGTTTTCACAGTTCACATATATCAGAGTGGCGGGATGCACAGTTTGTCCCAAGAGGCTTCAAAGGTACCCACCCGATAGGATAGTTTTGATGGAGTTGGCTAGGCAACTTGAGCAGTATGACAAGATGATGAAGCTCAAAGGTGAGATAGGGATTACCTTCTCACTCATGATAGGCAATGATAGTTGCCCCAATTCTATCGCCTTTGCAGCTGCAGAGAAAGAGTTCGAACAATATCATCTAGGATGGTATAGGGCAAGGCAAGGATTCGATCCTAATGGCCTAATCAAACAATATCTCTACTATAGAAGATTTTTGGGCCAATGCACAGGATGACTTTCATGTGAGGAAGTTGGCTTTCTCAAGGTTATCGGTGGGCATGATGAGGGCCATCAGATGGAGAGGCCTTGACATTCCGGACCAGCTGGAAGATGATGAAGATGTGCTAAGGGAAGATTACAGTACAGTAGAGGGAACAGAGTTGAGTCCAGTGGATTGGGATGATCTTCAAGATCCTTAGAAGCACTTACAAGAGCAGTTGATCTACACACTGAGTGGTGGTACAACAGGAAGTTAAGGCAATTACACAGTCGGAAGGTACACCTTACCTATGAGAAGATGAAGCCAGAGGATTTGAGTCCAGCAGAATCAGTCGAACAACAAGGTGAGGGCAGTAGCCAGCAGCAACAGCAAACAGTTAAGAGCAAGAAGAGGAGTTTGGAGGCTGAGAAAGGTAAAGAACATCAGGAGCCTCCAGCAAAGAGACAAAGTGCAGCGCCATCAAGAGAGAGCATAGTTGAGGCTAGAAGCCAAGAGGTTGATACAAGTGAACAAAGGGTAGTAGAGGTGAGCTCTGATTCAGAATCAAGTGGTTACAGTAACAGTACAGAATACTCTCCTCTCTCGGAGAACCAGTTTAAAGATGATATGACAGCCACCAGTGGAGGAGATAGGACAATCGATGTTGAGGCTCTATCAGTTGAGGAAGGAAGCCAAGCACCTAAGGCTGTTGGTGATGCTTTGCTAGTCAAACCAAATCTAGATTTGGGGAGATGCACTGCACCACCATGGTTGAGGCAGATGCTTATGCCAATGGGCGAGGTTGTGGCCATCCGAACAATTGAAGACATTCAAGGGTTAGTGGAAAAGGAAGATGATGTGAGACAGAAACAAATTGCAAGAACTGTGGCAAAGGTAATCAGGAGTGATGATGATGGTCACCGACGGGTTCAGATTGCTATACCAAAGGTTAGCAAGGCAGTAGGCGAGATTGGAGCCTAGGAGTATGAGATAGTAGAGCATGATATGGGAAGAGTTACAGGTAACATGGAGTGTGAGGAGATTCAGGAAGGCATGGTTTTGGTTAGAGAAAGGTTGAAGAAGGCAAATGAAAGGATTGTGAAGTTGGAGGCTGAAAACAGGTATTGGAGAGATTGCTATCAAGGAGTGTGTTAGCCTATCCAACAGTTGCATCAGGCAGCCCTTCCACAAGATAGTTGGAGCAATGTGGAGGAGATATCAGCTCAGGTGCAAGAAACCAAAGATAGGATCAATGATATAATACAGGATGGGCAAAAGTTCTTGCCTTCCTTTATCTTGATATTCAGGTCATTTGTGTCTCTTAGAGACAAATTCAAAGCATTTGAAGAGGAGTGGAAGGATTTCCTTCCAATCAGGGACTTAGCCATTCCCAGGCTATAGGTGGCTATAGGGCTATCAGAGAGATAGTTGGTGAGGGCCAAGGTGGTGAATGAAGGAGGAAAAGGTATTGTTGAGTCTTGGTATGTCGCCTTGACTGTCAGATTGAGGACACTTGAAGAGATACGGGATGAGATTGCGCAGTACAGTCCAAGCATCGACACTTTCATTTCAAACATGTTGAGCGATGCAAGGGTTGCACTTGATTTTGAGGATATCAAAGAGGAAAACATTAATGAGACAGAATTTGGATCGAGGTTGGATGAGTTAGGGAAGGTTGCCATCAGGAAGAAGCATTTGGGCACCCTTGCCTCTCTCAGGGCCCTTATCGAATTTGCTAAGGACTATGAGAAGGAGAGTGAGAAGACACTGCAAGCAGCAAAGAACATGATGAACACAACTGAGCTCAGGAAGAGGCACATACCTTGCCCTCCCATGGAGGAAGTCAACAACATGTTAGTCAAGTTCATTGCCTTGGCTAAGAAGATGAAAGAAAAGGGTAGAATCGTATTAGAAGATCATTTAACGTAAGCCCAAGTGGCAAATTCTCCTTTCTTCTTGGGTAGGATAGGTGTCTGATTCTGATTGGCTACCATTTTGGTGCCTTTTCATTGGTTGCCACTTTTCATTTTTTTTCATTGGTCCATTGATGAGGTGGCATCTTCTCATTGGCCGATGGGGTGGCAACCCTAGTTAGGGTTTCTGGGATTTAATCTGGATCGTTGGTTTTGCCTCTTAATCTCTACCATTGGTTGTATTTTTTGAGCCTCCATATAAGGCCATTTGCTCTCATTTGTAAAGGGTTGAAGAAAATTGTTGCTTATATAATACCAAAATTGCTTCTCTTATCATTGTTGTGTCTTGCATGGTGATTAAGAACACTTGGTGTTATTTGCATGGTTTCTACTTCCAATTGTTAAAGTTAGATTTCATTGAGTTGTTAAAATAGATTTCATTTCAAGAAAGTGGTTAAGTAAGAATAGAAGTAGATGGCTAGTTGTATGGTGATGTTAGTGAATGTTTGATAGGGATCTATATACTAGGCCACTAGCATCTTAGCGGCTTGTTAGGAAGCCTTGTGTGGCAATCTAGTCCAGTTCCCTTTGAATCATTGCATCAATGGAGGTAGCACCGCTGGCAAGCTTTCATTAGATTTGATCCCCGTCCATTTGCTAATCTTTCCATTCCGTAGGAGTATTAGTAAAGCAGCAAGTAGTTTAGTAGTTGAAGTTTTTAAAGAGCAAAGTTGGAAGTGATATAAATTGAAGTCATTTGAGTATACATTACAAAGCCTTTATCTTATCATCATCATGGCGAGAATTTGACATCCTTGAGTGAACAACGTAAGCCTGCCTACGTGATTAACCAGCAAATCACATTAATATAACTGAGTTAGTATCCACAAGTGTAAGGAACCTTGGAGTTTTCTCATGTTCTTCATGAGTATTTACTTTTCAAGAGAGGGTTGAGTGTTTGGTATTCTATATCAAGTATTCAATTGCTATATGTTATGTAGTGGTACAAAACTGACATCAACAATTAGGAACCAAAAACACTTCATTTTCAAACTTAAAATGAACTTCTAGTCATTTTTGAGTGCCCCTAAGGGACTAATCTGCAAATCTTTCCTAAACATTCCTAATCAACTCAAGTCATTCCTAATAGGTCTTAAAGCATTCAAACTCACTTCTAATGGCTTTCTTTTGGTTAAAAAGAACATCTTTCAAACAAATCTAGGGTTATAACTGCATTCATACAAGTTAGGAACACTTCAAGTTTTGGGTGCTTAAAAAGAACTTCAAATTTGCATTTCAAATCTAATAGGTTCCAAATCAATCCTAAATCATTCTAAATGGTCCTAAATCAAACTCAATGCATCAATAAAAGCTAAAATGAACTTCATTTGCAATATCTCAAAGTTCTTTTAAAGTCTCATGCAAACTAGGAAGAAAATCAACCAAATCTTCGCTAATCTTTCCTAAATGGTTCCTAAACATTCCTAAAGGTTCCTAAACCTTCCTAATTCAGTCCTAAGGCTTTGTTATTAATATGAACAAGTGTCTTGTTGCAAAATCTTGAATGTTTCCTAAGTTTTCATGCATCAAATCAATCTAGGAACCTCATTTTGGGCTTAAAAATGCAATTTAGAGCACCAAATCTTGAATGTTTCTAAAGGAAAGAAATCACAATCTAATCAAAAGTCATTTCCTTTCAATTCTAAACCCAACACAATCTTGAATGCCCTATTTGGAATCAAAGAATTTTCATTTCATCTCGAAATAAAATCAAGTTTCTAAAGGCAAAGACACAAATCTTGAATGCAAAGGTTAAAATACTTGCAACAATCTCTTTTCAAAATCTTTCTTGTCTTCAAGGAAAAAGAACAAATCAAATCTTAAACACGTGTTTGCAAGCATTCATTTCAAATCACTTAAAATCAAATTGGGAAAAGAACTCTTCTTGATGTACATCTAGGAGTTTCAAATTTTGCAAATCCTTTTAATCTAAGTGACGTAAAACACTTGAACTCAGACAAGTTCACTTGTTTTACTTCTAGAGAGGCCTGTCCAAAGAGAAAAGCACTTCCTCTTTGGAGAACGACCTCAAACCGGTCCCTTCCCCGACTGGTATAGAAATAAAGCGTCGAGAAAACTCTCGCTTACATCCCCTCAAGCTTGGGCGATGTGTGTTGATGGTAGCCCAAGGTAGGTGAATATCCCTACGATTTCGGCATGGTCAACTAGGCTCTTAAGTGAGTCACGCGTACAAACTGATTGGGAGGACTCCACGGATCAAACTACAAACTTGATAAAATAGAAGCTACTCGATCTACACCCGAAGGTATCAGAATCTTTGTGCAAGGACCGATCCAAGGGGTTTACCGGATCACCTTAAGATACTCACCATATGTATCCTCTTTCAAGGGGTATCAAGTTGTGGGCAAGGATTCTGATACTCACCCTCCCTTAGGTAGTTCATGCTTGATGTGTTTTCCGAAGTTTTAGACTCAGTACAAAACATCTGTTGAAACATACACAAACGAAGAATCCTATACATTGAATCCTTTGCAATATCAATCAAAATCCAGAAGTCCTCCAAGCTTGCAGAAACCTGTCATCCTAGTATGATCTTGTCAGTCATCCCAATCTAAGCCTTAGTCTTCCAATCCATCTTCATTCTTCATCCCTATCCAACTCATCCACAAGTCAGCATGTCTCAAATCTATTATGATGAGTTTGGTTGTCACTTCTATTCTCCCACTCCATCCTATCCCAATGATGATGAAAGCTTTGTAGATCACAATAAATACTTCTGAAAATCTTAGCAAGCTTGCCCCAAGCACCTTCCAGCATCCAACCATTCCTCCAAACTATCTTATCATGCCTTCACGCTTATCCACTAACACTCCCTTTCATGACCTTGGCAAGGGAAATCCATTATCCTATCCATCCACGACTTCTTCCTATCTTAAACCTACATATCCTCCATATGCATCCTTCATACCTCCATCTCCTGCTATGGTCATATCCCAATCACCATCATCCCATAGAAACACTTCACGCTACTTCCCTTATCTAAAACCTCCATCCACTCATCCTCCAAATCACTTTCAAAACCAAAATCCTAGTCTTCCCATCCTTTATCCAAATCCTCCATATACTTATCCTCCAACACAGTTTCAAAACCAAGATCCTAGTCTTCCAATCCATTACCCTAATCTCCCATCCTATCTAGATTCACCATCCGCTATATCCTATTCAAATCTAGCATCTTCCATTCTCGCCTACATTGCTGCAAATCCCCTTTCACAAAAAGAATGCATCCCCCAATCCGCTTCATATCCCATATCTCAACCCATCACCCCTATCTCACCAAAAAGTCCATCAAGTTCACAAGCTTCCTCAAAACCTACTATATGAACTATCTAATCCCATCATCCTCCAACTCCTCATCTGCACCATCATCCCCTCAAGAAGGTTCTCCATGTTCCACCCCATCTTCATGCGAGGCCTATCCTAGCTCTCCATCTCCTCCACATTCCAATCCTTCACCTCAATTTACATCATGAAAGTCTCCAAGAAGTTTCGCAAGGAAGCCAGCAAAAAATATCACTTCTAAAGCTGAAGAGTCATGCCATCTCCATCCTTCATGTGAAGCCATCATTGATGAGGCCCATCCACCTCTCCCATCAGTTATCCTTCTTCCATATACCCCACTCATTGATCTTCTTCCATCTCCTAGCATCATTGAGTCATTCCCATGCATTGACTCCATCCAATCTCCATCCACTTCTCCTCCTCCGAGCATTATCCAAAGCACATCCAAAGAGCCTCACGAGTTCAACCTTCTTCCTTCCATCACAGTTGCAGAATCTCCCACCCTTTCATCCAAACCATCTAAGTAGTTCACCCTTCTTCCTGCCATCACAATTGCAGAATCTCCCATCCTTCCATCCACTCCATCTGAAGCGTCCATCCATACATCCCCCATCATTCTATCCACACAAATCCCATCACGTCCAGTTCTTGTCCAAAAGCATGTTGAAACATCCATTGAGCTAAATCAAGATCCTATCCCTTCACTTCCTCTATTGCATGTTCTATTGTTTCCATCACCCCCAATCCAAGATCCTATTTCTCCAATCCAAGATCCCACCAGCCCAATTCCTCCAATCCAAGATCCTACAATCCCAATTCCTCCAATCCAAGATCCTATCATCCTAACTCCTCCATCTGAAGATCTGTTACCATCTCCTAATCCCAATCAAGATTCCATCATCTTATCCTCTACACTTGAGGACCCTCCAATCCAACCTATCCCACTACCATCACTCTATCCTCTTGGTCCACTCACATTTCTCAAAGGTAGCCCACTTGAAGCAGAAGCAATAAGTTCCATATCTTCCACCACGGAACCTGAATCTGGATGTTTATCATATTCCCCAATTCAAAAATATCCTTGTTTGGATAAAATGCTCAAGAAATGGAATTATCAAGGCAAAGGCCTAGGAGCTCATGAACAAAGAAATTTGGAGCCCATCCAAGACAAGAAACATCCAAAATCATGTGGAATTGGTCACACATCAAAAGAAGGCACTTTCTCCAGAAATGTTGGTACAACTAAAGCCAAATTCAAGCATCCTTCCAAAAACATCATTGCATCTTCACATCATCCCTCCAAAGCATACAATGTCATTCCTCCTCCCTCATTGCAGCCCAAGACAACCTATCACATTCCTCCTTCATCCTCCAAATCCATTTTGGGTCCCTATGTCCCAAAATCTACCATTACATATCCTCTACATACCAAATCCATTTTGGGGCCTTACATCCCAAAATATCATCCCCCATATTATCCTACTCAATCCTTCATCCAAAATCCAAACATCTCTATTCAGGATCAACAAAGGCACATTCCCACATATCCTATATACCAATCTCCTTCCATCTCTCCATCCATGTTTCCTCCATCCCGCACATCACCTCATATTCATTCCAATGCTCCCCGCAATTTGGATGCCAACTCAAGAATGCATAAAGGAAAATGTCCACAAAAATCTAAAGATTGTCATGTCTAGTCTAAACGACATGCTTAAGCAAAGCAAAATCCAATCAAGCGATCTAAAGCATCCCTATGGCTGCAAAGGCCCATCAAAGCAAGAGCAAAATCTACTATATGGCCGCAAAGGCCCAACAAAGCAAAAGCAAGATCTGATGCATACCAATGGCCACAAAGGCCCACCAAAGCTAGAACAAAGATGATGTGGATCCCAAAGCAAAAAGATGCAATGCATCTAACAGAATTATCCACAATGGCATCCAAAGTTGCTAATCCACCAACTACTCAGTCTTCCCCTCCATCTCCTAAATGCATTTTGGGTCCCTATGTCCCAAGATCTCCTAGCACAAAGCCTCCATCCTATCCACATCTATCTTCCAAAACCCATCCACTTCATCCACCTTCCCCAAAACATGTGCCAATGTTGGTCCTGACAACATCCCCCTATCATGATCAATTTCCATCATTCCATCCAAACACTTTCTACCACCATATCTCCCATCTACCCCATCCAATCCATGCCTTCGCATAATCTCCCCATCCTAATAAAGATGTATCAACATCTAGACAAATCAAAAAGTCAACGACAAATCAGAGAATCAGAAGATCGGTACAACGGTAGCAACAAGTCAAAAAGTCAGCAAAAAATCAGACAAATCAGCAAAAGGTCAGCAGAAAATCAGAAAATCCATAAAAATTGGAAAAAATCAAGAGAAAAATATCAAAAAAAGAAAAGAAAAAGAGAAAAACATTCGTCCTATGGTGAAAACTTGGCAATTCAGGCGCCTTGGACAAGTACCATGATGAAAACCTGGAAAACAGGCGTCATGCGTAGGCTCCCCCCAGTTCCTTTCTGCAATTGGGGGCCATTCCCTTCTATCACATCTTATCCAACATCTCCTCCATCCAATTTGTCTCTCACTTCCTTCATCTTTCTTCGGATCTTGATGAGAAAACAGAGACCACTAGGTATACATGCTTTGAAGCACCTTTTTGGCATCCATCGCCATCTTTCAGCCACCTATCCTCTATCCAATCCATCCTTCCTAGCTTCCATCTAACATCCTCATCCTCGTGTTGGCATATCTTTTGTCCAATCGTACCCCATCCTACTGCCTCTAAATGAATGAACTATCCTAAGCAGGGGGCATCTTATTCCTTGGAGACTTTCTCACATCCATCTTCCAAATCCTTATCTTCCATCTCCCCATCCCAAGAATTTCCTCTATCCAAATCTCCCAACAGTTCCTTCATCCAAATCCGCCATCCAATCTCCTTCAAGCAATCCTCTACCCAAATCCCAAAGCATTCCTCTATCCAGATCCCTCAGCGGTTCCTCCAACATCCATCTTCCAATCCTCAAGCAAATCCGCCATCCAATCTCCCCAAGCATTCCTCTATTCAATCCTCAAGCAAATCTGCTATCCAAATCTCCCAGTAGTTTTCCCATTCAAATCCAAATCTACCTCCATCCAAATCTCTCAGCAGTTCCTCCATCCAAATCCCAAGCATTTTCCTCCATCCAAATCCCTCAATAAATCCTCTATCCAAATCCTCTAGCTATCCACAATCCAACATCCAAGATCAAGCCAACCGATCCAATCACATCCTTAGTCTTGTTGCAAGTCTTGATCTCAATCCAATCATCATCATTGGGATGCATCCTTCCCAAATCTGTGTCATTCTAGGGCACATCATCCATCATCGTCCTATCCACCATCAGTCCATCTTGGCTTTCCTGCCCAACTAGGGCATCATCTTGCATATCTTTGTAGCCTCGGCTTCATCCCCAGACCCGTTGTACATCCTATCCTGAGTCTTGTACCATAGCATCAGTTGTGTCTCCACCTAAGTTCATTTGTACATATGTCTTTAGGTCCCATCCTTTGTGTCAGTCACCCCTTGAGTCATCGTGACCTATCCAGCTAAGCGCTTCAACAATCATCCCTTGGTCCTTTTTGAGGTTCAAGAATCTTACCTATCTCTTGTCATAGGAATCCTTATCCAGTTACCCATCATTCGCTTCATGCCAATCCTTTGAGTTGCTCAATCCTTATCTTAAATCAGAATCATCCCAGCACTACTCTTTGACAGAGTATTGTCTAGAGAATCTTGTACTTGTCTTTGTAGGCCTCATCATCTCGAGCAAGAGATTGGCATGCACTGACAAGAATCTCGTCTTCCGAAGATCATCAGTCTATCTTAGGTTGACAAATCCAATCCTATCCTCTAAAACCACATCAGGAAGCAACAACTCATCCTTCCTCACATTTAGACCAACTCTTTCCACCATCAATCCAATCAATCATCCCCAAATATCCTACCTATGGCAAAAGGTGTGTGAGATACTTGTTATTTCATTAGTACCTTTGAATCTTTGCTTATCTTTTAAGCTATCCTGTACATATCTTCGCGTCTTGTTGTACATATCCTCGTCAATCTTGCAACAACATTTGATCAGATATCTTGTCTCATCCAGCCTGGTACTTCAGCAACATCAATTGTCAACTATTGTTGATCACAGTGATTATCTTTGAACTTCATTTGCCAATCAGCAACACAGCATTCTCCCCGTCAACACGGATCCACACAGATGTATCCTTCTTTATTATCCTGCCTAAGCCTAATCATGGGTCCGCACAAATGTATCCTTTTGTATTGTCCGACCTAAGCAATCAAACCGGGCCCATGATGGTGTATCCTTCGCCATGTTCAGACCTAATCTCCCCCCATCAACCATCAATCTCTCTCCTTGGCAAAGGATGTCTTTTGGAGTTAAAATTTTGACCTTTAGATTTTGTCCTTTGGGTCTTGTTAATCTTTTACGGCTTCTGGTTGTCCTCTCCTCAAAGTCACCACGATCATTTATATCATGGTGTGCTGCGAATGAGGACAATCTGGAGCAAGATCTTTTGATTTTTTGCTTCTGCCTGTGAGTCAGTCATTTGTTTGCGGTTTCTCCAACATCGTTTTAGCCATGCCTCCTCCGAGTTTCATGTGCGATGCTGGGGCAACCCTTTGCGTGCATGTCTTTTGTGTCAGTCCTATGCAACGCTAGTGACAAGGCCTTGTGTTCTTTCGTGACCTTGGCGGGTATCTAGCATTGCTATATCAAACTAGGTTGTGCTCTCTAAAATATCCAACGCATGGAGCTCCCTAAATCCCCCATCCTGCATCATATAAATTAATCTTGCATCTTGCATCTTTCATGTCACTGCATCTTGCATTCCATCTCATCTTAAATTCATTCATCTTTGCTCTTGGAAGCTTGGTTCTTTATCCCCTTCTTCCTTTTTCTTCTCCTATTTCCTTTCGAGAAAATTCCACAAAATTTCCTCTTTGTGTTGTTTTCTCGAGGGGGCACAACCCCTTATTCCTCTAAATTCTAGCCTAGGGCATCTTATTTTCTTGTCTGTGACGCCACACCACTTGCGGCATCACATCAAAAAGGGGCAAAATGTAGACACCTAAAAATCCATTAGAAAATAAAAGTATTTTTATTTTCCGAAAACCCCTAATGACATCATCATTTATTAATTAATTAATTATTTTATTAATTAATATATTTTTATGCCATTAAATCTTTTTATTTTAATTAAACATCTTTAATTAAAAAATCCCTCCCCAAACCATTTAAATCAATTTTAAGTGATTTTCCTCTCTTTATTAAATCAAGAGACACACTCTTTAAGGCTTCTTACAGCCTCATAAAGAGACCCATGTCTCTTCTTCCACACTTGTTCCCCTTGCACACTTCCCTAGTGTTGCTCACACATGTGTGAGAAACCCTAACCCAAGGTAAACCTTACCATACCCCTAACCTTACCTCAAACCTTACCTCTAACTCTAACTCATCCTCCTAACCCAAGCCCTTCCCAAAATCCTATAAATGCCCTCCTCTTCCAAGAGCAAACCATTAGCTTAGTTTTTATCTTCAATGCATTGTTATCATGCTCATTTACTTCTAGACTTAGCATAATCAATCCTAATTGTTAGATTTCATGCTTTCTAACACATCTTATCTTAGCATAAGGGATTAAACCTAGTTTATTTCATTGTTTTGCATAGCATATAGCATCATATCACATCTCTATTTGGTTAAAAACAATCTTAGCATAAGCATCATGTAGCTTAATCTGCATCTTAGCTTCATTTTGGTTCCTTGGGCTCTAGGGGCAAATCAGGTCTTCGATACCTGATTTTGTGCCAATATAGAGTATCCATGGTCCTTGAATGATCCCAATCCCCCCTAATCATCATTAGGGATATGCTCCATGTGATTCGAGAGCACACCCACATCCCTAAAGCAAGGGCAAATTGAACGGTGACAGGGTGCTCCCGTTGAGCTCTATCCGAGGTGTCTTAGCAAATTGTTTTTACTATATGCTAGGTATATGTTGTTTAACTAATGTTTGAATGTCTAAGCCTGTTCCTAACAGGTTAGGTTTGCTCTGATCACAATATGATTACTTGACCCAGCAAGCAGCAACATGATAAAGTGGTGGAGAATGCAAAAACACAAATCAATCAACAGCAAAATGATGAAATAGCTTGCTTTTCCGAAGAAGCGATGATGTTGAAGAATTTGACCTCTTTGGCCCAGCAAAAGGACCTTAAAAGAAATTGAAACAATTAGGAAAATATTGGATAAGAAAAAGCAACAAGTTCATCAACTTACCGAGGACTGAAACTGTAAGAACGGCTCTCTTTTAATTACTGCAAGTCTCAATAACAACAAAATTAAACATATGATGGTAAATCTAGGTGCGGACTTGAACATTGTTCTGGCAACAACTTGGGAAAGATTGGGAAGTCCCAAGTTGGTCAAAACACCAATGAGTATCAGCTTAGACGATGGTTCTGGTATGGAGAACTTGGGTACATGCAAGTATGTAGAAGTAGACAGCAAAGGACTAAAACAAATTATAGATTTTGAAGTGGTTGAGATGAAGAACCCTTTAGTACTTTCAGAGCACTGCTAGGACTAAAGAGAGTTTGTTAATTCAAATGGCATAGTTGACTAAAGGAAAGAAGAGATAACTTTTGTAGACAACAATAAGATAGTCCATATCCCCATACCCCATTAGGAGAAAGGGAGGAGAGAATGTATGTTTAAGAAATTTCACAATAAAGCCAGGGAGAAGATCCAAGAATTGTTTACCCTATATCAAAACTCCCTACCACAAAAGAAGATCCAAATAGCTCTAGAGAAATTGAATTGAACAGTAGCAATGATAGTACAAAGAGCGATGAAGTTATTGATGCATGGATGCAAGGAGAACAGGAATTAACTTCCTAGAAGGTTTATGGGTTCTAAGGAGCATTTCAAAAACATAAGACCCCGCAAGGCACCACAAAGAGAAACAAGGCACTGCAAAGAAGAAAAACCTCATAAACTCATCATCCAATTACCCTCCTATCATACTAAAGCTTATACGATGCACTTGTGGAACATATAAAAAGTTACCATTGGCCAAGAAACAAGGGGTAGACCTAAGGCATAAATTTATGGGAAAGAATCAATAAAAAAGAAAGGACAAATTCATTATAGAGGATATTGTGCAACTACTCTAAGCCATTGGGAAGCACAAGATAGGCTTGAGTTTGAACGACAAATTCCTCAAACCCTAAGGAAATAAAACGCAAGATTCGAAAGGAATGTCCTAAAGATAGCCCTAACCTAAGATCATAAAGTTAAACAAATGTAGTAGATTGTATCATATAGTAGAAAGTAGGAAAAAACAAGTCAGTGGAAATATAGAGTTGTAGAAAGATAATAGGCAAAAAACAACAGGGAGATGAAAAAACGGCTAGTGCAATATAGAACGTCCATTATAGAATGTTGAAAATGTGATGAATGGAGACAATTAGCAAAAAAAAAAGTCTATAAAAATGAAACCACAACAAGATTACCACGCAAATAGTGTGAACTTGGAGACCATGAAGACACTAAAATGTCAAAAGTAAACAGCTAATTTCAACATGATTTGAGGTAGAAAGACATAATGGAGTATTGGCTATTTAGAGGGAAACAAAAATACAACATTAGAGAATGAAACAAAGAAGCATGCTACATTTCCTTTTCTAAAGGGAAACAAAAATTATTTATTGACTATTTAGAGAGAAACCAAAAGAAAGAAAGAAATTATATACAATAGAGAACAATGGGACTCAAGAGAACACAATATACCATAGAGAGTTAGAAGTTCCAAAAGGGAAGAACAAAGATAAAGGATACCAAACAACAGGTGACCACAAAACAAGTGATCAAGAAATAGGTACAAATAGCTAAGAAAGGGATACAAGAACCCTAAAGAGGGATGAGCAACTGCAAAGGAAAACTAAAGAACATCAATTAACAATGTGTAGACTAGGAATGGTGAAGTCACTGCCATTACTGATTGAATACAAGATATTGCAATCCCAACAAGGAACGCTAAGGACTAGGAGGGTACTCCCTCTAAGATCACTCCAAACATCCAAGGCTGAAGTGTAGTAGTGAAAACTCTTGTAATATGTATATGTCCCTATGACTAGAGAGGTGGTCGAAGAGGAGTAGAGCTATGTCAACAAGACGAAGATGAGCCACATCGTCGGGAAGATATGGGACCATGATGATGAAGAGAACATATTGAGGCAAAAGTTGTGAGAGATGTCATCTTCAAAGTCTATCGTATCCAAGGCCATTTAGTGCTACCCATCTCTTAGATGTGCAGAAAAGAGGTTATCAACTTGGGGGCTCTTGAATCCCAACAAACCAAATGTAAGAATTTGCACCAAAAACTGATGGCCTCCTGAAGATAAAGAACCAAACACCACTGGTCTGAATATTTAATGAAAGTAGAGATATTGTCGCTTGATTCTCAATAGAGGCAATGATATCTCTCTCAAACCTCATCAAGATGGGGCATCTGAAAATGAAATGTTCTTCAATCTCAACCTCCAAGAGGAAAGAAAGAGAACAGATCTGATAAAGGTAAGGAACATAGTGATCTATATCAACGGGTAGTTGATGGGAACATTTGAACAAGGGGAAACCTTGAGCCATGTGACCAATGATGTTGGAGATAGTTAAGGCAGAATGTATACCATTTTTGACCTATAGGAAATGCTAAAGATAAAAAATGGGCAAAATTGGAACACTAAAAGGTGGACTCAATAATTTATAAGGCAGCAGTGGCTAAAACCAAGCTGAGAAATCTCACTAGGATGTAATTTTCTCCTTCCAAAGGCAAACAGGAAGACTTCATTAACTATCAAGCTGTTGAACCAGATGATCTTCTTGAATTTAGTCTAATTAAACATCAAATAAATTAGCCAGAGCTCAAGTGAGATCAATATTTGGAGAGACCACATGGATGGACCTAGAGGACTGAAATGATCATACCAACCAGTCACACTGGCATAGAGTATTTTTAATTCAGGTACAGTTAAGTAATTCACCTTTGGCTTTCCTTCACTCCATGTATATGCAAAAATACATATACATACCTACATATATTATTATGCAATGTGAATATATTCAGGTTTAGTTCCTTTAACCATTCAATATTAACACTCTTTTTTGTAAGGCTAATTTGGAATTTTTTTATATTGATTTATTTCATTCAAATCATTATATACTTGATTATCTTCATGATTTACGTGCATAATAATTCAAAAAATTTAAATGTGGGCGCATGTTTGTTGAATGACATACACCCAACTGGATTTTGAAAACATGTGTTGCAATATCCACAACTACATACTCAGGCATAAACCATGGCTCCTTCAAAGTGAATGCTTCCCAAGAGAACCAATCAACAGGTTCATATATCCCCACAAAGAACTCTCAAATACAATTACTGCCGGAATGTGTAGTTGAAGAAAGTGAGCTCTTGAACCTCAAAAAAACACAAGAAAAGAAGTCCCCAAAGGACAGATTCCATTTAAAATAAGCTCAAATGTTATTGTCTACATATGGATTAGTGATAAACAAGATTACAACTCATGAAACAATATCAGATTTCATCAAAAGCATTCTTAATGATGAATAAACCTTAAACAAAACATTGACTATCACCATGAATTATCTCTTTTTTTTTGTTATCATTCACTCATTTATGTTGCTTTGTCCATACAATACGTTCATTGAAACTGAATCAATCTTTTAAAAATTCCATTAACACAAGACATCAACAAAGGGTACTAAAAATAAATACTCACTCTGAGCAAGGTGGGAAACGAGAAGATAGCTTCAACAAGGATGTTAAGGTCATTGCTCGAGTAGTCATGTTTGTTGTGGATCGTTTCAAAACTGCCTCTATAACATCCACCACATCTGATTCTGTTACCTGTCAAGATTTTTGTCAACCAATGCAGGATTACTTCTGAAACAACTCAGCCCAATAAATGGTTTGACTTCGAAACATTAAATGCAGGTGGGCAGTAACAACATGATATCAGATTTGAAACTACAGTTCTACACTTTAATAAGGGATGAAGCACCCTTAAACATCTAACCTTCACAATTATAGAGAGATCCATGGGCCCAGCAGAATACAAGCTAACAAAAATTATCATACGTCAAACCCAGAAGATATACAATCACAAAAAATATTGTCTACAACCCTTCCCCTCAACAGCCAATCAGATTTTATAAATCATGTGCCTTGCAAATAAAATCACAGCTAAAGTTGGGTAAATAAACCCTCTCTGTGGCTATACAGCTCAATGGGGGGAGTCAATTAGTTGTTCCTGACCGCTAACATATATAGAACAAACATTGACCAATCAAAAGGACAATATAAACTTGGCTCATTGATGTATAAAATTAACATCTCCTAGTCAGGGCTTATAAACATGACTGGAAAATCTTGGGATGAGTTTTCTGCCAAACACTAAGGCTCATCAACTGAATTGCAAGGGCATGTAACATTGACAATCAGGCCTAAGAAATGCTTTTCACAATTGATAATTCATAATTAATACAAAATTGTGAACCTTTACTCTGTCATCTTCAAAATTTGAAAACAAAAACAGAAAAAATCCCAATACTCCTGACCATGAGTCCATACTTTCAAATAAGTTATGTTATAAAGCCTAAAATTAAACGTAATATAATGTATGTTACTCAGTGCAAGTAAATAAGCAATACTATAAAAGCCTCTCAAAGGAAAATGCATTCAGTTCATCAAATCACTAAATTATAACCATAAAAGCAGTGAAAACAAAACCCTTATAAATTACCCCAATACCTTTATGTCAAAACAGCAAAATAAATCTATTAGCCACAATATCCAGTAAACACATTGAGCTTTAAAAATAATTCCCGGCAGTGTGTTTCTTACAAGATCCAAGATAACTTGCATACACAAATGTGACAAATCTAACTGCCACATCCAACAAATCCAACATCCTGAGATCCTCTATTAATTAAGGTAAACAATGGAGGGATCTTTCACAGTATGACATTGTTTTGGGGGAATTTGACATTAAAGTTTTTGGGCCAAACATTTTTGCCTCGCTATGGAAAGCATGGACCCAGGTGAGGAGATTGTTATGCTCCAGAGGTGCTGTAGGAGGACCCCCTACTTTCTCAATTCTTGACAGATCATTATTGTGGGGGATTATTATGAACGACAAACCTCTTGCCTTGACTCAAAGTTATTCTGCTAAACTTTGGAATGCTAAAGGTATAGCCTCCATCAGTGATGTTCTGATTTACAACAGACTTGCGACACGGGAGGAACTTCAAAAGCAGTTTGGTATCCCACTGTCACAAGAAAAGACACTTTGATTGTTAAAGAAGTTGGTAATTTCTTCCGTGGTAAAATATTCAACAGTGATTCCTTTTTGAATCAATTAAAATGGCAGGATGGTACATTGTTTATGGATGCTTCTACAAAGCTAATTTATAATATGTTGAAGGAAAACTCTTCTATTATTAGGTGGATCAACCAGTGTTGGGATTTAACCTGGCCGGATTCCAATTGGCACTTTATTCTGGACTTCCTCTGGCACCAACCCCTTGAACCAAAGATTGCTTGCTTTAGATGGTTATTACTGCTTAAAAAGATTGCTGTTGGCCCTGTATTGTCTTCTGTTGGTATTACTCCTTTGTCTTGTGCTCTTTGCAAAGTCCCTGAGTCAGTTGAACACATCTTTTTTGAATGTAAATTTGTGTCTGTGGTCTGGTCTCTGTTTCTTGGGTCTCCCATTTCTTGGAATGCTCGTCACGGTCTATCATGGATTGAGGTTTTAGCTGGGTTTGTTGATTGTTTTGATGCTATAATGAATAAGTTCTGGTTTGTTTTTACGGTTGAGATCTTGGTTTCTTTGGAAATAGAGAAATGAGGAAGTATTTCAAGGCAAGAAAAGAGAACTTACTGGGTTTAAAATTAAACTCGCACACTATACCATTATGTCACAGGTCTCAACAGTGCTTGAAATTCCCAAGAGTAGGTTCATGATCCTGGTGCAAGAAGGAGCTTTAATCATTTACAAGTCAGATATTCGATCAGCACACTATTTCAATACATATAAAGACATGTTGGATCAGGAAGAGTTGGATATTCTCAATCAGTTCATTAAAGATAAAAGCATTGATGTGGAAAAAGAAAAGGCTAAAAGTAAGGAGACAAAGATCCCTGATGCTCCAAGTTGGGAAGCGGCAGTGAAGGTGCCTCCTGCTATTGATCCACCATTGGGGGCTTTTGATATGGACCGAGCTGAGTGCAGTAACAACATAATCGGGTCATGGGACTCTTGATGACCGATCTGATAATGCTTTAATCTTCAGTTTTTAAGTTTCTACAATCACTTTTTGTAATGTAAAAGCAATGTAAAAAGACACTATATGCCGATGGCACTGTTAGTTGCTTAGGATCAGTTACATTTCGTTTTATTTTGATGCTTTAAAGACTCAGTCTGCAGGCTGATATAGATATGTTTTGATCATCCTTTTAAACTATTTTAACAGAAAGAAAAACAGCAAAATAAATCTATTAGCCACAATATCCAGTAAACACATTGAGCTTTAATCAAATAATTCCTGGTAGTGTGTTTCTTACAAGATCCAAAATAACTTGCATACACAAATCCAACTGCCACGTCCATGTTGGTACTGAAAATCCAAGCTGTGTCTGTTATTCATGACTTTAGAGGGCCAGAAGCCACAAAGTTCCTGCACCTTGGAAATAAACTATGGGTGCCAATAGCCATAAAATTGAAAAGTGTGCAATTTGGCAGAGAAATAGGATAGTCGCCTACCAGCAAGTAAAAAGAAGTTCAAAGTCTACTAGAAATCCTGTATATGTGACACGGCAGATTTAACAGGGTCATCTGAATTGCTGGGGTATTCATTATAAACGGCATTCACAGGTATTTCAATGTGGTAGTTTTGTTATTAACAAATTGCACTCAAGAAGGTGATGCATTCTAATTGACGAATTTGAAGCTATTATTAATACCATGGTTATAAGATTGTTACAATCCAGGAGAATGTTAAGATGGATACAAGACTTCCCTTATCATCAAATAGAAATCTGTGTAGCATGTTTCCAAGATCCAAGATCCCCTTTTGTTCACAAACCATCTTTCGTGATTTTTGTAGCAACTTAACAAATGAGCGAGAAATAGGTTTAAGAATAAGACAACGCAAATTGAGAAAATCATTTAGATACTCAGTCATACCATATGGCTTTACATATCCTCCAAGCAGTTAAAATGAAAACAACGTATGCAACAAGGTGATGATCAATTTGAAAAACAGGAAGCTACAATGATGGTTTTATCAAAGTGGAGGACACCACCAATAAGGGATATACGTTAGTCAATAATACACTTGTAGTTCTCCCTGATGGTGCAAATGCAAACCTAATTGAAGAACGAGCCTTTAAAAGCTAGCCATAATTGGAACATATGCACAAGAATTATTTGTGTAAATGGTCAGATTTTGTATTGACAACTACTATGGATAACAGGATAAGAAAGAAGGTTGTTTCTAGGTTACTCCCAACCAAGACAATAATTTTATGTATGAGACCCAACATCTGGGTTTTGATTTTCCATTGACCATATTTATTGCTCTATGAGGTGTACATCTATAATAATACACTCTCTAGATTCAAATACATGACTTACTCTATGGAATATACATGCCTTCACCATCAAGCACACTCAGGCCATAAATCATATACACTGCATACCCAATTTATTGTTCAACATGATATATAACCTTACCACTCTCTAAATTCGAACATGTGACTTACTCTGCAGTACAAATGCCTTCACCATCAAGCACACTTGGTTGTACATCATGTACAGTGCAGTCTTGGCAAGTTGAGTTTTGGCCCAAACTTGGTCTCAGCACGGAATCAATGAATTGAAAAAACCATAAAATATAGAGATTTTTAAGAATTAAAATCTTGTATCAAACACCCTTCAATAAATAAACTTTAAAGACCAAAATAAACAAGTCAAACAGAAGCTCCTTTCATTAGATACCCAACTATACATCAATCACAAGTACAAAAGCAGATTTTAGCTAAGGGAAACAACATTTTTAGATATATAAATATTGTCAAAGTGTTTAAAGTGTACAAAACATGGATTATGATATACATGGCATAAAAAAAAAGCACACTACGGAGTCATGAACTATGGTAGAAAGGAGCTTATATCCCTCAGCCCAACAATACTAGCTCTATGTGGAATCATGTGCTTGCATCTGTGACAAGTTTGCAAATGCTACTACAGCCTTACAAGTATTACTTAGGATAGGGTTTGATTTAGCAAACCATAAGTATAAATGATTTAATTACAAGGAACTTAATTGCAAAAAAGTAGAATTTTTTTTTGAAAACAGTTACTCTTCAATCCAACATGACCCAAAAAGATTTTAATGTTTTTTAATTTTTTAAAACCTTCACAAAATGCTTGAAATTCATGTTTTTACATTTAAGCATTTTCAATTTTTATACTTTTTCTTTCCTGATTTTCATAAACCTGGCTGAAACTACCCCTCAAGATTCAATGGGTATCCAAATACCCAAGCTTCATTTCAGCTTGGGCAACTATAGGCAAGGCTTGCGACACCACTTCCAACTACCTATGGTGACACTTTGTACATGCCAACCTTGAGTCTGGACAATCTTTGTGAGGGTGTCAATATATACCTGAGACACCGATGCACCCTGGTATAGCCCGGATCCGGAAGCTGATGCCTATGGAGGTGGATCCAGGGGTGGATGCCCTGTGGATGCCACCCGGAAGCCACCACAAGCATCCGGATGCCTGTGGTGGGCATCCACTTGCATCCGGATGCTTGTGGTGGCTTCCGGGTGGCACCCACAAGGCATCCGGATGCTTCCGAACGCATCCACGGGCATATGCCCAGAAAAATGAATTTTCACTTTTTTGCCACTTAACTTTTAAAAACATGTGCTAATAACCATTTTTAATCTTTTTTTTGCTCCTAAACCCTAAAACGGCCCTAAAAGAGGCCATACTATCAAATGATTTATTTTTGTATATTTCTTGCACTTCTTTGCATATATGTGATATATAATATATAAATAATTATATATATATACACGCATCCAAACGCATCTGCATCCCCTAAAAAAAAATTTCACACATCCGTGCACCAAATTCTATTATCCACATCTGAATTTGCACCTAAAAAGGCAACTTAGAAATATACTAATAAAGGTTACATTCACTAATGGTATTGTTAGGTTATATGCATGATTGTCACCAACCATTATGATTGCTCATTTTGCATTCTCATATGTTTGTATAGAACCTTGGACACCATTATATTTAGTAATAAATTATGACTTGGAGTGGAGTCCTATCAAAAAGACAAATGGGGTAGCAAGCTAAGTGGATTTAATCTTGGAGGAAACTCCATGGTTAAGCGCGCTTGAGTTCAAGCCATGTTGGGATGTGTGACCTCCCAGGAAGGCCCAATGCTTCATTTCTGTGAGCATCACCTAGATGCAATGAGTGCTAAGTGTTCCATTAATTCTCATGAGTGATGGGTTCTTGTGAACTCATGAGTGATGGGTTCTTGTGAACCTCTCCTCATGAAACATGGGTCAATGGGAAACATGGGTCAATGGGTTTGACTCAAAAACTACATAATTGAACCCTGATAGCAATATCACAATTTGACTTGCTGTGGAAAATACCTCCTTAGCAATTGATGAGCTAAAGGGGCTCTATAATGAATGGTTTATAAGACAAAACACTTGCTGAAGGTTTTACGAATGGGATAGCATGCTAAGTGGGTTTAACCTTGGAGGAAAACCCATGGTTGAGCGCACTTGAATTGCAGCCATGCTAGGATGGGTGACCTCCAAGGAAGGCCCAATGCCTCACCTTTGTGAGCATCACCTAGATGCAATGAGTGCTAAGCATTCCATTCATTCTCATGAGAGATGGGTTCTTATGAACCACTACTCAGGAAACATGGGTCAATGAGTTTGACTCTAAAACTACACAATTGAATCCTGACAGCAATATCACAATTTGACTTGCTATGGAAAATACCTCCTCATTAATATTATTTTTTTAATGGATGTGAATTATTAAAACATAAAATATATGTTTTAAAAAAAATTAATAGGCCCAAGTACACATCTAGATATTGTTAATAGTAATCACTGTGTCAGCTCAAATCACGGCTTATGAATGGCTTCAACATATAAAAATTCAATATTAACGATTATATTGCATGGGGCAATAATATTCATTTTATCATATCAGCACAACATACTGCTTTATACTTGAAGCATCCCCTATATATGCTTCAGCCAGTTATTAATGCATAAATACTTAAAACACAGACCTTCTGTGACTAGAAATGCATAGTCTACCTAAAGTAATTTCAAACCAAACCATCCAATAGAAACTTGATATCGATCCCGTGAGAATCCAGAAGCAATTTTTAAACATTTGATTGCATAGCTACTAGTTTGAAACCTTTAGGAAGCTAGCTGATTGAAGCTACAAAAGAAAACACATCTAAAAGTAAAGTGGAAAGCCGAAAACCAACCAACAAATATTTTTGGCGATGCAGAATTACTTGTGGACCCAGATGCTCCTGCATCAAAGGGCCTTGTTAATCCTGCTCATATCTTCGACTATTAGTATCGTCTAAACCCAAACCTTAAGGATTGTATCTTAACAAGCTCTTTCTTGATCAACTCTTTTTTTTTTGTGGAATGTTTTAAGGCACACTACATTTGTTGCTTCTCAGCTGATTGTACTTTTCTATCCAGTTGGCTTTGCTTTGGTCAGTCACAGACATTATTAAAATCTTTTTTTATTTCTTTCTGACAACTCCAAAGCACAGCAAATACCACACTTTGTTACTTTGATAATACTTATGATTCATTGTATATCCATAGCATGGCATTTTATTCTTGTTACATTGAATTTATAGTGCTGTACTGCGGTACGCCTAGCAGCTGTTGCCAGCAGTCCTGCTCATCATCTATGACAGTGGAATTCAACAATACATTCATAAGTCAAATATGAGTATCAGATGCAGCAGAACATGAAATGGCAGCAACTCTGTCTTCCATCCTTTATTAATATTTGTTTTAAAACATTTAACCCCAACCTCCAACTGTATGGCTGTAAGATGATAATAAAAAAACATGTTCTGAAATGATATCCTATTTTTCAAGTCTGAATATGTGTCACAGATGGATATAGAAAGACAAATTAGCCAATGTCCCAATTGGGTAATGCTTACAAGCAAATACAACTATCCAAATTTAATAATCCAGAATTAATTTGAACTCCCAATAGGAAGCAGATAAAATGTCTAGATTTCCAAACATTGCTTTTATTAAAATAGAACTAGCAATTGGATTGGGCCAAGAATTGGGAATTAGGAGGCAAATGAACCTCTTTGGTCAGTGGAATCTGAATCCACAACTCAAAGTTGCTTGCAATCAATTCCGATGCATGAAAGAATATATGCAACCATGTTTTTATGTGTCAACACCCTATCTATCAACTTACATATTGAGAATTCCATCTATACATGCATAAGCTAATAGTCCAATAGCACAGGCACACACAGATGTACTTACTGTCAAAGGCTCCTCCCCATCAAATTCACCAGCATGGTTTACCAGCATTTCACCATACTCACCAATACACCAAATAGTAACACGAACAAGACTATCCTGATGCAAATGTAGCCAAATGTTTGTCAGGAATCAGGATGTGATACTTCAAAAAGTTACATGGATGATAATTCAAGCCCAAGCATATTTTACAAGGTAAAAATTAATTTGCTTATTACATGAAGGAAAAAAAAAGTATTATATTACATTGAATTTCAATGTTACAATAAATGGTGATATATGTTTGAAATGGCATATATATAGCAAGCACTAGCAACATCGTAGTTAACTACAGTAACTAAAAAGTAATTTACCAACTACATTCCACCAAGTTTCTGGGACATGAGCAGCAGGAACATCAATCATATACAGAAATTTAATTATTCATCATATACATTATAGAACAATATTACATATCATTAGAGCTGAATAAAGAATGAACACGAGTGTTGATACTTGAATTAACTACAAAAGAAATATAAAATAAATACTTTTCCCCTCAAATTAGACCCGGGTAAAACAACATTTTGCCATGGGTGCAGCCTTAGCATCTTAAAATTCTTGCACATTCTGATACATGATTGGAAAAACATAAAGGTGGCATATTGTTTCTTTTAGATGTTGGAGTTTAATTTTAACATTTCTATAGTTACCTGTTGTATTTTAAGGTCCCACTGACCTACTTTGGTCATTTGTAGACATTAATATAATTCATTCTTTCTTTGTCAAGGCCACAAGATTGAGCCGGGGGTATGTGTCATAGGCACATGTTCATAATGTGATATATTATTGATTTAATGTATTTCCAATGTGTATAAAGATATTACTAACACAACAAAAGGACGACTGCATATAAAAGTTTCATTCATTTTGACATGCAAATAAAAGTTGCAGACAAGTTAGAATGACAAGCCACCAAGGTTTGAGGATTCTAGTTGAAAAAACCAACATTGATTATTAACAGAGGTGAGTGGTGAGGCAAAAACTAGCAAGAGAAGTGAAAGAGGTGCATTAATCTTCTATTTGTTCTTTTTTTTCAAATTTTTAAAAAGTTTATAGGATGAAATGTATGATTTTTTTTCCTATTTTCAGTTTCCAAATTCTACTTGTACATTGATCCACAAAATAAAATGACATGAGCAACAATAGCGAGAGTAGTGAGCATGGTGAGAGGGAAGAAAGAAATGAAAGCCAACTTGGGGGCTCATTAGGATGTGGGAATGATATGGGTGAAGAGGTATAGCCTCAAAATATATTTGAATGCCCCTTTAATCCCAAAAAACCGCTTCTTCAATTTGTGCAGCCCTAGACAAAGATAAGAAGAAAAATTTGAGAGATACTAGATTGTGGTTGTCACATTTGTAATTAAAGATTTTAGGGGGCACTACACAAGAAAGTTGGACCATAGAGAATATTGGACCTCGAATTTTGTACAAGCGGTCACTGATTTCACACACGTGCAAAATAGCTGGCATGATCATGGAAGGTGCTTACAAGCACATTTTCTGGACGTCTTGTTGTGTTCATGTGTTGAACAACACATTGAAAGACATAGGAAAGATAGATTGGGTGCAGCAGATGGTGATAGAAGCTAGAGATATTCAAATATTTATTTGCAACCATCACACTAGAATATCCTGCCCTGGTTGCAATAATTTTTTTGCAATTATCAACTCAGGGTTATTCTGTCAAAAAGTTTACTTGCAAAGAGGTATGCTGTCTGATTTATGAAATTGTTGATTTGTTGTTTACCAATTTAAGTTTAAGCAGACATATTACTATTTTCCCCTTTGCATAATATGAAACACTTGCAATGCATGTACCAACAATGAATTTTCTAAGTCTGATCGACAATGTTATGGAGATATAAATTTTCAGATAACAGCAGGTACTCATAATGTTTTTCAAATCCAAATTCATAATAACTGAAATTTCAGAAATCTGCTATAAACTTCAGTAGAGTACAATGTGCAAAGAATTTAATTTTGTGACCTCTCAAGTACGGAAGTTAAACTGAATTGAACAGCAGCAAACTCATTGATCTCAAATGACGTGTCATTCTGAAAAATACTTCTAATGTGCTCAGAACTGCACAGCAATACTTAATGCTTCCAATTTGCTATTTTCTTTGTCAAATAACTCAACTTGCCTGTAGAAGAAAACATCCAAGCTTTCTGTAGTTTGCAACAGTCTAAATCTTGATTACCCTACCCTCAGTGCCAAAAATCACAGATATGAAAGCAATCATTCCAGCAAAGTCTTCACACCAAAGTTCAAAGTCTCACGTCATACAAGATACATAGCAACCAGCATTAAAATCACTAACCAAACCTCATATCCATCAAGTGTTGCTTCAATCACCAAATCCAATGTGTCCTGGAGCTAAGGCTCACGCTATGATGAGGAGACTAGAGTAACAATACACCCAAAATCCAATGCCTAAAGAAGATGATTAAATCAAGGCCAAGAAATGGTGAGAAGTTCACATGCCAGAATGGGGATAAAATCAACGCTAGATAAAATGGAACCAAAGGTAATATATGCAGGATTAAACAACTCCAACTTTTTGTCTCATGCCCACAGTCAAATACCATGACACCTTTTTGAATTAGAATACTTCAAAGGACAGCTCTTCTAAACAATTTTTCAACACAAATGTTAAAAACTCTTTAACCTTCAATCGATCACCCTCCACAAACCATGATTTTTTCTTTTTCATCTCACGCCACAAAATCAATTGCCATGTCACACTATAATTTTCTTTAGCGGCAAGGTTTAAATAGAAGAGTCACTCCAACTTCATGTATAAATTTTAAAGCCCAACAAAGACTCAAAAGAGATTGATATTTCTGATTTAAATCAACACTTCATCTCTTAGCCTAAAGTAGGATTTTGTCTTGCACATCTTTTTGAGAATGATTCAGCTAAGAAAATAATGCAGTAACTCACGAATGAAAATATTTTAAAGATTCTTCACTTACAACACACACACACACACATGTTCACAGTTCAGAAAAAACCTCTACAAATCAGAAATTTCAAACCTAGTAATCTCAAGCGTCATAAACTTTCCTAACTTGAATGCACTGTGAAATACCTAATTGATATCTCCAACATGTACTAGCCAGGGTAAAGCTCTCACCATCCGAGCTAGTCTTCTCCAGAGGGATTTCGCCCTCAGGATACCTGAGTCCAACTCCAATGCATGTGCCCCTCACCCCCCCACTACACATTTCCTGGACAAGGACATCCGAAGACACAGGGACTTGGGAGAAATGTCCATCTAGGACATATCCCTCAAAGAGGGTAAGTTTCCAATATGCCCCACTATTTTGAAGGCCAAAAGGAGTCTTTTGGACATCCTCAAGACCCTCAAGGAACTCAGTTGCATCTCTTGAACACACCAAAAATACCCATGAATCCCTTTGCATCATTCAGCTCATAAAGTTAACACTAATGATTTATGGCATTGCCCTCAATCCCACAGGGGACTTTGCCCCTAAAGTTCCATGAGGAATTGTAATGTTCCTTAATAAATTATTCATTAATAAATGACCAGATAATTATATTATATAAGTAACTTTATAAACTAATATAATATAATTAAAAGTTGATAGTTGATATTATATTAGCTATGCTTTCTTAATAATAATTGGTTGGAATTTCATTCAGTTTTGTTTACGGGATTGGAGATTCAGTTTTGTGTATGGGAACCACCAGCATGGTTTGATTTAAATAAGTCATCGAATGACAGTGAGAAGGGGAAGACATTTTTAATGAAATCAACACATAGGATGAAGTTGGAGTTATCCTTTTGTCAGTGGAACAAACTGGCCTAGTGGATCAAAGGAGTTTGTCAGTTAGCGACAGTGCATCTTTGGATTTAGCAGAGGAAGTCTTTTGTCCAGAGCGGGTGGAATTTATGCAAGTATTGGATTGGCGGTTTGAAGCAATCTAATCAAATATCAGGTGGTGAGCACTATGTGTGCCAGTGGAGTTGCTATCTTGAGAATTATCGGTTCTATAGCATAACGACATAAATGAGACTGTCGTATCTATAAGGCAGTAGAATCGTAGTGGACAACATCACGTCACTCCAGAATCTGATTTGCCAACACACTGTGCAGCGGAAACTTCATTGATGAGAATCGTTGATTGCCTGTTCATAGCGGTGTGTGGTTAGTATTGAAACCCACGCACAAGGAGGGAGACGGAATCAAACTTTGAATACACGACATGAAAGTTGGAAAAGGCAGATGATATTGTAATAAGCCCTGCACGTGCTAGGAAGTCGTAGACTCGGAAAATCTTCTATTCCGGGAGGACTTCTGTAGGTGTTAATTAATCTCCAGAATAAGAGTCTCTGGAAATTGGAACGTTGGTCAACGATGGAAGTGCAAGCTGCATACACTATTCTATAGAACCAGCAAACATACAGGCCAGCAGAGGATCATCGGAGAAGCGCTGGTAGAACAGGTGCATAAATTTCTTATTTACTCTAGCTAATGTATCTGAATCTTTTCTGTAAGGAAATTCTGGAAATACAGTGTATGCTTGGTTAGTATATAAACGGATGTTTTGAATTTTTGGCAAGAAAACTGAGTACTGGAAATACAATTGTAAACAACTGGGTATATTTGGGAATAAAATAAACATGGGATTTTACAGGAATGCTGCCACTCAGCTGCACATGGGCATCCAAAACCAAACCCCCACCCACCACCACCCAACCATTCCCACATCCACCTCATTCCATGAATAAAAATAGTTATATTCAAAGATACCACATTCACATTTTCAATTACATTTGTTTGCTTAAGACAAGGAGATCAAATTGGGTTTATAAGAACAAAATTTTGTCATAATAAAAGAATAGATCATAAGTTGTAGGTGTTTTAGACAATTAGGAGTAAGTTTGTAACATGGTTGTTGTAATGTCCCCATTTTTTGCAAGTCATTGATCTGATGGTGCCAGGTCATTATTGTGATCCTCGTGGTTTGGCGAGGTGTTTAGAGGGTCATTGGTGTGAACTTACTATTTATAGTAAGTCAATGGATAGTTCCGATGAGCTCAGATGAGTTATAGGAGTTGAATGATGCTCTCGGTTTTCATTTTTGGCTTCCGGTTTGGGCTCCAAGAATCTTGGAGAGAGCGTCTATTTTTAGTAAGTCACCCTGTCAAGTTCATTCATCATATTTCATCATCTGGATCAATCCTGTGCAGACAGATTTCGATTCGGACGCTTCTTCAGTTGTTTTCGCAAGACGGGTGGTTTATTATTATTATTTAATTAAATTTGCTAAGGTTGCCATTTTTGTTGGTATTATATGCTAGATACCTTGTGTTATAGCTTGTTGGAACCAAGATGAAAAGTTTTAAATCTTGGGCACAAGAAACAGGGACCTTGCGTGTCATAATTTCATGATATTGGTGAAAAGGCCTTTTTTGGAGCCAAATGAATTAATAAATTATATTATTCAATATGTGCCTAAGTATAAAAAGTGTTTTAAGTGAAAAGTGTGTGAGAGAAGACACTTTTGAATTATAAAAGCAATGCTTTGTGAAAGGAAATGGATCCATTGTTCATTTTGATAAAAATTATGAAGTCTTTTGTTGAGAGCTTTCAACAAGGGTTTGAGGACTGATTCCTCTCTGCTGCACTTTGAATCATTCCTGTGGTGGTGAATTGTGCATTTAATTCTACTGAAGAAATTCTGATAATTCATGGCTGCAAATTGATGCTGATGTATATCAATTTGGTTCAAGAATAAATTGAATTCATTACTTCTACAGTTGCGTTCGATTTTCTCTTATCTGGGTGTCATTGCTGAGTAAGGGAGGCTGATGTATCTCCTTATGATTGCTACATTGACTGTACGGCTGCCTACCAATAAATACAAGCTGCATTAATTATTTTGGAAGCTGCATTTCAATTTCAGGGAGCCACGTTCTGATTTCAAACAGCTGTGTGGAGTCCTTTCTTGCCTACGAGTTCTTCCTAGGAGGCAGAATTTTGATTCCTTGAGCTGCGAAATTCTTCATAGGGCTGCATGATAACACCTGGAGTTTATTCATCATTCAGCACGCATACTTTGCTTGTCAGGTGCCATTTTTTTACGGAATTAATTTTCAAAATTTGAATTTACAAATTCTTTGTATATTCATACCTGTGAGTTTAATTTATAAATGGATTATTTGAAATTTATGATATTATAATTGTGAAGAAATTTCCAAGTTATATATTTTCCTTGATAAAATTCTGTGGAAGTGTTATCTATTTCAAAGAATTGAATTTCCTGGAGCCAAGAGCTAGTCAGGCTCTTTACAGTTGTTCTATTACAACTGTAATTTAAATTGAAATCATTTCCATCTTATTTTTCAAAAATTGACAGGTATAGTGGCAACAATTTTCTATAAGCAACTTTTGTTTGCTTAAGACAAGGAGATCAAATTGGATTTATAAGAAACAATTTTTGTCATAATAAAAAAGAATAGGTCATAAGTTGTTGGTGTTTTAGACAATCAAGAGTAAGTTTGTAACATGGTTAACATTATCAGTTTTCCACAATCCATTTTTAATACAAATTTGTTTCTGGATTCGATTGTGTATGTTTTTTTAGCATCAACATTTCGGATCACACTTTGTGATCCATCATTAGGATGAGTGTGTAGGATTTGAATATATATATTTGCGTTTTTGTTTTTTTTAATTTGCTTATGCTCATTTTATTTATGTGTGTTTCTATTTTGTTTTTGTTTGTGTGTTTATATATTTACTTATTTATTTATGCTCCTTTTATTTATATATTGTATTTCGTTTTTGTTTATTTATATAATTATATATAGTTACTTTTTTATTTGTACTTTTTTCATTTATTTGTATATTTCGTGTGTTTATACTTATTTATAGTTGCTCATATTTTTGACTTGTTTATTTTATTCTTGTGTGTTTTTGTGTATAGTTTTTATTTATTTTTTAGCATATATTTATTTTTTGTATCTTTATATATCAATGTTCCAAAACTCGCGGTGAGTCTAGCGAGTTGGCGAGCCGAGGAGACTTCGGATTTTTTTCATGATCTGTCACCATGACTCGGCAAGTCATGGACCATGACACGCATGATCCGCAGGGTCAATGGGTCATGCAATGACTCGCCAGGTCCGACAGTCATGGCAACAAGTCATTGACTTGCAAACAAAATAAAATAAATAACAATTGTTTGCCTTCTCTTTTTTTACTTGTGTTTTCTATTTTGCCCTAAAAGGCATTCTATTTGCTTGTTATGAGAAGAAGCGAGGAAAAGTGAGAGAGAGGAAGAAAAACAAGAGGCCATAGGTTTGCATTGAGAGCATCAAAGAGTTCATAGCAATTGTTCCAAGACTTCACAACTCATTTGAAAGAGGTAAGTGTTTACAATTAAAATCTCGAATGTTTTCTATTAAAATATAAATTGCATACTTCAATAAGAGAAGTAAAACAATAGCAAACCCTAGATCTTTTTTAGAAAAAATTTGTAAACATGTATTTACAAATTTTTCTAAAAAAAATGTAGGGTTCACTGATTTTTCTAAATTCTTCTTTTGAAATTTGAAAATTGTGAAGGAAAAATACAATGCACAAATGTAGAGATTGCTGATTTTTTCTATTAATTTATAACTTTATGAAATACAATGCACAAATGGTAATTTGTTCGAAAATTGTCTTATTGCAGCAGCCTTCATATTTTGAAAACATTAATTTTTCCCAATGCCTCCAAAGGATGAAGCTTGGGAATACACTAAAGACTTTCTTGGTAGACAAAAAAATCAAACAAAATATTTTTTTTGTAAAGAAATTAATCATGGTGGCATCAATAGATTTAAATACCATATTGTCGACATACCTGGCAATGATGTTGAGGCATGTAAGATAAACTGCTGAGGCAAAACATTTTTGGTATGTCTAGTTAGAAACATATGCACAAAAAAAGGACACTAGGAAGAGGCAATTGGAAGAGTTAAGTGCTATTGACCCCCATTCATCTGTATCCGCAACCGCATCCACATCCGCAGGCTGTAGTGGAGAGGGTTCTTCCATGCCTCCCTTTCGTCCTAGTACAACTGCTAGTGCTACTGCTTTTCCTTCTGCTCCTCCTAGTGGCATGGTTACCCTTGGCCCTAGAGTCAAGAGATCCAAGTTGGATAGTTATTTTGTGCCACAAAGTACTCCTGGCACACAACCCTCGCTTGAGAGCATGGGTTGGAACAAGGAGGTTCATGATGCTACAAGAAAACAAATTTGCAAGTTTTGGTACTTTTGCAACATTCCATTTATTGTAGTTAGGTAATTCTTTTTTATATGATTTCTATAAGTTTAAAAGTAAATTTTAAAATTTATAATTTGAAGTTGAATTATGCTATGTCTAATCATAATCTATTTGTGACATGTCTCCTTATTGGCAAGGCATGGTAGATGTTGTAACCATTTGTGGGGCGGGGATTAAAGCCCCTACCGATGTTGAGTTAAGTGGCCTCCTCTTATTAGAAATGGTTGATGATATGAAAGTTGAGCTAGAGGACCACTGACAATCTTGGAGCCAAAAGGGTTGCACCATCATGACAGATGGTTGGACAAATAGGAGGAATAGAACACTCCTAAATTTTCTTGTTTCCTGCGGACGTGATTGATCATTCTACTTCCCTAAATGCATTGAACAATTTAAATTTTGATTTGTTGATTGATCCATGATAATTGATAAGTATTTTGCTTTATTTTCAAGATCCACCATGTTCTTGAAGTCCATTTATGCTTCCTCACATGTGAAAAATGCCATATACTTATGTGAGGTTATTAAGGAAGTCATACGTGAGGTGGGGGAAGAAAATGTGGTGCAGGTGGTGACGAATAATGCAGCAAGTTATGTTGCTGCAGGTAAACTTTTAAGTTTTGGAGAGGCATTCATGAATTTATTTAAATTTTAAAATTTTCTTATCACATCTAAATTTCTAATTAATTTAAAATTGTTGCAGGTAAACTTTTGATGGATGGGCACCCAAAAAAAATTTGGTCTCCATGTGCGGCCCATTGCCTTGACCTCATGCTGGAGGATATTGGTAAGCTTGAAATGGTGAAAGTTGTTAAAATTTCAGTTTATAGCAAGGAATATACAATCTATAGAGGTCTTTCAAATACTAAGACACAGGATATAATAAATATTCTCAAGTAAAGAAAGATAATACCCGGATTTGAAGGTCTGAATTTATCCTTTTGTTGGCTTCAAATCTGTACTTTGTATTCTTAAAATTAGTCCTCTAATGTTGCCCTCAATGACTTATGAATCAGCTCTAGAAGGTCTTCAATTCGCTCTTCTAGGGCTGCTCCAATTCTGTCCTAGTTCGCCCTTGTTGTCTGCCCAAATTCGCTCTTCTAGGGCTACACAATTCTGCCCTAATTCGCTCTTCTAGGGCTGCTCGATCTGCCCTTAGATGACTGCTACGATCTGTACAATTTGCCCTTCTAGGGCTGCTTAATTTACCACAATAGCAGATGTAATTTTTTCTTGATCTGTCCCCTTTTTATGCTTCTTATTCGCTCTTGAATCTGCTACCCAAATTGCTCATCCAAGATCGAATTCGTTGCTTCAAGAATGAAATTGATTTCTCTAAGAATCGATGACAAGTAGAAGGCAATGTTATGTTTTTTATTGCTTCTAGCATTCATCAATTTCCCTTAATATATTAGTTCATCATGCCAAAACGTGGACCTCCAAGTCAGCCGACTTTGGGGCCACAACTTTGAGCCTAAAATAAAATAATATAATTCCTCATTATATTATTATTATTTAACTCATTATTTAATTGTAATAAATCGAACTTAATGATAAATATAGTCATCATTTATCATATCGATTTTAGGCATAATAATAATAAAATATATTTCCACTATTATTATTATTACATCATTTTTCCAATGCATTGATCTTTGCCGTAAAGGCCAAAATATCAACAAAAGCATGCGTTGAAAGGGCCAAAAATATCTACAAATTTTTCTACAATCATGCATTGGTCCTTAGCATTATGAGGCAATACACAAGGCAAAAGGAGTTGGCCTGTCTTGGTATCACGAGATTTGCTTCAAATTTCCTCACACTAAAATCCTTGATGAAATCAAAGGCAGCTTTGAGGCGCATGTTTGTTGGTGAGGAGTGGACTTCCTCATCCTATGCTACGACCACTGCAGGGAGGGATGTGGCAGATTGCATTTTTTATGAGCTAGGTTTTTGGAGCCCTTGTGCAAAAGATCATGTAGGTAAATTTATTACAATTTAACATTTAGTATTTATTTTTAATTTATATGCATATTTTTGTTTTGTTTGCAACTTTGCAATTTTGCTTATTTTCATACACACTTGTGACGTAACTGTTTTTGTTTAACATTATCTGTAGGTCACTGAGCCCCTAGTAGTTCTCCTACGAGTTATTGATCGGGAGAATCCCTCTATGGACTACATATATGAGGGCATGGATAGGGCCAAGGAGGCCATTAGATCCATATATATAGGAGTTGATGATAAGTATGGCCCCATTTGGGAGATAGTTGATAGGAGATGGCAAAACCAACTAAACATGCCCATCCATGCAATAGCTTATTTCCTCAATCCGGCATTTCGTTTCCGTGATGACTTAAAGGTGAATGAGGAGGTTCTTACTCGCCTATATACAGTGATGCAAAAGATGTCTAGTGATGGTACATCTACACTGCACGAGATGGATAAATATAATAATAAAGGGATGATTTTCGCAAGCAAGATGTGCAAAGACGTTCGGACAGAATTGCAGCCAGGTAGAAATATATGTTAAACTTAAGATTCTTAAGTTTATGGCATATGCATCTTGATTTTATAATCTAGCCTTAAAGTTGGAAATGAGACTTTTTTTTTCTTTTCCTTATTTTAGATAGATGGTGGCAAACGTTTGGGCCTAAAACCCCAAACCTTCAAAAAATTGCCATCTATATTTTGAGTCAACCATGCAGCGCTTCTAGATGTGATCGTAATTGGTCCATGTTGGAGCACATCCACTCGAAGAGGCGTAATAGATTGTCTGTGCAAAGGTTGAATGATCTTGTCTTTGTTCATTACAACCTTCGTCTTAGGACCAGACAGATTTTGGACACTAACTCCTCTCCGATCACTTAGCGGAGATCGATCCAGAGTCCAAGTGGCTCACTGAGTCTACTGATCTTGTCTTCACTGAGGAGGACCATGAGTAGGTTGACCAAGCAGACAGGGACGCTGAGGTTGTGGCTATGGCAGAGGAGGGTGAGCACGATCTAGCACCCACACAGCTAATGTTGATCAGAGTGGCACCTCACAGACAGAGACTATGGCTTCTCAGTCATCCAAGGGCTACCTTAGACGCCTTTGTAGGAGGTAGAAAGACTACTTTGAGGTTGAGGCTAAGCTAGAGCTTGAGCCATAGACTTGTTTTTGTTTACACATGTTTGGGAACATTTGATGTCATGGATTTCATGGCTTTAGATAATTTTACAATATTTATATTTCTATATATCTATGTTTTCTATTTCCTTCAGCTACAATTTATGTTTGTACTTATGTGATGGATGTATGTTTATGTATGCGATCAAATTGGCTTCAATCTGATGAAGTTATTCAATAATGGGTGCATGAAATAAATTTTAAATCGTTAAAAACCTCTAAATTTCAAGGGTTTTTTTCATTTTGTTGGGTCGTAGCCGAGTCACGAGTTGAATCGGCCTTGCCGAGTCCGAGCTGAGTCCGAGTGTGGGAACTATGATATATATGCTTATGTGTGTGTGTGTACACACATATATGTACATATATATATAAATTGACAGGTCTATTGGCAACAATTTTCTATAAACTCATCAAAAAGGCATAAAACAACTCCCTTCTTTTGATTGAATGTAGTAGTTCAACATCAACATATTATCATATTTATGAACTTCTGGTATAGTTAACATCAAAAATACAATCGATCTGTTTAGCAATCCCTGTGTATTTACTATTTCTTAATAGAGACCGTGACATAAAAACACTGTTTCTAGATTCTCATAATGAAATACATGTCCAGAATACTTCTCTTTTGAGGATTCTACTTATCCATGTCTTTGATATTTCAATTGTTTTTTTCTAAATTCTCATATATCTGGCTTGAAAGACCACTTTGTCCAAGCTGTTGCCCCCATCAAGAAACAAATGGACACCTTACATCACAGACTCTCACATGACTGAATCTTTGCTTCTAAATTTGTTGTTCAAACAACCATGAAAGATATGGTTATAAAAAATAAGCTGAGAAAGACTAGAAAAATGGAAACATGAAAGCAAGATGTTCTCTTCATTTGAGTTGATCAAGAGGACATGTACATGATGACATTCACTAATAATCATTCAAAAGATTCAGGAAAATATAGGCCTTACTACATTTAATGCTTGAAGTAAAAAGTTAGACCTGATATGACACCTCAACTACAAAGGAGGTCAAATATGAATTTATGCTAAAAATCATTCTGGAAAGCTAGAACTTACTACCTGTAAGGCTTGACTTATGAACAAATTCAATTAGAAACAATCTCAACTACAGTCTTACAATCAAATCTAATGATATCTGAAAATATCAATTTGCAGCATTGATACAGAAATATCAAAATATCTGGAAAAATTCACAATTAGATAACTTCAAAACTTATGTACACAGTCATTTTTTTGCATCTACACCATAAAGAGGCAATTTTGATGCAACACAAGGTCAATCATTAATATTACTTTAAAAGAAAGAATGTTTGGAGTCTCTCACATGTTCATTCTGATGCTGAGATGCTCGATAAAGTGACCTCACAGTATATCCCTGAAGGTCCATCGCATTGCTTATTGCAACAATAAGAGTATGGCATACATCATCTGTGACATAACTCCCAGCCTGAAAGCATGAAAATGAATAACAGAAAATAAATTGCTTAAAACCCATCTCATTCATTTCAATAAGATCAAATACTAAAGATGCACATAAGTAGCAGCTTTTCACTAAATAGAGAAGAATATACACTTAGCAGTGGATGAGCTTTTTGCTGTCATGTGTCAGAAACTAGTATGCAAAGATTCGAAACATTTTCTTATCAAACATTGGTGCCCATCAGAATCTGATGTGCAAGACAACAATTTATTACTGCATATTTCAAACTCATCTAATACTAATAACACATCATAAAACCTTTATTGCATAATCTAAAAAACCATTTGAACTGATGTTTATGATCAAATCTTTTGTTAGCATCTTACCATGATCTAGAGCCTAGTACATGGCTGACTATGTCCAGGGAAACACGCCTGTGCCCCATATTGGTTTATAGACACATTAGGTGTATGCAATACTTATTAGAATATTTTAATGTTTCTTTAATGTTCATCTTACTTAGTCTTTGGTTTATTAGTTAGTTTCTATTTTTGTCTTAGTTACCGATTGTTTCGTTTAGAAACCTTGTCTTTGTAAATCTATATAAGGAGACTTCATCTCCATTGTTTAATATAACTTTGATTTACCGTAACATGGTATCAGAGCGGGCGATGGGGTTTTTCAGAGTTTGGGGAATTTTTTAATAAAAATTCGAGCCCTTTGTTCCTTGGAGTTTTTTCCAGATTTTTTAATCAATTTTTTTATGAAAAAAATTGTTGGAGCAATAAGAGTTTCTCTCCACAATTTTAGAGGGTTTTTCAAGCCTTTTTTGTTTTCGTGGGCATTTTTTCGGGGCATCTGTTCTGTGAAAATCGTGGGTGTTTTTGCCGTCTGTAGGTTCTCTGATCGTATTTGAGCTTGGGTGTCGTTTGTTTTATGCACTCTTTTAGGGCACACGATGTCTTCTTCCTGCACTCGAACTCTGCCCACTCACATTTTGATGGGATCTGCAGATGCCTCTTCAAGGGTTTCAACCTCCATTTTTGGGTATGAACGCCACTTTTCCGGATTCTGTAGCTGCATGTTTTTCTCTTTTTTTCCACGGATGATTTTCTTGCTACCCATGACGGTATCTTGCATGAAATGCTCCTGTGCACCATTTGTTTTGGCTTGGTTTTTTGGCGTCGTTTGATCTGTAAGGTGTCATTTTTTCAAGAAAAACGGGTTTTTCTTCTTCCAGACGAATTTATGGGCACCATTTTTTAGCTGCAGATTGCTGTCTCTGCAACCTGTGACAGCTGCAGGAGTTTTCATGGCACAGTCTTTTGTCACTCTTTTCGACCTAGGTTTTCTTGCGACGGGTGTCTGGTTTTGGTGGTTTCATGCTCACGTTTCTCTGCAAGTCGCTACTGGTTTTTTGGAGACGCATAATGGTTTTTTAATTTTTCCCATAAATAAATTATTTGATGGGTTTATAAATTTTTTCCATTAAAAAGTTTCTGATGGGTTTATAATTTTTTCCCATTTTGTGGGGTTTTAATAATTTTTTATACTTCAAAAAAATTGGGGTTTTCATAAGCTTTTTCCTTAAAAGTTATGTGAGGGATTATAATTTTTTCCTCAAAAATTAAGGGTTTGCTCTTATATGACCTGGTCAGGGTTTCTGCAGTTCAGGAGGGCTCACTGGTTTCTAGAAAGGTTTTACCATTTTTTCCCTAAATACGAAGTTGTGTATGCTGTCCATGTCTCGGATTGTGCCAGCTACTTGTTTGGTTTTTTCGATTTTATCCTAAAAAATCATTTCTAGAGGGGTTTTTACCCTTTTTTCCAAAAAAACGATGCTTTGTAAACTTCATTTTCAAGGTTTGATGGTTTTTCCCTCAAGCATCATAACTTTTGCAATATGTTCTGGGGTGTCGTGCTTGTATGCAAAAGTTTGGAAGGTTTCTCGATTTTTCCTCAAAATCGGGGCAGTAGTTCTCAGTGTGTCTCCGGTTACAGGGAAGTACAATTTTGTTATCCACCATCAAGATGGATGTTTTGTAATGATTTTTGGTCAAAGGTTTTGCACATTCTCAGA
The DNA here is from genome assembly GCA_027943335.1 of Chamaecyparis obtusa. NCBI lineage: Eukaryota > Viridiplantae > Streptophyta > Pinopsida > Cupressales > Cupressaceae > Chamaecyparis > Chamaecyparis obtusa. The sequence continues at coordinate 1,066,961 of BSBK01005883.1, forward strand.
GAGTTAGTGGTAGGCTCTTGTTTTGGCCATTCTAAGACCATTCTAAAGAAGGGGGCAGCCTTCTCTTTTTTCCCTGGACGGAATTTGGCTACTCTTGGTCATTGACATTTTCCAAATCTAGGGAGGGTCTCAGCAGCAGCAGAATGTTCTGAAAAATTTATGACCGCAAGACATGCACAATCTTTTCTAGGGTAGTTAGACGATGACCATTAAGAAAGGGTATTAGAATATTGTAATGTTTCTTTAATGGCCATCCTAGTTAGTCTTTAGTTTTTTAGTTAGTTTCTATTTTCGGTCTTAGTTACCGATTGTTTCATTTAGAAACTGTCTTTGTAAATCTATATAAAGAGACTCCGTCTCCTTTTTTTAATATAGCTTTGATTTACCGTAACAATACTATCTCCCTCATTCTGTAATACATCCTTTTGACATTGACAGCATCATTTTCCCCTTTCTAAAATCAACGACAATGAGATTCTTGTTAACTTCATATAGAATATGAATCAGCTGATGTATCTTCGAATTTTCTTCTCCATGGAGCTTGTCAGCTATTGAAATAATAATCTCCCCTTAAATTCTTGCTTCTCTACAAATTTGTACATGAAGTGCAGCTTCCACCATCATAGATTATCCCTCCTCATTATCTTGCTCCTGTTTCCTTCTCCATACTTTTGTAAACTTTCCTTTTTGTTATCTCATGGTATCTTTCTTGTTCTGTCTAGGTGGGAAAGATTTTCTAAACATGTTCTTGTTAGCCTTTGGAGGAGTATTGATCTATTTTGGATCTCAATTCTTCTTCTTTCTACATTCACTTTTGACAAGGTTTTTTAGGGCTTCAACATGCCTCTGTTCATTTAATATATCATCCAAAATATCGTTACTCTTATCAAAATTGAGGCTCTTGTTAAACTTGGAGGATGTCTTATCTAGTTCCATTCTCAAAGAAACAATCTTTGACTCTAACTTTTCACAATCTTCTTCCATTACTTTCAATTGGTTTTTCATCTCTTCTTCAATTCTTTTACCTTTTTCAATTTTAACTTTCAGATCAATGAACATTTTTACGGTTTTTTAAGGTTTCGTACCAACTCCACATTAGATTCATTGTCCTCTTGAAGTTGTAGCTCAAGTTTCTGATTTCTTTTCATAAGTTTCTCGATCTCTTTGTAGGCGTGCGTAAAGGACTTCTTCCTCAAGATCCACTTCCCCTTTGTCTTCACTATGCACTTCCTTTGAAACTTTGTCTTCTACATCCATCTCTTCTTTTCTTTCACTCATAAAGTCATCTTCTGTTTTGAGGATACCATCTTTTGTTTCTATTGTCAAGTGTGTTCCATTTGTAATCTTATCTCTTTTGCTTTTTCTTTTGGTTTTGTTTGTTGATCAATGGTCATCCTGGTATTGCCTTTTTCCTTATGTCCTTTTCTTCTTGCCATGTGTGCTCCTCGAGATCAACCTTCAAGCAGTTAACTATTTTCGAAGGAATCAGCTCTGATACCAATTGATGGGAACACAATTATCCTGAGAGAGGGGGTGGGAGGAGATGAATTTGTATAATTCCATCTTTTTTTTCAAACTTAATACCATAAGCATATCAATTGCACAATATCATTCCCATAAGATCTAACAATTATGCAACATAAGAAGGAAACACAACTTATGTGGAAACCCTTATGAGAAAAAAACACAGCATAATATTGCTCACATAAATTTGTCTTACAAACTTTGTAGGCACCAACCCACAGGAAACACCAATCCATTCTTATATGATATGTAGGCACCAGCCCACAGGGGACATGGACACCTATGTTGTTGTAGGGCATATTAGGTTATTTGTTGTTTGAAATTTTTCCTTCACCATATTTGCTACTGTGATTATAACATTCAAGTTAGTATTTCTTAGGTCTTCTCTATGTTACATATGAATGTTTATGAGTTTGATAAAGAATTATTAAGTAGACATAGATAAATTTTGCACTATATCATACATTTGTTGCAACTTTTAGTTTGATGTTTTAATGGTTGTATATGACTATAGTACCTAATAAGGCACCAAGTTTGAAGACTCGAACCTTCCACATACGTTTCAAATCAATTAAGAAAACAATTGCGTGTAGTATAGAAGTAGGGATAAATTAATATTTTCTATTTATAATTCCATATTGTAAACCAAGGTTGAATCTTAATCAAACAAAATGTTACATTTTTTGTGTTCTATTTTTAGCATGTTCATTCTTTACCAATGTCTATTAAGTTATAAGTGCAACTAACTCAAGGAGTTGTAACATTGTTCTTATACACAAATGCATATCCAAACAATTTATCAGCTATAAAGAGGTTTTTTACAACTTGTTAGGCTAAACCTAGTGACAGTTCTAAGGGTTAGGTTTACATTTGTGTGTAGTAGTTGTCCATTATATTAGCTGTTCATTTTTTGTTTGACATACATATCTATTAAGGTATACTTCTGAGAACACCCTTCCAAGATTAAGCTAAGCCCATAGTGAAGCAACGCTCACCCACTCTACCAAGTGATCCATTACTCATCCTCAATCCATTGACAAAAAAAATCTCTGTCACCAAAGACAGCCCTGGCCCTAAAGGTATAACAAGCAAGTTCTAGTACTGTGGACAAACAGTTTTGGGACCTAACAAAGCTTATACAAGATCTAAATCATCTAATAATGTCCATAAGAGAATGACCTAAATTAAGTGGTTGTGGTAAATATTTATTGTGGACTAATTATTGAAAGTGGAAAAAAAAAAACTTACGTCTTGGACCTTAATTTTTCTTCCAATACAAGAGACTAAAGAATTCACTTACACGCGTCAGAGAGAGAAAAAAAGGAAGATATTATTACAACTGTCAGTAATACAAACCTCAACAAGAACTCTGATCATTTGGTCAATATACCATAGTTTATTTGGGGCAAACCTGCAAAATAACCATGCAGAAAAGAAAATTAAACCAAGTCTGGAAAAATCAGTTACCTTAAAATAAATAAGAATTTCTGTTTGCTAGCTTTACAGTGAAAAAACCCTTGTCTGATGCACTGTTTCCTGGTAGAGAATGCTCTTGGCATGGTATAAAAAGCAATACCAAAACACTGAATTCAAAACTATAAACAAGAAGGTTGTGAGCAGATATTGCTAGCTGATCTTTCTTTATCTCATTCCTGCAACCCCTTTTTCTCTTATGAGCCATTGAATTAAGTCCTTAATTCCTCTACAGGCAACATAAATATCACTGTTTTCAAAGAACTTACTTTCATCAAATTAAGGCAGTGATTATCATGGGTGGAAATATTGCAATGCATAGTTGTGATAGAGCTGTACCTTGAGATCAATACAAAGAACCCCTTGGACCTGAAGAGAAGCTTCAATGTATTCATCCTAGATATGTTTGGAAGACTGAGAACAACCAGTCTCCATGAAATGACAAAAAAATTACCTAGAGGCAATGACAAAAACACTACAGAACAAATATTAGCTGCCAAATAGCAGCCAATGTGCAGAATAACAACACATGAGCCTATACTTGAGCAAACAACCTATATTCATTTTGGAATCAATGGGATGAAAACAGAAAATGGAAAATCTTACTTGAGGATTCTAGACTAAAGGAAGGTACAGGGAAAGGACAATAGAAATTTGAAATTTCTGACATCATAGTACATTGTCATAGATGTAAAGTTAAAACAAAATAACAGTTTCAATCTCCTCACAAATAGGAAGGAATAAAATGTCTCTTTAAGAGTTTCAAAAGTAATAAGGAAAACAAATGTGGTTCTATAAAAAGGATAACTGGCTTACTTTTCAACAATGGAGCAGATCTTGGCAGTAAGATCACCTTTAAATTCTGGATCGCTTACTTCCAAGTACTCAAGTAGTTCTTTTGTCAAAGGTTTTACATTAGTGTCATTGACAAGAACAAATACAAGCTCCAGAGCTCTTTTTCTGATTGAGGCATCAGTGTCCTGTACAAAACAAAATATACAAATTTATGAATTTCCAACAGATATTAACATTTTATCCAACGCTTATGATAAATGAAAAGTGTTTCAAGAACATGAGAATGATATGTAAATTCTAACGGAGATTAGTATTTGACAGATACATATGATTTCTTAGATATGTTGAACGAAGAATTTAGACTAGTGTACTACAAAATAAATACTTACATGGCATTTGAAAACCAATGACATAAATTTCATGCATTTATTTTGTTTGCATGCGACTTCCTAAAGCCAAAACAAATTTATAGTGCAAATGCTTCATTGATACATCATATTTCAAAAACCGTAAATATTTAAAAGAACTATTCACAATAGGGACCAAATGGTATAGCCTCGTAAATTATCAATTCACAAACATGGTATCAAGTGATAAAACATCATTAATCCTCAATCATAAAAATGTGTATTCTCTTGCCATTAAGGGCATGGTGCAATAGTAAGGTTATGGTTTTATAAAATCAGCACCCATTTTCAAGTCCAGGGGCAGCTGTCCTCTAGGCCCAAGGGGCATTCAGGCCTCACTGGACCATTGAACAGGAAGATCTGTGCTCAAGGGCATTAAGGCTATCCTTCTTGGGGAATGAGACCCCACGTTTGTGATCTCACCAGTGGTGCCCGGTTATGCCCAGAATTTACCAATCAAATAAAAATGTGTATTTCTCTTATCAAAAAATCCACTAAAATTACATGATTCAAATGCCAAAACAAAATGGTTAACCTTAACAATAAAGAACAAATTTAGATAAACAACATCTCCAATAATCTTTACAAGGAAAATTCTAAAACTTGGCTTCAGCTACCAGAAACCATCTCCGCATTCACACTCACATGAACATCTTCTAGCGATTATATATGATTGTAATACAGCCATACCCTTGTACATTTACTCTTGTACTCTATTTTTAAAAAGCAACCCAATCCCTAAACCCAGAGCCATATCCCATGTCTCTAGGTGACTATTACTTAATTTACAGTACATATTACTGATTTCCTTTATATCATAGACCTAAAACTGAGATAAATATATATCAAGTTCAAGTTTCAATATAAATAAAAATTACCTATGCTCCACCAAGTTTCAGGGACAGGAAAGGCAAGGGATGGTGGCACGTGTTTCTGGTACTGCAGAACTTTTAGGCAGTTTTTTCAAGGATGGTAGGGGGACTGCTATTTTTTTTTTAAAAGAAATTTTTAAATATATAGAGAAATTTCAAATATCCGTATCATAACATTGTTAAAGCATTCATCGTAGACATTGTAGAAGCTTAATACATAAAATTAGACTTGAATTGAGATATCATATGAGCATTGACAAACAAATTAGAAAAATTCAAATGCTTGTGTTGTCAATGTGCATACATATTATATGAGAATTAAAACAAAATGCCCTAAAGCTCCAAGTTTAAACTATAAAATGACAAAAACAATGAAAATATATGGCTGTCCCTAGTCAGCAGATGCAACTGGTAGGTATGTACCAAAATCGGAGCTCAAGTTTGAGTCACTGCTGGTATAAAAGGCTGCCTTGGACAATGGAACCCCAAGTCCCCAAGTCCCCAAACATTTTAGGGATGGGGACGGGCATAGTTCAAAAACTCTTTTAGACTCGCATGGACTCATGAGTCCAATGGCGAGCTGAGTCGACTCGTCATGGACTCACAAGCCGAGTCCAAGAGAAAGACTCGCCAATGACTCATGAGTTTTTACAATGACTCCCGCGAGTTTTTGAGTAGGACTCGCGAATTTTTCTGATTGACTCGCGCCCGCCCACTCAAACGCCTAGCCAAGTGATAAAAAGGTTTTTTTTCACTTCTTCTCTTATTTGGTCTTTGCTCTTGGTCATAACAAGGTTTTAGGTTGTGGAGAGTGATAGGGTTTATTTTTACTCAATTAAATTCTCACATTTTTTGCCCTAGTTTTTCTTTAAAGCCTCGCATATCTGTTAAATCCTGGGGTATGACTACAAGGATGTTAAGGATTTCATTATTAACTATGTCATTTGTATGGCAGGAAAACACAAAGAATCAACACCCTTGTCCAAATAGGATCGTACTTTGAGCAGTAGCTGCAAAGAGTTGGATCACATTCATTTTCATGGTGGCATGCAAAGTTCAAATGTCCTGTGGCATTTGATAAAGGCATAATTCATCCGGGAGCACTAGTGTGCCAATTCATCTATGTGGCATCCTACTTGGTCAATGTTGACTAGTCAAATTTCATCGAGCAAAAGAACACTTCGAGTAATCTAGAATGTCATTGATCGAAGCAAGTAGCTTCTCTGAAATAAAATCATCGAAGTAAGGAGTTGCAAATAGACGATGCAAAATATCGAACAATGTGGGTTATAGAATAAGAAAAATTAGATGGTAGTGAAGAAAGACTTATTCCATAAGTCAAGTCATAGAGAGGATTTGCTTATGGGTTACAGTATCAAGTATTTAGCAAAATACAGTTTCGAATAAGAGTTAGATAGGATGTATCCATTGATGGAGGTATTCGAAAAGGGAAGTATGCGGTAGGACCCTCCCTAATACATTAATTGAAGTAAAAGGAGATTTCAAGGGCATATTTTCCATAACCTTTGAAGCTGGTGTCGAGTAAAGAAGGCCATCGAATAAGATAAAAGACACTATGCCAAGGCTTCAAGCCACTCGAAAAGGGAATCAGCCGCTGGAACCCATTTGCCCTAAGCATCGAATAAAATCATGTTTTGAATAAGTGAATATGGTTGAATAACAATGGTCGAGGTTCTTCAAAATGTGGTGGGGCCGCTTCACTTGATGCATCGAATAAAATATTATGTCGAGTAACCCAGCCAAAGATGAAACGATACAAAAGTTATTTGAAGGAAGAAGGGTTTGAGCAATGACATCATGTCGAATAACATTCACCATTGGGTAAGTTGGAAAAGCGGCTGGCGAAGGAAGAAGGGTTTGAGCAATGACATGATGTCGAATAACATAACAAAATGCACATGCGGCAATTGTCCAAAGGGCTTAAATAACTCATCAAATAAGACGGCATTTCGAACAACTTAGAGGCTAAGTAACATGAAGCATTGTTTTGTTCGAAGGCACTAAAGTAACAAAGGGATTAGAGAATCTTTTGTATCGAAAGAGATCAAGTTTCGAGTAACTTAAAAGAGGGTTGCACGATGGTTTGAAGGGACAGTTGTTAGTAAAATAATAAAACTGATGGCGGGGCTTGGAAGGAGAAGAAGGGATGGCCCATTGATTGGAAAATAAAAGGCATTAAGTTATGCTACAACTCAACAAAGGTAGGTGGTTATTTGAAAGGAGGTTTTATCGAGTAAGGGCAGATAATATTGTTCGAAGCTGATTTCAAATAAGTTAGGGCATCGAATAAGGAGAAATATGAGAGAACGGAGGTTTCTAATTAATCGATAAAACACTATTGCGAAGGTCATAAAGGATTACTCGATAGCACATACTCATTCAAATCCATGTCAGGCACGAGTGGAATTAAATGTTTGGCCTTCCGAAATAACAATTTGAGTTGTATTTATGACTATTGTGATTGATTGCCCTTACAGGAGTTATAAAATCGATCTTACGATAGGAAGTTCTTACAAATTTTCATAAAATTAATCTTTGGGAGTTGCAGAAGTTGGAGAATTACAGAGTTTCATTAAGTTGTAGTAGTCTCCCAGGGTGAATTGTTGAGTTTGCAGATGAGTCGAAAAGCATGGAGCCTTCATCATCAAAGAATCCAAGGGGAAAGAAACAGATAAGATGAACATGATTGACCCAAAGAATACAGAGCGACTTCAATTGGGAAAAATTTTATCGAGTGCACATCAGGAATGGGGTATGAAATTGAACACAAATATACAGTGACTTGAGTACAATGTCACGGATCTGTTGCCCAATTTGCTCGAGAATGGTTTATCGATGTCATTGGACAAATGGAAGAATCTATTTGTGGAAGACATAACAGTCAAATTGTCAAGATTGTGAACCAGCGAGGATCTTGCCATTCATGTGCTGGCGATAGCAGACAAAATGTACCGACAAGAATTTGCACTGGAAGTTTCAACTAGACATGTGGATGTTTACAAGAATGAGGAATATATAGCTCACTTGTCAAATCTTAATCTGTTTCTGTTAAGATAATTTATGTTGTTAAAGTTTGTTATGAAAGGGTGCATCTGTTATAAGTAGTTTTAGGTCTATCGAGTGAGGAGGAGCCACAGCGGACCCCTAAGACAAGACACTCTATCTCTCCCCTAATTTTTTACTAAACTTGGGAAGAGGAAGATGTAAATTGTTTTGATGTTGTATTTACTTATAGTTTTACAAAAACAATTTTCTATTTTAATTTTGCTTCAAACTATCAAGCTACCAACCATCAACATTCCATATGAGGATGCTATTTTGTACCCAATTTGCATTTAAATCAATCAAATATATCTAGCCTCATCTTGTTTCATTTGTTTATTCGTTTATTTACTCATTGGATGCATCTCCTTGTTAAATTTTGCAAAAAATGCATTTTTAATTAAATTTAAGCAAATTTTTAAGTTGCCAGAGTTTTTGTTGAGTTTTTGTCAAGTTTTTTCAGGCCTAGGCGAGTTTTTCAACTATGATTAAATCTAGTAAAAACACATAAAAAAGATTGAAAACTTACGTTGAGGATCTCTTCAACATTCTTAGAAAATATATCACAGACAATGGTCCCACAACCATCTCCACTTCAAGATTCCCACAATAAGAACTCTACAACTACCTTTTGCTCATAAACATGCACATAAGGTTAGACAATGTGGTTGTAATACTCTACAAGGTGATGAAATATATCAAATCGAGTAACACCTAAACACATTAGCTCCTTGCCATCAATGTGCATCCTTGTGAGATTTCAAACCCATTTGTGTTGTTCGATGCATTTGTTGGCATTCTTCCAATCATCAACCACATTATTCACCCATCAAAACTTTACCCATCAATGTAGTGGCCAGTGCAAGGACTCCAAAACAAAGTAGGGTGTATCTCCTCTAGTATGAGACAAGCACTTTACAACCACCTTTTTCTCGTAAACATGCACTTAAGGTTAGACAACGTGGTTGTGATACTTTACAAGTGATGAAATATATCACAAATTGAGTGATCCATAAACGCACTAGCTCCTTGCCATTGATGTGCATGTTAGTATATTTCAAATTCTAACAAGGAATATATCAATCTATAGAAATCTAACAAATCTAAGCACAGGATATATAAGAAATCACAAGGAACAAAGATAGATAATACCTGGATTATAGCTCTGAATCAGTCCTTAGAGACTTCAAATCTGAACCTTGAGATCTTCAATCTTGCCCTTTAATATTGGAATGATCTAAATATAACCGATTGAATCCGATATGGATGAATGCTATCAAGGTTTGCTCACAATATGTCGCTAATCTGCCCTGATTTTGCCTTCTATTAGATCTGTCATAATTCTCAGATCTAGGGCTGCAAGATTGGCCCTTATATTGTTCTTCTAGGGCTACAACAATTCGCCCAGAATTCTGCTCTAAATTCGCCATTCTAGGGCTGCAACAATTCGCCCAGAATTTTGCTCTAATTCGCCCAAAATTCTGCTCTAAATTCGACCTTCTAGGGCTGCAACAATTCGCCCAGGATTCTGCTCTAAATTCGCCCTTTTAGGGCTGCAACAATTCACCCAGAATTCTGCACTAAATCCGCCCTTCTAGGACTGCAACAAATCGTCCAGAATTCTGCTCCAGCATTCACATAATGCATTCACTCCAGCACTTTGCCAAATTTGCATGTAAGGAGTTTGATCCTTGAGAGGAGAGAATCATGTTATGTTTTTGATGATCTCTCCTCTAGGATCGATAACATATATATATGATGCTTTTAGCAGATAAACTCCTCCACCCAAAGTGGCTGACTTGGGCCCTCCCAAGTGAAATAATAAATAACCTTTTATTTATTATTTACTCAAATTGCCACTTATATATATATGTAATTAATATCGATAAACAATAAATAATAAATATCACCTATATTTATTATTATTTATATCGATTTACACTAATAAATATATAGGATATATTTATTATTATTGCCTTAAGATGGTTGATCTATATGCTGCAAAGGCCATAATATCAACAGTGCACCCTCCTGAGATTCCAAACCCATTTGTGTAAGTATATGCATTTTTTAACATTCTTCCAATCATCAACCACATATGCACAAGGACTCCAAAACAAAGTAGGATGTGTCTCTAGTATGAGAGAAGCTAACACATATGTAATTGCAGTTTCCGTCACTAACACAATGTTCTCAACCCCCACCTCCATTACTGCCTCATCCAACAAGTTGCACAAGGTCTCACTAGTTTTTACATGACTGAAAGCATCAACCAGCTTCAAGAAGACTATCTTCCTAAAGCAATGAGGAAATTGATTAAGGGTGGTTCCTACCATCCACCCACTAATCAAATAAAAAATGCAGCCCTTATTTTATCAAATTATATTTATGTTCATCAACTAGCATATTTGTGTCATTGACTATATCCTACAATAGTTTTCCCATTTAACTCATAACAAATCAGTGCCTTAAAACCTTTAACTGCCCTGGTCAATGCGGTGACTAATTTCTCCCAAAAAAGAGTAATCACAACATTAAATAGAATATTGCATTGAAAACTGACACATGCAACCTTGGCCTCATGCCGCAATTCCCTATCCCATGTAAGGTTGCACTTGAAGAGTGTTATCATAAGCAAAAAATTGAATCAATAGCTGCCTGCATTTTCTAATATCCCTTTCTATGGCTCCATGCAAGAAGCAAAGGCCCCTATATCTCCCCCTAACCCTATAGAACTAACACTAATAGCTATCAATGTCTCTACTGTCCACTTCTTCTCTACATTTTTCTAATCATAAGATGAAATCCAAGCTTTTGCCACACACTTACTGTATTGGATGACTTGCATATATGGCACAACATCTTAGGAAGTGATCCATGTTGTTGATCTCCCCACATCTTTGTTGTCCTTGATGTCAAAAATAACCTAACCTAGACTTCAAACTAATCATGTGAATCTCACTCATTTGTGTTGATCAGTTTCAGTTTGATTATCAGTTTATGCAAGTACAATTGATATCACAGTTCAGTATATTCATCATGACAGTTGCAATTGATGGTTTATAATGAGATCGGTATGGTTCAGTCTTATTGTTTAACAAATCAATACCAAGGCTATCAATAACATGTTTCTTGAGCATTCGAAGATAACACATTTTGCTTGTAAAGACAAGGTATTTGGTTATGTTTATGAAGGCATTTGGTTCTTAAACAAGATGGAAGTTTCTAAATCCCAAGTTGTGACCATGGCAATAACTGAGTTGTTTTACTAGGACCTTTTGGGTCCCGAGTCATACTTCTCACTATTGAAAAGATGTAAACATGCCACATTGATGTGGCAGTTAATGGCATTTATTGGTGATAAGTCTCAGGCCCATATTTATGCATCTAGCTACATTTGTTAAACACATTATTGTGTGAAGTTTATGGCTAACTGTTTGTTAACCCTAGCTCTATCGAGCTGGGGCATTACAGTAAGGAATGCGGCATTTACAAGAATGATAGTTAGTTGTCAATGTCAGTTTGAAGGGAGAAGGAACAGCTATGGAAGTTTGTTTTTTGTTTGCAGAGATTAATGAGCTAATTCAGGTGTAAACGATTCTTAATCCTCTCATTTTGTGTTCATCTGTCATTTGTTAAGTTGAATCATCTTTTCCTCTTGCATAAGCATGTTTTAGTTTTTGAAAAATATTAATAGTTGTTTATCTGTCAGTTGCATAACCATCCTTATGCAGGAATCAGGGTTTTCTTATGGACATTCTTGTCATGTACCTGTTATGTATGTTTTCATTGCTTATTTGTTTAAACCCTAACGCGGGCTTTCATCTATGCATTCATATACATTCTTTCATTGTTACCCATGTCAGGTATGTCATTCTATCTATAGTTATTCACTTTCGATGAAGGTTGTTAACTCAACTGGCATATTGACAGAAAGGTCATTGTGATTCATCTTGGTTAATGACATTGTGTTGCATGTGTATGTATAGTGCATTATTTGTATTTGTATGCACAGTCATCGTCTACATTGTTTTTAAGGACTCTGTCCATTATATGTGTAGGTCCTTGTATAAAGTGTCAACTGCATACATAGATGAGTTCATTTGAGACGAATAAGATGTGATACAGTCAGCTTAATATCCATGCACAGTCAGCAGAGGTTATGAAAATTAAGCACATAGCATTCATGCACAATTATCTCATATGGGTCGGCAGAGATTGTGATATGTTTACATATCATCCATGTACAATTATTTTATATGAACTGCATTACTTCATGATACAGTTTTGGTTAAGTTCATTTGGTATGTGTTATGTTGTTTTTGATCAGACAATTAAGATCGAAGCAAAATCTTTGCTTTGATATTTGAATCTGAACATGATATTAATATTATTGGTTATAAGTTTATTTCATCTGTTCATTATTCTATGAGATGTATCTATGCAGGAGCAGTGACATAGAAAGATGCATATGGTAATGATCATAATCAATTAGTTTTGATAAGGAACATTTGGTATACAGTTTGTAATTTGTTTATTTCCTAAGATTGAGTATTATGAGCATGATGTGATAAGTGAATCTTGATGAGCATATGACTGTCGATATTTAGATGAAGGAAAGTGATGATTGATGATATACTTGATGATAATAAACTGTTTTGAAACAGTTGTATTCAGTTCTTCCTATTCAGTTTGAAATCAGTTTACATTGAGAAGACTATTTATTTGCAGAGGTAGAATGATTCAAATGTACAGACAGAGATTATCATTTGGGTTTTTATTGATCAGATATTGTTGTGCACAATCAGTTGGTAGACAGGAAAGATTGATTGAATTTGAAATCTGTGATTAGACATTATGCAATACTGAGCATAATGACATGTGTTGTGCTCAATATTGTATAGTGTGTAGTTATAGGGGTCAAATAGCAATCAGTGAGATGTACAAAATAATTAAGGATAAAGTCAGTGAGTCAGCATCAGTGAGATGTACAAAATAATTAAGGATAAATTCAGTGAGTCTTAAGTTCGAGTGGTTTTATTCCCCAGGAGGCTTTCCACTCAAGACAATTCTTGTGTCTCTTTTACATGTGATGTGTACTTATTGTTGTCTGCATTATTTGAGTTAAATTGATTTAAAATTTTAAAGGGATTATAAGGTTTTATTTTTCTGTGATTACTGATTCACCCCGCTCTCTCAATAATCTCTGTACTCCACACATGTAAGGTGATATTTAAAGCAATTTATGCCCTACACCTGCTGTCCTATATTTCCAATCATAGTTCCTAGGCTTGTCGTTATCTCTCCTACTTCACATGGTATTTCTTTTGCAAAATGGAAATTAACCCTAATAAAATAAAAAACAAACCCTAGTAATTTTTTTAAAATAGTTACTCACCAAATAAAAACAAAACAAATCAAAAACCCTAGCCTAGCACAAAACATTTAAAATGAAGACACAAAAATAAAAACTAGAAATATGTTAAAATTACATAACTTTGAAATGCTGCTGAAAAAGAGCAAAATAAGAGCTGATATGAGCCAATTTGTTGTTCCCAAACAGCTGCAAACTCATTTAACACTGCTCCAACACCATTTCTTAAAAAAAGAGTCAAAAGTGATAGAAAAAGACAATGGTTTTAAGCAGAAAGCACTTATGGAACTACAGGCAAAAAGTTTAATCAGAGGTGTCAGTTATTTTCTGAACTTTTCACAACTTTATAATGAGATGCCAATAAGTTTTAGGGAGAGACAAATAATAAAGTGAATATCTGTGAGTTCCATGATTTCTACAGCTATGGTGCTAACTACTTCAAACATTGAAAAAAAAGAGATAAAATGTCACTAAGACAAGACGAGAAGCAAACTGTCAATGGGGTCGTGCCCAAATGGCAAGGCCATAAGGTTCTCATGTTGGAGATCCATGTTCAAATCCCACAAAGTGACATCTACGTGGCTTCTATGTTGACTTGAGTTGATTAAGTGGCCTATGTGGCTTCTAAGTTGAATACACTGAATGGGGGGTTGGTCGTAACAGAAGCAAACTATTTTCCTTATTATCCGTCCTGCTGAATAACAGAGCAAGCATGCAACGAATTATGATTCTCGCAGTGTACAATCACTAAGACCCCTTAAAAGGAGATTACTTTGGAAGGTAAGGAGATTACAATCATATCCTGCTTGGGATATATCATGCCAGCCATAAATACAATGGACTTCATTCATAGAAATTGAAAATAAAATAAGAAAAAGCATTGGTTAAAAGATATATCCAATCACCTTAACACATTCTAGGATGGTAGCTCGATGCCTTTGTACTGCTTGAAAATCCACAGTGACTGCCTTCATGAGCATATTAAGGGCAACATATCTGAATGTAAATCAAAAACCACATCAAACTATTAGTTGCAATTGATTGAAAAGAACCAATAGAGAATGTAACATGTTTCTGCCCATTGTCATCCGGATGAAAGTTGTTTAAAAGATGAATTAATGAATTACTGATATTTTTAGAACTTCATTTGCTTGATGATAAATAGCAAAATCAAAATCTCATGCTACACAAGATTATATACAAAATCTGGTTATCAAGTGGATGAGCTATCTAATCATTTAAAGACTGTATATACTAAACGAAAATTTCACATAACTAAATAACATACAGCATATCCAAAGAATGTCTAACCTGGAACTATCATAAACTGTAAACATTAAATGGAAATTCCACCTTTCTCAACTATGAAGTAAACTTTAAAGATATAACCAATAAAATATTCAACAAATGCGAGAAATTTTAAGCCAAGCTAAGAATAGAAGACATGAGTAACAAGTTATAACCAAAATCACTATTCTAAGATTATCCTTAGGATAGTTTTGGTAACTTCTGAACATAAAAAAGCTTTTAGCTTAATAAAGAATACTAAATTAACCACTTCCAAAAGTTTCTACAGCCTCTTAAGAAAGATTGTCGCCTTAAAAATGTATCTTACAATAGTTGATCATGTATGTAAATCTCCTTTTACACTTGATATACAAAATACATGCAGCTGAAAAGTTCCAGAAGTGATATGTCCACACTAAAGTAGATTCTCCTTCCGAAAATGAAGACTGTTATTCTGAGTTTACTGAACAGTCTTTACCTGTAAGGTATAGGATATTTGCATGCTCTCATGCCCAAGGAGAAAAAGAGATACTATTTGTACAACCATGAAGAATAGAAGTCGTGGAATCATTTACTAATAATGACAAAAAATAAATATAAATTTTTGAACCCTGAAAATATTCCTAAACCATAACTCTCGATTCACTTCTTGTGAATGGGAATGTAACTAAGACTTTCTCAGCGATGTCTAAATAGATAGAAAAATATCCAGGAAACTATTTTCTTGAAATCAGATTTTCTAGAGGATCTTGAGAGGAAATGATCATTGGAGGAACAAGAAGTCATGTCCTGGGCCTTAAACGTTTAAACATAGTAATACCCTACGAAATTGATTTTATTTTACTATATGATGATAAAATGGTTTGTTTTTCTATGTACATTATTACAGTACATGTGTACCTAATATGGCATTCTTAGGTCAACAGTGATTGTAAATCATTAACGAACACAATTGTACGTATGACTTGGTAAAAATTTGCTAGGCAGGATCCACAGAGTTGTATAGAGCTGTTATATTGATTGCAGCATTCAGGTTTTAATGGACAAATTATATACACCACCAGGTTCTTGATTGAAAAGCAATTGTTTGCAATTTTGAATTTTGGATGACATTTGTCAAAGAACATGAGAATCCAAGCCATCCAACCAAGAGGGTCCAAGCTTTCATTTAATTAATTTAACACAAACTCATCAAAATGCCCACAATGATTCACGCCACAGTTTGATTCAGCCATGGACAGGCCCATGGGAAAATCATAAACACATCCAATCAGACATTAAAAGAATAAGTGTTAACTACATGTTGGCCAGTAACAAGGATTGTGAAGGTATAGGAACCAAATTGGACAACAAGAAAAAAATATTCATATTTTGACTGCCGACAATGTTGACTGGTTGAAAGTGTTCCCCCCCTCAGCATTTAATCTTTTCAAATGGTAATGCTCATTTTCCCCGCTTCCTTAATATACCCTGCATCTGTTTCACTTATTCTGTTTGACATTTCATCTGTTGTTTGCACCATCGATGGAAAAATTGAGGAAACTCGTGCTGACTAACAAAGAATCCCAAGTCAGCAAGGAAAACAAGTAACTAGCCCAAGGCCATTTTCTTTCACCTTCTTCATCAAAAATCAATGGTTCTCTCCAAATTTGTGAGCCCATGGATAATGAAGCCAGCATTGATTCCGGGCTCTTGATTGTTGTATGATTTCAGATAATATCATGGAATCTCTGCCCAAGAACAAAATCCTTAAAGCTATTTACGACCATGTACTCTGCAGACACATCACCTAAAATATTGGACTTGTCCTCTATAGGGTACATTTCAGGGTTGCAGGGACAGACTGGAAACATCCCTACCCTGTACCCAAATTTAAATATTTTTGGAAATGCTTCAGGTACTCCATATTTTAGACAGGAATATGACGGGGTGCATTATGTTAGCTGTCCCCTAATGGCCCAGCACACAAAACACTCATAAAAAAAACACTCAGAATTTTAAAAAGAAAGGGATGGGGGTGCCACAAGGACCCCCACATCCCTTTACACAAAAGCCAAATCTAAAATTGGAACACCAACAACTAAACAAAACCCATTTGGACATTTTCCAACTACTGAACGGAAAAACAATGAAGTAGAACAGTATTGAAAAGAGGGAAAGAGAGCACCAAATTTAAATCAGTTGAGGAAATTTCGTTATGTGTTTTTCTTTTTCACAAATTCTTCTGCTTCTTTTCTTTTTAATTTTTGTCAAATTTAAAAGCACTTAGGTAGGGGTTTGTTTGTTTTTTGTTTTGTTTTGCTCCTGAAGTTATCATTTTACTTTTCAACATAAAAAACAGTGAGGATAGTGATAGTGAAGAAATTCAAATTCAACAAAGAGCCCACAGTGGTAGAAGTAATGTTTTAAGTTGTTATAGGAGTGGAAGTGTTGTGATGGCTGTTAGTTTAAATCATAATTTAAAGAGTCTCTGCCTACACTGCAGGACTCTGCAAACTCCCAAGTCCCTATTTGGTTGCACCAAGTTCGGCCGAGTCCTGGAGACTATTTGGCCAGGTCCTGCTTCAAGACTCCATGAGTCTCAAGCTTGGAGTTTCAAGTATTGAGCTCAGACTCTTCTATCTGTCGCTTACACATGACAGCCACACTTTTAAGTCAAATTTCAACATTTTTAGTCATTTTTCGCTCTTATTTACCCATTTCACCCTCCAAAGCATCTGTTGCCTTAGTTTTTGGCAGCCCATTTCAAAAGTTGTCATTTTGTTCATTAATTTGCTATGTAAAAGTCAACACATCTTAAAATTCATCTAATAATACCAAGATTCCTTTAAACTCAATCAATACTTTGACATTTTATTCAAAGTCAGACTTTAGTCATGGTTTTGAAACCATCATCAAGTTCTGATAGGGTTCTCACGACCCGTCTTAACCATGACAAAGTTGTGCCTTCATCATGTTTTTTCAAGTTAACTCTTCATTTGTTGGTCTTTTATGTTAGTTTTTAAACCAACGTCATGCCCCGACAGAGTTTTCACAACCTGTCTTGGACCCGATGAGCTCTTTTCCCTATCGAGCATCAGAGCCTTCAAAAAAGTCTTAAGTTCCTTTAATGATTGGTTTTAACCAAGGTTTCCAAAACATTTTCAGAAGCCGCTGGGGTTTCCACAACTTGGTCATGTAGCGAAGAGTTTCTCTTTTCAAAGAAAAGGTTTCAAAAAAAAAAAGATACAAGCCTTTCTTCAAAGGGTGGCGCAAACACATAGTTTTGAAGGCAATGTCATGAATCGACAAGGTTTCTCGGGCTCTGACGCAAAAGTTGATGAGGTTTCCATAACCTAGTCGGCCACCAACATATAACTTAAAACTTCCAAAAGTTCTAAAGGCTCGTTAAAGCAGAAGAAAAGATCAATAGAGCAAAAGCAAACCAAAGGAAAAAAGCGGGGGATGAGAGAGGTTTTGAAACCCCTATTGGACTCCAACAAGGTTTCGAGAACCCAGCTTTTGCTCGACACTCCTTTTCAAAGAGCAAATTTCAAAGTTGGTGACATCAAGAAAAGGTTACCTTGCATTAATGACTATCAAAGCAAAGGTAGGCGAAGTAAATGCAAGAGTATAATAAAGGGAAAACACTCAAATTGCTCATTTCAAAAGCAATTGCAAGCAAACATTGTGAAGTTGGCGAACAGTTAGAACAAAAATGAAGCAAAGAGTTTGTGGATGAACTAGAGCAAGTATCTCTTCACTAGTCTATCTCAAAAATATCCAAAGTGGTAAGTGCTCATCTCTAATCTTCCAACAGTTATCTCCATCACTCATATCGAGCAGTTTTTCAGAAATAGAAATTGGAAAAGTCCATGCGTTACACTACCAATTTCTCTACAATTGGAGGATAGTTGTTTTGAGCTAAGAAAGCGGCAAAACTGAAGTATAAATATTTAGGCCATGAGCACTTATCCGGATTAGATAGTACATTGTTTGAAATAGGCGGATACTGTTAGGAATAAGGTGTCTCAACCTTGGATAATTCCTATTCTTATTATTTGTTTTGTAAAATGTATTTCTTGCAAATAATGTTGATGTGTCAGCATCTTGAATTGTGTGTAAGGAGATCATGGCTAAAACGGTTATAACGGATTCCTATGACACGTAAGAGCTATGTCAAGAAGATTCAATGACAGGTGAAGACATATGGCAACTGATAAATTTGATAATTTTGGGGTTCCTATTTTCTCGGAGAATGGTAAAACCCTAATACGGTTATCTTTGGGAGTAGCCCTAAAAGTGAAGCGCATGATATAAGCTTTTTTAGGGTTGCAAAGAGAGGTGATGCGAGTGTATGGTTGGAACGTTTTTATGTTGCCGTGATTTGTCTTCAAGGATTTTTGAAATCTTCAAAAAGAACTTGCATTGCAAGTGTATTGTAAGCTGTAATAGTTTTGATCAATACATTGTGCAGGTTTTGGAGTGCTGGGGTTTTTACCGAAAGGTTTCCCCAGGGTATATCATTGTGTCATTCTCTATTTTTCTGTATGCATGGTATGTGGTTGCAATATCTTTGTTAAAGTAGTTAACAAATCTGAAATTGTAAGGATTTATAAGAATTTGCACAATACTCTCCTATAGAGATTAGCGTAGGAAGTTGTTTCCGCACCTGAGTTTCCTTACAAGTGGTATCAGAGCTTGATCAACTTTTGATCCTAGTTGTTGGGTAGGGTTTTTTGAGCTGATCTCAAGTTTGAGTGGGAGTTTTTTGCAGAGCATTCTGAATCTTATTTGCAGATTGAGATGGCAAGTTCATCATATGGAAGAATGGAGGTGGAGAAATTTAATGGCACTAATTTTGAGTTGTGGAAACTCAAGATGGAAGACATGTTGGAAGATCGTGACCTATGGGAAGCGACTTCAAATGCTACAAGACCAGCAACTATAGCTCAAGCAGATTGGGATATCAAAGACCATAAAGCTAAGGGTCTCATAAGACTCTGTTTAACTGATGCAGTTCTTCTGAATGTTCTAGATGAGAAAACCGCAAATAGTTTGTGGGAAAGACTTGCGGCCGTGTATCAGGCCAAATCTTTGGTGAACAAGTTGTTCCTGAGGAAGAAGTTGTACTCTCTGCGAATGGAGGAAGGTGGATCCTTAACGGATCATTTAAATGCATTTAATTTGCTGGCTGCTTAGTTGACATCAACTGGTGTCAAGTTAGAGGAGGAGGATCGTTGCTACACACTTTTGTGTTCTTTACCGGATTCATGGGCCCATCTTGTGATGGCTCTCGGAAGCACGTTAGTCACCTTCAAAATGGATGATGTGGTGTCTTCGCTGCTATCAAAGGAGATGCGGAGAAAGGCTTCCGTTTCGAAAAAAGAAGCCCTTGCTATTCGTGGGAGATCCACTGAAAGAGGGAAGAAAAATGACAATAAGTCTGACAATAAGGGTAGATCCAAATCCCGTGGGAAGTCAAAGACTTCCAATAAGTCCAAGGCAAAATGTTGGAACTGTGATAAATCTGGGCACTTCCGTAAAGACTGCAAAGAGCCGAAGAAGAAGAAGAAAGGTTCAGATTCAGCTTCAGAAAGATCTCAAGAAGATGGCGATGCATTCATCGCAGCTTTGGCAGCCCATGCATCTGATGATGTGTGGTTGGTTGACTCAGGTGCATCTTTTCACATGACCTCTCATCGAAACTGGTTCTCAAAATATGAAGAGTTCGATGGTGGAAAGGTGTACTTGGGTGATGATTCTCACCTAAAGATAGTTGGACGCGGAAGGGTCACTATCAAATTTCCTGATGGACGAGTAAAGGGAATCAACGGAGTTATGCCCATTCCGGGTTTGGCATGAAACCTATTATCTATAAGTATGCTGAATGATGTAGGTGTGCAAGTTGTTTTTTCGAAAGAAGGATGCAAGATGATGAGAGGATCGATAGTGCTTGCAAGGGGTACTAGGAGAGGTACCTTATTTCAGCTAGATGCATGTATTCCTCTATGTAATAGTTCTTCATCCTCACCATCTGAACAAGCAATGAAGAAGTTTGTGGCTATTGGTTCCGATGGTAGTGCAAACACTTTGGAAGGTAAGCTTCTTGCAGAAAAGACAATGTTGTGGCATATGAGATTTGGCCACATTGGTGAAAAGGGTCTCAGAACCCTGAAAAATAAAAATCTCGTTGAGGGGTTAAATGATTGCAATCTCGAGTTCGACTTCTGCGAACATTGTGTCTATGGTAAACAAAATCGTGTTCAGTTTTACTCTAGTTTTCACAAATCTTCTAATGTTTTGGATCTTATTCATTCTGATGTATTTGGTCCTGTAAAAGTTCCTTCAATCTCCAAGTCTGTATTTTTTGTATCTTTCATAGATGATTACAGTACGACGTGGATTTATTTCCTTAAAAGTAAGACACAAGTCTTTAGTCAGTTCAAGGAATTTAAAGCTCTTGTAGAGAATCAGACTAGTAAGAAGATTAAGTGTGTGAGAACTGACAATGGTGGTGAGTTTTGCTCAGCAGAGTTTGAACAGTTCTGTAAAGAACAAGGTATCGAGAGGCATAAGACAACTCCTTATACCCCACAGCAAAATGGAGTTGCAGAGAGAATGAACAGGACACTGATGGAGAAGGCTAGGAGTATGCTTAGTGGAGCTGGTTTAGAACAAAGGTTTTGGGCCGAAGCTATGGCCACTGCTTGCTATCTGGTTAACAGATCTCCTACATCAACCCTTGTTGGTAAGACACCCATGGAGGTGTGGTCTGGTAAGAAGCCTTCAATTAGACATCTTCGTGTTTTTGGTTGTGAAGCTTATGCACATGTTCCAAAGGAGAAAAGATCTAAGTTGGAAAACAAAGTTGTTAAATGTATTTTCATCGAATACAGTGCTGGTGTGAAAGGATACAAGCTTTGGGATCCTGTGACTAGTAAGGTGTTGTATAGTAGAAATGTTATTTTCAGAGAGCTAACATCTTCTCCTATTGTGCTACAACCAGATGAAAAAGAAAAGGAAAAAGATGTTGTTCAATTGCCTCCCACCCCTGAGAAGACTGAACAGAGAGACCATGTTGGGCCTAATGATGAGGAGAGCTCTAGCAGCTCTGATAGTTTAGAAGAAGAGGAAGAACAACCTCAACCGCAGCCCTTGAGGAGATCCACAAGAGAAAGAAAGCAACCAGAAAGGTTTGGTTATTCTATGTTAGATTCCAGTTGTGCTTTTGCTTTGATTACTAACACTGATGAGCCTAGATCTGTGAAAGAGGCTTTGGGCATGGAAGATGCAGGTTCCTGGATTGAGGCTATGGATGATGAGATGGCTTCATTGGAGAAAAACAAAACTTGGGACCTTGTACCTTTGCCTAAAGGGAGAAAATCTGTTGGCTGTAAATGGGTGTTCAAGAAGAAATTCTGTGCAGATGGCAGTGTTGAAAGGTACAAAGCTAGATTGGTTACAAAGGGGTATTCACAGGTAGAGGGAATAGATTATGGTGAAATATTCTCTCCTGTTGCAAAGTTGACATCCATTAGATTTCTGTTATCTCTTGCTGCATCATATGATTTAGAGATAGAACAGATGGATGTGAAGACAGTTTTCCTTCATGGTGATTTGGAGGAAGAGATTTATATGTCACAGCCTGAGCACTACATTGTTAAAGGTAAAGAATCCTTAGTTTGCAGATTAAAGAAATCTCTATATGGTTTGAAGCAATCTCCTAGGATGTGGTACCTTAAGTTTGATGCCTTTGTGTTGTCAATTGGATTTGTAAGATCAAAATCAGATCATTGTGTTTATTTCAGAGTTGAAAATGATCGTCTTCTTATTGTTGCATTATATGTTGATGATATGTTGTTGTTTGGGAAGGGTAAGGGTATGATTTCTGATTTTAAATCTCAGTTGTCAGCACAGTTTGACATGAAAGATCTTGGGGCAGCTAGGTACATCTTGGGTATGGAAATCGATAGAGACAGGTCTAACAGAAAACTTTGGTTGAGTCAGAGTAAGTATGTGAAGTCTGTGTTGGACAGGTTCAGCATGGCAGATTGTAGACCACTATGTGTTCCTATTTCTGTGGGAACAAAGTTATCTGTAGATGATTGTCCAAAATCTCCTAGTGAGGTGGAGGACATGAGTAGAGTACCTTATGCTAGTGCAGTTGGCAGTCTTATGTATGCTATGGTCTGTACTAGACCAAACATTGCCCAAGCAGTGGGAGTCCTCAGTCGGTTTATGGCTAACCCTGGACGAGTACATTGGGATGCAGTTAAGCGAGTATTCAGATATTTGAGGGGTACATCAGATTACTCCATATGTTATCATGGTAACTCTTCTGGATCTCCGCATTCAGTTTGTATTCGTGGGTTTGTGGATTCAGATTGGGCAGGTGATATTGACAGCAGGAGATCCACCAGTGCTTATGTGTTCACTATGTTTGGTGGTGTCATCAGTTGGATGAGTAAGCAACAACCTGTGGTTGCTTTGTCCACTACAGAAGCTGAGTACATGGCTGCTACTCATGCTTGTAAAGAAGCCATTTGGCTTAGAAGATTGTGTTCTGATGTTGGTGTTGATGCAGAACAGATTACTATTTGGTGTGACAGTCAGAGCGCTATTTGCCTTGCAAAGAATCCAACTTTCCGTGCCAGAACAAAGCACATTGATGTGCAGTTTCACTTTGTAAGAGATATGGTGGAAGATGGAAAGGTAAATTTGGAGAAGGTAGATACTGTGAAGAATGTTGTAGATGCATTAACGAAACCAGTGGGCACTAAGAAGTTCAGATGGTGTTCGGAGTCTATGGGCCTTTTGGCCTCTAGCGGTTAGTTCCTGTTATGTTCCTGTTGCTCTTACAAGGTGTTCGACAAGTGGGAGAATGTTAGGAATAAGGTGTCTCAACCTTGGATAATTCCTATTCTTATTATTTGTTTTGTAAAGTGTATTTCTTGCAAATAATGTTGATGTGTCAGCATCTTGAATTGTGTGTAAGGAGATCATGGCTAAAACGGTTATGACGGATTCCTATGACACGTAAGAGCTATGTCAGGAAGATTCAATGACAGGTGAAGACATGTGGCAACTGATAAATTTGATAATTTTGGGGTTCCTATTTTCTCGGAGAATGGTAAAACCCTAATACGGTTATCTTTGGGAGTAGCCCTAAAAGTGAAGCGCGTGATATAAGCTTTTTTAGGGTTGCAAAGAGAGGTGATGTGAGTGTATGGTTGGAACGTTTTTATGCTGCCGTGATTTGTCTTCAAGGTTTTTTGAAATCTTCTGAAAGAACTTGCATTGCAAGTGTATTGTAAGCTATAATAGTTTTGATCAATACATTGTGTAGGTTTTGGAGTGCTGGGGTTTTTACCGAAAGGTTTCCCCAGGGTATATCATTGTGTCATTCTCTATTTTTCTGTATGCATGGTATGTGGTTGCAATATCTTTGTTAAAGTAGTTAACGAATCTGAAATTGTAAGGATTTATAAGAATTTGCACAATACTCTCCTATAGAGATTAGCGTAGGAAGTTGTTTCCGCACCTGAGTTTCCTTACAGATACAACATTAGGGCACATCAATCTTGGAATTTTTGGGAGTGGGTAAATACTAAATAGTCCAAACAGACACCCAATCACACAAAGATTAGAAGGGTGTAATGTCCCCTATTGGCACTTTGCTTGAATTATCCTCAAAAACCCAGCTAGGGTTGGCATTGCACATGGAAATGTGGATTTTGTTGAGTACGTTTTCGTTGATGTCTAAGGTTGATGATCAAGGTTGTATAAATATCAGAGGATTACTCAAAGGAATAGAAAATTTGGTTGAGCTACTTAGTTGCTTGGTTGAGCTGCTTGAGCTGCTTGACGTCTTGAGCTGCTTAAGCTGGTTTTGTGTTCAGCTTGTCAGCTGCTTGCTTGTCCACTTGTTAGATTAATGTGCCACGTCATCCTTTGAATTCAAGTGCAATAATTTTTGGTGTATTTAGTCCTTCCTGGGTGGAATCCTTTTAATAGTGTGTAGCGCATGAAGTTAAATATGGCTAATGTAACCCCTAAAAGACAAATAAAAGGAATCGATTTTATTGAATGGATTTATGGAGGATATGCGTTACTAGATCTGTTTCTATTGAAATGTTTTATGCAAAAAAAAATATTTCTGCTGTATGTGGAAGGAAATTTATTGAGTGAAGATTATTTGCGAATGATATTTCTGTTGCCTATGTGAAAGGGAACATTCATATATTCTGAGCATTTAAACCAGGTCCTGCGTATTTATTGAATCTATGTGTTTCATCAAAGACAGAGTGTCCTTCCTTTTAAAACACAGCAGAGATATTTATGCATTGTTTTGTCCGTTCATTATTCTCCTCAGCTGGTCGTTTTGATGTTCCTGAATAGCATGAACGGTGTTAAATATGGTTGAGTGTTTTTGGATAAGTGGAATAAAAAAATGATATCGCTGATTGGTCATGGGGTGGTGTTTTCCTTGTGCATGTGATGCGACTAAGCTTAGCATATATTTGTGCTGGGCGTTTTGGCTAAAAAGGTGAGACTATGCATTATAGAGGTAGAAGCCGTTCATTGTATTTTCTGTTGCTATGATCTCTTCTGCTAATAAAAATAAAAAAAGGAGGAATACCTGCATTGTGTAGAGGAATATTATTTTATGGTGTACAAACGTGAGTGCTGGCTGAGCATTTAGTGTAAAGGTTTGAATAAAAGGGAATTACAAATATGAAAGGATGAGATGAGGAAACTAGGAAGCTGAGTAATATCTTGAGAAAAAAAATAAAACACTGACAAAAGAGTGGACTGTGCAGTGAGATACAGCAATGGGAGAAAAACACATGGAGACGGAAGATTATTTTTCTGCTACAGATCTCTGAAAAATTGAGGAAGACGTATGTTAACGTGAAGAATGGTGTTACTCTATATATTTTGTAAGAATTAAAAAGGGGGTGTGTTTGTTGAACTCTATTTTGGCGTAGGAAACCAAGTGGTAACTCAGTGTGATGACAGGAATGTGCAGAACTGAAGGTTAAGGAGTTGATGTTGCTTATGAGCTTGCTGGAAATTCATGTATGTGTTGGTGACTCTGGGTTAGAGTTCATTGCAAGTTTGGAGTGCTTTTGAGTTGGTGCCTAAACTGGGGTTGTTGCCTCAGCTGACTGGCGTTGATGCTTTAGTGTTCCAAGTTGGTGCTTCAAAGAGGGTCGGTGCTCTCTAGGGTTGGTGCCTCAACTGACTGGAGTTGGTGCTTCAATGCTCAGAGTTAGTGCATCGAAGAGGGTTGGTGTTCTCTGTGAGTTGGTGCTCACTTTTGTAAATCTGGGTTGGTGCCCATTTGTGCTAATAAAAGCTATTGTATGTCGTGGTTTTTTAACTGAAACTGAAATGGTTTTCCATGAGAAATCAGGTACATGCATCTTTACGGTTGCTCTCATTATGTTTTATGTGGTTTCATGCTGTTAAAAGTTCTAAAAATTCTGAAATACTCAATCACCCACCCCCCTCTCAGTATTTCTTGTGTGCTCTATTCAGATTTAACTTAGTCCCCTGATTCAGAACCAGCAATCAAATTAGTTATCAAAGATAAACATATGATCAAGTTAGAAATCATAACAATCAAATAGCCAATGCGGGATTCCTTTGAGGCTTTATTCAATGACTCCATGTTATGAAGCCCACAGGATATCATACAAGGTGCCTTGAGCCTATCAATCAAGTTTAGGGGCACAGAAGTAAATCCTCTGTTCGCCCTCCTAAGGGGCACAGAAATATGTCCGCCATATCAACCTCAATTGGGCATGGAAGTATATCCGCCATATTGGCCTCTTAAGGGCACAGAAATACATCCACCATGTCCAACTCAATCGAGCACGGAAGTATATCTGCCATATCGGCCTTCTAAGGGACACGTAAGTATATCCGCCATATCGGCCTAATATTGAACTTTAATGGACCACTAGGTTACTCTCCGTATATGCCCACATATTTAGGGAATCACAAATAAGTCTTTTGCTATATTCTGATCACCCTGCTGTTTATATAAATATATCTGCTGTATATGCATTTGTACTGCTCTTCTTCTGCTGTTCGATCTGATGCAATAGACTGCTGAATGTATTCAATTGCTTGAATCTGTAATGCTGATCAGATTTTATGTTTTTTCTTATGTTTTCTCCCCCTCAATCCTTCCCAAACTCCATAAATATCCTTATCCCTAACTGAAAAGAGATGCCTTTTCATAATGGTGCATTCTTCCCAACAGAACCACCTTTCAATTAAGGACGGCAGCCCTTAGTTATTACCTTCCTAATCTTCCCATTCTCTATTAATCACTGCACAATATGTAATCGCTGCATATATTGTAATCACTACATACAATATGATTGAGATCATTGCATCATTGCATTTAATATTATTTCTATATGCATTTCTGCTACTCCTCTTCCCATAATCGCTGCTTTTCAACTTAACATATTCATTGTTCTTCTTCTTAATATATTCACTGCCTTATATCTTCTGAGACTGCAATTCTCCTTGGTTTGAATTCTTATCCCTCTCTTCCATGCCTTCCCACAATCAGGTTTCCTCCTATTTATAATCCCTATGGAGGTACGAAGAGTCACCAATTCATACCCATTCATTAGAAAAGACACACCGTGTCTAAGAGATGCATCCCTTCATATTGCTAATTGCAACCTTTGCCAATTGATGTCTTCATAATATTGTTGAATAACCATCTTCAGTAGGCCACTTAGACTTCACATAATTATTTTCTCTTGGCCTTGTCAGCCTCTCAGAATGAACTAATAATTATTTTCTGGGATTAGTCGGCCATCTTCAATAATAAAGATTATTTTTATTTTTCTATTCCTAATGCCAATAGGCCTGCTTAGAATAAATTATTTCTTGCATTATTTAATCACTCGTGCTTATAAATCTGCGACTGGGTTTAGAACTGCTGCATCTAGGGGTTTTTGGCTGCTGTGATTAGGGTTCTAATACTGATTTGGTGTTAGAATGCATCAACCATTACAATCCAAGCACCAGGGAGATAAGAATAAATGATGACAAATTGCTAATAACTCTAGACAGGGCCACTATTAGCGGATGTTCTAGACTGCCCCAAAAGGAAGTGTACAATGACTTTGACTTCACCACTTCACAAAGTCATTTCAGAGAGAAGAAAGGTTACCACAGGAACATAACTGCTAGAGAGTGGTTTGCAGTACCTAAGAAAGGCAAGTCTCACCTACCTAAAAGTCTGTGAAATCTCATTTCAAGGGTGAAAGTGCAGATATTGCCATACTAATGCAAAGGTTAAGAGGTGGCATGAATACTCCTGAGTTTGAAGAATGAATGTTTTTCTTTGTTCAAGTCATTTGTGCAGGTGAACAATATTAGGATTGGGCCAGTCTAATCAGTGATAGGCTACATTATATGATTACAAGCTTCCTCTTAATAGATTTTTCCACATGTCTTCCTACCTTTTCTATGCATTGCCCTACACAAGACCATGGCCAACACTTAGGCATGTTGGAAAATTTGATGATCAAATCCAAATTTATAACTACTACCCTGATCTACAATTAGAGAAAAGCTACTCAAAGTTCAGATGAGTAAATGATGTGTTTACCATGAGGTTGGTCAGGGAGCTTCAAGGGGATTTGGGCCAAAGGATTTCTCACAAGGCCATTCAACTGATCATTATGAAAGTGATTTTATTCAGTTTCAGAAGCTAACAAAAGATGTGCAGAGAAAAAGAAACATGGAATCCCATTTCCCATTGGACTGGGTATTATTCGTGTAAGTCTCAGTGAGAGGCCCTCAATATTGAAAAAGACATTGTTAAATATTTTGTTTCCACCTCTTATGATATAAGAGTTCCTTTTGAGAGCAAAGATTTTGTGAAGAACAATTTACAAGTTAGCCTACATTTCATCAAATTCAACATATGGAGGATTATTGGGCAGATTGCTCAGATGACTATGAGGTGAGGAAAAGGAATTAGATGAGAATGAGCCCAAGGAAGATTGCGACTTTCAGATTAGAATGGGATATTGACAGCGTAGAAGATAACGAATCTGATTTGGTAGTTCCCATCTACACCTCTCTCATCCAGTTGCAACCCCTGGTTCTCATACCCTTGAGCCCCAAGGAGCATAAAGATCTTCAAACAAGGATTGTTTTGGTTCTAGGAAGAGCACAAATTTGGTCGGTTGAGAAGAAAGCAACACCTCCAAAGCGTATACCAAAGGAGGGAAAAGACTGGATTCCAAACCGATCCCAGTCAAGTGGGAGCGTTTGCATCTACAGTCCCTATTTCTACACAAACTACTACTGCTCCGGGAGGAAGTGCAAGTGAAGATGAGCCACCAAATAAAAGAAAGGTGCCAAAAAGCACTTGTGGGGACGGCCCACCAAAAACCACATGTGCAGAAAAGAAAAATGAGAAAGAGAAAGAGAAAGATAAAGAGAATCAAGAAAAGGGACAGGGGTAGCAAATGAACAAGAACGGGAGATAGAAACAATGGGTGTTGACTCCTTCGTTCCAATGCAAGATTCTTCTCGCAATGTCCATGATAAGACTCCTCTCAATTTTTCAATTAATTTGTAAGATGTGATAGAGACTCCTCTAAAGAGGTAACTTCAATGTCCAACCTCGGACTCCTTAGCTATGGGTACTACTTCCCCATCTTGATTAGAAAATACATTGACTAAAATAAGAAAAACAGTGCGTGTGAGTTTGCCTGTTGATAACATTGTGGGGCAGCCACTACAAATGTCCCCTAAGCCCAAAAAGCTTAAGACCACCTCTAGGCTAATTGAGGATGAAAACTCCAAAAAAAAAAAATTGTGAAGATTGCACACCTCTATGTGCAAAAAGATCCTAGCCAAGCTACCACAGCTAACTATAGCATGACTAGGTGGATCTAGGACCTCCAAACAAAGATGGAGATATCCATAACTTCTAAGTGACTACCACCAGGCCAGTTAAGAAAATAGAAAAAGACAAGCAAGACAAAGAAAAATTGAAGAAAGCAATTAAATTGCTCGCCAGTTGTTTGTAGTCACCTGTGAACCCATCTGCCAACTTGTCACTTCATCAGAGGCTTCAATTGATCCAAATTTTGAGACTGAGAAGAAAATGGTGGGAAAGGTACAAAGGGATAGCCATTAACGTAAAGCTACTCAAGAATGGATTTAAGATTTGAAGGCAAAGGGCCTCCATTTGGAAAGGTCTATGACAATTTGATCTTGCTATATGACCATGTGGCTACAAACAGATGAATAGCTTTAGGAGATTGTGGACAAAACATCAAGGAACAAAGCAAGCGGCACAGAGATTGCAACCGTATGCAAGCAGATATCACCAAAGAATTTACAAATATCGATTGCCAACTTAAAAGAAGGATAATTCTAGGGGTGCCACTAGTGAAGAATTGAAAGATGAATTCCCTAAAGTTGATTAGGGACATTCTCAAATGAGAAAGCTTTCAATAATAACATCATAAAAAAGCTGGCAAGGATAGATTCAGCACTGTCTTGGTACAATGACCACCCAGCCAATCTATTATAAACTAGGATAGACGCAGTTCATGCAATGAAGGCACTATGGAGGCTTGGGAGTTAAAGCGCGCTCATTCCTCAGCACTCCAAATTCCCACGGCGAATCAAGCTCTCAAGGATTTCAAGTCATGACTGACAGCACAATAGAAAACTCGGGATGGAGTCAACAGTGGACCCCAACAAAAGCTACTTTAGCCTTAGTTGTTGCCTTTATCATTTTACAACATAATGCATAAAGAAGGCAACCATCAAGACACAAACACCAAATTTCTCATGGAGAACCCTTTCAAGTAAAAAAACCACATCACACAATAACTTTCATTAACAAAAATGGGCATCAACAATAACTACAAATGTGAGCACCAACCCTCTTCAAAGCACAAACTCCAGTCAGCTGAAGCACCAACCCTCAAAAATACACCGAATCTAAAACAAATTCATTCACCATCAAACTTCTTCATCATGCACATCTCTTTCAAAAATCTTCAACTCAAAAACACTTCCTTACAATAACATATCAACATTCACTAAGCTCACAAAAATTCTGAACAGCTTGCATCCACAACCCATCAACAGGGAAAAGAAAGATCACACACAAGTAATAATTGATCTGCAAAACAAAATCTCTAGCAATTAGCTTCAACTCAGGGCTACCCCAAAAATAATACACAAAATATGCACCTCTAGAGAAGCTCGATATCTCAGACTACGTTATATATCAGCCCAGTAATGAACGCAACTGATAATTATTTTTCTCCAAAAAATATCTCTTCAAACACACCACTGCCTTCAAACATAACAAAACTTTTATCAATCCAAAAAGGGTATGCACAATACAATACACACCTTAACACACTGCCAATTCAAAACGCAGACTTAGAACATAGCCAGACTCAAAACACAGCTTCTCTCAATATCCTCTATAACAAATACAACCTTCAGAAGTATGTGAAGCTACAGCCCATGATGAATGATACACTTCAGAATATAACCGCTCCCATCAAAAACTGCTTGACTCAGTTCATCATACTCAACTTATGAGAATAACCAGCATGATTTACACCGGTCAACACAAAAACACCACATAGTTGAGAAGAATCATCAATGCACTAATACCTCTGCCAGTCCAAAACCATAGAAATAATCATTGCTACGCAGAAGAGTTAACGCTGCCCCTATTACAGGCCTCAACTCTTTCTAGTTGAGGAACGGCACTAATCTTTATTCAAATTTGAAATCACACTGCCTAGTCATGAGAGAAGTAATTACTGCACCAGTCAAAAATCTGCACATCTCAGAAAAAGCATCAACTCTTACAGCTTGAGTCAAGAGCTCTTTATTTTCCAAAAACATTACACAATGCTTTCATTCAAAAAGGGCTCTGACTCTCTGACCAAACAGAAAATGGCAGCTCTCTATTGTTATCAAACCCAACTCCATTTAAAATGCTCACGATACATTTAAGGACCCATAATTCCAAAATAGCCACAATAAGTATTGCTGCATACCACATCTGAATATTAAGAAACAATTAAAACACCAGTCACCCCATTTATAGATAGTTGAATAATTAATGAATTTGTTTCAACCAAAAACGTCAAACTTTGATACTAAAGCTTTCCATTTAAGATTCATAGAAGGCAACCGTTTGGAATATTCTACAGTGATGTGGCAAGTGACATAACATATAGGCTAACTTGGCACAAGTCAGTAAACAAGTAGGCAGCTCAACCAGACACTCAACTAGCTCAACCACCTCAAGCACCTAAAGCAAGCAAGCAAGTAGTTCAACCAATTTCCTATCACATTGAGAAATCCTCTGAGATTTATATGACATTTATCATCAACCGTTGACATCAATGACAACATACTCGACAATCTCCCCCTTTGTCATTAATGGCAACTTCATTTGAAACGAAACTGAAACAAAGAAGCTCTGAAGTAATACTGAAATAAACTTACTCTTAAATGAAGCTACTCCCCTGACTTATTTCTCCCCCATCACATTTTGTGCGCTTTATGTGTTATACTTGAAACTGAGCTAAAATTGTCATGTCCTATTTTCCAAAAGTAGTAAGATTCCACTGTCCAAAAATAGTAAGTCTTGATTAATGAAACAACATTGGGGAAATAATATATCAATTTTTTGTTATTGTCCTAACTTTAAATCTTCATTAATTGGACAATTAAATATTAAATTAAATTATTATCAACACAAGATGGGTGTTGGATTCTCATAGAGCATTTGGGTCCATTTTTGGTGGGTGTTTATAATGACAATTTCACAAGATTGGTTGGTTAAACTTCCATCTGCCATTTGGCAGACAGAGGATGAGGGAGTTACATGCAATTTTATAACTCTTTTCCTCACATTTTTGCATGGGACTTCTTGGGTGTCCAATTTGGTGCTTACATCTTTATATTATGTGTTGGAGATGACATTGGGGGCCTTTCATCAATTCATTTTCCTCTTGCAAGTTGTTTCAGGACTTGTGTTCAGTAGTCTTTCCTCTTTGGACAAAAACCCAAAGAGGAATATCAGCTTGTGGACATGTTGATGTGAGTTTTATTCCACTACAACATGCAGAATTGAATACTCAATATTCTGAATGGAATACCAAATCTTCAACCCTCTCTTGAACAAAGACACCATATATGCTAAAGATTGAAGAGAAAAATCATTAAGGCGACTCCAAGGTTCCTTCAAATGATGGATACTCATTCAGTAGTAATAATGTGATATGCTGGTATCACGAGGGGACTTACGCTAGTTCACAAAGACTTATCAACTTAACTACAAATGATATGTCTTCACAATGTACAATGAAAATATAATGAGTTCCAACTTGCTATGAACTTAAACTACTTTTTACTTCCATGCTAGGATGCAAGTGACTTGTGAATATCTTACCAACTCTACTAGATGTGGTCTTGTCATCAACTCCACCCACCTAGTGCAATCTTCTAAGGTATGCTTGAAAGATGTTCAAATCACTACAATTTCATCAACCCCATCTATGGATGCAAATCAATGAGCAGGTACTAATTGAAGTTAAGCTTATGATTATGCCATTTGACCACACAAGGCGTACTTACAAGCAGCAAGCAACTAGTGGTTTGGTCTAAATGAGTTCACCAAAGATGGTTCCACAATAGCTTTCATCCAATCTAAACTATTTGAAGCCAATTCTAACACTAAGTAATTAAAGCAAATTCTAATCTAAGTGAGGAATGTAAAGAACCATGCAATACTCCAAAATGATAAAAAAATTCCACCATGCAAATACGACAATAAATAGAGAGCAATTGCAGTAGTATCTTGGCAACAATTCTCCAACATAATTCCTCTACAAATGATGAGAACAATGCTTTATATAGGGAGCCCTATTACAACGAATGGCCAAGATTGAATCGGAATCAATGGCCCAGATTAATCCACTAGAGCCCTAATTAGGGTTTCCATATCCCTTGCTAACAAATATTATATGCCCACCCAATTACAAAAGAGCACCATCATGTGGGCCAATAAAAAAATTACATTGCTCCTCAATGGCCAATAAGAAAATAGGTTAGGTATAACCACTAGATAAAGTGCATCAATAAATGGCCCAATCAGAAAATTGCAATGTTTTATGGGCCAATGAGAAGAGAGGTTAGGTAGAAGGTTGTAGACGAAGTCACTAACGGACCAATAAGAAAATTAATTTGCTTCCAAGAGTCAATAAGAAAGAGGGTTAGGTAGGAACCTTTCACAACTTGGCACCAAATGGGCCAATCAAAAGGAAGCACCTATTTATTATCCAATGGGAAAATTCAAAGCCACATGGGCCTACAACAAGTCAACATCTAGGAATTCATTCCCTTTATACTTTTCCCTCTTTGTATATTCAATGATTTTGGACATTATCTCATTGAACTCCTCCATGGGGACATTTGGCACCAATCTAGGCCTATACTCATAATATTCCATATCGCATAGACAAGTGGCACTTGTCTTTTTCCAATCAACTGCATTACAAATAGCCATGAAATTTGGAAATTTCGGCGTTGTTTCCAAATGCTCGAACATAAGTTGGGTGGCTTCCAAGAAGTAGGTGTCTTTCACCTTGCCATGTAATTGTTCAACACTTACACTTTTGATCATCCCCCACTTCCAAGTGAAATATAGTTCTCACGTAATCAATTATATCGTTATTGATCTCCAAAATAGCATCCTTTGTAGTCAAACAATCGGAATCCACCTGTTTGAGTACATTGCCCCTGTAAGCTAATGCTCGATACCATGCTAGAAAATTAACATCTTGCCCTTTCTTCAACACTTGACTCTTTACTAGCATATGTTGTGGTATCTCCATGATCGCTTGTAACCTCAAAAGAGTCTTTTCACGACTTGGTAGAAAATCTTCACATTCCTTCAATATGACATGTACTCATTCTTGAACAGAGAGCGTAGTGTCATAGGTTTTGACAAACTTCACAATGAACTTGTTTGCTTCCTCGAATACTGTTGTCACCTATCTCCTTGCCTCTTGTCCTATTAATCATATCCCTTCCAATCCATCCATTGATCCACTAGAATATGTAACTAGGGGAACAAATGCTTGATCGACTTGTTGAAGTGGATTCATCAACTGTCTAAAATATTCTTTTAACTGCTCGGTCTCCTATTTGTATTTCCTTTGCTTTCTAGCTTCCTTGTTTATTCTTTCCTCTAAGGTTTGAATAGATCCATGTGCTTCTTCTACCTCATATCTCTCAATAGCATGTCCTAACTCATGTTCCTCGATGTCAAAGTCTTGCGGAGGCATATCTCCTCTAGCCTTATTTACTTTCGAAACCGCATCTTGCACAGTGTGTGCACCTGTGTTATCTTTTATAACCTTGTAGAACCTTTGGGTTGGCATCTTGTCCTTTTCATTGTCATTTCTCTTTATAATTTCCTCTACACTCTCAACTGGTTGTGCAACTGTCGTTTTTTTCTTCCTTATCCTTTCCATCAACCATGAGGGTGCAGTAAGCTCTCCCAATTCATCTTCCTTGTTTTCCTCTTCTTGGTTTTTATTTTGTACTTCCTTATTGACATTTTCATTTGCGTTCACCTCTTGTGGTTGAACTTCACCATCATCTGAATGGGCCTCTATGTCAATAATCTCATTTCGCTCATCTTGATGCTCTTCATTCCCTTGAGGGGGTGAATCTACCTCTTGCTCATTTGGATCCAAAGGAACATAGCTAGAACTCTTATTGGCTTCTGAATCAATTGTAGCTTAGGTTGCACCTTATTTTGTGGTATGGAAATTGTGTTTGCCTACTTTGAGGATGTACCAACTTGAGACTTATGTTTCTTTGAAGGTGGTTATGTGCCTATGTCCTCTTTTCTTTTCTTCCCTTTGGTTTGTGAGGCCTTGTCACTACCTTTTTTACAATTTTCAATTTTGAATTTCCATCCTAGTACTCATTTCTTGTGGTTGCTCACTTGATTCTTCCTCAAGCTCTTGCTTGTACTTTTGCCACCTACTTGTTCAACCAAGCTTCAATGAATGTTTTAACTATCATTATGATTGCATCAAAGCTCCCCTCATCTTTATCTAGCCAATCAACAAGGGGTACGCCATCCTTTCTTGCTACCTCATAATCTACTTGAAAATAATTTCCATCATCTTCAATCTAATCAGGGATTTGAAACCACTAGTTGTACGAAGCAATGCCACTAACATCCGAGAAAAAGATCTCTTAATTTCATGATCATCGGATGCATTTGACCAATGATCTGCAATATGTGCCACATGCTTATATCTTACTCCATAGGCTCTTTTGATTTGATGGTATGGGTCAAAATGGGATCTTCTTTTACATAGCCCCAAAGAATAATGCTCATATTCTCTCTTTGTTGCTTCTACTACTAAGAGGGATGGACAAGAGTCTGTATCCAAATCGAGTGAAAATGTGATCCCTGGTCTATGCTTGTGTTTTAGAATCCAATCATGTGTCACCAACTGTTTGGCAACTTCCATGAGCACCAGTTTGTTAGATGGAAACCCTGGAAGTTTGATTGGGCATACTATACTCCCTAGCACACGGATGTAAGTGAACTTCCAAAACTGAGCATACCATGACTCATACTTCTTCACAAACTCCTCTACTTCTTTTGGTAATCTTTTGTCAAGAGTGCCTTGTAGTACCCTTACTATACACATGGCGAAAGCATTGTTTGCAATATTGAACTCATCCTTGTTTTGAAGTTGCACTTGTGGATAACAATTGTACATCATATATTGTACTGACTCTGTTCTAACTACCCCCAAACATTCCAATCATTTGTACTTGTGCACTCACAGCATCATGTAGATCATGTATTAGCTCATGTAGAATGCTTTAGACTTCGCCATAGTTCTTAGTTGCATATCCAAGTTGTCACTAAATATTGTCACCCAATCAAATCATTCATTTGAATTGATGATGCTCTCGATAAAATAGCACATCCATTAATAATGATGCTCCTTGAATTGATGATGCTTTCGTTTGAATCACTCGATTAAGCATGATTATAAGATCACCTATCTCTTCTTTAAACTCTACCTTGGTCAGCTTTGGTAACTTGGCATTGTGTCTCCTCAATTCCAATCATTCTTTTGACCAAGGTGGTGTAATCATTCTCCATTTTGTCAAAATCTTTTTTAGCAAACTCGTGTTCTGATTATGCCATCTTTGTAATATGGGATATTGAATGCATCCCTTATGTCATCCGGTGTGAATGCAACCAAATGTGTTCCTTTAGGAGCAAGTACTTGCCTTGTGTCAATATCATATCTCCCAGCTCACTCAACTATGAGTTCGGGCCACTGCTTGGCTCGAGGGAATACAGCTGCTTGAACTATGTTGCTTTTTACTATCTTTTTTGTCGATGGTGATGGATTATGTTGGAACATTCTCTCTTATTGAGTTCATGTTGTATGAGCCAAGATTGGTGCCATTGACCTTTTTCCATTTGGTTGTGAAATTTGATTCTGAAAGCATATCTTGCAGATCATATTTGGATTACTCCGCTTTCCGTTGTCTTGAGGTCATCCCATCCTTGGGTGTTTTGGCCATTTGCTTTGAACCTTCTCCTGCATTAGCCCCCACCATTTTGCAATCTGCCATACAACACTGCATATTAGATTTTGCATCTTGAATTGAAATGATAATAATAAAATTGCCTTATGATGTCAATCTAATGAATTGACTTTCTTACTATTGAACCAATAGTAAGAAAGTCAATTCATTAGCCAAACTCGCTCCATGACCTGTTCCATTTATTTCGGTTATATGCTGGCAAGTAAACATATTGTTTTTTTAAATTAATGGCTGAAGATGTCAATTTAGATGAGCTCGAGAGGCAATGAAAATTTGAATTCTTAATGTCATTTGGTTGTAATCAGGTTTTTACATTGGAAGTTTGAAATTCACAATTGTGCAATTGAAAGGGTTTATATAGTGAAAATTTAATAACAATGCTTCGGATTTAGACCATAAACATTAGCATAATGACATCTTGACGTTAATAGCCCAATAGACAGTTTCGGGACTCATAGCATTTTTGAGCATGGCTTTCAAGCATTTCAGAAATTCACCTTTCATTTGTATTCGTGTTACCCTATACCAGATTGAGTTGTTCCCTTCATTAAAATCATGGCTATTTGAATTGAATCAGCAGGTTCTTCAAAGGTAATTAGTCGATTGAAAATCCAATTTCATTTACAGGTTTGATTTTTTATTGAATGAAACCATACCACTTATTAATGGAATCACACCATTACTATATTTCAAATTCATTGATGGGCATGTGAAAAGATCACAATCATTGCCATTAAATTTAGATCCTTGCCATTTGACGTTAAAAGTATCACCACCCATAATAAAATTGCACCAAAAACAAATCAGAAAAATTGCACTCCATTCCAATTAAAAGCAATCCTCATTATTTAATAAAAATCGCTGATCATTGAGCTTATACATTGTCTCCCATTGGGGATTCAAAATGATTTCGAGCTGAAATTTAATTATGTGCTTCATTTCCCTCGTTAACATTGGGCCATGTTACAAATCGCACCACTTAGCTTGAATTTAAATTGGTTCCTTTCATTAGGATTTGAAATCACACCCCTTGGTATTAAAACCACCATTCATTGGTCATTCAAATAGCGCCATTTTTAGATGGTATCACTGTATTAAATGAGTGGTGTTCCCATTGATATTCGAATTTCTCCAGTCAGATCAGGTTTCCCTAAAGACCATAGCCATTTGAATTAAATTGGCTGATTTGAAATTGGTATTATTTTGATCCATCATTTGATAAATGCTATCAAGCATTTAATGGCCTCATGAAATATCGAGCTAACAGCCCCTCTCTCATTAATAATTTCATTTTTCTCTCTCCCATATAAATTGTTGTTCATTGTTATTAAAAATTGGACTCTTGGCATTTAATGCTTTGCCTCATTAGATAGATCCATACCAGATTTCATTTGAATCCAACCACTTATAGAATCGAACCCTTCCATTGCAATTTGACTCCAGCCTCATCCAATTAAAAAAATTCACAATTTCGAAGCATTTTGGTTAAACTCAAGGCTAGTTGGGTTAAAATCAATGTTTAAGCAAGGAGTGCAAACCACCACTTAGGCAAAACCATTAATCACCAAGTGGAAACCACCCTACACTTAGGCAAAGGTTAAAATCTCAAAAGATGTAAAATGTTTTAACGTAGTATATTTACTTTTAATTTTAGTTTTACAAAAACAATTTGCGATTTTCACTTTGTTTCAGCTTGTTTCTTTTAGTTTTAAGTACTCAATTATTGATTTATTCAATGCATCTCATTGAATTTTGCAAAAAAACAAGTTTCTAAAGAAACTCAAGCAATTTTTAAAGTTGTCAAGTCTCTGCCAAGTTTTTGCCATGTGAAGGGGCGTGATTTTTTCATATAAACTGAATGGTAGCAACTCTCCATATCCATTCTTGATAACAAATCATGTTTAATTAGATACATAACAGTAGGCAAGCAAGCTAGTGTGCAGATAATCATACAAAATGTCTAATTTCTCAATTGCTCAAAACTTCAATCCAAGGGAATTGATCCCACTCACACTTAGCAGAAGCTTTGAATCTCAAAAGGAACTCCCTTAAGCACAAGCAATCATGTTTCTCCAGTCCTGGGAATTTTATCAACCA
Organism: Chamaecyparis obtusa; assembly: GCA_027943335.1. NCBI lineage: Eukaryota > Viridiplantae > Streptophyta > Pinopsida > Cupressales > Cupressaceae > Chamaecyparis > Chamaecyparis obtusa. The sequence continues at coordinate 1,106,527 of BSBK01005883.1, forward strand.
TGTGTAATCAGACATTAGTTGTCTCTTGACTGTGCTGAATTTCAGAATTTTACCAGGACCAGTCGCCCAGTGACCATTGTAAGTATGAAATGCAATCAGTTTCACCCTCTGAGGCATTCTCTTTTTTCACAACAATATTTATAATTAGTGTTTGTATTTTCTTTTAAGAAATGAAATTAAGCAGTTACTATATTAACCAAACATGGCAAACTTAGTTGTCTTTATGAAATCAGTCAATTTTTAAACTTAATGAAAGAATAGGCAGATGCAATCAGACGAATGCTTACAAGCGTAAAATCATTTACTGTGCAACCCTGGCATACTCTCAGATATTTATCAGAACAGTTAGATGTCATACATAACTCTGGTGAAACTAAGTGAAAAAAAAAAATTAATTGCATAAAAACACAAAAAACTGCTAGTAATTGCGGCATAAAAATTATTACATTTGAACTATAAATACAAATAAATGTATGTTTTTGATCTGTTGCCAAAATAAATTCTCAAGTTATTCTTATATTGATCAGTACTCATGTACCAACAGAAATTATTAGAAGTTTAATTGAAATGTGAAGCTTTTGTAATTGTTTACCTGATGTTGTTGTCACGATTTGACAAAAAACGACCAAGAATGTTGATAGCAAGCACACGGAGTCCACCTATGGCTTCAATCGCCATTATGGTTTGCACGCACTCATAAAGTATTGCATTCCCAGCATTCTTGTTGGACTCAGTATTGGTGGCCACCTAGAAGAAACATCCAGTGGTTTTTTTGCATGATGACTTTAACATTCAGAACAGAGTCTATTTTATTTAGTTCATGATTACCATTCAAAGAAAAAAGCTGTAAGCAAATTACATGTTAACTGACAGCATGGTGAACTCTTTCCCAGAGATGCCTATAAATACTATGTAAAATTAACCCATATTCCCAACAAAGAAGCACCAAGATTCAAGTATGAAAATCAGGAAGTTCAAAACAGATAAGAATCCAAAGTAAGTCCATTTTGGGAATGAAATGACAGTTAAGTATTTCATTAACCCAAGCTTCATTTTCTTGACATCTTACATTAGTATGGGATTTTAATACATTAGGTGCAAGTATAATCCAAGTTGTTTTAAAATAAAACAAACCATGCATAAACAAGATATGTACTTACTTGAGCCAGAATGTCACTCATTATGTCACTTGAATCTGCATCCCCCTTTCCTAAAATACGAAGGAGCCGAAGAACTCTTATTTGCAGAAAAGGATCCGTAATTCCACCAACATCATACTCGGGTGCATATCCACTTGTGATCATATTCTTCAAAATACGAACTAAATCCTTTGTGTACTGCAATTTAATAGTAAAAAAAGACATTGAAATCTCAGTAACTTACAAACTGCTGTAGAACATATCTTCCCCAATCTACTTATATATTAGACGTAATCACAAGACATCTGTAATTTTAAACTAGTAAATAAATTATAAAACCTTAAACCAAGAAAATCACACCATGATTGGAAAAACATTTTAACTTAACCACGAAAAATCTTCCATCTAGCTGGATACACATTGATAGATCCTACAGAACAAATTTTGCCTAAAGGTTGCTATATTCACCATTGTCCTGCCCTCATGCATAAGGTTATTATATATATATATATAGGCAGGGTGTGAATGGGTAATAAACATGACCTCTGGAATATCCATTGGAATCTTCATATGCATTAAGATTTGCAAACATGGGTAATGAAGTCATGAATCAACTGTTGCAATTATAAGTTTGTGAAAATGAACAATCTTCATTACATATATCAAAACAATAATATCTTCCTGATCCACAGAGAAATATATGAAAATAGAAGTACATGGATAATGACTGTTATACTCACCCACTAATAACCAAATGTCTTTGGTCCAGAAGTTTCACAAACTAAAAGATCCCATTTTTGACAAGAAATAGAACTTAGCATTCGCTGCAATCCATAATAGCCAAACATACTGTCATGCATGAACTCATTTCAGGCAGATAAGCCATGAAAATATAATTTATTTGACATACCTAAATGTATTTGGATATCTCAATAGAAAATTTAAACATTATAATGAAACTAGAGTTGGCAAGGGGAAGTTTGACAGATAATATATGCTATTTCACCATATTTTGAAAAACAGTTCTCTAAAGACTTCTTCTAATTAACCCTGCCTTCATCATATTTTGAAAATTTTGGCTACTTCAAGGCAAACAATCAACACACATGGGACATAGAAAACTCTACTGAAAATAATTTATGGCCAAAAAGCCAATCATTGATCTTAGCCAACATACAACTTCCAAAATGGGGAGGTGGGAGATTTTGGCAACCTCAGCATGTGTGCCATTGCCCTACAATAACCTAGACTGCCAAACATATGAAAATTCAAAACAATTCATTGCCTTGTGAGGAAACCTATAGACTAAACCATAATTTACACAACATTGACACAGAAAACTGAATGTATAAATGGAATCCAAGAATCCAATTACTTGGCATTAAAATGGGAAAATCATGGGAAAAAAAAAGCAAATTAAAAATGCTAAAATACTGATAACAATACAAGCAAAAGAAAAATTGTATTATAATTTCATACAAATTATTATGTCTAGAAAGAGAAACAAAGTTCAGACCAAAGACATAAACATAGATTCAATGTGCAAATTACTCTCAAATTCTCGTAAAGTATAAAAAAAGCTTGATAAAGTGCAGCTAACCTTTACATCTTAAGTCTTAGAGTATAAGAAATGCTGCTTGTCCATCTGTCACAACCTAAAACAATTTTTCATTTATGCTTTTCAAAAAAATTAAATAAATGGTAATTTTTTTGAAGTTTCATTTTTGACTAAAAAGAACAGTCGGCTGGATGGCACACAGGGCTTCTGTGCACTAAGCATCTAAATGGACTAAATGAATTTCAAATAGATTTGATATTTGTGACTTCTGATGACAGGGGAGCTTTTACACTCAACAAAACAAAACTTCTGAACTCCAGGATTGAGACTTGAGATACTTTTATAGAAAAACTGTTAAACATTCTTAAGGAATAAAAACAAGCAACAACAATTGACCAGATTTGAAAGACAATTTCGAAAATTTATAAACCATAATTTGAATATAAAACACAACAGAAAAACTTAATTAGAGGAGACAAAATTAGCTAGTGCAGCTTGAAACCAAAGGCAATTGTAGTTCAGAATTCATGACTTCAGATGATTCTGTTGATTTAACACTTACTAAATTAAGCTTCCAAACAACAGAATCAGGAATCAAGACAATTTAATGGAAAGCACTAAGCATTCATAAGGACTAAAAACATCCAACAACAATTGATCAGACTGCAAAGAGAGTTTGAAAACTTGTAATACAATATTTGGATAAAGAACACACTTAAGTTTGTAGAATGGATGAAAACTGAATCTTAGATGTCATAGATACTCAATTATTTATGAAAGACATTTACACGGTAAAAGTTGACATACTTGTTTCATTTTCATTCAAAACTAACTCTAGTGCCGGCCTGAGAATTGAAAAGGAAATAAAAGAAGTCCAGAAAACATCTGGCATGTCAATTCTAGCAACCAATTTCCAAATATATAAGTCAAAATCAATGAATCTTCATTTTACCTTCCTTATATAATCAAGAGCCTCAGTACTTGCTTTGCAGAGCTCTGTGCAAAGCTGAATGCCAGCAATTAGAACTCCGTGATGTTTTTCACTAAGTAAAGCACTAGCAGGTTTCATGAAATTCTCTGCAAGATCTGGTACTTTGCGTATTATTCGTACAGAACATAAAGCTGCCTACAAAACATACACAACAAAGACAGCATCACAAAATATCTGAAATGTGTTGAAGCATGCAAACTAGATATGGATTTCATACACCTGATGAACACAAGAGGCAAACCTGATAGAAAATTCATAATATTTCAACTATTAAAAAGTGTATTAGAATTTTATCAACTATTGAAGTCAGTGCTTGGAAAGGAGAATAAAAGTTATCCAAAGATTGACCAGATGATTATTCACATTACCATGACACATATTTCATATCATTTTCAAAAATGTAGAATCAAAATTAACTGGAATTAAAATGGTCATATATATTAGTTGTTACCAATCAGGTAATCATGTATTAGCTTATCTATTGACTGAAAATCACAACAGAATCAGCACCAACAAACATGGATACCAAAAAAAAGTTAAAACATCTCTTGTGGTCACAACTATAGCCTAGCATTACCTTTTTGCGGATGTTGGCATTGCTATTTTGAAGAAGTTTCTCAACTTCCGGGGCAAGGTCACGAGCCATTTCAGCTGAGCATATGTTTCCAAGTGCACAAAGTGCAAGCCCAACTATGTACTGGTTCACATGATTCAAGTCCCTAATAAATGTCAAGAAAGTTGCAAAAGCATTCCTGTTGAAAACTCAGGTATCAAGTAAAAAGTGGGTTTTACAATCTTGGGCTATGCTATCATTGAAAAATATAAGAGGTTCCTTAAACCTTCCAAAAATAGATGCACTTAACAATACTTGATAAAAAGATGAATGACATAGGAACAAATTGCTTGTAAACAAAAAGCCTCTGAAGAGATTCTTTATGTAGCAGGATACTGTTTGAGAGAATTTGTAACCAGCATAAGTACTTCCTGCCTTTCATCTAGAAGCAACATGAGGCCGAGATATCCTATACGTTTCTCAGGAAAGCCTGCAGATGCAATCAACTTCAGGCATTCCATTTGCCCAAAATGTGTGGGGTAGCCAAGCATATGAATGAACATGAGCTTTGCCAGATTACGATGCCTATAATCTGGATCATTTTCACTAATTGAAGTACGTATTGCTGCACACTCCTTTCTGACAACAGCACGCTCCTCGGCAGCAGTTTTGCAGGCACGAATGGCCCGGATCATGTCCCTGTAGAAGGGGCATTAAATAGATACAAATTTTCAATGCAATGCCATGCAATATCAAATGTCATACAGTAAAACAGCTTAAAATATCAAAAAAAATGAAATTGATTTCATTTTATGCTTCAGTAAAAGGATCATTAGAATAAATAGGTTGGCCAACCACTTCCCCACTCCCTCAGACAACCTATGTTTCATGGAGTTTCAGAACAGGACGATGGGGAGAAGCAAGGACTGGTTTTGGGGACTTCAGGCAGTGCATATATAATGTGGTATTTGAAAAATTAGTTATAAAAAATGTATAAGCAATTGCAATTAAAATATGAAATATATTAGTGTACAACAGTATCTATTGACATCATGTATAGGCAGCTTAGAAGGTACTTAGGTACTCTCACCATATAGTTCTGCACCAAGTAAACTAAAGTTCATTAGTTTTCTGAACGTATTTTAAAGACAATTATTAATGTATTATTTTGAAAGTTTCATCAGAGATCACACTAATTTAAGTATTGAATCATCATTCTATTGCTGGTATTTATAATTGTTGTAAATTTGTCATATGTCTCTCTGTGGATGTTAAAGGGCATCGTAGTGCCAAATGAATGTCACTAATGGTGAAGATAACATAGTTTATGTCAATGTTTGTGACAACAGTTTTGAATGTCAAGGAAGTGAATAAATCAGAAGAGACAAGAACCAAATAAGATATAAGAGAGATAAAAAGATTTGCTCAATTGGGGGAGGAAAAATGCCCCCAAAATGATTTAATTTCTAATTAAGGTGTTCTTTGCTTTTTAGAAAAATGATTTAGTAGTTTGTTTGTGTGGGAGTGGGGGGGGCAGGACACCAAGCTGTCCACAACCCCTGGCCATCTGGGTGACACCAAGGAATCCCCACAGCATCCCCTGCAGGTAACAACGTCCCCAGGATGCCCCCTGCTATGCAGGAATGTCTCAGGGACATCCCCCCTTCCAGGCAGCATTTGGGGGCAGCAGGCGGATGTTTTGTCCCTTCCATAGGATGTCTCCATCCCAGAAATGCCAGGCTTTGGGGGGGAACGCACCCATGGAACACTGTACTGTGTGAAATGAGGGCAAACTGTACAACTTCATGTTACAGACCAAGTTCAATCAACTTATTTGGCCAAAAAATAAGGGCAAGTTAACTTACAAATCACAGTAAACAATATATTTTAAATTTTGACAATATTGAACCAACCCAAAATGGATTATCATTAGAAGATGCTTATCATTAACTCCTGATTGCATGAACAGCATGGCATTCCCATTCCTTCCTACTGAAGAGTTAGAGGACATTGTGGAAAAAATATGAGATGTGTCCATTCCCAGTTCTCAAGATAATATGCACTTTTGACAGCTTTGACATGTTTAATCCTGTGATATCAACTCACCTTTTAGCTCATCGGCTATGGTGTAGCCACGACTAGAATTTTGTAGACTGTAGAGGCATTGCTTAAGCCAAAACATTTTCTTCCTTCTCTATTAATCAATACAATTGCTCTCATTGTGGTTGGTAGAGGATTTCTGGTTACTACAATCATCTTCAAAGAGATTTCCTCAACTTCACATTGTATTTCAAAAGTGCTTTCCAAACACACTAAGTGTTCCTAATTTCTTATTTAAGTACAAAATGAGAAACACATAATAGAGTACATTTATCCTGCAAATCTGAAGAAAAGGCAACCTCAGCAAACATAGCTCCACACACCTTTTTTATTTTCTTTTCAGAATGGCATTGATTACCTCAATTGTTCAATTCCATGTACTTTCCAGGCAGAGTTGGATTTGTGAGGCCTAGTATTTTCCTTCACCTAGTCATGAGGACAAACTCCAAGGGTATATATAATTGGAACTATATAAGGTAAAATGAAAAAAGCCCTTAGTCTGTCGGAATGGAGTGCACCAAATGAAGGATTGGTTAAAGTTAACTTTGATGGAGCTTCAAAGGGGAACACAAGTCCCTCGGGGGTGGTTTGTGTTGCAAAAGATTGGAAAGGAAATACCCTTGCTTGGAGTATGCAAAAGTTAGCTCCAAGCACTAATAATGAAGCTGAAGCAAAGGCAGCGCTCCTCAGAGTGAAGTTAGCAAAGTGATTGATGGCACCGCAGATCCACCTAGAAAGTGATTCCCAAATCATTATGAATGCTATCATCGTAGGTAATACGAAGAATTGGAGAATAGACAAAATTGTGAAAATAATTAGAAGCATTCTTTCAACCTTCAAAAATTTCAAAGTCTCCCATGTAAAAAGGGAAGAAATAAGGATGCTGACAAAGTTTCCAATTGGTGGTTGAGTTAGCAGGTGAGCTAGATAATGTGTTTTATGAGGACCTCCGGGGTGGTCTACAAGTTGGAGTGTCAAATTTTGAGGCCAGTACAGAGGAGATACTGCAGAATTGTAATGAGATATCATAATTGCTAGGCACAACAGAAGGTTGGCACGTGTGGGATGGGTTGGATAACACCTTTGAAGAGTCGGCATTTGTCATTTCCCCTTAGACTCACAAACAACATCAGTACTCTGTGCTCTGCTAGGTGGTGGCTTTCAGCATTTGTATCAGTAGAGAAAATGCTTGCAAATTTCTCCCTCCAAGCTTCAAAACCAATGGTGGGCTTTTTCGGGAAAAGTCTCCACCAACAGGCTCAAAAATGTCTTCACATTTGAAGACGAGAAATTCCTGCACAAGGTGATGGTAGTGTTGGGTGATGATTAGTTGCAGGCAGAGTCGATAATGCACAAATGCGGATTTGGAATCCATGTTCATGGGTTGATGCCTTGAGCTTGGAACGAAGGCAGACACAAGGTGGTTGATCACTTAATGCATCCAGGAAGAATGGAGAGGAGGTATCGAGGAGATTCTAGCTAGAAAGAGAATAGGTGCGGGATTGGTGGCCGCGGAAAGAGGCTGGCTCGAAGTGGGTGATGCCATTTATCCATTACGCCTATTCCTCATATATAGAGCTCAAGGCGATATAGAGGTCCAAAGAGCAGTGGCACGAATAGGTTTGAGTGGCATCAAGGATTGCCTTAGGATAAAGGAAGCATGTACCTGCAGAGGAGAAATAGCCCCAGTGTAGGAGGGTCAGAAGCAAAGGCGTAGACAACCCCTTGGAAGCAAAAACACCAAAGTAAAGAAGGTTGAGGCCGGGACTGCTGGAGCTTCCAGCTAGGGCTAGTAAAAGAAGATGGGTTCCTTGATTATGTGCAGGTTTTTTGCTTCATTTTTTATGGGGTTTGAATATGGTAGTCAATGCGTCCTTTTTTGGAATTGTAATGCTTTATGTACACTAAAACTGTAATGTTGTATCTGCACTCATATGTGAAAGAGGGTCTGGCTTTTGTGAAATATATAACATAGTGATGATTGGGAGTTGGTCAAGAGGTGTTAGTGGAGGTCCATACATTTTGATTTTTTGCCTATGCAAAAGGGAAATGGGTTGAAAAGTAGACAATTGTAATTCTATATTTACTGCTATTTTTTATGAAATTATATTAAAAAACTTTACTGATCAGAAAAAATGAAAAAGGCCCTTGCTCCCAAAAGCAAGATCTCATACACCAAATCAATGTGTCAACTAGGCTGAGACTTTATCATTACCTTTACCTTAAAATATAGAAAGGGGAAGACCTAGGAAATGTCCCCAACATTGAGAATATGTCCCAAAGACATTTGCCATTTTTTAGAATGGAATCGAGATTGGAGGTTATGTCCCCAAGACATCCCTAAATACTCTGTAGATACTATACACATATATATAGATGACAATTCAAAAATACTCCACAATACAATCACGTAAATGACAAGTACGTTTTCCAAGGGGTTATTTTGTAGAAATAAATGGGCAATAACCATAAATAAGGGTCAAACTTATGATACAACACATTGAAATGCAAATAATGTAGCCCAGGCTTGCCTTTCACTAGAATGAGGCTTGAGTTTACCAAACAACATGTTGAAGGTGGCCCATAAGCTCGCCCAAGATTTATTAAGCCAAAACATAGAGCATGGTAAGAATAATCTTGACTATCACAAGCATCCCAATTACACTCCCATGTATGGCAAGAAATATAATCTCCGGCTGTGAATATTGCAAAAACATTCCCAAGTCTGGTGACTAAATTCTCCCAACTATAGTGTATATCCCAGGTATTTGTTGGTACAATTTGGATTGAATGATTATGAAGAGGAAGACGTAACAAAGTTGGCATCCATGATCAACCATTTCCAAAAAGATACAACCAAAAATTGGCATCCATGACCTACCATTGTAACAATGGCTGTATTGGTATCAGAATATTCATGAAAATATGGCTGGAATTCTGAATATTCTTTTTCAGTGTCTTACAACCACTCTGTCAGTGGCATCATTGCCGTCTTCATCACTGTGAAGCACTCTAATTCAGTACAGCCAAACCCATGTAATATAGACAAAATTCTGAACTGAAAATAATTACGGCTTGCTTCTTATTTGACAAATTGTTATTAAAAAGACAATGTCATTGTGTATGCTCAATTTACTTCAATTGGTCAGAAGTGCCTAGATCTATTACTAAATGCATTGTCCAACTCAATCAAACTTAAAGCCTCAGCAGAAGAATGAGATATGCACAGTAAATCTTGGATTTAGGATTCTACAATATAATTTATAAATGACAAACAAAATAAAAAATGCAGATGAAATCAATAATTGTAATAACTCTCAATATAGGGAGCTACCCCCTTAGGTAGCATTTCGCAAAAAAAATAATAATATAATTGTAAGAACTCTGATTACTAAATATTCAAAGCACTCACAACTACTCACTCAGCTACGTTCCACGCTGTCTGGGGACAGGGACGATGGGCTGACAGGGGATGCATTTCAGGCACATTAGTCCTTCGGCCATTTTGGGGGAACAGCATAGATATATAAACACAGAGAGAGAGAGAGAGAGAGAGAGAGAGAGAGATTTATACAAGTTAATAGACAGCAGTATAACTGAAACAATATGCTACGGCACTGTTAAAATGATGCTGGATGGTGTTGCAGAAGCCTGCAAACCAACCACAATCCAAAAAAAATTGTTTGTCTGCAACTCTCACATAATATCACACTGTACTAGACCATAGCCAATGCACCTTTAATCTCTTTGGCAACTGACTCTATACCATATTGAAAATCTTGTTGTTTCGGACTTTGAGTTTAATGTTTGAACAACAAAATAAGAATTTCAAATAAATTCTGCTAGAGTCAACTGTTACGTAACTATGAATACGAATCATGATATATCTATTGCTGTTATACTACCATAACTGCTGTCATGATTAATTTTATTGCTGTTATACTGCTGTCATGAAAATTTTATTGCTGCTGTTATAATGTTATCATGTTAAACTGCTATTATAATGCTGTCATGGTTTATTTAACAGTTTTTTATAAAAATATTACTGTCACAAATGATTTTTTTTAAATCACTATACAGCTGTTATGCCCCCACCATAAAACATTTTCACACCATCCTTAAGCAAGGAGAAAACAAAACTAATAAATGAACTCAGATGTATTTATATTCAGAAAATTGTCATATTAATAAGACTTCACAATTTTCTCAAAGGTTGAAGTCGACAGATACATACAGGACTTGATCATTCCACAATTTTCTTGCCCTTTGAACAAAGGGCTTCTTCATATGATCAAGTGACTTGTTGAGCATAAGGATGTTAATCTTAAAAGAACCATAAACAAGCAGATGTTAATCTGAAAAGAAATTATTAACAAACCTTAATCACATCAGTTCCTGGCAGCCACGTTTTATGAAGGGGCAGCAATTAATTTAGAAGAGACGCCTCTTAATGAAGAAGGATGTCCTGTGACCCTACGCCTCCTCTTGAAGGCTATACAAGGCAGATTCTCATTTAGAGGGAGGAAAAAAGGAGGAAAAATCAGAATGGGGATCAAGGTAGAAACAGCAGTTAATTTAGAAAGGACACCTCTTAGGAAGAGAGATATTCTTAGTAAAGGTTGGGACTCCACGTTTCCCTTGAGGGTTACAAAGGAGGACCTGCTCCTTGAGGAAAGGAGGCAGGAAGAAAGACGGAAGCATAGGAATCAAGGAAGGGTTAATGGAAGAAGAAAGGAGTGGGAAGAAAATAAGAAAGTGACTCTGTCAAAGGGCAGAAATGATGAAGGGTTGCGACTCTTTCGAAGAGTAGTAATTATGAAGGGTTGTAAACTTGTGACCATTGCAAAGGCCAGACATGATAAAAAGGAGTGATTCTCCATCACATTGGAAGATATAAAGGGGAGATAGTTTCATTTGAGGAGGATCCAAAGGAGATCAATTTGGCGAATAATATATTATTCTCGAAAGCAACAATTAAAAGTGGTGACTCAATTCTTATGAAAGGCGGTGACCCTTTCACCAATAAAGTATATAGGAGAAGTCATTCCAAGCATTCAAGGATCGCTTATCTATCATGGTTCATGACTCACCAATACATCAAATCAGCACGCACTCAATCATCACTCGTCGCTCAATGAATTCCACATTCATTCAATCATCATTCACTATTATATCAAATCATCAAAACAAAAAAGAAAATCAATTGATCATTCATCAAACATCAATTGGGAATCAAGCAAACAGACCAGCAATCAATTCTTACATCAATTCAATCAATCTAATATTAATCATTCAAAGATCAAAGCAAGAAATTAAGAAGAACAGGTCTTTTATACACACACACAATCTGCATTCAATAAACCAGTGATCTAGGAAGTATTTGGAAAGTAATGTGATTATTTAATATATATTCTATTATGTATTTTAATTTAAGATACCAATGAAATTATTAATCTATTTAGACTCTCTTTAATTATTAATTTAATATTTCTTTTTTTCATACAAACAATCATATATGGATTAATAAGTTAGCATTATAAGGAGTGCAGCAGACCAGTTCCCACAATGTATGCACAGCACCCCAAGTTGGATGGAATCATCTTCGTTGGATGTTCCAACTTCCTACCACTCATGAGGCCAAAGGGTCAAATTGTCTTGGTTGGATGTTCCGTGCCCTTGAGCTTAGTTCTAGCGAACAGTTTCTGGACACCCTATCATGTTTTCCCCAATCCATAGTATGGTTGATTGTTGGAAGAGAAATTAGAGGGTTCAATTGATATTACATGATTTGGATATAGAATACCATTTAATTATTGGTGCAATTGATTTATGTGCATTTAAAAAATTATTGGAACCCTAAACCTTATGGAAATAATTGACCTTGTGCATTACATTTCAAATGTTGACTAACATTGTTGCAGGTAAGGCAATTGTTAATTGGTAGGTTTGTATTTTAATGAGCTATAGCTCTTATTTTGATTGAAATTGTGATATAAGACAAGATTTAAGTATATCCCAAAAGGGGACATCACATCAGACTTGCCTTGCCGTCCCCAGGATGGTTGAGGGTCATCTTAGACATCCCTGGCTTTCTCAGGGATGGTCCAGCTGCTAAACATCCCCACGGCATTTGTTGTTAATGCAACACATTTCTGTAATGAACCATTTTCAAACAAAATACTATTTAATACTCCTATACCCAGCAATTCCCATCTGCATCATAATCAATGCATTCAAGGAGGCAACGTTGCAATCCTTGTGGTAGTTTTCAAATGTTTGGATAACTCAGCAGCAATAAATCCCATTCTCTAATGTTTGAAAGCAGCAGCTTTATGGCTTGGAATTACAGTATGACTCACACTTCACAAAAATGATAGAGTGCCGGTGTCCGAGATTGCTTCGCCAGCATCAGACAATGATAATCTGTCTAAATTAACAAATAAGGAAATCACTTGAAGTGGTGCCATTATTGTATAAGTCTATGGAGATAATACTAAACAAAAAAGTGGCTCTAGTGTCATACTAGCGACTGAGAATGAAGAAGAATCAAATTAAAATTAAACTATAATTTACCAAAGGGCAGCAGTTGTGTGAAAAAGGTTGTGACTCTTTCAAAAATAAGATATATATATGGTGATCATTCCATGAGAAGAAGACATGAATCAATTGGAAGAAAATATTATGTAACTTGCAAATAAATATTACAGCCAAAATGGGTGCAAATCCTCCAAGGAATAATTGGAGGAAAATATTATGTCACTTGCAAATAAAAATTAAAGCCAAATTGGTTGCAAACCCTCCAACGAAAAACTAAGATATTTCAGGACAAAAACCCTTAATTTATCCTATAAAGTTATTGGACAAAACCCCATAACTTGTCTAGATATCAAGGCCAAACATTTAATGAAAATAGCAGCAAATTGGAAGAAGAAACAAAGCAGAAAATCAAGATAAGTTTATTTTCAGAACTATGTCAAAGTGAAAAACCTGAACGTTATAATTAAATTCATGATTTTGATTTAAGTTATATGCATAAATGTAAATGCAACTATCATTTAGAGTTAGAAATATTGTTTTAAGGCAAAAGTTAGAAATGTTCTAGAAAGGAACATTACAGTTTCAAAGATTTGAAGAATTTTGGTGACAGCTGGGGGATGTCCCTTACCATCGCACCATACCCAAAGTGCCATTGGGGACAAGGACAAGGATTTGAGAGCCAGGAACACATCCTCATGGAACACCCAATTAGCTAATTGAGGACATGGATTTTCACTAACCAATGCTGATTTTGCTTTTCCTACAATAAATTTTCCAAATTTGCACATTGGAACCAGTGCAGGGCTAAATGTTAATGAGCTTAATCAGGATCAACGAGCTCTACAGCTTCAATTCACATTTTATAATCATTATGCACATCATCCTTCATGTGAAAATAGGGCAAGGTCGGACTAGTTAAATGGCCGATCTGTTGAATTATGATTCTCAAAATAAAACCAGTTTTGCTTGCTGGTGCTTCGCTCTGTTGCCTATAATGGAGGGCATGAATAGAACAGATGCATATAAAAGTATAGCAGACCATGTTATGGCTACCATATATCCCAGTCATCTCTCTCAAAATACAATATGGAATATTTCCCTACATGCTCATACAACAGGGTAGAGAAAATCTGCAACAGTAAAAATGGCAAATTGAATCCATGCAAAAAAAATAGACCAAACATATTCTCTTCATCTGATGGGAAAAAACCTGCCACAGCCATAAGGACAAATGCAAGAAGAAAAGATGGGCATAAATCACAAAATTTGCAAAAGTGTAATGAATTCATCCAAAACTTACTGCAGATACACTAAGCCATGTTCCAAAATGATTGATCTCTATAATGCCAAAGAAAGTTAAAAAAGGAATTGAATGTAACAATGTCATTCATCCTGATGATGGACCATACAGGGTAGTCAAAGATTCCAAACCATCAATCCTGTAATCCACTTGTGTCACAACTGGAAATCTTTCGCTTAAAAATTATGGATTGCAGAAGCTTGAAGTATTTAAAGTAGAAAATGTTTAATTCACAGTTGACTGAAAATCCAGACCAAGATCTTCAAAGTTGATTCTTGCCAGAATCATCTTCTGATATAGATATTGCAAAAACTGAAGTTGTATGCAGAGATGTAATTCATAATTTATCTCCTTGTGACTCCACAGAAGTTCAACCACCAGCAAGTGAAGCCAACAGCAGAACTGACTTGAATTCTCTGTCGACTGCAATGGAAAGAGCCTGGCAACGTAAAACGAATAGTAAAAAATACAATTATAGTATCATTTCCACTAGTGAACAGTGAAGCGTGTCATGGCCTTATGATTTGCACTCTAGTATAGCCTTCACTATGTCGACCTTTTCACTAAAATGAAAATTACAAGTGTGACCAGTTATTCAACCTACCTCGAGTTTATAAAATACTTTAATTTTCAGCTAAAGCAAAATCTAACAAAAAATCCCAAACTCTTCCATTTTCCCAAAAACAATCCGTTGGCTCTCTATTTCTTCTGTTTTCCACTTTAATAAACTCAATGTGGCGTCAAATTCGTCCCCTTTACGCCGACATTAAACCCTAGATCATGTCATTTTTCTAACTATAGTTCTGGACTTCAGGGCTTTCGTAATTTCAAGTTTTGTTTACCATTTAACATTGTAGATTCAGATCTTCCATGTCTAAGGTCACAATTGGATCGTCGATATTGAAAAAAAATTAAAGTCATTAAACATAAACAAACAAACTCAGTGGGATGCGGCCTATCATACTTACCTCAATCGGGTCCCCATTGTGAAGGCGTTCATGAGTTCAAATTTCTGATTCGAAATGTTCAACTCACAATTGTTGGATTTAATAAGCTCTGCAGCAAATGAGAAGCCCCCTCAGTAATCCATGTCTATTACGGATCTGTCGAAAACGTTTTGTATATAAGAGGGCACCTTAATTGAATCGATCGACGCCAAAATAGCGATATCATCAGCTGATCTGCAGAAAGAAGAAGGAAAAAACCGTGCAATATTAACCAGGAATCGACCCCGAAGCGTCGCAAGATTGGGCGGAAAGAATTGTTGTTTGCTCTAGAATACGAAAAACAGATCTTATAGGAGGTCAATTAGCAGATCTGTGTCTCGGAATGAGAGCTGCTCTGGTGCTTCTTTCGTCTTCTGGAGGAAATATGGATGAAATTATTTGAAACAGATCATCCGAATGGGCTGTAAAAAATTCCATGCTTTTTAGTAAAACAAATTCTCTTAGTTTTTGTTTTGCTACTGGTGGGAGAAGAAATCGGTTTTTTAAGTCATAATTTTAATTTTTAAGAGGAAATGCGCAGCCCACCGTACGAAGAATTGAAGAGTCTATTTATAACCCCTAGCCCAAGGGCAATTGCATGGTTGAACACACTATATTTATTATTTACTAACAATTGTATCATGGTGTGCAATGGGTAGATAAGATAAGATAACATAAAATTTTAACGTCCACGAGGCTAAAAATAGCTTATGGGACAGCAAGGCAACTTAAGCTGACTTCAATAACTCAGTGTGTTTCTTGTGCAAGTTGATGATGAGTCCACCTAATTTCTCAATGTACTCCTCACTGAATAAGTTATGTCAAGAACTATCAGATATAGTATCCGCAAATTTATGCTCGTTGTCCTTGTAGGCCTCACATTCTAAAATAAAGTGATGTTTGGTTTCCACTTTCCCAAAGTTGCAAAACATGCAAATTCTCTCTTCCCAAGCCTCCTTTGGCCTCTTCCAACACCCGGTCTCACATCGAAGTTGATGAGAGTTGGTTCTTAGTTGAGCAATAAGAATTTTAGCTCTCCAAGAAATGTTGGCTCCTATGTACGCTTTTTGGAGTTGATCATATGTGGGGTTGAACTCATTGATATAATATATTTTCTTCCTATCGATCTCATTTCTCCAATTTCTCTTGTAAAATTTCTCCATGACGAAGACCTTTATTTCTTTGTTATTTGTGGGGCACATATTGAATTGGATATTTCATTTACTCATCCACTTGATGTTTTGTTGCATCCACGTCTTTTTTCGTTTACACAATGTATCATTAAAGACAACTTTAGGCCATCTATCTCCTTCTATGTTTTCAATTCTTTTTAGATAGTTTATGAGGCAAACCATAGCAAGTGCCTCGATAGGGGCAGCCCCCATTCCACTTAGCATGATATCATATGGGACGGTGCTTTTGATTTTAAATTTGCTTGTGATCAAACACTTTTGGATTCCCTCGATTTGCTCTCATTGTGCTATTGAAGTGTTGTTGGCCCATAATTCACACACATAAAAAACAGTCGGCAGTACAAGAAGACCAAACAAGGTTTGAATAGTTATCCAATCCCAAAGCTGCACTTCATTGCACATGTTTTGAAGAGCATAAAATGTCTTCCATCCACCTAATGTCCTTTTTATTTTTGCAGTCAATCCAGCTTAGATTTTTGTTGAAATCAATGTCGAGGTATTTATATTCCACAACTTCTTCAAAAACACTTCCACCAAAGTAAAACTCATGTTGATGTTGTTTTTTATTATTAGAGAAAACCATAACTTTAGTCTTGTTGATATTGACCTACATCCCCATCATTCTACAAAAGCACTCAAGAGAAGATAAATGTTCTTGCAAACCATAGGCAGATTTGGCAATCAAAAGGCTTTATTACAAATTCACCTAACTGAATACCCTCACCATTTTGCATGTTTAACCACTCTTCGAGTTTATCGATATATAAACCAAACAAAGTAGGAGATAAAGGACAACCTTGTTTGACCCCGATATGACTCCTAAAACATTTTGAAATGCCAGCTGAGGTTCTGACTTTGACTTTCACCTCTTCATACATCCTATTAACAGCAGCTCTGAGATGCATAAGAATCCCCAATTCTTCCATCCTGAGCCAAAGCTCGTCTCTAGGGACAGTGTCAAAAGCCTTTTTAAAGTCAACAAAGCAACAAAAAACCTCCTCCTTTTTCTCCCACCCTTCTTCAATAATGTGTCTCAGAGTGATACAGTGATCAACCGTCGAGTGTTTTGGCCTAAAACTAGCTTGCCCTTTTGCACGTTTATGGTTTTCTTCTGCCCATTTGTTGATCCTAGTTTCTATCACGCTACCAAAAAGTTTTGCAAAGAGAGGATTGATCATTATAGTCCTGTAGTTGGAGGGATTGTTGACATCACCACTCTTAAAAAGTGGTATTGCAAGGCTAATTGTCCAGTCTTTAGGAAACCCCTCTTGGATGATATTGTTGAAGATGTATGTAATGTGTGGTGCAAGGGTTTTCATACCCCACTTGAGATACTCTGCTTGAAGCTCGACTAGGTCTTTTGTTTTACCCACACCCAACCTCTTAGTACCCATCTCTATCTCCTGCACGGTGAAAAGATTTGCAATATTGTTGACCAAGGGTGGCTGGTCCACTCCACCTTCTTGTTCATAAAGTTTCCTAGCATAATTAAACCATTGGGTGGCTGTAATATTATTTCCCACTCGCTTCTTCCTTGGTTGGAGTTCTTTCCAAAAAAGTTTGGGGTTATTTCTACCCAAGGAAATTAGCTCCTCTCTCCTTGTGAACGTAAAATTGGTTTTTTTCTTCTTTAGGATCTATTTGTAAGTCTTAATGTCAAGGTTTGTTTTATTTGACTCCCTTAGGTTTCTCCTAGCCCTCTTGCATTCCTTATCAAACCATGCATTGGCTGGAAAACAATTAGTTTCAAATTTTCTATTTTTTGCTCTCTTGTATTTTGAGAGAGCCTCATGGATCAGACTTGATAACGCATGGCTATTAACAACATGCCTATGCATATGATGCCCCCTACAAAGTCTCTCAAGAGTAGCTCTAAATATGTTACCATTTTTTTAAGTCAATAGAATTCTTCCCTGAGAAGGAGGTTGTTGAGGGCATTGGTTTTTTGCCCCAAGCTGCATATCCTTTGCCCAACATAAATTTATGTACAATGGTCTATGACCTAATTTGAGATCCCATATGTGTTCCCCAATTTCAACTTCTTTAATTCTCTCGAACAAATTTTGTGAACAAATTGCATAATCCACCACGCTTACCCCGCTGTATGTGTTGCAAGTGAAATTGTCTGACTTAGACCATCTAGCCAAACAATTGCAAATTATTAGATCAAAAGTGCCACATAGAGTGATCAATTCTTCCCCAAAATGATTGCAGCCTTTAGCATCTTCAAATATTCTTTCCCACTGATGTTTTATCTTTTCTGCGAGCCAAATAGGGTTATCATTTTCTTTGGAGCTAAAAATACTGGCTTGCCAATTTGTTGTTCTAGCATTGAAATCTCTGACAAGAAGAACATCCCCACACTGCGAAAAAACAACAACATCATTCTTTAAGGTAGCATAGGGGTCATTGTGATCTAAGCCACACTGTTTATAAGCTTTAGATACTTGTGGAGAAAAGTAACAAGCTGCGATTCTGATAAGACTATTATTTTCCACAATTTTGATCCATATAAATTGTTTATTAGAATCTGCCTTTTCCAACTGAATGACACATCCTTCCCTTTCATTTACTAGAACCATTATGCCTCCATGGTCTTTACCATTTCCCGCTGCCTCATTCCACACTGCCAGCTTCCAGTAGCCTTAAAACAATGGAGTCTTACATCCCTCATGCTCATGTGTCTCTATGAGACCAATAATGTCTTTGCCTTCCGTAATAGGTCCTAACCCAGGTCCACACCTCCAAGGATAGCCTCTGTAATTCCAACAAACTAAACTTAAGGAATCATGGGCTGAACTTGATTGCTATTTGTTTTGATGTGGAAGACTCAGAGTTGAGTTATTATCGCTATGAGTGAGTGTTAATCGTGTCATATCACTGCATGTTGAAGTGTTTGTTGTCACACCTTTGCTGCCCACTTGTTGCTCTTCATTGGGGGCGGTGGCCAAAATGAGCAATAAGTACTTTGCCCTTGAACATCCAAGCCCATTTGCCTTCATTCCTAGTTGTTTTGATTTTTTCCATCTCCATCCTTCTTTCTTCTTGTTGCCTCATAGTTAGATCCTCCTCTAAAAAGAAGCAAGAACCCCTCAAGAGTTGTTTTTTGCTCAGTAAATTTGTTTGTCATGAATACTAGGCATGACTACCTTGATTGGCCTATCTCTCTCATCGTATGATTTGCCAACCCTCCAAGCTTGGCAGATTTGACATTGCCACAACAACACTTCTTGTAGGAAGTCCCTCGTTAAGTCAAGAGTGTGATCACCTTCACCATAATCTTTTATCCCTTTGATAATTATATTGGATGTCCTAATCTGCCTTTCCTTGACCTTCCTGTCTTATGTGTTCTTCATGCAAATCTTTTCCTCTTCACCTACACGAGCAAAGTGTTTTTTGTTTTTATCCCAAGTTTTGGTAACTTCTGAAAAACTTCTTCTCTCATATTCAACCTCTACCTTTCCCCGCAAACTAGCATGATATATCGGTATCTCCTTATCGTGAGATGCCTCGGTATTTGCTATAACCTTGTTTGCTTCCAATGCAACACTTAAATTTTTCCATTCATCCTTCATGTTTTTCCATTCATCCTTCATGTTTTGCCATTCAAGCTTCCCTGCTAAAAGTGTTTCTTGCAACATTGAGATTTGAGCTTTTAAAGCATTGTTATTGACTGTAAGAGATTTTTTTGTTGCAGTCAGGACATGTATTTTGAGGCCACTTTCTTGCTCTTTAACTTCTAGAAGTTCCAACCTCTTATTGGCCATCAAACATTCTTGCACATAAAGATGTGGACACCAAGTGAGAGGTGTAGAAGTAGCACTGTAAGTGACAGGGTCTACAAAGTTACTACTTTTACAGAAACAATTGTTGCCACCTAAGTGTGAAGGAGGGCACATTTTGACACCATCTTTTTGTCTTGTCTCCTGCTTATTCATCCTTTGGTCGTGTTTTTTCCTTTAATGTGATCATTTCATATGGGAAAGTCTACATTTTAAAATGCCTTTAAACTGTTTAATGTTGACCCAGATATATTTTCCTATCTTGTCAAGTGAGTCAATGTTTACTTGTCCCAAATGATTAGTTTCAAAGTGCATCATAATTTCTTGACCATTTTTCACCAATGAAATGGTTTGTTTTCTCATTGTTTGCATTTCCATTATTTAGTTTTCCATTGACCAACAGGAATAGAAGAGACAGAGAAAAAGACACCAGTAAGAATAAATATATATAAAAAAGGAATGTGCACCTCAAAGCTACTAACGTTTGACAACTTGGGTCCCTCTAGTCTAGAAGCCCACCTCTTTCCTATTGTGGACTAGGCCCGGTTGTCATTTTCTTGCTACCTACGTGTCCTGCCTGTCTGCCTAGGTGCCCTTATGACCTACGTGAATGGGTAAATCCTATCATTTTCCTGGAGCCCACCTGCAAGCCCTTTCCCTTGTTGACGTTATCTTGTTGTTGCGTGTCCTTCCTCTATTGTATTTTAATAGGTATAGAAAGTAAACTAGTAGTTGAGCGTTTGTGGGCACGCAATGAATAGCCAAAATATTTTATGTGAAAGGGGCAAATAATGAAAGTTGTGCAAGCAGTGAATTTAGAAAGTTGTGTTCAATTATTAATCGAGAGTTTGACAAAAGGGGTTGTAGATATGAGAAGTAATGAAAGTTGTGTAATCAATGAATATAGAAAGTTGTTTGAAGTATTGATTGAGAGTCCGACAATAGGGGTTATAGAGACGAAGAAGTGCTCGTGTAATCAGACAAGTTTAAAGATTTTCAATGCAGTGGAAGTTGAAGTACTCGAAATGTAGGATGAGTGGTCGTGCAAGGAGAAAGGTGGAAAAAAAGTGCGACATTTGATTAAATTGATTGGTCAATTTTAAAATATTTATACTTTTTCAAGAGTGTGATGGTTGAGGGGTTAATTTCAACATGATAATTTAATCATGTTCATGGAATAGGAATTTTAAAAGTTGTTTAGTAAACATATTTTTCAATATAGCAAAGTTCTAATTTTGATGGATAGTCTGACATAGAGGGTAATAACTACAGATTTGTGGTATGACATTGTGAAGATTTTTATTAATTAAATAAAAATTTAATCAATTATTCATATGATATTAGATTTATTGTCAGTTAATTATCTTTTATTTAAAAATAACTCAAAAATCAACCTGATTTATGGCTTTTTCCCATGCACCTCCAAAGCCCTGGATTTCTATAAATTAAGGCTTTAGCTCTTCACAAATCATCTCATATTTTGCACAATCACTCTGGAGAATTGGAATTGAAGAATCAAAGCTCTTGCGAATCGACATCTTTGTGAGATCAATCTTATTTTTGCATTCATATTACATATCATTGTTAGATTCATAGCATATCAATTTTCAATAGCATTCATAGCATATCAATTTCGCCCCTCTTTGAATTACTGTGCGAAGCGCAGTGGTTCAAAGAAAGTTTGTGTTTGATAGAGATATGAAACTGATGTTTGAAATTGATAATTGATATGAGATAGAAGCTGATTGATATTGAATTGATATGGAGATAATAGGTCCTGAATGACCAAAGATAATGTTCACTGTAGCAGCAAATGAACCTATGATTGCGAAAAAGTGTCAAAATGCCTGATTCTGAACCTTAGGATTGATAAGAAGTGAGTGACCCATTCTAGACTCGATTGTCTTAGCAGAACTAGCAGGTATCACATCTGAATCCTTCAGTTGCCGAAGAACCAAGGAAAGAACACTATGATCCGATGGTTGCAAAAACTGATACAGTTTACAAGATTGAGAGAATACCAAATTGATATGGATCGATGAATCTGATATGCCCCAAGTGATGATAGATTTGCCCCGAGTGATGAGGACTTTTGATGAATCAACGACTAGACGTGATTGTTGTCTTGATCACTGATGAAAGATATTGATAGATTTGATCGATAGAATTTGATTTACAGACTTTGAATGATGTGCAATACCATGCCCCCTTCGGGATTAAAATTGAAATCTGACAAGAAAAGTCAGCGTTGAGAGTTTAGAAGCATGTTAATTGATTAGAGAAGTGGTTAAACACGTCCGAGAATGCATTCTGCATCGTTTAGAGGTCCTGGAGACCAAGGTTGACTAGGTTTGACCATGAGTTGACCATGGTTGACCAAGTTGAAATTTTGAGAGTTTGATGTTAGATAATCAGTTAAGTTGAATACTGGATTTCTGTGATGATTGAAGGTTGATTATGCAAGTAGTGAATAAGATAAATGATCTCAGATTTGAATTTTGATCCCGAAAAAGGATTCTACTTGTTGCTTCGTTGGAGGAACCTTCGTGTGGGATTCAGCTCTTGTTAGATTTGAAGAATTGATATGAAGAATTGTTTAAGCTTTGAAGTTTGTTTAGTCATTGTGAGATCATGCAAACATGCAAAATGCAATGAGACATGCAAAATGAAATGCAACCTAAGACCTAGGACCTAGTCACTGATCATGTGTCGATTTGTTATCATCATTGAACTTTTAGGTAACTGGATAAATCAATACAATGCCCACTAGCTATGAAACTATAGACATATGAATATCGATTTGTATGCGCAAGAATCAATACAACACCCACTGGTCAACAACCATGGATATATGAATATTGATTTTATTTTCGAAATGTCAGATTAGATATAAGCACCAAGACACAAGCGCCAGGATGACCTGAATATCATGTCCATTTTGATATAGCAATTTGTACGAGCATCAAAACATAAACGTTGTGATGACCTGAGTACGCCTTGCATTACAAACACATCAAACAGTCAAGAGATCATTCTAAATCCAATGTGAATTACCCGTA
Source organism: Chamaecyparis obtusa (assembly GCA_027943335.1). Classification (NCBI taxonomy): domain Eukaryota; kingdom Viridiplantae; phylum Streptophyta; class Pinopsida; order Cupressales; family Cupressaceae; genus Chamaecyparis; species Chamaecyparis obtusa. Next base: position 1,129,725 of record BSBK01005883.1, read on the forward strand.
GTGACCCTTTATCGTTCACATCCTTAGGCAAGATTACATTCCACAGTAGGAGAAAGAACTTACTCAAAAAGATAATAGTTAGATCAAACTTCCTTGAATTGTCTGGGTATCAATGGTCGAGGTACACATGGCCATCCAATTCGAGATAGAGGCTCTTACAGTCGGACACCATTTCAATCCAGAAGTTCCAAAGATGTTAGATTTTCACATACAAGCAGAAGACAAAGAAAAGATTATGCCCCCAGTCATCACTCTCTAAATCCTATAAAGGACATCATCGAAGAGCTCGAAGGGACACAATATGCAAAAATCTCAATGCGAATCAGTAAGCCTACAAGGAGATAAAAGCATGAAAAGCACAAATTGTTTTCAGTTGAGTTTTGATGTTTGATTGTTGTAGATGCAAAATCCTTTCTGGAGACGAGACAGACTGACTCACTCAACAGGAAGCTTCAAAGGACTCTGACTGGATAGGAAATGTCTAAGATACATGGGAGACCATAGGATATGACATTGATTGCCCCCAAATTTGAACATTGATAGGATACAGATGCTTGAGCTGATTGGTGTACAGACTGACTTATTGAAACCAGGATATGCAGAAATAAACCAGGAGATATGTACAAACTAAAGCAAGACTGAAAGCTGGGAAAGACCAAGATTGTGCTAATAGATGGAGCATTTTGGAACAAGTGGCGCCTGTTTGCCAGGTTTTTACCATCTTGGTAGAGATTCTATTTTTGCTACCAAGGCGCTTGTTTCCAGGTTTTCACCAAGGCACTTTTTTTTTTTTTCTTTTTTCTTTTTTTTTTTGTATTTTTGATATTTTCAATTTTTTTGTACTTTTCATTTTTTCAATTTTTTTTGTACTTTTGATATTTTTTGATTTTTTTTGTGAATCATCAAGGCGCCTATTACTAGGTTTTCACCAAGATGTTCATTTTTTCAGGACTTTTTCTAATTTTTAAGATTTTTTCAAGACATTTACCAAGCACTGAATGCCTCAGGCGTAGAATTTCTTCAGATGGAGAACGTTGATTGGTTCTCGGAGCTGTTCTCCTTCAGTTGTTGAGAGTTGATAGGCACCAGAGCCAAAAGTAGTAGTGAGAACAAAGGGACCCAACCAATTGGGTTCGAACTTCCCCTTGCGTTCTCGATGTGATTGATTTTTAGAATTTTCTCTCAACACTAGATCACCAACCCAAAATTCTCTGTGTCTGACTTTCTTATTGTAGCCTCTAGATATTCTCTTCTAATATACTCTAAGATGATCATATGCTGCTTGTCTGCGCTCATCTAGTAGTTCCAGTTCTTGTAACCTAGACGCTCTATAGTCATCATCAGTTACGAGACCATGCATTCTAATTCTTAGTGATGGGATTTTGACCTCAATAGGTAGTACTACTTCAGACCCATAAACTAAAGCAAAAGGTGTAGCCCCTGTAGGTGTTCTGATACTTGTTCTATAGGCCCATAGAGCTGGATTAATCATGAGATGCTTTTTCTGATACTTGTGCTGATACTGGTTCTGATACTGATTCTGATAATTGTTCTGATACTAGTTCTGATACTAATTCTGATACTGATTATGATAATTGTTCTGATACTGGTTCTAATACTGATTCTGATAATGATTCTGATAATTGTTTTGATACTAGTTCTGATACTAATTCTGATACTGATTATGATAATTGTTCTGATACTGGTTCTAATACTGATTCTGATAATGATTCTGATAATTGTTCTGATACTGGTTCTGATACTGGGTATACTTGATAGCATATTTTTCTATTGCAAACTCCCAAGCAAGATCATATCGTGCAGTCCCAATGTCTAGCAAGGTGAAGAACAAGAGGGATTGATGCAGGGGCATCACTGATGCAACTTGAAGACCCTGTGGTAGGAGATGAAGGATTGAAGACCAAGACATCAAATCATATCAATTGGAGCATTCTAAAACAAATCATGCCAAGTTTCCATGGTCAAAGCATATTAAATGCAAAAGGTCCTGATAAGTCTTGGGCAGTTCAATGTAATAAAATGTAATAAATGGCATTATAAGCCATAAGAGGGTAGTTTGATTTAGTTTCATGTTTTGTAATAGTTAATAAGGTCACTAGATAAATCTACAGTCATTGGAATAAGTCTAAGTCCTAGAAAAGTCACAAAAACCATATTTTAAAATTTGAATTTTTAAATCCACCATTTTGGAGGGAAAGCAAATAGTTAGGTGTTTTTATTGTTAAATAATCATTCCAACTGCCCAAATCGGTTGGAGGGAGCCTATTTAAGTTGTGTTGGCCTTATGAGGCAAATATCTCATTGTTATGTACGAAAAAGCACATATTCTGTATGGACTGTGACAGGTTTTATAAAATTTCTGAAGTTTCTTGCATTTCTTTGAGCATATTTGATGAAATATTAATATTAAATTTTTCCTTAACATTGGTGAGACACTTGTGAAGGGTTTTGAATCAATTTCAAAGTAGTAGGCGAGATATTTTGTAAGTTATTTTTGCTTTCTTGATAGGAGTTACAGTTTACATTGTAAACATGGAGAAATAAGGGTTCCATTCCATTTTAATCACTTATCTGCCTCAAGGGATGGAACCCATAGTGCTAACAGGTCTTTCTAACCATACATATGCAAGATTGACAGTGATTTGTAGGTTAGCCTAAAAGATTTGACAAGTTGGTGGTTGAATGGATTGATTTTGGGTACACAAGGCATGCCATGGTTATAACAGTCAAGGATCTGACTTAACAAGGGTCCTTTGGAGAAAGTTGGAGGAAAAGAGCATAAACTGCTGCTGGAGGCCTAGTTGGGGGCTAATAGGCCTAATTGACTATTTTGAGAAAATTGTCCATTTTAGGGTGCATAGAAGGTTGAAACTCCTTGAAACCACTTGAATCACCCTTATTAACATATTCCATAGCATCTCTGAAAGTTTGGAGTCAGGATCTGAGGTTTTAGCCACATTTTGCCTTTGAGTGCCTTATAGGCCTATTAGGAACCTTGTGGGTTAAACAAGCATATGGTTGAAATCCATCACCTTCCATTGCCACTCTGCATCAGGGATTAGCAAGCTGGTGGAAAAGATGGAAGACAAGAGAATGAAGGAGAATGAAGGGAAGAAATCCTCAAGGGAAAACTCCTCAAGAATACTCAAGCTAGGGAAAAATTGTCATGTAAAGCATATTTGGATAAGTAGGGAAAGGCTAGCATAGGATAAGTCACAAAAGTGTGATGCAAGAGCAGGAAATGATGCAGTCCAAAAGAGTAGACATGTCAAGAGGCTTCATAGCACTGTGTTTTACTCTTTTTTTCTTTTTTTATTAGATCAAGCCCAAAGGGGAAAATGATAGCGATAGGCGAAAATGAATGGAGGAAGATGGATATGAAGGCTAAACATGGAAGGAATGAAAGCAAGATCATCGTAAGATAGCTCACAAAATAGTCAAATGTTCGTGTATAGATCAACATTGTCACAAAATAGTCAAATGTTCGTGTATAGATCAACATTGTCAAGATCAAATAGAGAAGATGAAATGGATGAAATATGTAGAAGAACTACACATGATGCCTGATTGCCAGGTTTTCATCATGGTACTTATCCAAGGTGCCACAAGGGAGTGGTTTTCACCTTAGGATAAAAAAAAATTTCTCTTTACTTTTGCTACCAAGGCGCCTGTTTCCAGGTTTTCACCAGGGCACATTTTTAATTTTTTTTTATTTTTATTTTTTTTTGGAAGAAGGCAAGCTTTTTAGATAATGCTCCTTGAAAGGATAAACCATGATATGCCAAGGATTCAAAATGGTATGCTCAAAGATGCTGATAGGGAAAGGGAGATGGAAGAGAAAAATGGAGGATAAGGTTTTATGTAAAGCAAGTGAAGTTGGAAGATAGGAGGAATAGGCAAATGAGAAAAAAAAATAGAAGGTAGAAGGATAATGCATGGAAAGATTGTGAAAGGGTAAATGGAAAGGAAGGCAAGCTCAAAATCAACACATACCTTGAAGGGTGGTGAGAGGATGGAGGTATCGTGAATGAAGGAATACGTGAAGGAATATGGAGAATGGATAGTAGAGGTTGAGGTTTAGGCGCGTGGAATGAAAGAATATTTTTGGGGGGAAATGAAGTGGAAGCCTTTGGAAGCTTGAATGTCAATTTCACTTTTGCTCAACACCAGACTCTTTCAAGAGAGACTTTGGAATCCATATAGCCATAGGCTTTTTATTTCCTTTTGATGATCTAGAGAGAATATCTTCAATGATGGATTTTGGAACCCATACTTGTCTTGTAGTTTTTTTCTTAGATATCTCTTTGACTTTATGTGTCCATGTCTATTAGAGGAGACATGGTGATTTTCTTTTGATAGATTCTTATACTGTTTCTTTTTCTTGTATTGAACATTCAAGTTACTTCCAAAAGACTTGGGACTTGTGGAAGAAAAAGGATATGACTGGTTTAGATGAGTGGGTGGATGAAAAGGATTCAAGGGTATGCATCTATGTTGATCTTGAGGAAAGATGGGAGATGGAGGGATGTAAGGACCCAAGATGGATGGAAAATTAAGAGAGTTAGGAGGGGAAAGTGAAGGGACATAAGGACCCAAGATGGAAGGCAGACATGAAGCCTTTAGTAGTGGTGGAAGAGGTCCAAGGATGGAAGTGGAAGATGCAAAAGGATAATCATCAAGTTCATCAGCATCTATATGAAAACCAAGGATATCAGCATTTTTAGAGTGAGCATTAAAATTTTCAATAGAATCGTGGACATCTTGAATATGAGCACCTTCTTTGATAGGATTGTTTAAAGCTTGCAAAGACTTAGGAAGAGTAGAAAGCGGAAGTGAACATGGAATGGTAGAACAAGAAGATGAAAGACTTTGATCTTGACAAGGATCTTCGGATAGCATAAGCGCATAATTTTTCTCTTGTTTTTCAATAGGCTTATCATTGGAAGGAACAACACTATTTTTACCAACCTTAATGGAAGTATCATCTTTGGAAAGCGCAAGTTTAGTAAGGTCATTTTGATTGTCAATAAGCTCAACAGTGTGAGTAGTAGCTTGATCTTGCTTAGGAGAAGACTTAAGACATGGTGGAATGCATGAAAAAGGGGGTATAGGATCAAAGGAACCATGAAGCAGATAAGAGACATCGTGAAAAGGAGTGGATGACATGGAGGGTTCTTGATCTTGATCTTTCTTTATGTTCTTTTCTTCATCATTTTTAGAGTCCTCTTGACATGGAGCCACTTTTAAGGACAAGGAAGCATGTTGGGATTGTATGGAAGACTTTGGGAGAGATGGTGGAGGACTAGCTGAAGTAGGGATTATAGCATATGAATTCTTAGGCTCTTTAGGTTTATCATCATTGAAAGTATTTGTAGCCAAGTGAAGGTTAGCTTGAGTATCTTTAAGAGGTAGCCCTGGAGGATAACTATAGGGAACCGCATGAAAAGTATCAAGGCTTGTGTCGGATGAAGGTTCTGTGAAAGATTTGAAAGACTCAGAAGCTTTAAGAAATGTACAGGTATTGGAGGAAGTAGGGGATGGAAGGGAACCATCACCAGACAAAGGTTCAGCATTAACATGATCTTGCTTGAGAAGATAATCTTTATTTTCAGCAGGAGAGTCCTTAGGAGAAGGATTCTTATAATATTGACGTTTCAAGCTAGCACGATGTATTTTATAGTCCTCAGCAGTAGTAGATGGATCATCATCAAGGTATTGTCCACAAAAGCCATCAAAATCTCTTTCAAAATCAGAATCATATGGATCACCATCACGATCTATCCAATGTGATGGCCCATTTGTAGTAAGTAGGAACGAACGACGAGGAGGACTCTTAGGAACAGAGGTGTCATAGGTATCATTACATTTTCTGTCATCATAGTCATCATAGTCTCCAAAGCTAGATGTGTCACTCTCCGTGGAAGAGGTATAATATTGCTCAAATTTTTTCCGGGGGCATGGTGACATGTACAAGTCTTTATCAAATGGAAAAGAGTATAGAGATTCCATGGGGAACTTTTTAGATTCCTTCTCTTTCTTAAGATTGTTAAGTTCAACTTGCATAGCATGCAGCTGTTTCCTCATAGCGGCGATCAAAATTTCTTCCTCATGTGTACTGATTCTTTGAGACATGTGTACGGATTCTCAATAGCTACTGCTCTGTTCTTGACACAATGATATTTTTGAGAGATTCTAGAACTAGGCTGGAAACATTGGATATCTTGCAATTTGACAATTTCTGACAACTCTCTCAAATTTTTCCAAATGACACTCTATAGACTCGTACGACACTGGGTAGTCTATGAAATGACAGTTGCTAAACTTGTACGACAGTTGGGTAGCAATGAAACGACAGTTGACAAAACTCGTACGACAGTTGCTAACAGGTTTTTGACTTCCTTGGATTTGCTGGTTTGAAAACTCGTACGACTCTGGGTTCTCAATCATACGACATATGGGCGATACTGAAATGAAATTTGACAAAAAGTCGTACGACTTTTGACTTCTTGAAATGACTTTTGACTCCAGAAAGAACTTTACGTCAATTTTTGCAAAAATTAAGGTCTTCAATTTTGGATTGTTTGCAAATTGTACTGTCCAGATTTTGAAGGTTATACCAGATTTGATCATTTTTAATAGCCAAGTAGATAAACAAACATGTAGAACAGCAAGCAAGTGATTCCAAGCACGTCTGAAAATAATGAATAAGGGCACAAGCAACCTTGTGCATGAACAATCAAGTGACCAAATTGTGCTAATCCCTGAGAGTACTAATTGTGTATGTTCTGAAAAGTTTTGCAATAACACACATATACCTGAAAGTGAAAAATTGGCCTCTCTAGGGTTCTTAGTAATGGTTTGACTCTGCAACTTTTATGATTCAAAGGGGTGAACTCCAATCCCGGCGCACCAGGGTTTTGACACAGTCCGAGAACTTAATCTTCAAGAGCTGCTAGGAAGATCTGACAACCCAACAATGAACCATACCCGTGGAGATTTCTTCCACAAGGACATTTATATAGCGGCTGTCACTACCATGGTGAAAATGGCTATGACCGCTTGAGGTTCCATCAACGCAGTTTGCCTTATGAAGGGATTGTCCGCTACGGTTAACCCTCTCTAAAGATGACTCACAGATTTATACCACAAGGGGACTTGGCTCCAGATCTAAGGTTTTGACACCTCTTCACTTTTAACCCAAACAAAGCAAGCAGATTAATCCGACACGCTAAGACAAAGTTTTGTTCCACCAAGATCTGTGATATCAACTCCACGTGATCTATCAACCTCTCCGGGGAGAGAATGTATCAATCAATAAGAGAAGACGCACTAACCAATTTTGATTCACCAAAGCTTGTGATATCAACCCCACGTGATCTATCAACCTCTCCGGAGAGAGAATGTGTCGATCAATAAGAGAAGATGCACTAACCAAGATGAATGTGAAACGCACTAAGTATCCTCCCTACCTACAAGGATTCTGTCATCAAGAAAGATTTCGCTAGGAATCCAATCTCTCAAGAATCATGAATAGTGTTCATAGGGCCTAATTACTATGTGAGCACAGATATATGTTCCGAAAGTAAATCTACCAAAAGCATTCAAAAAGTAGAAAGAGGAACACTTAACGCTCAAAGCAAATATGAGATGAGTCCACAAGGTGGAACACTTAACACCTCACACAAGCTAAAAATGAGTCCACAACTTAGAAAATAAGTGAGTTCCTAAAAGCACAAAAGGGTTGCCAAGTGGAACATTTAACGCTTCTGTCCTGTTGACCCCTCCCCTTTATGGCGCTGAGATTGCAACCACGGGGCAGAAATGAGGGGCCGACGGATTAGTGAGTCCAATAACCCAAGATAGCAATCAAGATCAATCACAAGTATCCTAAGACTACTTAATGAATCCTTAAGGGATCACAACCTAGTATCAAATTATGCAAGTGTGTAGAAATAGATCAAAAGTATGAAAAGATGCACACAAGCTTGACACATGAGAGATTTATTTTAAGTCCAAATCAAAATATTTTTAGAACAAAGAGAATACCTGGTGATCCTCGCAACGCGCTTAGTAGATTTTACTTGATTTTTAGCAATTCTTGTTGAGCTTTTCCATGCAAGCAAGTGACGAACTCTCCAACAAGCAAACAAGCAAATAAGATATGCAAAATATATTCAACTTATGAAAACCATAGGGTTAGCTCTAAAAATCAATTGTTAGGAGCAATAATAACCATAAATTAATCCAAATGACAACTCATATCATGCATTGAATCATATGAAAAATAAGTGCATACCCATCACAAAATTTTAAGTTTTTTGCACTACATTTGACCTAGTCAACAAGATCTGATTTTTTTGATATGATTTTGGCCACAAAAATAGAAATTCAGAATAGAGACCCTTGCTAAAAAATAGAGAGCTTTTCAAAAATGCAAAATTTTTTAAAAAATCTCTTCATTTGTGCCCTAGAGACCCATTTTATCAAAACAGACCAGTTTTTGTAAATTGACTATTTGAGCTATGATATCATGTCCAAATTTAAAACACAAAGAATGGACCCCCTGTAAAATTTAAAGAGCTTTCCGAAAATATAAAAATTTTCAAAAAATATGCTGATTTGCGTCAGATATTAATTTTTTTTGAAATTTCAAGAAAAAATTATTAAAAATTAAAAACATCTCAGAAAATTCTAAATTTTTTACTGTAGCTTCCCTGACATGTCACCAACCTACAAAAAAATTTCAGACTAAAATTCCAAGCCGTTTGGGAGATAAAATTAAATCTTTGAAACTTTGGGGTTTTAGCTCCCAAAAAAATCAAAACCAGCATGCAAAGGTGGGTTGCCCCACGGTGGGCGCTAGAAATGTGTGTGTGAAAATTGTACCTGATCTATAGACACAACACTCAGTAAAATATTAGAGGTTAGCTATAATCAAAATCGTGCAAAATTGAAAGCTATCTAACCAAGCGATTTACTACCTTCTAATAGGTGCGAGATTAATGTTCTCAGACTGTAATCGAGATCAGTGACCTAGACGACACCTAAATGAAGGATTTGAATGCAAAAGATGGATATGAAATTGAATGCAATTAATCTATATTTTTGATATTTTCTATGCAATAATAATTGTAAAAACTGATATGAAATCTATGCTAAATGAAATTGATATGCTATGAATGCTATTGAAAATTGATATGCTATGAATCTAACAATGATATGTAATATGAATGCAAAAATAAGATTGATCTCACAAAGATGTCGATTCTCAAGAGCTTTGATTCTTCAATTCCAATTCTCCAGCGTGATTGTGCAAAATATGAGATGATTTGTGAAGATCTAAAGCCTTAATTTATAGAAATCCAGGGCTTTGGAGGTGCATGGGAAAAAGCCATAAATCACTCAAATAACTCAACTTGATTTTTGAGTTATTTTTAAATAAAAGATAATTAACTCACAAAAACATGCAAAAGCTAAGTTTTAACTCAAAATAGAGTTTAGCTTTAATTGATAATTGATAGTTGTCTACTTTTATGATTGTGCATGTTTTATTTATGAATTAATTTAATAATAAAGTGATTTATTTCCAACTTAACTGCTTTTAAAAATAAAACAATTGATTTATGGGTTAATCAATTATTTAATCAAACTTTTATTAAAAACTATATTATTAAATAATGACAACTTGCTTTAATTAATTAAATAAAAATTTAATCAATTATTCATATGATATTAGATTTATTGTCAAAATTAAATAATATAATTAATAATAGATAGAATTAAATTTAATTACACAATTAAGTAGCAAATATATTAAATCTAATTAATTAAATATAAAAATATTCAATTAATCAAGCTTTAGGATAAATGTGATTTATTGCCAAATAATTATAAAATTAAAGATAATTATGATGATTAGGAATATTGCTAGGAATATTCCCTAATGCAGAATTTAAGATAATCAATTAGGATTCGATGATATTTAGATGTGCCTTAGATTAGGACTTTGATGTCGATTTCATTCGAATTGAAGATGTAGGAGATTAATGAACTTATAGCCCATTTTTGGGGTATTACAGATAGTCTGACATAGAGGGTAATAACTACAGATTTGTGGTATGACATTGTGAAGATTTAATTGCATTCATGGCATAGGTTGTCTAATCGAACAATTTACAATGTTGTTTAGCAAACATCTTTATCAACATAACGAAAGTTCAATTTTTTAGGGATAGTTTGACATCGAAGGTAAATAAGTAGGGTATTTTTGGTGTGGCATGGTGACAATTTATTTGCATTAATTTAGAAAGTTGTTTAGCAAACATCTTTGTCAATATAGCGAAATTTTCAATTTTGATAGATACTTCAACATCGAGGGTAATAATTACAATTAGTTCCAACTCTTATGTGTCTTAGAATCAAAGTTTTTGAGGACTTCCCTTAGAAATTAAAGGTACGTTGAAGACAAGATTATTATTATTGTTGAATTATGTAGACAAATATGTGAAGTAAATAAAAGGTGTGGTGGAAAGGGAAAGATAGGTATCCAATTTCTAGTTCATTTAGGAATATACAGGAGTGAATCAAACTCGGATGCTCTAAATATGCTTAAAGAAATAGAGAATAATAAAATGGATACTTATAACATTTTAAGGTTGCATTTTGATCCAAAAGCCTATGATTTTTGGGATCTTCTTACCATCATGCCCCAAAGTTAGAAGAATTTCGGGCAGATATTGAGGATGAACTTGAAGTTATAAAGAGGAATTGGTCGAGAATGACATTAAAGCATGCAGTTGATTACTACCTCCCAATTGATGTAAGTGGCATTACAGATGATGAGTGTTATATAGTTGATCTTGTGTATAGTATAGAAATACAAAAGTAACCACTAGAAGTGATTGATTGAAATGTACAAGAAGAAGATAATTTGGATAGGAGAACATTGGTGGTAATTAGGAGAATTGAAAAGTGGGTGGCGAGGAAGAAAAGCAATGGTGAAAAGTGTCCATATCTAGAAACAACCAAACACCTAGAAGACAATAGCTTTGTAAAATCAAAGTTGTCTGGTGCAGTCACTAATTTGAAGACCCCTATTTTAAGCAGTGCAGAATGAAGCAACCAAAAAAAAACAATGGCAAACACTATAAATCTCTTGGAGATCCATTTTTAAAGGATGCAACTAATGGAAAGTACATGAAGCCTGATTTGCATTTTCTTTACAGAATTCTTATTACACCATTCCAATAAAGATGAGCTAATTTTTTAGTTTAAATGATGTAGGGGAAAGTTCTTGTCTAATGTCAACACTTGGAGATGGAGGTAAAATTTTGAACATGTGTTTCAATTCCTTACATTTATTCATAGTCGATGATTCTGTTAGTTCCCCTCCATGGTTAAAAATGTTCTAGACAAGGAAAAGAGATACAATTCAATGGTGTATATAGACATGGATAGAATAGTTAGGTTATTGTAAGATACTCATGAATCAATAAAGGCCACAAGGATGTCTAGAATGATTAGCAACCCAACCTTTGATCATGAATTGCTAGAAATTGTCAATCCTATCAGAGAAAAGGATGAAAGGAAACTCACAAATGTTGACTTTAGGTTACATAGGGTAGATATGGGTCCACCCACTATTGACAGTGATATCTAACAATCAAGATTTGGTGTGAGTGTATTATCAAAAAGCCTTGAATGGGAGGTTAAGAAAAATTTAATGTTGTGAAAAGATTTAAACTCTTTAACTTCATTTATTCAATCCATGGTGGACATGAGTGATAAGGAGGTGATGCAAATTATCAATCTTCCTATTGAAGGGTTGGATCATAATAAAATCAAAGAACTAAAAAGGTTTCAAGATGTGACTATGGCAGTGGATGATTACATTGGGAAACTTATAATTGATGTAATAGGGTGTGTCAAAGATTGTATAATAACATACAGTCTAATTGGAGATAAAAGAAAAATATGGATTGGCACTATGCACAAGTGAAAAAAGGTCAGAAATAATTTGTCAATGATTTTACATGATTTAGGAGGACTATTAAAGTTGCATGTTGTCCTTTTGATTAGTGACAAAATAATGAACCATAAGGATGACAATGAATGTGTCACATGGACATGGATATGATAGAATGGAAGATCAGTGTAATAGATGCACTAAAAAATGGGATAACAACGGGTCTAGAACGATGTGAACAGGACAACCAAGACCTAAAGATTATGTTGTCTACTCTGTAGGTAGAGTTATTTGAAAAAGATGGGGTTACCATATGTACAAAAATTAATATTTTTCATAGTTTGAAGATGGCCATAAATAGGTAGTTGTCTTTCGAGAAAGTGAATGTAGACACATTGGAGAAGTTTAAGAAGCTAGAAATTGATGTTGTGATCCTCGTAAAAGAAATCAGTGACATGCAAGCCAAAACCCTAGAAAATGATAAGATGATAATCAAACATAAGATGTGAGTTAACATGACAATGATATCCAATGCTAAGGTTATAACATCCATGGTCTCTAAATACAAGCAATACAAAGCGAGGATGTTAGCAATAGAAGGAGCTGAGAAGAATCATATCTTATTATTCAATGTGAATTGAAAAGAAAGGACACTTGATTAATTATGTTGTGAAATTATCATAGATTATTGTAACAATAGGCAAAATGAATTTTGGTTTTAAAGGATTGAAACTTTAAGTTCCAAAATCTATTAAAGTTTGGAAGGATATGGCTTGAAAATTTGTTTTGCAGAGGTTTTGTGTATTATTTGTGTATCGCCTGAAAATGGAAGCACTTCCATTTAGGACCAGTTTAGCCCTCTGAGTAGGTGTTCTAGGGTCATGTCAAGTGTCTTGAGTGGGTCTTTGACTGGATCTAGCTTTTCCCCTTGTTTTGCTTCTCTCTCCACCTGTTTCCAGCTCCTTTTTGGCACCTTTTCCTGAAGATCTGAGATCTTTGACCTCAAGGTCAAGGATGACCTTCTAGGTCAAGGTCGACCTTGACTTTAACCTAGGTCAAGGACAACCTTGACCCTAACCTAGGTCAAAGTCAACCTTGACCCTGACCCTAGGTCCAAATTTTAGATTCCGGAGGTTTCGGGATGTCAGGCTTCAGATGTTTTATTTCCCTCTTTCAGGTCGGTTGTTTCGAATTTCTGAATGGTTAACTCTTAAATTGTATTTAATCTAGGTCTATTTGTAGGGGTTAAGGCTCAATTGGAATTTAATTCTCCTATGTTGGCCTCTCTAGAAGTTTGTGCCCTACACTAGTATAAAAGGAAGCCTTCCTCTTTCATTTTCACACCCATGATCATCCACTCATTATTGAATTCAAGCATAAGTGCAATCAAGTGATCAAGAAATCATAAAGAAAGAAAGAAGGAGAAGGAAATTATTCAAGCATTCAAGATCCAATTCATCAAGGAGATCCATTGATAGCCATTAAAGGATTCAATCATTTTTGAGCCCTCTTGTTGAAGATTTCTCCATCCACATTCATCCAAGCTTCTTCCTATTCCAAGATCCACTCAAGATTGGTGTTGAAGATCTAGTGAAATTGATTTGAGGCATCCTACATTCAACTCTACATTCATTTGGAGCATCCATACTTTTGGATTCAAGGATTCGAATCCTCCACAAGGATTTCAACATAAGCAAGGTGAATAGTTCCATTTACTTTGTTTATATATTGCAATTTCAATTACATTTCAAGGTTGATTCCAAACCGGGGTTTGACCAAGGCAAACCCCTCATCCAACAAACAAAACCCTTTTTCTTGTAGATCCAGGTGCAGGATGATGAATATCAGTGCAAATCTGAGTACCCTTTTCGATGAACTTTTGAGATCCGCGAACAGAATTTCCATCGGAAAGGTGTAGGTCAAGGATGACCTTTTGGGGTAAGATTGTACCCAGGGGTAAGATCTTACCCCTGTCTTGGGTCAAGGATGACCTTACTCAGAAAAGAAACAAGGTTTCTGGGTTTTCTCTATTTTTGCATTTCCAACCCAGATCCAGTTGTAGAATTCCCTAAAACTATACACAGACATCAGAAAACAACCTTTTCTAGATCTATCATACTTGAGGTTAGTATTTGTTTTCAATTCAATTAAGATTCCAATACATACTTACCATAACAAAATATAAAGTTATCCTCTTTCTTCATATTCTCCATTGATTGATTCATCTATGTATTGACCATCCTCTTATGGTTAATCAATTTGGATCTTCCTTGGGAATTTGGGGCTAAGAAGTATATCTTATATTCCTATCCTCATCATATTATCACATTGCACTCATTCTTCTTAGGAGAGCACTCTTTGTTCATATACATTATGGTGACTTTTGTCATATTTTTTTTCATTCTTAGTTTGGAGACCTAATTACTAAGTGATGCTACAATTGTTAGCTTGTGGTGACTAATCAGGAAAGTACTATCCAGGAAAGTACTGTATAATATTGTATAATATGGCTTAGGGTTACGGATTTTCATTATGTATGATTTTAGTACTTGCGGCAGAATTGGGTTGAAAGGGATTACGGATTGTAATCAGGTTGTAATCACTGGATAATAATAATATTGGACTCGCTGTTGGTGGACGTAGCCCAAGGATTGGGTGAACCACGTTAAATCTGTGTGTCTTGTGTTCTATTCTGTGTGGTTTATTATTTTCTGATATTAGTTATATTTGCACATAATTGTTATTTCTGCCTTGTTAATCCTAACAACAATAACCTAGTTTGTGTTATTAGGTGATCTTCTTTAAGTTTGTGTTCATTTCATTACAAAGTACATGAAAGTAAAAGAAATGAACTGCATCTAATGTTGCACATGCATATATGTATATTGTTCAGAAAAGGGAAAGAACTGAAAAGAAAAGCATCTATCTAAGCTCACACAGGCCGTGAGCATAGCCGTTATTAGAATTGAATGGATGAGTGCAGTTATACATAAAGAAATAATTAATATTTGGGTACTAGACATTGCCTGGTATTGAAGTCCGGATCCAGTCTTGTCTAGAGAGCTCCTGAGATCCAGAACCTGCAAGAAGAAATGAGAGGAGATGGGTTAGATCCAATGGATCTATGCAATGGTTGGTATCATAATATTCATAGAATGCATACATACACTTAGCCATGAACCTCTAACAAAGGCTGTGCTCAGGGCATGTGTATCAAGGCTCCAAAATAACAAGGCACCATGTTTTCACTGACATGTTTGTTTCATGTGCAGATATAGGGAAGCTCATCCAATAATGAATTCCATGAATGATCCGGGCCCTTGATGTAGATCATGACAGGGAAACCTCATGATCTCCATCATGATCACATCAAGGGCCAAGAGCACATACAATATGTACAGACAAGGTACATACAGATAAAGCACCATCAATGAGGATCAATGAAGCATGGTCAAACACTAGCAAAAAGAGCTTGCAAGGTGCATCAAGTCAAATAACAAAACAGAGAAATAAGTACTCAAATCTGCACAATATCATCCTCAGACGGCATGAAATGTATTAAAAAATAGAGCACTAGCAGTTTTAGGAGATATATTTGATCAACATGATAGAGAAACTGGATACACAATCTGCATTCTAGGAAAGGGTACATTCATGGCAAGAAGTGTGTTTAAATCTGCACCACAAGACCAGGCAAAGAAGCTATAGATGAAAGAATGTGACCACATGATGAAATGAGGGCCACAATAAATATTATGCAACTGGCTAGTGGGTTTGAAATTGATGATTATTCATGGAATCCATATACAGGAGGTGAATATGCATAGACAGGTCTCAACATAGAATAATGCCTCAAATATAATACATTAATGCTATGATATGTACATGTTAATATCCATGTGATAACCAAAGATCAATATGGCATAACATAACCAAATGATGGAACCAAGTAGCAGTCATCAAAATAGATGTAGCATAGTCAATCTTTAGTCTCATTATGACAGTGAACGAATTAGGGACTAGTATACCGACATCTGTTCAAACAGGAAAACATAGTATCATCCAGAAAGAAAAGGAATCAATAGGATTCGACACAAGTGTAAGCATCAACACTAAATAGCCGGCAAGGTACCAACATCCCAATAGCATCAAAAGATCAACAGCTCAAAGGCCTCATGTATTCCCCAAGCACATTTGCATTCATAACAAAGACCTCATGAAGCAATAAAATCCAATTGGTATGTTATTATACTTTGAGGTGCCATTCAGTACACAACCATGGAAATCTTATGAAATCAGAGCAATTAATTACAGCAGGAATGAAAGAAGTATCCCTAAGTTCATAACGACGGAGGATCTCATGAAGATAATAACATGTCAAGCAATGCATGCTCGAACCAGACTCATGGTGTCTCATGTATTGGTGATGGAATTATCAACTTATGGGTCATGCAACTCTCAGGCTCTATAAAGACACAGATCAATCCAATGAGTCTAGCAATGAAAGCAATTAGTGTATGAAAGTGCGGATAGGAGAATACATAGCAATAGGAACAATGCCAGCAGATGGATACTCAACATGAGCTTTCAAGCATTGGTGGGAATTGTCAACAGTGGTATCCTATGATGAATGTACATGACTACAGTGACCCAATATCGGCATCCATGGAAGACAAACATCATAATGAAACAAATATCAACATCACAGCATGGTGCCCTCGAGTATACAAAAGTGCAAGCAAGCAAAATACAAAGAGATGCATAGAGTTTAACAAATCGTGCCCTAGCATATCGGAAGCTACGCCTTCAATGCAATAGTAAACACAAGGAGGCACAATTGTAAGCAAAATAGTACCATAAGATTGCAGGGAATACATTGTCGCTAGCATCTAACAACATGTGCTCTCTAATACATGCAGAAAAGTGAAATACAAAACATAATAGTGCCCTAATGCCAAGCATGCAATACTAGTGTTGTGCCCTAGTTAGGATGAAGCAATGTAACAGTAAATATATTTCATGAAGTGTCACATTCATTGGATTGAATAGGCACTTGCAGGCATACAACAATGGGGAATGAATGATGCCAGTATCAAAACCAAAATGCACATAGTAGTAACATCATTTTTCCCTCAAAATGATAGAGACAAAATGCCAAAGATCAAGCCTGCCTACCTCAATAACATGTTGCCGAGATTGAAGTTATTGTTTCTAAATCAGAAAGGAGTTGCCAGTGAGACTGCAGTAAGAATAGAAGCTGCTAGTTGCCAAGCTCAAAGCTTTGATGCCAGGGGTTTCCTCTTTCTCGAAAGGGGTTTCAATAATAATGTTATTCCTTTTATCCCCTTTCTTTTAGGGTCAAGGTGTTTTGATGCCATAATATTTTCAACCTTGGGTTATGTGTAATGTATTTATTATATGAATATCCTCCCATTTTGTGGGTTGTTGATATGCATTTTTTATATGTAATCCATAGTTTGTCCTAGGGATAGGAGGATTTTATTATTAATGTTATTTATTTTAAAATGTGTCTCCCTATTTGGTTGAGACCATTTTAAGATGCATTTAGATTTATTTTTTTATGACATAGTGGAATAGGTTTTATTGTTAGGTCATTGTAGAATATTATTGTAAGATATCGACAAGTGGTATTATTTATAAACCATTGTCAGATTATCAGTTAGAGGCATGACTTAGTGGATGGAGTGGTCATCTTTGACTGTTTATTTTTAGGGTCCCACTTTCCTCGCCCCTAGTAATCTAAGAATCTGGCATTCAAACCATGATGCAGCCTCATGGGTCCATTTTCTGACTCTTCTATTCTTAGGAGGTAGTGGAGTTTGAATGCAAATTCTTAGTTTTTGCTTTTATACCTCTCACTTTTGGTGATTGAGGTCAGCTCTTCGTCATTTCTCTCTAATATGAGTGTTGTAGCTCTGAGGGACACAATTGCACTTGTTTCTTTTTAGCAATAAAATTAATCCTTCTTATTCTCCTATAATTTCGGGTTTGCTTTTGAAGTCTTATGCTGATTAATGTGATGTTTCTATATCCTTAATCTACATTTTGAATTCAAGTTGGTGATTCAGGGATTTATCTTGATTTAGTAGTGTGATTTGTGTGCAATCAAGAATATCAGATTTGTGAAGTTTTTCTTCTTTTTCTGCATTCTAAGTACCTTGTTTCACTAGGAGTTGAGAAAGTGGGATTGAGTTGTGAGTTTGATTTGTTTTGCTATTGGAGTAAGCTTGTTCTCAATTGTGGTTTCTCTTCAAAATTTGGTGGATCACCTTTAGTTCTTTTCAGTTGCAGTTGTTTATTTTCATGCATTTTCTCTCCCTTTTCCTCCCAAGTTTAGATAAGTTTCAAGTGATCCAAAGGGAAGCCGACCCTTAATCTGGAGGTCTATTCTCAGATAGGTTACCCACAACCTAAGAATAGTCTCATGTTTCATAGGATTGCTGGGTTCAACACTTAGTAAATTAGGTGCAATCCTTAGTGACAATAGTTTTTGGCACGCCTGGTGGAATAGAAGACTCAATGAGTCAGATTTCTAGAATGGTGTTTTATGCAAGTTATTGTGTGGTATGAGAAGTAACAACATTTTGAAATCATACTTGGTGAATCTAACGGTGTTTTATGCAGATCAGTATATAAGCTTATGAGTGGGATCCCAACCAGGCAGAGTAAGAATCCTTTTGTGTATACAGAGCTGCCATATGTCAAAAAGAGGCCTAAAGCAGCCCAAAATATTGCATCAAAATCTGCAAATCCTACTCCTAGTTCTACTCCTAGTCCTGTTCGCATTCCTGCAACCAATCCCCAAATCCAGCCAGTGCAAGTAGCACCAGCAAATCAAGCTCCCCTTAATCCTCCAATGGCCAGACAACTTCCTTTTGTAGCCTTTGATCAAGCAGCCCCTTGAATTTGCAGTAGCATAATGACATACCTACGTCAGCCCTTAAAAGTTTGCCTATTTTTACAGGAGAGGATCAAGCCTCAACCATCGAGCATATAAGAGATGTAGCATCCCTTTGCGCCCTTCATAATATAACCCAAGATAATGTGGTTGTGAGGTTGTTGGCAGCTTCCCTCAAAGGCAAAGCATTGCAATGGTTTAGAGGCTTAGCAGTTGGTTCCATAGCTGATTGGGATGGGTTGGGTCAAGCCTTAACCAATCAGTTTGAGGATAAATCAGATCATCTCTCATTAGTTGAGCATTTGACTACTATCAAAAGAGCACCTCAAGAATACATGATGGATTTCAATTTTAGATTTCAAAGAACATGGAATAGAATACCAGCTACGGTTAGACCTTCAAGCCAACATGCTTTTCTATACTATCTAAGAGATCTTAATAGTGATATCTCTGTTATGATCCAATCCATGGGAGGGACTAATTTGCCAACAGCATATGATCTTGCCATAAGAGCTGAAAATAGCCTAATCCAAGCTGGAAAAATAGCCCCAAGGCCCCCAATGCCTATTTTTCCTAAGCTTCATCTTGTTCCTGAAGCAATTCCAACCTTGGCATCTATTCCACCTCTCCCAGCTCCTCCTCAACAAGTTGCTAACCCAGTTGTAAATCAATCTCAAGAGCTGACTAAGATTAAAAAGGCCTTGCAAACAGTTACTTATGAGCTGGTTAGTCTAAAGAAGTAATAGTCCTAGCCTTACTAGCAACCCTACCAACAACCCTATCATCAGCTCTATCAAAATCACTACCAACAAAATAGGCTCCAATACCAACAAGTCCAGCAAGGTCAAGCAAGAAGTTATAACCAAAAGGCTAGCCGACCTTATAATACTAACATTCCTAGTGCTTCTAGGGAGCTGGTTCCTGTAGCCCAGAATAATATGGCACAAGAATACCAATGGGGCTGCCCATGCAATCAACAACATATCCAGGGTATGTGTCTTAATGGCTATAATCAGGCCCTCATGGTACAGAAAAATGTGATAATGCCACAGGAGATGGTTCAACAACCATAAATCTAGCAAGATCCAGTTGTTACCACAAATGAATTGTAGACTCTTGAGACAGCGTTGGTGAACTTTCAGAAAGAAGATTTTTGCGGGGTGAATTTTTCACCAAATGATAACTTAAATTATACCCCAATTACAGCTAACACAAGGTCTAAGAAGAAGGCTTTAGAGGTTGAACAAGTGGCCTTTACCAGTCAGCAAGCTCCTATTGTGAATCCACAACCCAAAGCAGTTCAAGCTCTAGTCCCAAACCAGTCTAAGGAGGCTAAAGAACTAGTCAAGGCAACTACACAGTTGATGTCTACACAAATAGAGGTTGCTACACCAAAAGGACAATCTAAAGTAAGTTTGGGATCTTTTAATATTGTGGAGCAGATGAAGAAGACCTCTATCAATGTACCTTTGATGGACACCCTAGCAATTCCTAGACAAAAGGAGCTGATATTAAATGAATTGGCTAAGATCTCACCAAATCAAGATGTTGTTTTGGAGTAGCCTAGGGTACTGGTAGCTAAAACACCTCATGTGGAGTAGCAAAAGGAGGAGACTAGCTCGCAGCCCATTATTGCCCCACAAGTTAAACCTCCTCCTTTCTATGTAACTCTTATTGTTGGAGATTTACTAGTTCATAATTGTATGATAGATTCAGGAGCTAGTAGTTCTGTGATTTCTAAGCAGTTAACAGATCTCCTAGGATTGTCTTATGAGCCAATAAACATGCCTGTTGTTCAGTTAGATGGGTCATTAGTTAGTACCTTAGGAGTTATAAAAGATCTGAGCCTCACTTTACATGAATGTCCCAATTTCTCCATAGCCCAAGATGTCTATGTCATAGATCTGCCTCCTCATTTTGCCATTTGTCTAAGCAGAGAGTTTACTGCCAAGTTGGGGGGATATCTCTTAGCTGATTGGTCTCATCTATATTTTAGAACTAGATACCGGACCAGAGTTAGAATCAAGTCTAAAGCTTTTACAAAAATCCATGCTGAACCATATACCCCAAATCCTATAAATGCCAATTTGATGTATCGTGAACAAGACCCAAGTGATTCTGAGCCTGGGACCCCTATTGGAAAGATTCCTGATATTGCTCTAGATGAATGGGTTGAAAGAGACTTGGAGGAGGATAACCCTTTAGAAACATGGAGATCTCTAGTATTGGAATGTATATCATTCATGAAGAGGGTGTTGTGATTCTAGATCTGATGAAGAAGGAAGACAAACATTCTGAAGATCAGAATGATGATTTGTGGTAGTTGTTTTTTGATGGTGCTAGAAGCAAAGTCGGTTCAGGAGGAGGAGCTGTCCTAATTTCTCTAGAAGGATAAAGGTATTACTTTGCAATTCATTTTTCTTTCAGCTGCACTAATAATACAGTAAAGTATGAGGCTTTGATTCATGGTTTATAATGGGCTAGACAAAGGGGGATCAAATGCCTAGAAGTGGTAGGTGATAGTGAATTAGTGGTCAATCAAATTTGTGGCACTAATCTCATAAAGAATGATACACTTAAGAGGTACAAGCATAGAGTTTGGGATTTAATAGAAGATTTTCATGCTTTTAATCTGGTTGCTGTTCCAAGAAGTCAGAAAAAATAGGCCGACAAGCTGGCTGCCATGGGAGAAAAATATGATATTCCAAAAGAGATCACAAGTCCCAACTCGCAGCATGTAAAGGTTCTAGTAAGGCCATCCATACCAGATAATCAAGTAAGATGGCACGTTTTTGAGAATGATGAACATATTTTTAACTTTTTGATAGAAGAGGCTGAATTCTCTAAAGTTAACCAGAACAAGCATGTTCACCAGCATGGTGACCAGATGCTACAGTTAAAAAATAATAAACTGCCTAAGGGACTGGTCACACTCAAGTCCATATTTAACTCAGATGATCAGCTCAGAGAAGACAAAGCTAGTATGATAGTCAAAGAGGAACACTACCAGTCTATGGAGGTTCTCAAGGACAAATTCCTTAAGCTTGGAAAGGTATGCACACAGCCAGAACAACAAGCCTTTATTTCACTATGTCAAGAATTTAGTGATGTTTTTGCATGGGAATACTATGATCTGAAAGGATTTGATCCTCACTTACCCCAGCACACCATTGAGCTAGAGCCCCATGCCAAACCAGTAAGGCAAAAACAAAGACCTATCAATCCTAAGTTAGAGGTCTTGATGAAAACAGAGTTGAGGAAAATGATTGAGGCAAATATTATTTTTCCCATCAAACACACCTCTTGGGTCTCTAATCTAGTACCAGTTAGGAAGAAGAATGGTGAAATTCGATTATGTGTGGATTTCAAAGATCTTAATAGAGCCTCACTCAAAGATCATCATCTATTGCCATCCATGGAACATATTCTACAATATGTCTTAGGGTCTGATAGATTTTCTTTGTTAGATGGATTTTCTGGTTATAACTAGGTCCTGGTTAAGGAGGAAGATCAATATAAAACTACATTCACCACCAAATGGGGCACCATGGCATACATGAAGATGCCTTTTGGGCTATCTAACACTGGTGCTACATTTCAGAAGGCCATAGAGATGGCATTTGTTGGTTTAATGAACAAGTTTGTTCTAGTCTACTTGGATGATATAACTGTCTTCTCAAAGGACACAAAGGATCACCTGGTTCATCTGAGAAAGATCTTTGAAAGGTGTAGAGAGTTTGGAGATTCATTAAATCCTAAGAAGTGCATTTTTGTTGTTCATGAAGGCAGATTACTAGGGCACATTATTTCTAAACAAGGAACAACCATTGATCCTGAGAGGGTAAAAGCCATCCTAGCACTGCCCCTGCCAGCTCACAAGAAGGGACTACAGAGTTTTCTTGGAAGAATCAACTTCTTGAGGAGGTTCATTCCAAATGTTGTGGCACTACTGAAGCCTATGACCCAAATGTTGAAGAAGAACTCAACCTTCCATTGGACCAATGAAGGGAAAAGGTGTTTTGAAGAAGTCAAGGAAGCAATTACATCCGCTCCTACTCTGGTAAACCCTGACTTTTCTAAGGATTTTATACTTTATGCTTTTGGGGACAATGATAGTATTTCTACAATGTTAGTCCAGCAAAATGCTGAGAAGCAAGAATAGCCAGTGGCTTTCTACAACCAGGGTCTAGATGGTTATGAGCTCAATTATAATCCTATAGAAAAGTATGTCCTAGCAATTGTGAGGAGTTTAAAAAAGTTTAGGCACTTGTTATCCAATAACATAGTGCACCTAATGGTTTCCCACCCTTGCATAAAGGATTTCTTGTTGAACAAGGACTTGAGCCATAAGAGGGCTGGTTGGGTCACCAAAGTCATGGAATATGTCATTCAGATTAAAGTGACCAAGCTAGTTAGAGGAAAGGGGTTGTGTGAGCAGCTAAATGAAGGGATAGTAGACTCAAACCAGTAGAAGGAAGAGGTTGTTCTGATGAACCAAGATGCAGGACAGAGCACAAGCTAGACAATAGAGATGAAGTGTTATCTCTCTACTGGCCAATGCCCTCAAGGCCTTGGAAGGAGAAAAAGAAGGTATTTTAGACTCCAGGCCATTCCTTTTATTGTTATTAATGATGTTCTATATATAAGGGATCATAGTGGTGTTCTATTAAGGTGTGTTGAAAATGATCAAGTAAATAAGATACTGGAGGAGTTTCATGATGGAGGTTCTGGAGGACACTTTGTAGCCAAAACCACTGCTCTAAAAGTGATGAGAGTTGGGTACTATTGGCCTAGCCTGTACAAGGATGCATTTGATTGGGTAAGGAGATGCAAGAATTGTGCTTTGTTTGCTGGAAAGCAAAAGTTAGCAGCCCTCCCTCTTCATCCTATCAAGGTAGAACAACCTTTCTCAAAATGGGGATTGGATTTTATTGGACCTATCAACCCCCCATCCAGTGCTGGACACAAGTGGATACTTGCTGCCATAGACTATTTTACCAAGTGGAAAGAGGCTATGGCACTAAAGGAGGCAAATGAAACCTCTATCTTGAACTTTTATCAAGACATTGTGTTTAGATTTGGTGCTCCAGATTCTATCATTTCTGACAATGCTATGGCATTCCTGGGAACTAAAATTTCAGAATGGGCACTCAAGCACAATATCTTTCTGAGTACCTCTTCTAACTATTACCCTCAGGGTAATGGCCAGGCAGAATCGACAAATAAAAACTTGTTGAGAATAATCAAAAGGACTATAGAAGGAAACCAGAGGGACTGGCACAGCAAGTTAAAGTTGGCTTTGTGGGCAGACAAAATAACACCTAAGAGGTCTACAAGCAACTCACCCTACACATTGGTATATGGAAAAGAAGCTAGGATCCCTCTATCTACTGAGTTGCCTACCCTGAGTCTAATTAAAGAGGTTGATCTTATGGAGGAAGATTCTATGCAAATCAGGCTGGCTGAACTTGTTGAACTTGAAGAAGCAAGAAAACTGGCACTGGAGAACCTAGAGGCTCATCATGCTCAGATGAAGAGGAGTTTCGACAAGAAGGCCACACCTAAAGTCTTCAAAGAAGGGTACCTAGTCCTCAAGTGGGATGAAGAAAAACACAAACCAGGGAGGCATACTAAGTTTGATGCCATATGGAGTGGGCCTTTCATGGTGATTGGATGCAAAGCCCATAATGCTTTTTAGCTGGCTAGTATGGATGGAGAGGAGCTTCCCATTACAGTGAATGGGATCCACCTCAAGGCTTGTTTCTGAGGTTCTTTTCTACCCTGTATATTAGTAAGTTAGGAGTTTTTGGCTTTCTATGTTCCCTAAGTGCCTAGCACAAGTGGTTTTCAGTTCAGTTGCTTTCAGTTGTTTCTAATTTGGTGTGTTTAGCAATAAGCCAGAGAAGGTCTTCTCTAGTAGTTAGTAGTTTTGTTGAGGAGGATTGGTTAGCTGAAAGAAACTAAGTTCAATTTGAGGCTTTATGACTCTATGCCCAATGGATCTACCAGGCAGCTGGTCAGGATGCTTAGCAGGCAAGCACTCCATAGAGGTTGCCAGAATGTTGCCATATTTTTGTTCATTCTTAGTTTGGAGACCTAATTACTAAGTGATGCTACAATAACCTAGTTTGTGTTATTAGGTGATCTTCTTTAAGTTTGTGTTCATTTCATTGTAAAGTACATGAAAGTAAAAGAAATGAACTGCATCTAATGTTGCACATGCATATATGTATACTGTTCAGAAAAGGGAAAGAACTGAAAAGAAAAGCATCTATCTAAGCTCACACAGGTTGTGAGCATAGCCATTATTAGAATTGAATGG
The DNA here is from genome assembly GCA_027943335.1 of Chamaecyparis obtusa. NCBI lineage: Eukaryota > Viridiplantae > Streptophyta > Pinopsida > Cupressales > Cupressaceae > Chamaecyparis > Chamaecyparis obtusa. The sequence continues at coordinate 1,154,952 of BSBK01005883.1, forward strand.
ATGAGTGTAGATATACATAAAGAAATAATTAATATTTGGGTACCAGACATTGCCTGGTATTGAAGTCCAGATCGAGTCCTGTCCAGAGAGCTCCTGAGATCCATAACCTGCAAGAAGAAATGAGAGGAGATGGGTTAGATCCAAGATCTATGCAATGGCTAGTGTCACAATATTCATAGAATGCATACATACACTTAGCAATGCACCTCTAACAAAGGTTGTGCTTAGGGCATGTGTATCAAGGCTCCAAAACAATAAGGCACCATGTTTTCACTGACATGTTTGTTTCATGTGCAGATACAGGGAAGTTGATCCAATAATGAATTCCATGAATGATCTGGGCCCTTGATGCAGATCATGACAGGGAAACCTCATGATATCCATCATGATTGCATCAAGGTCCAAGAGCACACACAGTATGTATAGACAAGGTACATCCAGATAAAGCAACATCAATGAGGATCAATGAAGCATGGTCAAACACTAGCAAAAAGAGCTTGCAAGGTGCATCAAGTCAAATAATAAAATAGAGAAATAAATACTCAAATCTACACAATATCATCCTTAGACGACATGAAATGTATTAAAAAATAGAGCACTGGCAGTTTTAGGAGATATATTTCATCAACATGATAGAGAAACCGAATACACAATCTGCATTCTAGGAAAGGGTACATTCATGGCAGGAAGTGTGTTTAAATCTGCACCACAAGACCAAGTAAAGAAGCTATAGATGAAAGAATGTGACCACATGATGCAGTGAGGGCCACAATAGATATTATGCAATTGGATAGTGGGTTTGAAATTGATGATTATTCATGGAATCCATATACAGGAGGTGAATATGCACAGACAAGTCTCAACATAGAATAATGCCTCAAATATAATACATTAATGCTATGATATGTACATGATAATATCCATGTGATAACCAAAGATCAATATGGCGTAACATAACCAAATGATGGAACCAAGTAGCAGTCATCAAAATAGATGCAGCATAGTCAATCTTCAGTCTCATTATGACAGTGAACAGATTAGGGACTACTATACTGACATTTGTTCAAATAGGAAAACATAGTATCATCCAAAAAGAAAAGGAATCAATAGGATTCGACACAAGTGTAAGCATCAACACTGAATAGCCGGCAAGGTACCAACATCCCAATAGCATCAAAAGATCAACAGCTCAAAGGCCTCATGTATTCCCCAAGCACATTTGCATTCATAACAGAGACCTCATGAAGCAATAAAATCTAGCTGGTATGTTATTATACTTTGAGGTGACATTCAGTACACAAGCATGGAAATCTTATGAAATTAGAGCAATTAATTACAACAGGAATGAAAGAAGTATCCCTAAGTTCATAATGATGGAGGATCTCATGAAGATAATAACATGTCAAGAAATGCATGCTCAAACCAGACTCATGGTGTCTCATGTATTGGTGATGGAATTATCAACTTACGAGTCATGCAACTCTTGGGCTCTATAAAGACACAGATCAATCCAATGAGTTCAGCAATGAAAGCAATGAGTGTATGAAAGTGCAGACAGCAGAATATATAGCAATAGGAACAATGCCAATAGATGGATACCCGACACGAGCTTTCAAACATCGGTGGGCATTGTCAATAGTGGTATCCTATGATGAAAATACATGACTACAATGACCCAATATCCACATCCATGGAAGACAAACATCATAATGAAACAAATATCAACAACACAACATGGTGCCCTCGAGTATACAAAAGTGCAAGCAAGCATAATACAAAGAGATGCAGAGAGTTTAACAAACTGTGCCCTAGCATATCAGAAGCTATGCCTTCAATGCGATAGTAAACACAAGGAGGCATGGTTGTAAGCAAAATAGTACCATAAGATTGCAGGGAATACATTGCCACTAGCATCTAACAACATGTGCTCTTGAATACATGCAGAAAAGTGAAATACAAAACATAATAGTGCCCTAATGCCAAGCATGCAATACCAGTGTCATGCCCTAGTTAAGATGAAGCAATGTAACAGTAAATATATTTCATGAAGTGTCACATTCATTGGATTGAATATGCACTTGCAGGCATACAACAATGGGGAATGAATGATGCCAGTATCAAAACCAAAATGCACATAGTAGTAACATCATTTTTCCCTCAAAATGATAGAGATAGAATGCCAAAGATCAAGCCTGCCTACCTCAATAACATGTTGCCGAGATTGAAGTTGCTATTTCTAAATTAGAAAGGAGTTGCCAGTGAGACTGCAATAAGAATAGAAGCTACCAGTTGCCAAGCTCGAAGCTTTGATGCCAGGGGTTTCCTCTTTCTCGAAAGGGGTTTCAATAATAATGTTATTCCTTTTCTCCCCTTTCTTTTAGGGTCAAGGTGTTTTTATGCCACGATATTTTCAACCTTGGGTTATGTGTAATGTATTTATTATATGAATATCCTCCCATTTCGTGGGTTGTTGATATTCATTTTTTATATGTAATCCATAGTTTGTCCATGGGATAGGAGGATTTTATTATTAATGTTATTTCTTTTAAAATGTGTCTCCCTATTTGGTTGAGACCATTTTAAGATGCATTTAGATTATTTTTTATGACATAGTGGGATAGGTTTTATTGCTAGGTCATTGTAGAATATTATTGTAAGATATCGACAAGTGGTATTATTTATAAACCATTGTCAAATTATCAGTTAGAGGCATGACTTAGTGGATGGAGCGGTCATCTTTGACTATTTATTTTTAGGGTCCCACTTTCCTTGCCCCTAGGAATCTGGTAATCTGGCATTAAAACCATGATGCAGCCTCATGGGTCCATTTTCTGACTCTTCTATTCTTAGGAGGTAGTGGAGTTTGAATGCAGATTCTTAGTTTTTGCTTTTATACCTCTCACTTTTGGTGATTGAGGTCAGCACTTCATCATTTCTCTCTGATATGAGTGTTGTAGCTCTGAGGGACACAATTGTACTTGTTTCTTTTTAGCAATAAAATTAATCCTTCTTGTTCTCCTATAATTCCAGGTTTGCTTTTGAAGTCTTATGCTGATTAATGTGATGTTTTTATATCCTTAATCTGCATTTTGAATTCAAGTTGGTGATTCAAGGATTTATCTTGATTTAGTAGTGTGATTTGTGTGCAATCAAGAATATCAGATTTGTGAAGTTTTTCTTCTTTTTCTGCATTCTAAGTACCTTGTTTCACTAGGAGTTGAGAAAGTGGGATTGAGTTGTGAGTTTGATTTGTTTTGTTGTTGGATTAAGCTTGTTCTCAATTGTGGTTTCTCTTTAAAATTTGGTGGATCACCTTTAGTTCTTTTCAGTTGCAATTGTTTATTTTCATGCATTTTCTCTCCCTTTTCCTCCCAAGTTTAGATAAGTTTCAAGTGATCCAAAGGGAAGCCGACCTTTAATCCAGAGGTCTATTCTTGGATAGGTTACCCACAACCTGAGAATAGTCCCACATTTCACAGGATTGTTGGGTTCAACACTTAGCAAATTAGGTGCAATCCTTAGTGACAATAGTGACCACGCTTTGTTCTCCTACATTTTTGTGATATAAGGATATGGATCCATGGGTACTTCATAAAAGCTGTCAAAAGATGCACTACATACATGCACAAAGCTATCAGAAGGTGCACAACTTTATGGTGTGACTATCAAGTCCTTGCTTGGTGGGTCATCCTATCCTTTTTGTGGTTCACAGTGAGATACACACATCTTACTGAGCGAGCTAGCCACTCCTCTCTCCCCTTTTCTCTCTTTTTACTAGTGATGTCTCTCTTATTACAATCTTAGAGTTGACAAAGACTTGAGTCCCTGGGGTCTTGAGGATTCCTTTGTCCCTTTGATTTTAAGAAGAATTTTTTTTTCTTTGTGATCTCATTTACCAAGAGTTTGCATCGAGTCCATACTCTTGCTAAAGTGGGGGCTAAATGTATCATCTTAAAATGGATGCACTCCATGTTGAGACCTTTTAGCCCTCCTTAGTAGGCTTTTTTGATCCTCATTTAGACACTTTCATGCTTATGTGCTTATCTGCTTGTTCTACCTCTCTTTTCTACCTTTGCTCTCTACTTTTGAGACTTGGGGCACATTTCTCGAGGTCCTGACCCTCTGGGTCAATGTCAACCTTGACCTTGACCCTAGGGTCCAGGGTCCTTGGGGTTAGGTCCCAGTTTCGGGGTTTCATCAAAATTTTGTCTTTTCCCTCTTCGGGGCCACTATTTCTTGGGTTAAGTGTCGAATTCTCAAATTAATATTTGAGTTGGACCTTTCTCGAGCTTTGTATAGGATTCCTAATTTATTATTTGAGATTAACATTTTTTGAGTTTTGTGCCTAATGCTCAAATTAACTTTGGGGTTGGCTTTACCTCGAATTTTGTGACAAGGCTCTTAAATAATTATTTTTATTTCTATCTTAAGAGTGGACCCCTTCTATAGTTTTGTGTCAAGACTTTAATTTAATTTCCTCTCCATGTGCACTGTAATACCCCAAAAATGGGCTATAAGTTCATTAATCTCCTACATCTTCAATTCGAACGAAATCGACATCAAAGTCCTAATCTAAGGCACATCTAAACATCATCGAATCATAATTGATTATCTTAAATTCTGCATCGGGGAATATTCTTAGTAATATTCTTAATCATCATAATTATCTTTAATTTTATAATTATTTGGCAATAAATCACATTTATCCTAAAGTTTGATTAATTGAATATTTTCATATTTAATTAATTAGATTTAATATCTTGCCACTTAATTGTGTAATTAAATTTAATTCTATCTATTATTAATTGTATTATTTAATTTTGACAATAAATCCAAATATCCTATGAATAATTGATTAAATTTTTATTTAATTAATTAAAGCAAGTTGTCATTATTTAATAATATAGTTTTTAATAAAAAATTGATTAAATAATTGATTAACCCATAAATCAATTGTTTTATTTTTAAAAGCAGTTAAGTTGGAAATAAATCACTTTATTATTAAATTAATTTATAAATAAAACATGCACAATCATAAAAGCAGACAACTATCAATTATCAATTAAAGCTAAACTCTATTTTGAGTTAAAACTTAGCTTTTGCATATTTTTGTGAGTTATGTAATACCCCTCTAACCCTAATATAAGTTTTGTGTTTTTGAAAGAATTAAGATCCTTCGATGTTTTCTTATAGCTTAAGTTGTACATGATACTTGTTTGATCTATTCCTATAGTTGTTTATAATAATTTCATAAGCTAGTACTCAATGATTCTAATATCAGACATACTATCTAAAGGTATCATTTTTGTATGTATTTATCTCCATGTATGTATTGAGTACCTACAAGACCTTTATGAACATAGTTAGGATGTTATATGATATGTACTTGATAGATATATATAAGTGGTTATTTATATTTTCTTCTATTAAGGTTACCTTGGATGAATCTTGTATCTCACTTGATGATTTGATTATGTTAATTTATTATTAGTATTGATAAGAGACTAACACAATGCTTGAGATTCTAACCTTCATTATGATGATGCTACATGCTTTGAGTGTATATATATACATGATGTATTTTCATGATTCAGGACGAAGTCATAGTTACTCACATAGCTGAGGTCCACACGATGTATCGATCCTGGTCATCTGTCTGCAATATTTTCTTTTATATGTATATCCGTGCATATGTATTTCTTCTTGTGATGCAGGCTTGCAGGTACCGGGCATCGACTTCACCTGGCTTCACAGGTCTGAGCATGCCCTCAAATCCTCGATGGTTGTTGTTATGGAGATAGTACTAAGGCCCCTACATGAGTCTTCCTTTGTCATTATTCCAATTTGGGAATATTAGGGTTCCTTCTTTGTCAGTCAACCTTTGGGTCAAAAACCCAGATCCAACGCACCCGGTTGGGCATGGTTGTAGTTAGTGCCTTGTGACCACTTGAATTCATTTGGTTGTATGATTTGTTTACTCATTTTATTTATTTCTCCTTCTTGGTATGATTCTTAGTTAATCTTTCTATGTTGTGTTTCAGGAGTTTGGCTTGACTTTCCTTGTTGACTTTGGTTGACCTTGTTTGATCTTATGGTTTTCTCGATATGTTTCATAGATGATTTGTATGGCCTCTTTGGATGATTAGATTTATTTTGAGGCATGTGATTTTATTCTACCTCAGTGTTATATCCTATAGCAATTATAAATAGGTAATAATATTGTGATCTACTACTTCATAATCTTATAGATTATAGTGTTTGGTATTTGGCATATATATATATATATATATATATATATATATATATATATATATATATATATATATATATATATATATATATATATATATATATATATATATATATATATATATATGGAAATATATATATGGGTGCACACATATATGTATTTATATATATATAATTTATATGTGATTATATGTTAATTATTGTAGATATTGTTGATGGTGTATATTTTGGGATTAATGTAAAGTATAATATTATTAATAATTAAATATTAAATAATGCGAGGTATATTATTCTCAATTGTTAATTATTAATAATGAGGATAGGTTATATATATAGATATTGATGTAATTAATGATGGAATATGCATATATGTTAGGATAATATTACATATGTGTATGAATGAATACAAATAATCTTTTATTGTATATTTGAGTAATATAGTTGTATGATATTAAGTTATTTTATAATACCCTTTAGTTAAGAGTTAGTTGGGAGTTGGTTACTTTTCCTCTCAACCTTTGGAAATCTATTTATATGCACTACTTTCTCATTTGAAGAGAGGAGATTTTGGGGCTGAAGCATTGAGGAGAGGATGGCCTTACTTTTCATGGAGATTTTGGAGAGAAAATTTGGAGATGTGAGGGAGAGTTTGTAAGCATATGTCTTTAAGAATTTTTGGTTATCTTTGCTTTTGGGAGAGAGATATTTTTGTGAGAATTTCAGTAGTTGAGAGAGGGATTCTTTGCTGTGGAATTATTTCTTTCTTTCATGGAGATTTATGAAAGTGGATAGGGTTTGAAAGATGCATCTCAAGTTTGGATTTGTCTTCTCTTTTGTTTCCTTCCTTCTTCGATTCAACCTTCATAGGACATGAGGTATGGATTGAATATGTTAGTTACTTTATGTCTCTGATAGATTATAGATCTATTTATATATTATAATTATTTATTATATCTTTACTTTTAATTTCTATGGCTATTTTAAAGTTTTGAGTTTTTGTTTGTAAGAATTGGCATGTGTTTTCCTAAGGTTTTTAGCAACCCATTTTTGGAGATCTATTATTATAATAATTTAAATTGCATCTAAAGTTTTACTAAATTGATTTTCTGGAAGTAAAATTCATAGATCTCAAATGGGTATCTCTCTGATTTTATTTTTAGGGTCGAATTAATGCCTTATTTTTGACATTTTGGCAGACTATGCTTGTCCATTCTCGATTCTAAATTTTCTGTCAAATGTATTCGTATGCTACAGGCTGATATGATTATATAAAAGTATAAATTTGATATAAAATATTCTTCTAAGTCTTATCTTTCATTTTCAATTGGTTTTGAGAATTTTTATTATGTTTTGTGAAAATTACAACCGTTTTAGTGAAGGCAGGTCTGAACCCTAACCAAAATTTTCTATTTTAAACCAGAAGTCATAACTTTCTTTCCCACCGTTGGATCTTCCTAAAAATCAAATTAAGAGTCCATAATTATGTTATCTAAATCTCCACCGAAGAGATTGCCTTTATTATTTGTTTTGTGGAAGATATGGATGACTGTTCTATGATGACTATTCTTTGCATTTAATCCTTGCTTGAAATAATTCAGTTTAAGAACATCATTAAGTTTTAAGGTTTCGTATGGTCACCAGAGGCTATTAGAATATTTTTTTTTTGGTTAATTGGATCTATATATACTCTGAATATGTTTATAATATCACTTGGATGTCTTCTTATATGTTTGGAACATTCTGTATGCCATATTGGGTTTAGGGTTGTCAAGTGGACTAGGGACAACATATGTTTTCCTAAACTCAATCAAATGTTGTTATGAAATTGATATGAATTATTGATAATGGATCTATTATACTCTTATGATTTTTATATGTATGTTAGGGAACCTAAGTACACTAGGTGAGTGGCTCATAGTGAGGGGCCGGGGCCCTAAGTGGCTAGTACCAGGATAACCTACTATGAGTTATTTAATCAAGTGATAACCTAAATAAATGAATTGAGAATGGGAGATTATTGGAATGAGAAATTACACACTAATCAAGATTAATTATGCCTCACCCATGCCTTTAGTGCTAGTAAAGACTAAGGATGGGAGTGGGAGAAGGTACCTATGCATAGGTACAATTGGATGACCTTGTCTGTACGAGAGGCATTCTGTTCCGCATGTGCCTACTTGGAGGCCGGGGCCAAGAGTGGCTAGTACCAGGACAACCCAAGGGGTGAGGGCTATGCGATGACACTCACCTAGCTTGTAGCTTAGAGTCTCTACTAAATTTGATCATGCCTCTGGTAGTCCTTGTGGTCTTCTTGTCTTTTCTTTTGTGTTGTGACTTTGGGAAAATTTTTATCACCACCTTAGGAATTTCCTAGTTGTTACCTCTTGTATGGGCCTTTGGTTCTATCTCCTAGCTCGGGGGAGTGGGCCTATTGGTTCCACATGGTTGGGTGGTTAATATTTATATCGAGGTATTGATCGTGATTCTTTGGATGATCCTAGCACATATTCCTTTCCAGATCTGCAGTTGAAGATTTCTTATTGGATATTTTAATATGTTGAGATGTACTTATGTATTTGTATTCATGTAATTTTTAATCTCCTAAAAGGAGTCTTGTAGTATTGATGCAATCTCAATTCAAAGCAATGCATAAGGGAATGGGTAGTTCTAGGTAAAAGAAAGGGAAAAGAATGTGGAATATTGGACATGTTACTAACATTAAAAGAAAGTGTTTATGTTATTTATCCTATCCTCTTATGTTGTCCATGTGTAAAGGAAATAATCTTAAATATAATTATATATAATGATGTATCACAACAATAATGTATTCTCTCTTGATGAAAGAATTCAAAGAGATTATTGAGAAATGATAGATTAGTGATTGGAATTATTAACAATGAATGGTTATGAAAAAATGCAATAAAATAGTAACTTGATTATAATGTTAATACTTGGTTCATGTTAATAAAGTACCTAGGATAATTCCTACCTTAATGAATATTAATCTGTTACCTAAATTATTTGAGAAAAGTGATATAAAGGATAGTAGATGTAGATGAAATCAATATGAATTTATGGAATGAGTTGATAAAAGGAATAATGATGTTGGATGATTAACCTATGTTTAATAAAAGAAATAAGTTAGTGACATTTAACTTGGTGCATTAAAATGAATGTAGATCTTTTAAGCTCATGATTCCGTGAATATCTTATGCATGTAAATGGTTTATATGATGTTGCTTTAGTAGCGACGTTAGGGAACCCGGGAGGACTTAAGTTGTATAAATCTTACATTCAAGTAGTAGAAAATTATTTCTTCTTTTAGAAATATGAAGTGTAATGATGAATATTATTCTAGCTAAAATAAATAAATAAATAAATAAAAATTCACTACTTGCATTTTATAGAGGTTTTATGTCTTGTCCTCTTGGGTTGCCTGGCAGGGCATTACAAGTTAATTATTCTTTATTTAAAAATAACTCAAAAATCAACCTGAGTTATTTGAGTGATTTATGGCTTTTTCTCATGCACCTCCAAAGTCCTGGATTTCTATAAATTAAGGCCTCAGCTCTTCATAATTCATCTCTCAATCATCTCTCAATCATCTCTAAAATCTCTCAAATTTGCATCCACAGCATCTCATATTTTTGCACAATCACGCTGGAGAATTGGAATTGAAGAATCAAAGCTCTTGCGAATCGACATCTTTGTGAGATCAATCTTATTTTTGCATTCATATTGCATATCATTGTTAGATTAGCATTGCATATCAATTTTCAATAGCATTCATAGCATATCAATTTCATCTAGCATAGATTCATATCAAGTTTTCATTCTTATTGCATAGAAAATCCAAAAATATAGATTAATTGCATTCATATTTCATATCTAGATCAATTGCATTCAAATCCTTCATTTAGGTGTCGTCTAGGTCACTGATCTCGATTACAATCTGAGAACATTAATCTCGCACCTATTAGAAGACAGTAAATCACTTGGTTAGATAGTTTTCAATTTTGCATGATTTTGATTATAGCTAACCTCTAATGTTTTACTGAAGTGTTGTGTCTATAGATTAGGTACAATTTTCAAACACACATTTCTGGCACCCACCATGGGGCAACCCACCTTTGCATGCTGATTTTGATTATTGGAGCTAAAACCCTAAAGTTTCAAAGATTTAATTTTGTCTCCCAAACGGCTTGGAGTTTTGGTCTAAAATTTGTTTTGCAGGTTGGAGACATATCAGGGAAGCTTCGAAAAAAAATTCAGAATTTTTTGAATTATTTTGAATTTTTAATAAATTTTTTTCAATTTTTCATAAAAAATTAATATCTGATGCAAATCAGCATATTTTTCTAAAATTTTTATATTTTCAGAAAGCTCTTCAAATTCTACAGGGGGTCTATTATTTTTGTTTTAAATTTGGATGAAATTTAATAGCTCAAATAGTCAATTTGCAAAAACTGGTCTGTTTTGATAAAATGGGTCTCTAGGGCACAAATGAAGAGATTTTTTTAAAATTTTTGCATTTTTGGAAAGATTTTTATTTTTTAGTAAGGGTCTCTATTCTGAATTTCTATTTTTGTGGCCAAAATCATATCAAAAAAATCAGATCTTGTTGACTAGGTCAAATGTAGTGCAAAAAAATTAATTAAAATTTTATGATGGGTATGCACTTATTTTTCATATGATTCAATGCATGATATTAGTTGTCATTTGGATTAATTTATGGTTATTATTGCTCCTAACAATTGATTTTTAGAGCTAACCCTATGGTTTTCATAAGTTGAATATATTTTGCATATCTTGTTTGTTTGTTTGCTTGTTGGAGAGTTCGTCACTTGCTTGCATGGAAAAGCTCAACAAAAATTGCTAAAAATCAGGTAGAATCTACTAAGCGTGTTGCGAGGATCATGAGGTTATCTCCTTGTTCTGAAAACATTTCGATTTGGACTTAAAATAAATCTCTTATGTGTTAAGCTTGTGTGCATCTTTTCATGCTTTTGATCTATTTCTACACACTTGCATAATTTGATACTAGGTTGTGATCCCTTAAGGATTCATTAAGTAGTCTTAGAATACTTGTGATTGATCTTGATTTCTATCTTGGGTTATTGGACTCACTAATCCTTCGGCCCCTCATTTTTTCCCTGTGGTTGCAATCTCAGCGCCATAAAGGGGAGGGGTCAACAGGACAGAAGCGTTAAGTGTTCCACTTGGCAACCCTTTTGTGCTTTTTTAGGAACTCACTTATTTTCTAAGTTGGGGACTCATTTTCAGCTTGTGTGAGGTGTTAAGTGTTCCACCTTGTGGACTCATCTCATATTCTCTTTAAGCGTTAAGTGTTCCTCTTTCTGCTTTTTGGGTACTTTTGGTAGATTTGCTTTCGGAAATATATCTGTGCTCACATAGTAATTAGGCCCTATGAACACTATTCGTGATTCTTGAGAGATTGGATTCCTAGAGAAATCTTTCTTGACGATAGAATCTTTGTAGGTAGGGAGGATACTTAGTGCGTTTCACATTCAACTTGGTTAGTGCATCTTCTCTTATTGATCGACACATTCTCTCTCCGGAGAGGTTGATAGATCACGTGGGGTTGATATCACGAGCTTTGGTGAATCAAAATTAGTTAGTGCATCTTCTCTTATTGATTGACACATTCTCTCTCCAGAGAGGTTGATAGATCACGTGGAGTTGATATCACAGACTTTGGTGGAACAAAACTTTGTCTTAGCGTGTCGGATTAATCTGCTTGCTTTGTTTGGGTTAAAAGTGAAAAGGTGTCAAAAACCTTGGATCTGGAGCCAAGTCCCCTTGTGGTATAAATCTATGAGTCACCTTTAGAGAGGGTTAACCGTAGTGGACAATCCCTTCACAGGGTAAACTGCGTTGACGGAACCTCAAGCGGTAATAGCCATTTTTGCCATGGTAGTGACAACCGCTATATAAATGTCCTTGTGGAAGAAATCTCCACGGGTATGGTTCATTGTTGGGTTGTCAGATCTCCCTAGCAGCTCTTGAAGATTAAGTTCTCAGACTGTGTCAAAACCTTGGTGCGTCAGGATTGGAGTTCACCCCTTTGAATCATAAAAGTTGCAGAGTCAAACCATTACTAAAAACCCTAGAGAGGTCAATTTTTCACTTTCAGGTATATGTGTGTTATTGCAAAACTTTTCAGAACATACACAATTAGTACTCTCAGGGATTAGCACAATTTGGTCACTTGATTGTTCATGCGCAAGGTTGCTTTTGCCCTTGTTCATTATTTTCAGACGTGCTTGGAATCACTTGCTTTCTGTTCTGCGTGCTTGTTTATCTACTTGGCTATTAAAAATGATCAAATCTAGTATAACCTTCAAAATCTGGACAGTACAATTTGCAAACAATCCAGAACTGAAAACCTTAAATTTTGCAAAAATTGACGTAAAATCTTTCTGGAGTCAAAAGTCATTTCAAGAAGTCAAAAGTCGTACGAGTTTAACAACTGTCATTTCATTGCTACCCAACTGTCGTACGAGTTTAGCAACTGTCGTTTCATAGACTACCCAGTGTCGTATGAGTCTGCAAAGTGTCATTTGGAAAAATTTGAGAGAGTTGTCAGAAATTGTCAAATTGCAAGATATCCAATGTTTCCAGCCTAGTTCCAGAATCTGTCAAAAATATCATTGTGTCAGGAACAGAGCAGTAGCTATTGAGCATTCTACCATTTTTTGAGTTTGATCTTTGGAATCCGATCTAGTCTTCCATTTGATCAATTTGAGTCCTTTTTATCTCGTGTCAAAACCTTGTCATAACTATCAATCTTCAATCAATCTTCAAAAATAGACTAAGTGTTGAGAACTCGTGTCCGTTATCTTTTGGGTGATCTATCCCATACTTCCAGGGCACAGTTTCCTTCACCCACATCTCATCAGATCTTCAAAACTATCATAATCTTGACAAGGTTGCGTCATCCGATTTTCTCGAATCAAATTGTTCTTCAGTTGTCTTCATCCTTTTCTTCTATTTCATTCAAAGTTAATGGTGGAGACTAGAGCTTCTTCACACAAGAAATCAGAAGAAACATCTTAGAACTTACTTTTGACCAATACCCTGGGTCCAACTCTTGAACAACTCATCAAGTCAGGTATCTACGAAGATGATGGTCTCGGTAACTTTTGATTGAAAACTGGTTACATACCTCCTCTATCAACTCACAGAGGTAATCAGCAAACTCCTCCTCAATCTGTTCCAGGGAGCCCAAAAACTCCTACCATGTCTCAAGCAGGGACAAATCATGGTTCTCTAGGAGGAGGGTCCCAAGGACACCATTCTCAACATAATGCCGACCAAGAACCTACCCCCTCTGAAATCCATCGATGTCAGAATGACAATGAATTCAAGAGAATGATGAGGCATTTCTTGAAAGTGGATATAGAGGCATACTTTTTACAATTAGCCCAGGAAGGGGCTAAGCTTCCTCCCAACTTTAACATTGATGATATAATCACACATGAGGAAGAAACTCCACTCACAGCTATGACAAAACATATGCATGCTATACAAGTCAAATTTAACAATCTTAAGAAGGAGAAGGAACCCAAGGAGTTCTCCATGGAGGCCCTATGTCCTTTCCCATTCGACAAAAACTTGTATATGCCACCATTTCCAAAAAAAGTGGAGATACCAAAGTATGACAAATATGACAGACACTCTGATCCTCAAGATCATGTCAGAGAGTTATGTACGCACTCCATGGAATTCATGCATGAACCGACTTATCTAATGCATCTTTTTCCTAGATCCTTGGGAGGAGCATCCATTCAGTGGTTTTCAAGATTACCTTCTATGATCAAAACTTTTGAGGAATTGATTAAATTGTTTTATCAATAATATTCTTACAATATTCAACATCCGGTCACCATGATCGATATCTGTAACCTCAAGCAATATCCAGGAGAATCATTCCTAACTTTCCTCAAAAGGTGGAGAAAGAAGTTCTCTCTATATGCTAGACAAATTCCTGAAATGGAGAAACTTGAAATCTTTATCAATAACCTTGTTCCAGAGCTCAATTATCCATTACAAATGCAAGATCATGTATCTTTTGATAAAATGGTGGATAATGCAATCAAGATTGAGAAATTACTTGTCAAGAAAGGAGAAATCACACTTCAAAAGGACAAGTCTGAATCTGGATCTAGCTCAAAAGATAAAAACAAGAGCTGGAATAGAAACAAAGGTATCATCTCTAATGGTGTTGTTGATACTATCCGCACCCCATCAAAGGCACCGGCCTACAATCTCACCCTTTCCACCAAAGCCATTGAAGCTTGAGAGCAAAAATCTGCTGAACCATCTCCAAAGAAGCCATTCAAACGATGGGATAATAAATGAAAGTTTACTCCCCTGGGAGAATCTTTGGAATCTGCCCTGAGAACCCTGATAGTTGATAACATGATCTCTTTACCACCAATTTGAAACCCTGATCCAGATCCAAAACCATATTGGTGGAAAGATAATGCATTCTGTACTTTCCATCGGACTAAAGGCCACAAGACTAATGGATGCTTCCACTTGAGGCATACCATTCAAGACTTGATAGATCAAGGGGACATCACGATCGATAATCCTACCAGCAATAATGATCACACAACATTTATAGAATCATTTCCACAACATGGCAAGGGAGTTTCCACTTCTTAGCCTAACATGGGGGCAAAAGTCAACTATGCCTACCCTGGAAACAATGCTGTCATCAATATGGTTGAACCATGTCTCTCTGAGAGCTGCAATGTCATCACAATTGTGCGAAGAGACCGAAATCATTCCTCAACTAATGTAGTTACCAGATCACAAGCTCAGGCTCATCTGAAAGGACAAACACCAAGTTCATCTAATGTCCCTAAGATACCTTTCAACCTCACATCTGCTTCCAAACATAAGGCTGCCTCAAAATCTTCCAATCCAAAGGATACAAGACCTACATCTTACAGCATTGTCCAACAACTCCAGCATACCAATGCCAAAATCTCTATGTTTGAGTTACTCCGAATATCTCCAGCTCATAGAGATATCCTAGACAAAGCTTTGCTCGGCTCTAATGTTCTTGATGATCTAGATCTAGGCAGGTTCCAGACTATGGTTGGTCATCTAACATCTCCGCAATATATCTCCTTTTCAGAGGAAGATGACAACTCCCTAAGTCACCCACATAATCAGCCCTTGCACATAGAAGTCTTGATCCAGAACTGTCGAGTCAAACATGTGTTGATAGATGGGGGCGCAGGCCTCAACATTTGTTCTTACAGCTTAATCACACAGTTGGGATTCTCAGAGATGGCTATTGATCCTCAAAAGAAGATCACCATAAAAGCCTATGATGAACAAGAAAGAGCTTCTAAAGGCACCATTGTCTTACCCATCCGAGTGGGTCCGATCATCAAAGATACCACATGTTAGGTGCTTGATCTACCATTGGCTTACAATATCCTTCTAGGGAGACCCTGGATCCATGAAATGCAAGCCATCCCTTCTACGTACCATCAATGCTTGAAATTTCCCTATGAAGGGGTAGAAGTTACTATCCCAACAGATCTGAGTACAACTTGCAATACATTGAAGGAAAGTGCCGATAAGCTTGTACCTAATAACATAGAATCTTCCATCAAGCAACAAAATGTGGCTTCCACATCCAAGATGGAAGACATTGCTAAAGAGATCAATATCAAAGAAAATGGGATGGGAGAATACACTATAGAGCCAGTCTTGTCTCTGACATCTCTCCCTATCTCGCCCAAGTCATATGGACAATCTTTGAAGCAATCTAAATTAGAACCTAAGGAACCTATGGAAGCATACAAAAGAAATTTTGTGGTAGAGCAAGTATCCAAACAAGAATTTGAAGAAGATGAAGCTATGCTTGCATGGCTATACAAAGATGATTCTGAATCCAAAATTGTTCAACCTAGTGAATCTATAGCACCTACAATCCCTTCTAATTTATATGGTCCAGGAAACAAATTGATAGCCAAGATGGGATATTCCGGTCAAGGACCTCTAGGAATCAGCGAAAAGGGTCTTGTGACACCCATTTCACATATTGGTAGAACCAACAAAGATATTGGTGGCTTAGGGTTTCAGAAGAAACCCTATCATCTCAAATGTGGTTGTTCTCATGTCATAGAACAAATTGCACCAGGAGAACCCCTTCTTAAGAAAGAAGAAACAAAACCTTCTGATGATGATTCAGATAGCTCTGAGCTTATCCCCTATGAAAAATTGCCTGAAGAGATCAAAGATCTTCTTGATGATAAAGATGATCCTATCAGAAGAATTAATGTAGTAGAAACACAAGAACCTACTGTAGGGCAAGAGATGGTTGCACCACAAGAACCAGCCAATCTCGAAGGTGATCAAACTGATCTAGAAATAGAGAGTAGTTATTCTAACACTGATTCCCATGAATATGAATTCAAGTCAGAGACTGAGGGTAATCCTTCTTAGGGTATTCATCCTGACTTCACACATTTTCTCAGATTTCCTAGAGATCTTGAATCAGAAGTTGAGTCAAATGACTATGAATGGGGTGCCATTCCAGAAGAAGATGAGCTTATAACAGAGAAATATATTGATGTTATTCACCAATATGTATCTCAACCCAATGTAGGTCTAGAGTGAAACAATGAACTTAACATGTCGGATCCACCTATGGCTGAAGAGGACTCCCATGATGATGTTGAGCCTATTCACGAATTGAACATTTTGAGCTGTAATATCACCTTTGAACTTGAGCGTCGGGTTAGGACCAATGATGACATATCCCCATCCGTGAACATCATATCCCAAGCCTTTCTCGCTTTAACTATCCAACGCCCTGATCTTATCGACCAAACTTCCACAAACCCAAGCCATGGTGTTTACACCTTTTCCAGTGACTATGCCCTTGCTTGTTACCTCAATGCAGTCGAGCCTATGAGGACTTCCATCAGTGAACCAAGCATTAGCATGACCGAGTCGGACATCAAATATGTTAGTCAAAAAAATAAAAATAAAAAGAAAAAGAGTTCTGAGGGTGAAAACCACTTTGTGGCAGTCTCAGAACCTACAAAAGTAAAAAGAAAAGACGTATCTGAAGGTGAAAACCTCTCTGAGGCACCTAAGGATGAGATATTTGATGTCCTTCCAAGTCATTTATAGGATAGATCTCCAGTTCTGATTGAGCCAAATCAATCCATCAATTTGGGTACAAAAGAGGAACCACAATTGGTACATGTAGCACAATCTCTATCAGAAGAAGAGAAACAGAAATTCACTACATTCTTATCAGACAAAAAGATCAAATTTGCATGGAAATATTCAGATATGCCAGGATTGGATCCCAATCTCATTATGCACCATCTATCCATTGCTCCTGGAGTAAAACCAATCAAACAAAAACTGAGAAAGATGCATCCTCATGTTGCACTCTTAGTCAAAGTAGAACTAGAAAAACTCCTAAAAGCTGGATTCATCCGTGTCATAGACTATGCTGAGTGGATCTGTAACATTGTACCTATTTCAAAACCAGATGGTTTAATCAGAGTGTGCACAGAATTTAGAGATGTGAACAAAGCATGCCCTAAGGATGATTTTCCGCTGCCTAACATTGATATGATAGTGGACATGACTGCGGGCTATGAAATATATTCCTTAATGGATGACTTTTCTAGGTACAACCAAATCAAAATTGCTCCAGAAGATCAAGAGAAAACAGCTTTCACATGTGCGTGGGGAACCTTCTGTTGGAATGTTATGCCATTCAGACTAAAAAATGTTGGAGCTACATATCAACGAGCAATGACATCTATTTTTCTGATATGATGCATAAAACAATGGAGGATTACGTGGATGATACCTTGGCAAAATCCATGATTAGAACTGAACATCTAATAGACCTGAGCATGATCCTAGATAGAATGGAACAGTTTAGTCTCTGACTAAATCTTAAGAAGTGTGCTTTTGGTGTCACTTCTGGAAAGCTCTTAGGATACATAGTTTCAAAGAAAAGCATTGAAGTTGATCCGGCTAAAGTCAAGGCTATAATAGAGATGCAACCTCCCACAAATATCAGTCAAATGAGGACGTTGCAAGGTAGAGTACAGTCCATCAGAAGATTCATATCACAGTTAGCTGACATATCACAACCTTTCATAAAGACATTACATAAAGGTGTGACCTTTGCATGGAATGAAGACTGTGCAAAGAATTTTGATCATATCAAGAATTATCTCTCAAATCCTCCTATCTTAATGCCTCTTATTCATGGGAAGCCATTGATCTTGTATGTCTCTGCAACAACCACATCACTGGGGGCATTGCTAGCGCAACATGATGAAGACAAAAAGGAAAGAGCCATCTACTATATAAGCAGAACATTGGTGGCGTATGAAAAGAACTATTCTATGATTGAGAAAGCTTGTCTCACTGTGATCTTTGCATCACAGAAACTGAGACACTACATGTTAGCTCATACTACTCATTTGGTAGCTAAGATTGATCCACTGAAGTACCTACTAAGCAAAGCTGCCCTCACAGGTAGACTAGCTAAATGGGTCATGCTCTTGAGTGAATTTGACATTGAATATGTTGAAAGAAAAGCTATCAAAGGATAGGTTATTACTGATCAACTAGCAGATGCACCCATGTTTGATGACACACCAATGCAAATGGAATTTCCAAACTCATCTATTATGCACCTCTCTTCTAGAATATGGTGGTTATTCTTTGATGGCTCCTACACATAGAATGGATCTGGAGCAGGCATATTGTTCATCACTCCTCAAGGATACTCGATACCCAAAGCATTTAGACTAAAGTTTCCTTGCACAAACAATATTGCTGAATATGAGGCACTGCTCAATGGTATGAAAATGACAATATAGTGGAGATTTACAGAGATGCACATCCATGGAGACTCACAATTGGTTATCCATCAAGTCAATGATGTGTACCAAACCAAAGATGAAAAGCTCATTCCTTACAAGAGAATGGTAGATGATTTAAAGAAATACTTCATCTCTATCACATTTGAGCAAATACCCAGAACGGAGAATAAGGCTGTTGATGCAATGGCGACATTATCTACTCTCTTACAGTAGCCTGAACATGAACTACGCTACGAGTTCCTGGTGGAAGCCTTATCCTATCCTGCATATGACTCCCCTGAAACCCACATGATCTGCACCGTTGTAGGTTATGATTCATCCCGCTACAAAAATCTATTCTCCTATCTCCACGACCAAATCATCCCTGAGTCCTTTAACCGTTTTAAGAAATGAAACTTTATCCGATCCGCATCCCGATATGTCATCATTGGTAATGATCTGTACAAACGAGGTCTAGATGGTACACTACTTAGATGTTTAGAATGGGAAGAGTCTCAACGTGCATTAAAGGAAGTCCACGAGGGTATATGTGGGTCACACTCAAATGGTTTAACGTTAGCTCAAAAACTTATTAGGGCTGGGTACTATTGGCCTGAAATGGAGAAAGAGGCTATTAAATTTGCTAAAAACTGTCAACAATGTCAAGTACATGGCAACTTGATTCATGCTCCAAGGAGAGATCTAATTCCCTTTACTACACAATGGCCTTTTCAACAATGGGCATTTGATCTCATAGGCACTATCCATCCGCACTCTTCTAATGGACATACCCATATAATCACAGCTACAGATTATTTTACAAAATGGGTAGAAGCAGTTCCTCTAACACAAGCAATGGGGAAACAGATCTCTATGTTCATCCTGAACTACATCATTTGCAGATATGGGATCCCTCACTCTATAATCACAGATAACGGGGGACAATTCAAAAACAAAGATCTACATGACTTATGTGCTAAATTCAAGATTACTCAACATTGGTCATCTATCTACTATTCTCAAGGGAATAGACAAGCTGAAGCTTCAAACAAAAATCTCTTGAAAATCTTGCAAAAAATAGTGAATAAAATAGGAAGAGACTGGCATCTCATGATCAATCCAACTCTTTGGGCCTATAGAACTAGTATCAGAACACCTACTGGGGCTACACCATTCGCTTTAGTTTATGGGTTTGAAGCGGTACTGCCTATTGAGGTTGAAATCCCATCACTTAGAATCAGAATGCATGGACTTGTCACTGATGAAGACTACAGAGTGTCTAGGTTACAAGAACTGAAATTACTAGATGAGCGCAGGCAAGTAGCATATGATCATCTCAGAGTGTATCAGAAATGAATGTCTAGAGGCTACAACAAGAAAGTCCGACACAGAGAATTTCAGGTTGGTGATCTAGTCTTGAGAGAAAATCCTAAAAATCAATCCCATCGAGAATGCAAGGGGAAGTTCGAACCCAACTGGCTGGGTCCCTTTGTCATCACTGCTACTTTTGGCTCTGGTGCCTATCAACTCTCAACGACTAAAGGAGAACAGCTCTGAGAACCAATCAACGTTCTCCATCTGAAGAAATTCTATGCCTAAGGCATTCATTATTTGGTAAGTGTCCTTAAAAAATCTTAAAAATCAGAAAAAGTCCTGAAAAAATGAACATCTTGGTGAAAACTTAGCAATAGGCGTCTTGATGATTCACAAAAAATATATCAAAAAATATCAAAAATTCAAAAAAATTGAAAAAATGAAAAAAAAAAAAAAATGAGAAAAAAAAAAGTGCCTTGGTGAAAACCTGGAAACAGGCGCCTTGGTAGCAAAAATAGAATCTCTGCCAAGATGGTGAAAACCTGGCAAACGGGTGCCACTTGTTAAAAAATGCTCCATCTATTAGCACAATCTTGGTCTTTCTCAGCTTTCAGTCTTGCTTAGTTTGTACATATCTCTCGGTTTGTTTCTGCATTTTCAGTTTTCAATAAGTCAGTTTGTACACCAATCAGCTTGAGCGTCTGTATCCTATCTGATGCAGGAGCATCCTGGGTGTAAGAGCAATCTTGCATCACCCAAAAATATTTATGTTTTTGTATTCAATAAGGGCTATCTTGTGCAGAGCTGCTATTTATGGAAAGTTACTATTTTTGGTAATTTTCGTATGTGCTCAGAATGATTTGATTTCTTTCTTGGAGGTTCATTTTGGTCATATAAGTCTGCCAGTAAAGTTTCATTGCCAGATCAAGTGTATATTGGAAGATATTGAAGATTTTCAGTATTGGCAGCAGGGTACAGAAACTTTGAACTTAGTTTTGAAGGCTTTAGAGGCCCCGGATGAGGTCAAAAATTTAGGTGACGAGCGCTTGCACCGGTCAAGCCTGTAGAGCGCTTCGTGGCATTTTTGAAATGGGTTATAATAGCCGATCGGGTCAACTGGTGATGACTTATGGTCTTCGAAAGTTGGGCCACCTGAAATGACAGAAAATAATTTTCTTCAAAATTTCTGTTCGGGTTTCAAAGAGCCGACTATGATGTAATAAAATATAAAATAAAATAATTCTAAGTTTGGTCGACCTTATTGGCTAAAATTCTAGAACCTTCCCAGGCGGTGGAAAAATTGCCTATATAAGGAAGGCTGTATTATTGTCTTAGGCAGTTTAGAATAGTTCTGGGTAGTAGATCTGGGTAATAGTTCGAGGCTTTGTCCTACAGAATATTGTAAGGGAATGCCCATGTGGCTTTGCATATTGTAATTCTGAAAGTTTGTAATTCCACATTTGTGGAGATAATAAGAAGCCAATTTTCTATTCTTGCATATTATTGTTGTTGTTTCTCTATTTCTGTTATGTGTTTATGGTATTAAGGGGAGCACCCTTCAT
Source organism: Chamaecyparis obtusa (assembly GCA_027943335.1). Taxonomy (NCBI): domain Eukaryota; kingdom Viridiplantae; phylum Streptophyta; class Pinopsida; order Cupressales; family Cupressaceae; genus Chamaecyparis; species Chamaecyparis obtusa. Next base: position 1,176,967 of record BSBK01005883.1, read on the forward strand.
CAAGTGGTATCAGAGCCAAGTTTTTTTGAGTGTGTAAACAGATCACCGACTGTGAGGCAGTTTGCACCAAGACTGTGGTTAAGGTTTCAGCGCGCATCGCAAAAATGCCTCCATGAAGGGAACGTGGCGGAAGAGCTGGTGTTGTAACACCTAAGGTTAGAGAGCTGCAGAGACAAGTGTGAGCATTGCAAGAAGAGATTCGTAGAGGAATGAATCTTAATGTCAGAGATGAAAGCGAAGATGAAGCCGAAGAAGAATATCAAGAAGGAGAAGCTGAAATTGTGAACCAGGAGGAAGAAAGACTTTTTCAGGTGATTTCCAAGATTGGGAAAAGACCTAAGATTGAGGTTCCTACATTTTTTGAAAATCTTAACCTAGAGGAATTGATCGACTGGATCAATGAATGTGAGGAATATTTTGAGTATGAAGATGTTGAGGATCCTGATAGGGTCAAATTTGCGAAGGCCAGACTGAAAGGTCATGCAAAGATCTGGTGGCAAGAAATTCAATTGGAGTGAAATAGAAGAGGGAAAGATAAAATCACAAGATGGGATCAGATGGTGGATAAATTGAAGTGACAGTTCATTCCTGTTGATTATGAGCTTGACCTACTAAAGAAAATGCAAAGTTTGAAGCAAGCAAGAAGATCTGTTCAGGACTATACAGAGGAGTTCTATTGACTCCTCATCAGAACAGGCCAGGCAGAAGCTGATAAGGAGAAAGTTGCCCGATACCTTAATGGGTTAAGGCCAAGCATTCAGGAGGAGTTGAATCTGGTTCGAATGAACAGTATTGAGGAGGCATACCAATTTGCCCTAAAAATAGAGGAAAAGCTGAACAAGAAGTTTGAGAGCAGACAAAATGAAAGAGGTCGCGGTGGATGATTTGGTGGACGGTCATATGGTGGCTGAAATGAAGATCCAAAAAAGAAGGATGAGGCCAGTAGCAGTCAGAATCAGTAAGAAAATAATTCCAATTGCTTCCAGGATCAGAATAATAAAGATCAGAGAGGAAGAGGAAGAGGAAAAGGATCTGGAAGAGGTGGCTTCCATGGAACATATTTTCATTGTGGAGAAGAAGGTCATAGGGCATTTGAATGTCCTCAGCGCCAAGGCAGAACAGACAGGAGAAATGAAGGCCAGGCCAGAGTTGCACATGTAGATGAAGATGCCAGATCATCAAATTCTGAAGATGCTGAAAGAGGAGAAACATTGATTAACAGAAGAATCTTGTTTAGTGGTGAGAATGAACCTGAGCAAAGGAGGAGCCTGTTTCGCACCAGGTGCAAATGTGAAGGTAAATGTTGTGATGTGATTATTGATAGTGGAAGCACTGACAATTTGGTGTCAGAAGAGATGGTGACAAAATTGAAGCTCAAGAGATAGAAACACCCACATTCATATCAGATTGCCTGGGTACAGGATGACCACAAGGTCATGGTCAATGAACAATGCCTAGTGAAGTTCAAGATTGGCAGATACCAAGATGAGGTATTGTGTGATATCATATCTATGGATGCATGTCATATGTTGTTGGGTAGACCATGGCAGTTTGACAAATGTGATGTACATGATGGTCATGCAAATACCTATTCCCTGACAAAGGATGGAGTGCGACATAAGCTAAAACTATTGAAGGAGACTGAAGAAAAGGTATGTGGTAATGCAAGGATAACTTTTGTTGATGGAAGAAATTTCCTAGATGGTATGAGGCATGAGCATGTATGTTTTGCTTTAATTCTAAAAGTTGGTAAAGAGGAAGTAGAAGATGTCCCTGTAGAAGTTGTAGATTTGTTGAATGAGTTTCAGGATATTGTATCCGATAACGTGCTTGATGGATTACCACCAGTCAGGAAGATCAGTCATCAGATGGACTTGATTCCAGGAGTGAGTTTGCCGAATAAGGTAGCACACAGAATGACACCTACAGAAAGTGAGGAGTTGAACAGATAAGTACATGAACTGTTACAGAAAGGATTGATCCGTGAGAGTCTGAGTCCCTGTGCTGTACCAGCGGTATTAGCACTAAAGAAGAATGGAGGATGGATGATGTGTACAGATTCTAGGGCAATAAATAAGATCACAATCAAGTATAGGTTTCCATTGCCACGAATGGATGATATTATGGACTGTTTGAGTGGAGCTGTGTATTTGTCAAAGATAGATCTGAAGAGTGGATATCATCAGATTCAGATCAGAGAAGGAGATGAATGGAAGACTGCCTTCAAGACAAAGGAAGGACTATATGAGTGGTTAGTCATGCCTTTTGGACTAACCAATGCACCGAGCACTTTCATGCGGCTCATGAATGAGGTTCTGAAAAAATTTCTGGGTAAGTTTATCATTGTTTACCTAGATGATATTTTGATCTTTAGTAAGACATTAGATGAGCATATGATGCATATTCGTATGGTATTTGAGAAGTTGAGAGAAGAAAAATTGCTGATTAATTTGAAGAAGTGTAGTTTTGTGAAGAAAGAGTTGGTGTATTTGGGGTTTGTAGTTTCAGGAGAAGGTCTAAAAATGGACCCAAAGAAGGTACAGGCTATCCTTGAATGGCCTACTCCAAGGAGTGCTACTGAGGTAAGATCTTTTCATAGTTTTGCTAGCTTTTACAGAAAGTTTATCAAAAATTTTAGCAGTATTTGTGGATCCTTGACTGAAACAATGAGAGGAGATAGAAAAGAGTTTAAGTGGACTAATGGGGCAGAAAAAGAGTTTTCAATTGTTGAAACAAAAATTTACAGAACAACTTGTTTTAGCACTTTCAGATTTTAGTAAGGTGTTTCAAGTAGATTGTGATGCTAGTGGTACTGCAATAGGAGCTGTTATGAGCCAAGAAGGTAAACCTGTTGCTTATTTCAATGAGAAGTTAAATGATGCCAAGAGAAAATATTCTATCTATGATCAGAAATTTTATGCTATAGTTCAGGCATTAAAGAAGTGGAGACATTATCTACTTCTTAAGGAGTTTATTTTGTATACTGATCATCAAGCTTTGCAATATTTGAATAGTCAAGGAAAATTGAATCAAAGACATTTGAAATGGGTTGAGTTTTTACAGAGTTATACATTTGTTTTGAAACACATGAGTGGAAAGTCTAATAGGGTTGTAGATACTCTTAGCAGAAGGCAACTATTGCTGACAGAAATGCAGATTGAAGTGGTTGGGTTCAAGGAACTCAAGAATTTGTATCCAGAGGATCCTGATTTTGGTGAAGCTTGGAAAGCTTGTACAGAACCTGTTACTCTAGACAGGATGAAATGGTTGGATTTCATCATCCAGGATGATATGCTATTCAGAGGGAGTCAGTTGTGCATTCCACGAAGTTCTATGAGGGAGAATCTCATCAAGGAGAAGCATAGCAGAGGATTGGCTGGACATTTTGGTCGTGATAAAACCTTTGGTTTGGTTAGTGAAAATTATTATTGGCCATAGTTGCAGCAAGATGTGAAGAAGTTTGTACAGAGTTGCAGAGTATGTCAGATGACGAAAGGAGTGAAGCAGAATACAGGGTTGTATCAGCCATTACCCGTACCAAAGAAGCCTTGGGAGGATATCAGCATGGACTTTGTTCTTGGTTTACCGAGGACTCAACGGGGACATGATTCAATTTTTGTGGTGGTTGACAAATTTTCAAAGATGACACATTTCATTCCCTGCAAGAAGACTAATGATGCTGTTCATGTAGCAGAATTGTTTTTCAGAGAAGTGGTGAGACTACATGGTTTGCCAAAGATCATAGTTTCAGATCGGGACACTAAGTTTGTTGGATATTTCTGACGTACATTGTGGAAGAAGTTGAAGACAGATTTGAAGTTTAGTTCATCACATCATCCACAGACTGATGGACAGACAGAGGTGGTGAATAGGAGTTTGAGAAATTTGCTGAGATGTTTGGTTGGAGATAAGCCAACAGGATGTGATTTGATTTTACCACAGATAGAATTTGCCTACAATAATTCTATTAACAGGAGCACTAGTAAATCACCATTCCAGATTGTATATGAAAGTAGTCCACGAAATGTATCTGAATTGAGACAGATAGATAAAGGAGAAATAAGTAGTGCTGAAGCTGAAGATTTTGCAGAACACTTGAAGAACATCCATGGGGAGGTGAGGAAGCATATTACCAAGATGAATGCACAGTATAAGGCTAAGGCAGATGAGAAAAGGAGGTATAAAGAATTTCAGGTTGGTGATGAAGTCATGGTTCATTTGTGAAAGGAGCGGTTTCCAGTTGGTACATATAACAAGCTGAAAATGAAGAAGTTTGGACCATGTAAGATACTGAAGAAACATGATTCAGAAAATGCATATGAGGTAGAATTGCCTACTGAGCTAAATATTTCACCAGTGTTTAACATTTCAGATCTGACAGAGTATCATGAAGGAGGTGTTGAAGATGAAATCATAGCAGCACAGTGGAGTATTCCAGCAACTAGTTCAGACACTAAGAAGATCGAAGATATACTGGATAGTCATGTTGGCAGAAGCACAAGGAACAAGACATATGAAGAATATCTGGTCAAGTGGAAAGGATGACCTGTTGAAGATTCATCATGGCTGACAAAGGAGGAGGTTAGCCGTCTTGGTTTTCCTCTGCACACCTGAGTTGTGACAGGGTCACTTCTCAAATTACCCTAGGTGTCTGATGCAGGAGCATCCTGGGTGTAAGAGCAATCTTGCATCACCCAAAAATATTTATGTTTTTGTATTCAATAAGGGCTATCTTGTGCAGAGCTGCTATTTATGGAAAGTTACTATTTTTGGTAATTTTTGTATGTGCTTAGAATGATCTGATTTCTTTCTTGGAGGTTCATTTTGGTCATATAAGTCTACCAGTAAAGTTTCATTGCCAGATCAAGTGTATATTGGAAGATATTGAAGATTTTCAGTATTGGCAGTAGGGTACAAAAACTTTGAACTCAGTTTTGAAGGCTTTAGAGGCCCTGGATGAGGTCAAAAATTTGGGTGACAGGCGCTTGCACCAGTCAAGCCTGTAGAGCGCTTCGTGGCGTTTCTGAAATGGGTTATAATAGCTGATCGGGTCAACTGGTGATGACTTATGGTCTTCGGAAGTTGGGCCACCTGAAATGGCAGAAAATAATTTTCTTCAAAATTTTTGTTCGGGTTTCAAAGAGCTGACTATGATGTAATAAAATGTAAAATAAAATAATTCTAAGTTTGGTCGGCCTTATTGGCTAAAATTCTAAAACCTTCCCAAGCGGTGGAAAAATTGCCTATATAAAGAAGGCTGTATTATTGTCTTAGGTAGTTCAAAATAGTTCTGGGTAGTAGATCTGGGTAATAGTTCGAGGCTTTGTCCTACAGAATATTGTAAGGGAATGCCCATGTGGCTTTGCATATTGTAATTCTGAAAGTTTGTAATTCCACATTTGTGGAGATAATAAGAAGCCAATTTTCTGTTCTTGCATGTTATTGTTGTTGTTTCTCTATTTCTGTTATGTGTTTGTGGTATTAAGGGGAGCACCCTTCATCACTATCAATGTTCAAACTTGGGGGCAATCAATGTCATATCCTATGGTCTCCCATGTATCTGAGACGTGTCATATCCAGTCAGAATCTTTTGAAGCTTCAAGTTGAGTCAGTCAGTCAGTCTCGTCTCCAGAAAGGATTTTGCATCTACAACAATCAAACATCAAAACAAACTGAAAATAATTTGTGCTTTTCATGCTTTTATCTCCTTGTATGCTTGCTGATCCGCATTGAAATTTTTGCATATTGTGTCCCTTCGAGCTCTTCGATGATGTCCTTTACAGGATTTAGAGGGTGATGACTGGGGGCATAATCTTTTTTTTGTCTTCTGCTTGTATGTGAAAATCTAACAACTTTGGAAATTCTAGATTGAAATGGTGTCCGACTGTAAGAGCCTCTATCTCGAATTGGATGGCCATACGTACCTCGACCATTGATACTCAAAAAATTCAACGACGTTTGATCTAACTATTATCTTTTTAAAGTAAATTATTTCTCCTACTGTGAAACGCGATCTTTCCTAAGGAGGTGAACAATAAAGGGTCAATACGGGTAATTCACACTAGATTTAGAATGATCTTTTGATTGTTTGATGTGTATGTTAAATGCAAGGCATACTCAGGTCATCATGACGTTTATGTTTTGATGCTTGTACAAATTGCTATATCAAAATGGACATGATATTCAGGTCATCCTGACATTTGTGCCTTGGTGCTTATATCTACTCCGACATTTCGAAAATAAAATCGATATTCATATATCCATGGTTGTTGACCAGTGGGTGTTGTATTGATTCATGCGCATACAAATTGATATTCATATGTCTATGGCTTCATAGCTAGTGGGCATTGTATTGATTTATCCGGTTACCTAAAAGTTCAATGATGATAACAAATCGACATATGATCAGTGACTAGGTCCCAGGTCTTAGGTTGCATTTCATTTTGCATGTCTCATTGCATTTTGCATGTTGCATGATCTCATAATGACTAAACGAACTTCAATGCTTAAACAATTCTTCAATCACCTCTTCCAATCTAACAAGAGCTGAATCTCACACGAAGGTTCCTCCGATGAAACAACAAGTAGAATCCTTTTTCAGGATCAAAATTTAAATCTGAAATCATTCATATTATTAACTACTTGCATATTCGACCTTCGATCATCACAGAAATCTAGTATTCAACTTAATTGATTATCTTACATCAAGCTATCAAAATTTCAACTTGGTCAACTATGGTCAACTCATGATCAAACCTAGTCAACCTTGGTCTCCAGGACCTCTAAACGATGCAGAATGCATTCACCGAACGTGTTTAACCACTTCTCAAATCAATTAACATGCTTCTAAACTCTCAACACTGACTTTTCTTGTCAGATTTCAATTTTAATCCCGAAGGGGGCATGGTATTGCATATCATTCAAAGTCTATAATCAAATTGGAAATCAATATCTTTCATCAGTAATCAAGACAATAATCACGTCTAGTTACTGATTCATCAAAAAGACCTCATTGCTCGGGGCAAATCTACCATCACTTGGGGCATATCAGATTCATCAAGATCCATATCAATCTGGTATTCTCTTAATCTTGTAAACTATATCAGTTTTTGCACCCATCGGTTCATCAGTGTTCTTCCCTTGGTTCTTTGGCAACTGAAGGATTCAGATGTGATACCTGCTAGTTCTGCTAAGACAATCGAGTCTAGAACGGGTCACTCACTTCTTTGCAATCCTATGGTTTGGAATCAGGTGTTTTGACACTTTTTCACAATCCGCAGTTCATCGCTGCTATAGTGAACATTATCTTTGGTCATTCAGGACCTATTATCTCCATATCAATTCAATATCAATCAGCTTCTATCTCATATCAATTATCAATTTCAAACATCAGTTTCATATCTCTATCAAACACAGACTTTCTTTGAACCACTGCATTTCACACAGTAATTCAAAGAGGGGCAAAATGTAATACCCCAAAAATGGGCTATAAGTTCATTAATCTCCTACATCTTCAATTCGAACGAAATCGACATCAAAGTCCTAATCTAAGGCACATCTAAACATCATCGAATCATAATTGATTATCTTAAATTCTGCATCGGGGAATATTCTTAGTAATATTCTTAATCATCATAATTATCTTTAATTTTATAATTATTTGGCAATAAATCACATTTATCCTAAAGTTTGATTAATTGAATATTTTCATATTTAATTAATTAGATTTAATATCTTGCCACTTAATTGTGTAATTAAATTTAATTCTATCTATTATTAATTGTATTATTTAATTTTGACAATAAATCCAAATATCCTATGAATAATTGATTAAATTTTTATTTAATTAATTAAAACAAGTTGTCATTATTTAATAATATAGTTTTTAATAAAAAATTGATTAAATAATTGATTAACCCATAAATCAATTGTTTTATTTTTAAAAGCAGTTAAGTTGGAAATAAATCACTTTATTATTAAATTAATTCATAAATAAAACATGCACAATCATAAAAGCAGACAACTATCAATTATCAATTAAAACTAAACTCTATTTTGAGTTAAAACTTAACTTTTGCATGTTTTTGTGAGTTAATTATTCTTTATTTAAAAATAACTCAAAAATCAACCTGAGTTATTTGAGTGATTTATGGCTTTTTCTCATGCACCTCCAAAGTCCTGGATTTCTATAAATTAAGGCCTCAGTTCTTCATAATTCATCTCTCAATCATCTCTCAATCATCTTTAAAATCTCTCAAATTTGCATCCACAGCATCTCATATTTTTGCACAATCATGCTGGAGAATTAGAATTGAAGAATCAAAGCTCTTGCGAATCGACATCTTTGTGAGATCAATCTTATTTTTGCATTCATATTGCATATCATTGTTAGATTAGCATTGCATATCAATTTTCAATAGCATTCATAGCATATCAATTTCATCTAGCATAGATTCATATCAAGTTTTCATTCTTATTGCATAGAAAATTCAAAAATATAGATTAATTGCATTCATATTTCATATCTAGATCAATTGCATTCAAATCCTTCATTTAGGTATCGTCTAGATCATTGATCTCGATTACAATCTGAGAACATTAATCTCGCACCTATTAGAAGACAGTAAATCGCTTGGTTAGATAGTTTTCAATTTTGCACGATTTTGATTATAGCTAACCTCTAATGTTTTACTGAAGTGTTGTGTCTACAGATCAAGTACAATTTTCACACACACATGCACCTCTCTAAAGTTTTGTGCCATGGATGCTTAATTATTATTTTCTATGTGGCCTCTCTAGAAGTTTGTGCCCTAGATCACTATAAAAGGGAGCCTCCTCCTCTCATTTTCTCAATCCACTTTCATGATCAAGTCTTCATGAATCAAGTTTTCTCCATCAAGCATTCAAGAATTCAAGCATTCAAGCAATCAAGCATTCAATCATTCAATTCTTCAAGGAGATCCATTGGTAGCCATTGAAGGATTCAAGCTCTATAGAGCTCTCTTGTTGAAGATTCCTCCATCCATTTCCATTCAAGTCTCTTCCTAATCCAAGATCCACTCAAGATTGGTATTGAAGATCTAAAGACAATTGATTTGAGACATCCTACATTCAATTCTATATTCATTTGGAGCGTCCATACTTGTGGATTCAAGGATTCAAATCCTCCACAAGGGTTTCAACATAAGCAAGGTGAATTGTTCCATTTACTTTGTTTACTATTACAATTTCAATTCAATTTCAAGGTTAATTCCTAAATTGGGGTTTGACTAAGGCAAACCCCCCCATTAAACAAAACCATTTTTCTTGTAGGTACAGGTGCAGAACAACAAATATTAGTGCAGATCTGGATACCCTTTCTGACAAACTTTCAGGATCCGTGAACAGAATTTCTATCGGAGCAGTGCAGGTCAAGGTTGACATTTTTGGGTCAAGGTCAACATTTTGGGGTCAAGGTCAACTTTGTCTACCTAGGTCAAGTTTGAAATTTCTCAGAAAAGAAAAAGATTTCTGGGTTTTGTAGATCTCGTAGTTTTGGTTGAGACTCACAAAAATCAACAGTTTCTGAGACCATCTAACAGGGTTTTCAGCCAATTCTTTTTCAGAGGTAAGTACTTTTTACTTCTTCATTTCAATATTAGTCTTCTATATTTACTTTCCATATCATTATAATTTCATGTATGTGTAAAATATTGGTTTTGGGGTCTCTTTTATGTGCAAACCATTGTCTCTTTTAACACAAACCATAAGATATAAAAATATCACCCCCTAAAATGTAAGATATTTTTATATCTTACATTTTGGTGAACCTGCGATAGACAACTCTTTCTTTTTGGTGTTAGATGTTTTTCTTTCTATCCTTAAGATTAGATTTATTTTATGCTCTTGCATTTTAAAATAAAAAATATAAAAAAATCCATATATTCAACAAAATACAAAAATATTTCTTTGCATTTCATTTGCTATGAAGATCTTTAAGATGATTTGGTGTGTGATTATTTTCTTTATTATCCTTCTCTTGGCATCTCTTTACCATACCTATGATGTTTATGAGAGTATCATCCACTTCATTATGTTGGTTACTCTTCATTTTTCACTTGCCTATGCTATTGTGAGATTGACCGATACTAGTCTTCCTACTTTCAAAACTTTCATTAAAGATTTATGTGGAGGACTTATTACTCTTTTGGATTATGTGAAGAATTTGGTAGATGATACACCATCTCCTAATACTCCTAATCCTAATCTTATACTTCCTAATATAGTTCCTAATCTTCCTAATCCTAATCTGATTCCTAACATTCCTAATATGCCTAATTCTCCATCCGCTATCCCTAGTTCTTCTCATACTTATGATAAGATTCAAACTATGGTTCATGATGCAGATGTGCAAGAATTCTTGGATTTACCTTCCCCTTCTTATCCGATCCAAAATGATATTAAAGGGAAGAGAAAAGCAACTTCTTCTAAACCTATTATTCCACCTTATACAACCTTTACTCATGAACACAATAAAAAATCACCTCCTGTAGAATCTTTACATGATATGTACACTACATGATATAATATGATGACTAAAAAAGGTTATAGAGGTTTAGGGCTTGGTGTTAATGAGCATGGTATTAAGTATCCGGTTCATATGCCCCCTAAACAAGATATGCGTGGTGTTGGTTGTTTGCAATCTCAATTCAAGGTGGTTGATGTTGATCATCGTCCTCCTCTTCTCCCTACACCTACCTTAGATAACCTTGATATTCGTCAAGAGGTGGCTAAAAAGGTGTATTTTTAGTTAATGAATTCCAAGAGAGAAATCTTTAAACCTATGTCGATAGATTCTCTATATAAGTATAAATGTCCTTTTCATTACAGTAATACACATTTACTTGCTGATTGTGTGCATTTCAAGTTATATGTTAGGGAAAGAGCTACTTTAGGAATTATATCTCACTCTCGTGCAGTTTTACAATTTCTTCATAATTTTAATATAGGGGATACCCCTTATTCTGATATAATATAGAGTTCTTCTCCTTTTGTCACTGGACTGGGGGACAAGAGGTGTATTTCCATCCAGTCTTCTAGTATCCATTAGGCTTTTTATTGAGCTTAATCGGTATTCTTTCTATCATCTCTTTCTATGGTTTTGTATTATGTTTATAATCATTCATAGATTCTATTTGAAGTATCTTTTCTAAAGGCATTTGTTTTGCAAAGGTATCCCTTGCTTTCATCCTTGGGGGGCAAGGTTCTTCTTTATTTCTCTTTGTTTAGGGATGTGCTTTCCTTAGCTTAGTGGCATTTGTTTATCTTGCAACATTATTTCATTATACTGACCAATGTTTTGACTATGGATATCCTTTTTATATGAGAGGTGATTGTCCTAGGTCATCACCTCTTCTCTATTTTGCAAATTATGTTCTTTATAAACTCTTACCCTTGCTTTAGTGATTAGATTTGTTTCCCTCAATTCAAAGATTCCTCTTCCTCTTGATTTTAGGGAGCTTGATGATTGAATCTTTGTTCCCTCTTGGTTTATCTTTGAAAGATGATATTTTATCTAAAAGCACTCTTCTACGGTGGGGGTCTTGTTGATAAGATCTCTTTCTTATAGGATAATTTTCCATGAGTGACATATCCTTTTTCACAATTATCTATTCTCTTGGATGTAGGGGTCAATGCCCTTCACTAAGAATATAGTGTACATTGTTGTTAAGTAGGATATCTCGTTACATTGTGAAGTAGGTATCCTCTTTCTCTTCCTTATCATGTCTAGTAGACAACCACGATAAAGAGGGGGGCATATATAGGGTCTCCTTTGTACTATAGTTTTTCATATATATGCTAAATCCTTTGAAGGTAACACACATAAGTTGCTAAATCCTAAAGAGACACACATTTTTCAATTTTCAATATGCTAAATCCTCTAAAGGTAACACACATAAGTTGCTAAATCCTGAAGATACATGCATTTTTCAATTTTCAATATGCTAAATCCTATGAAGGTAATGCACATAAGTTTCTAAATCCCGAAGAGCCACGCATTTTTCAATTTTCAATATGCTAAATCCGTGAAAGGTAATGCACATAAGTTGTTAAATCCTGAAGGGGCATGCATTTTATATTCATAGTGATACAAGAAGGTGGGTCTATCAGTATTCCAAAAGCCGCTAGAAGATGCATTACAATTACAAAGCACAGTTTGTTGGGTGAACTATCAGGTCTGGTTACCTGTTGGGCTCTCCCTCCTTGGTGATTCATGGTAAGGTGGGCATCTTACTGGGCGAGGTAATCACTTTCTCTTTTCTCTCTTTTTGCTTTCATGCTAATAGGACTGGATCATGAAGCTATGTTATTTATAGTGTTTCTCTTGTCTTTCTTATGTAATCATGTATGCTTTTATGATAGCTTTCCAAATATGATATTAGTATAGGAGGCATTTCTTAACAAGGTTTCCTTTACTAGTTGATTTGGGTTTGTTTTAAGTTTTGTGTTTGTTTTCACACCCTCGTGTATGTATGTTGAGTTAGAATCCTTAGTTTGGGGGCTTGTGTCCTTAACTAAGTTTTATTCTACCTCGTTGAAAATCCACTTGGATCTTTCTTCTCCTTTACCGTAAGCATGTTCGATTTCCATACTCTCGCTAAAGTGGGGGCTTAATGTATCATCTTAAAATGAAAGCACTTCCATGTTAAGAACATTTAGTCCTCCTTAGGGGGAGTTTTGGGGCCATTGTCATGTTGTCATCTATTTTCTTCCCCCTTCCCATCTTCTATGCTTGTTTAGGGCTTTGTTTGGGCCTCCATGGGCATTGTTCTCCTCTTCTGGCTCATTTTTTAGAGGTCCTAAACCCTTGGGTCAAGGTCGACCTCGACCTTGACCTAGGTCAAAGTTGACCTCAACTTTGACCTAGGTCAAATTTGACCTCAACCTTGGCCCAAGTCCCTCTTTTCATCGAAAAGTTTGTCGGATGTGGGGGGAAAGTCAAAAGTTTATTTTCCTACTTTCAGGTCAGCTATTTCAGATTTCAGAATGGTAAACTCTTATATTGTATTTAATCTAGGTCCATTTCTAGGAGTTAAGGATTAATTAAAATTTAATGCTCCTATGTTGGCCTCTCTAGAAGTTTGTGCCCTAGACTAGTATAAAAGGAAGCCTTCCTCTCTCATTTCCACATCCACTTTTCATGAACCATCCACTATCAAGCATCTTTTGCAATCCTTTTCCATATCTCAATCAAGCACTCCATCCTTCAAGCAAGCATTTTTAAGGAAGAATACAAGCCATCATCTATACTCAAGTATTCAAGTTCTTCATTGAAGATCAAGGATTCAAGCATTCAAGCCTTTGGAGGAATTTGGTTCAAGCATTCAAGATTCATCATTCAAACCCTATATCTATCCATCACGGTGGTGTGATCTTCCTTCAAGATCATTTTGTTCATCTTCAAGATCTATCCATTCTCCCTTCAAGGTGGATTTCAAGCATACAATCATGGAGGTTTTGATTTACATTTATTAGTGTTGACTCCAAGCTTTCATATTAACATACTTGTTTACATTTCAAATACAATTGCATATCTATTGAGTATCATAGCTTCATTGTTAGATCTATTTCTACTACTTGCTAACATTCTCTATTTCAATTCTATTTAAAAGGTTGATTCCAAACTGGGGTTTGACCAAGGCAAAACCCTCATCCAAATAACAAAAACCCTCTTTTTCTTGTAGGTACAGGTGCAGGACAATGAATTGTAGTTCAGATTTGAGTACCCTTTTCGGTGAACTTTTGGGATCCATGAATAGAATTTCTATCGAAAAAGTGCAGGTAAGGATGACCTTTTGGAGTAAGATTGTACCCCGAGGTAAGATCTTACCCCTATTTTAGGTCAAGGATGACCTTGCTCAGAAAGATGAAAGGTTTCTAGGTTTTCCTTTTTTTTTGCATTTCCAGGCCAAATCCAGTTGTAGAATTTCCCAAAACCAAACATAAACACCAGAAAATAGTGATTTCTAAATCTTCTCCTTATCAAGATAAGTATTTATTTATTTATTAAGTTTATATGTCCACAAAATTTTCCACACACAAATCAAATCAATCATAATATTTAAACCCATAGATATAAAAATATCATTCCCTAAAATGATATAGAACAAGATGGGGAGAGTAGGCGGCGTGCTTGATTAGCTAGTCCTACATGGTAGCTTTTCATGTGTTTGTTTGTTGTACTATGCTTTTACTGTAATGTGTTTGCTAAATGTTGTTAAATTATTTTATACAACCCTTGTTGCTTTGTTGGTGCAAAGTGATAAAGGAATCAAACCTGTTGTACTATTCTTCTATATGTATCTTTACTCTTCTATATGTTGTTTCATGTTATGTTGTACCTATGCTAGTGTTCATAAATTTTTCCTTGTGTAATCTACTTGGATTTGTGACTTGGTAGCACTGATTCTTTTTGGTCTCCATGTCATGGTCTGAAAATATTCTTCTTCGTAGCTCTTTTGTGTTCTTTCCTCCATTGTGATTCTAGTTCTACTTTTCCTGGGGAATGATGTCAATTCATTTGCAATAATATCATATATATTATCTTATGATCATACTGACCCCATGATAGGTAGATCCCTTATGTGTTCTTTGTATGTTTATGTGGTATTTCCCTTGATTTGTCTTCGTTTGGGGGCATCTCGTAGTGGAAACATAATCAGTGGAGTTGTTTATGTTTCCATTAAAGTCATTGCTCCTGTTAAAGTGTTAGTAATGACTTTAACATGGGGACATATGCTCTGCTCACTTGTTGCACACACACACTTTCAATATACATATATTTTTCAAGGTACTTTTCTCCCTTTATGGTTTAGTGACTAATCCTTAAAGCATGGATTTTCATTTTGATGTAGTCAAGGATGGTGGATCTAGTTAAGGACAGTCCAATCCTTGCAGCCAACAATCAACACAACGGAATACTCAACAACACAACAACAAAATAATTGTTTAACTATGATTTTCATTAACATGCCTGACTATAAGGCCTTCTGGGTTAGGGCCAATTACAATCATAAACAATTCTTCAAGATCACAGGATCTAATACAACACTTAGCTAGTTCAGTTTTGAAAACTATCAAAAACTGATGGAAACCCTATTGTAAATCTAAACTTGAGCTCGCAAGCCTCTAAGCAATCTCTTTGTCTCCAAGTGTACAAACCACTAGCTCTACAACTACAAACTATCAGATAACCAT
Organism: Chamaecyparis obtusa; assembly: GCA_027943335.1. NCBI lineage: Eukaryota > Viridiplantae > Streptophyta > Pinopsida > Cupressales > Cupressaceae > Chamaecyparis > Chamaecyparis obtusa. The sequence continues at coordinate 1,192,204 of BSBK01005883.1, forward strand.
ATGACCTGCAAGATCATGCAAGATCTTTTCCACAACTTCACCAACTCTAGCTTTCAAATCCTCAGATCTGATTCACTAAGTCTTCCAAGTCACGAACCTCTACTCATCTCTTCTCCCTCTTAAACATCTACCCAAACATCCTATAAATACTAACATCAACCACAAGTCAGTTGGATGAAACCATTAACTCCCCCCCAACAATATTAAATTCATTACAAGTCAGCATCAAAATAGCCTTACAAACATTCAATTCAACATGTCAGCCTGTAACAACAACTACCAACAATAAATGCACCAAGTCAGCCCAAAAAATCACACAAAACTCCAATCGGTAAACTAGAACTACCGAGCAACAGTGAAATAACCGAGCATGCCAGGCATCACCGAGAACCAGTGTTGATCGAGCACCACAAGCATCACCGAGTAACACTTTCACCAAGTGCTAGAGATTATCGAGTTCCTTCAACGACTGAGCTTCCTTCAATGACTGAGGCCTTCGGTCAAGGCTGCAACCGAGTAACACTGACCAAACACACACCTCCCATGCAGATTCACTGAGTACCCTAGAATGCCCCTGCATCAGACACCCCAGGTTTGAAAAGATTTTCATATGTGAGAAGAACATCTTTTGGGATTCAACACATAAACCCTGAACTGGTTCTTCACATTCAAGTCCTCCACCTTTTCATTTTGCATACTCTTCCACTTCAGCTTTCTTTGTCTCTTCAAGTCTTTCCTTGACAACACACATGTTTGTTCTCCATACTGATCATTCATTTTCTCTAGATCTACCAACTCAACTCGGCTACCAATACTCAAGCTTCTCCTACCGAGCATTGTATCTAGCAAAGGCATCATGGAAAACTTCTTATCATCCTTCTCAATAGTAAACATATTTCTTACATAGTCATACATAGCTCTACAATCATATTGCCAAGGTCTACCGAGCAATATATCACAACTATTCATCTTCACAATATCACATAACACAAGATCCTTGTATTGGCCAATCTGAACATGAATAAAGCATTGTTCTCTTACTTCTAGAGCATGAACATCTTGTAACCAGCCAATCCTATAAGGACAAGGATGCTTCATTCTATTCAACCCAAGTTTTTGAACCATGTCCTCAGCAACAAGGTTATCAGTACTACCACTATCAACAATAACATCACAGAGTTTACCTCCAAACTTGCATCGGGTCCTAAACAAGTTACTCCTCTGACAAGGTTCCTCCTTTGTACTAAGCAATGTTTGCCGAAGCAGCAAGTTCTCAGATTTAGGTTCATTCTCATTCACCACAGCAGTTCATCAGTCACCAAGCTTCTTTTGTGTACACTTAAAAGAACAGTGTCCTTCCTCTCCACAGTTATAGAAACTACCCTTAAAGATAACTCTACCTATCTTCTTCTTCGGTTCCATAGGTTTCCATTCATCTTCTGCATCATTCAGTTTATCCTTCACCAAGTGATCAATCTTTTCCTTCCCTCAAGGATTACTATGTTGTCTCCTCTTCAACTTATCTTCTACCTTCAGAGCATACTAATAAGAATCTTCAACATAGTCAATCTTTAGCATACCAAGATCATCTTGAATATTGAATCTCAAACCATTCACATATCAAGCTACCTTTTCCTTACCAAGCTCTCGGTGTCCAGACTGAATAGTAAGTTTGTAGAACTCCTCGGTATAATCTTCAACAGACAAATCCTTATGTTTTAGATTCTACAACTTCTTAAACAAGTCAAGCTCATAGTCAGAAGGTATGAACTTAGCTTTCAACTTAGTCACCATCAACCTCCACCAATTGATCTTCATTTCACCTTCATCTTCTCTATCTCTTTGTAGTTCTTTCCACCAAAGAGAATCATGTCCTTTCAACTTTGTCTGTGCTAATCTCACCCGAAGAGGATCTTCAATTTCTTTCAGCTCAAAGAAATCTTCAAGTTCACCAATCCAATCAATCAAGTTCTCGGGCTTCAAAGTACTAGAGAAAGTAGAAACTTCCATTCGGTAACTGCTACTTAACCGAGCTCTAGATCTAGGCAACCTAGTAGTTCTATCTTCACTAGATCTATCCCTCCAGTCATCACCACTAGATCTAACAGGTTCATAATCCTCAGTAGATTCCTCATAACCATCTTCAGTAACAACATTCTAAGGTACACCAGTAACAACTCTAATGATATCAGTGACCATGTCATTCTTCATCAACTCCATCTCAGATCTAAAATCTGATTTCACCTTCTCTGTAATCCTAGATTCAACAGTATCACTGAGATATGCAAGTACTCTAGGGTCCAATCTTCTTAGAGGCATCCTTAAAGATAAGAGAAACCCTTTGCAACAAACCCTACACCAACCACCTTGTGGAAATATCCAAGTTTTATGCAAGTCAGATCAGCCTGCCACCTCACACCAACAACTAGGGCAAGATCCACAAGTTCAATGCTCTGGATCTGCAATCTAGATCATATGATCTCTTCACCAACAAGATCAACTTTGCAAGATCAGCCTTGCTAGGTCAACCTTCACTCCACAAGATCAACTCTCACTCTGATACCACCTGATGCAGTCAAGGACGGTGGATCCAGTTAAGGACAATCCAATCCTTGCAGCTAACAATCAACACAGTGGAATACTCAAAAACACAACAAAAAAATAATTATTTAACTCTAATTTTCATTAACATGCCTAGCTGTAAGGCCTTCCGGGTTAGGGCCAATTACAATCAGAAATAATTCTTCAAGATCACAGGATCCAATACAACACTTAGCTAGTTCAGTTCTGAAAACTACCAGCAACTAATGGAAACCCTAAGGCAGATCTAAACTTGAGCTCGCAAGCCTCCAAGCAATCTCCTTGTCTCCAAGTGTACAAACCACTAGCTCTACAACTACAAACTATCAGATAACCATCTAATCTATAAGATCATGCAAGATCTTTTCCACAACTTCACCAACTCCATCTTTTAGAACCTTAGATCTAATTCACTAAGTCTTCCAAGTCATGAACCTCTACTCATCTCTTTTCCCTCCTAAACATCTACCCAAACATCCTATAAATACTAATCATCAGGCATAAGTTAGCTGGATGAAACCATTAACTCCCCCCAATAATATTAAATTCAATACAAGTCAACATCAAAATAGCCTTACAAACATTTAATTCAACATGTTAGCTTGTAACAATAGCTACCAATAATAAATGCACCAAGTTGGCCCAACAAATCACACAAAACTCCAGTCGGTAAACCAAAACTACCGAGCAACAGTGAAATAACTGAGCATGCCAAGCATCACCGAGCACCAGTGTCAACTGAGCACCACAAGCATCTTCAAGTAACACTTTCACCAAGCACCAGAGATTATCAAGTTCCTTCAGCAATCGAGCTTCCTTCAATGATTGAGGCCGTCAATCAAGGCTGCAATCGAGTAACATTGACCAAACACACACCTCCCATGTAGATTCACCGAGTACCCTAGAATGCCCTTGCATCACATTTTATAGGATCTCTTGATCCCTCTAGTTTCAAAATTTTGATCCCTTAAGGTCGAAGGTGTCCTTAAGACTGGATCTCTTTTGCTTTTGGTTTCACTCCTATGGAATAGAATATTCCTAGGGGTCAATCTTTGATGGGTTGACTAGTGAGTAGCCACATTCACTAGGCAGTTCAATTCCATCTTTCCAGTTGCATTATTTCCTTGTGTGGTTCACAGTGGGACATAAGTTCTCATTGGACGAGATACTCTATCTCTCTCTCTCTCTCTCTCTCTCTCTCTCTCTTTTCTAGAGATGTCTCTCTTATTATAATCTTGGATTTGATGAAGATTTAAGTCCTTGGGGGCTTGAGGATTCTTTGTACCTTTGATTTCAATAAGATTATCTTTTTCATTATGATATCCTTTACCAAGAGTTTGCATCGAGTCCATTCTCTTGCTAAAGTGGGGGCTAAATGTATCATCAAAAAATGGAAGCACTTCCATTTAGGACTGATTTAACCCTTTGAGTAGGTGGTCTAGGGTCATGTCAAGCTCCTTGAGTGGTTCTTTGACTAGATCTAGATTTTCCCCCTATTTTGCTTCTCTCTCCACTTGTTTCCAGCTCCTTTCTGGCACCTTTTTCTGAAGATCTGAGATCTTTGACCTCAAGGTCAAGGATGACCTTCTAGGTCAAGGTCAACCTCAAATTTGACCTAGGTCAAGGATGACCTCAACACTGACCTAGGTCAGAGTCGACCTCAACCCTGACCTAGGTTAGAGTCGACCTCAACCCTGACCTAGGTCAGAGTCGACCTCGACCCTGACCCTAGGTCCAAATTTTAGATTCCAAAGGTTTCGAGATGTCAGACTTCAGAAAATTTTATTTCTCACTTTCGGGTCGGCTGTTTCAGGTTTTGGAATGGTAAACTCCTAAATTGTATTTAATCTAGGTCTATTTCTAGGGGTTAAGGCTTAATTGAAATTTAATTCTTATGTCGACCTCTCTAGAAGTTTGTGCCCTAGACTAGTATAAAAGGAAGCCTTCCTCTTTCATTTTCACACCCACGATCATCCACTCACTATTGAATTCAAGCATAAGTGCAATCAAGTGATCAACAATCATCAAGAAAGAAAGAAGGATAAGGAAAGCATTCAAGCATGTTAGGAATAAGGTGTCTCAACCTTGGATAATTCCTATTCTTATTATTTATTTTGTAAAATGTATTTCTTGCAAATAATGTTGATGTGTCGGCATCTTGAATTGTGTGTAAGGAGATCATGGCTAAAATAGTTATGACAGATTCCTATGACACGTAAGAGCTATGTCAGGAAGATTCAATGACAGGTGAAGACATGTGGCAACTGATAAATTTGACTACTATACGAAATTTTTTTTGGGGTTCCTATTTTCTTGGAGAATGGTAAAACCCTAATACGGTTATCTTTGGGAGTAGCCCTAAAAAGTGAAGTGCATGATATAAGCTTTTTTAGGGTTGCGAAGAGATGTGATGTGAGTGCATTGTTGGAACATTTTATGCTACCATGATTTGTCTTCAAGGTTTTGGAAATCTTCTGAAAGAACTTGCATTGCAAGTGTATTGCAAGCTGTAATAGTTTTGATCAATACATTGTGTAGGTTTTGGAGTGCTGGGGTTTTTACTGAAAGGTTTCCCCAGGGCATATCATTGTGTCATTCTCTATTTTTCTGTATGCATGGTATGTGGTTGCAATATCTTTGTTAAAGTAGTTAACGAATCTAAAATTGTAAGGATTTATAAGAATTTGCACAATACTCTCCTATAGAGATTAGCGTAGGAAGTTGTTTCCGCACCTGAGTTTCCTTACAAAGCATTCATTCACCCTAAAGCATCCAAGAATTCAAGCATTCAAGATCTGATTCATCAAGGAGATCCATTGATAGCCATTGAAGGATTCAATCTCTTTGGAGTCCTCTTGTTGAAGATTCATCCATCCACATTCATCCAAGCTTCTTCCTATTCCAAGATACACTTAAGATTGGTGTTGAAGATCTAATGCAATTTATTTGAGACATCCTACATTCAAATTTACATTCATTTGGAGCATCCATACTTTTGGATTCAAGGATTTGAATCCTCCATAAGGATTTCAACATAAGCAAGGTGAATAGTTCCATTTACTTTGCTTATATATTGCAATTTCAATTACATTTCAAGGTTTATTCCAAATCAGGGTTTGACCAAGGCAAACCCCTCATCCAACAAAAAAACCCTTTTTCTTGCAGATCTAGGTGCAGGATGACGAATATCAATGCAAATCTGAGTACCCTTTTCGATGAACTTCTAAGATTCGTGAACAAAATTTTCGTCGAAATAGTGCAAGTCAAGGATGACCTTTTGGGGTAAGATTGTACCTTGGGGTAAGATCTTACCCCGGTCTTGGGTCAAGGACGACCTTACTCAGAAAAGCAAAAAGGTTTCTAGGTTTTATCTATTTCTGTATTTCCAGCCCACATCCAGTTGTAAAATTCCCCGAAATTGTACACAGACATCAGAAAACAACATTTTCCAGATCTGTCATACTTGAGATTAGTATTTGTTTTAAATTCAAATAAGATTCCGATACATACTTACCATAACAAAATATAAAGTTATCCTCTTTCTTCATATTCTCCATTGATTGATTCATCTATGTATTGACCATCCTCTTGTGGTTAATCAATTTGGATCTTCCTTTGGGAATTTGGGGCTAAGAAGTATATCTTATATTCCCATCCTCATCATATTATCACATCACATTCATTTTTCTTAGGAGAGCACTCTTTGTTCATCTACATTTTGGTGACCATGCTTTGTTCTCCTACAATCTGTATTGCACTTTATTTGATATTTAGAGAATTATGAATGACTCTAGAAAGGTTAGTATGTAGAAGTAAAACACATTGTTTGTTAAACTGTTATGTCAATATTATGGTATATAAATTGCTTACTATTTAATTTTTGAGACAATAATCATTGTGGAAGATACAAGGATTTTGTAATGTTTACCTTTTAATTGCCTAATTCGGTATAGTATAGGTTTTGTTGCAATGATAGTTAGGAAGTCAAATGTGGATTCCTAATTGACATATGATCAATCCACAAATATTCTATTTTAAATTTAAATGCAAGAACTTGGGATACAAGTGTGAAATTGGATGAGGCATAACATGAAGTCAATTAAATGGAAATTTGAATCAGATATATTTCATAAATATCTTTCAAAATTCAATAAATCATGGAAAAATCTTCTTTAGTACGTTCTATGAAACATATATTGGAATGTGAGAATAGGAGCTCATAAATATATCCTATAAAGGACCATTTTCAAAGGAAATTTAAAATACTTCTTAAAAAATGACATAAACGGCTCCCCAAAGCCTATTGTTATACGATTATTAACCGCATAAACAAAGCAATTAAAAACATGAAATAAATATTTATTTATAACACAATTTTCTCGTTGAGATTCATCTTTACCGCATATGCCAAGCATGTGACTTCATTCCCTTATACTTCCAATGTAGATACATTTTGTATTTTAGCACTACAAAATTAATGTTGCAATACCAAATAATCATGGCTTGTCAAGAATGAAAGTAACATTAAGAAAAATAAAAGAAACCTTAAACATTTATGACACATGTTGCACATTTTATGGTACTCCATGTTGTGTATCTTGAGGTGTATTTTTTCCTCTATCTGATTGAGTTGCACATTTGTTGTATATTGTAATAACTTGTGTGAGTGACTTTACATCAGGGACTTTAGTTATGTCGATCCTTATTTTACAACTAACTAGCTTCTTATGCCTTTGTAGAATAATAGGGTGGATATTATAGACTTGATTGTTGAAGTGTGAAACCCATTTCACCATGATTATCAATGTTTATAGCATTTTTCATTGACTTCTTTAATAGATAACCTTGCACACATTTTGGCTTTGGAACTCTCAAATGCATTTCTACTCTCACACAATTTATTCCCTTCAAACACATTTTCATGGAGTATTGAGAGATTTCATTGGAGGCATTGAAGGTCATGTAAAAAATTAGATAGTTGATCTTATTTTTTCATTAATACTATAGGCCTTATTAACTATGTTGTCAATAGGGGTGATCCCCTTATTTTTAATCTATAATTTGGTCATGGGTCTAGGCACAAAGACCATCTCTTTCTCCTTCCTAGTTGTACCTCTATCCTAAGAAAGAGCTATGTCCTTTGCTAAAAATTTCAAGCTGAGGATAGAGGTGTAGCAAAGTGTAAGAATCTTCTAATGAATAGAAATAAATCATAAT